>CATIUR010000001.1:106902058-108102058 GCA_949592205.1 Helichrysum umbraculigerum
TTTCAATTAAGCACTGTTTTCTACTTAAATTTAGAACTTCAATCTCTAACTTTTATTATTAGATTAAAAGAAATTTACTTTTACTTACTGTATACATAAAACAATATGGATGGATATATGGTTAATTACCGATTAATTGGGTTGAGACTTAGAAATAGATAAGACGATAGTAGCCGAGATTTTTCTTTTGTATTTTTATTTAGGGGCAATTTCATATATGTCCCTGAAAAAATTGAAAATTATATATATATCCAAAACATGCTATAAAGTCATTGTACATCATGCATCAAAACTTGTATTTTAGATATATATATATATATATATATATATATATATATATATATATATATATATATATATATATATATATATAGTGGGAGGTTCAAATGAGAACCACTTTAAAGTTGAGAACTGTGAGAACGACAACGAATACGTGTTTGTTCACATGTGATTAACTTCAATCATATGTGAACATTGATGTACGTTTAATTGAAAAAGAAAAAAGTCAAAAAAAATCTTAAATTTACGTCTTAAAACACACACACACACACACACACACACATATATATATATATATATATATATATATATATGTAATTTTTTGTCTTTAAAAACAGAGTTTAAGCTCAAGTAACCTAAACCCATATCCGAAGCTGATTTTTTGTTGTTTACAAATTACCACCTATATAATACTCATGAATCAAAAACTTATTATGTGTATGGAATGTTCATGTTAAATTAATTGTACTAATTTATTTTTGGAATGTTTAACTAATGCTTGCAATGGTTATCAAAACTCCTTTTCTTTATTCTCTCACAATTGAAATTATAACTAACTTTAGAGTTTATACCGTCACATTTGGGGTGTGTTTGTTACTCTAATTTATTCAAGTTTACGGAAGATTAAGCTTATTTTTTCTACAAACTGAAACTTCAAACCGTGTTTGGTCAACGAAATTTGAAGAGCTTATTGAAAAAATAAGCTACTTGAAGTAGCTTTTAAAAATAAGTTTCAAGCTTCTGAAAGTATAAATTTCATAAATACTCCTTATATCATTGTATATCATGCATTTTTTTTTTTTTTGTTCTTTTACGTCAATTTACATGTTTAAACTCTGGCTTATTTTACCAAATGCTCATAAAACATAACCTCCAGCTTCTAACTTGAAATATAAGCTACAGCTCCAGCTAACACCTAATTTTACAAAGGGTGGTGATCTTTTCACCATGAAAATTGATAATTCCACCACAACAATGCATTAAGTGGTTGTACTGTACACATAGTTGATGCACTGTTGTGGTGGATTTATCAATTTCCACGGTGGAAATATCATTAGCTTTTTACAAAACACACACTTGTGTAAATCTTACAAGAGTGATTGACTGGTGAACGCTTAAGATTCTTTGCGTTTATCTCATCTTTAATTTAAAACTTGATTTGAAATTATATATAATATCAGACATTGATTTACTTCTGAACAGGAGGTCTTCAGATTTTTGGCTCTATGAAGCGTACACCTTTTTAAACATAGAGGATATGATGTGTAACCTGAGATTAACAAATGTTGCAATTCCAGCGATTCAATCACTGTTAACTTAGTGTTCATAAATAAGTCTTGGATATATATTTTGACAGGGTGTAGAAACTTTATGGGACGTTCTTTGATTCTGATGGGAGAGATTGGCGGTAACGATTACAGTTCTCTATTATTGGTGGGAAAACCCGTATCCGAAGCTAAACCATATGTTACTCTTATTACTGATACCGTTGTCTCGGCAGTCAATGTAAGAAGCTACATGAATCATATGAAACATGTTTTTTTTATATAAATAGTGTAATGTACTACTCCGTATAAACTATCACTACCAAAATTATTGTTACATACACCCTTTAGCAATAATTCAAGAGGCAAAATATGATATGATATATCTTTTCTTAACTACAGACGTTCATTGAAGTGGGTGCTCAGATGCTAGTTGTACCAGGAAGCCTTCCAATTGGATGCTCATCATCGTACTTGACAACTCGTGCTTTTCTTAATGAAGAGCATGATCCCATAACCGGTTGCCTCATCCAATTAAACGAGTTAGCTGAATATCAGAACAAAATGTTGCGAACAAAGTTAAATCAGATTCGACGTATTCATCCTAATGTCGTCATCATTTATGCAGACTACTTCAATGCTGCCATGCAAATCTATCGTTCTCCAGAGGAATTTGGTACATTTTAAATTACGTACTCGCACAACTTATTTAATATATATGTCACAACTAGGGGTGTTCATTGGTTCGGTTTTCGGTTTCCTCGGTTTATTCAGTTTTGAAGTTTTTGGGAGCAAAACTGAAAACCGAACCGAACACCGAATTTTATATTCAAAACCGAACCGAAACCGAAATTGAATTCAGTTCGGTTTCGGTTAAAGCCGAAAAACCAACAAAATTATAATTTTGTTTTCAAAACACCCTTCAACATACAAAACTATGAAATATGTGATGATTATACGATACAAATTATATGAATCTAACTATTAATAATTGTTATTTTTTATCCAAATTTAAGTTTCGAAAGCGTAAAAATGTCAATATACGTGAATTTCAATGTTCAAACAAAACATTTATTTTTCAAAAACATATAGTAGCTAAAAAATTTAAGTTTTCAAAATGTTAAACTTTTCAACTCTTCAATCGAATTCGAAAAATCACACACACACACACACATATATATATATATATATATATATATATATATATATATATATATATATGTGTGTGTGTGTGTGTGTGTGTGTGTGTGTGTGTGTAATATATTTACTAAATCGAATTCCGTTTTCGGTTTAACCGAATTCGAAAAAATCAAAACCGAAAACCGAATCCGAATATGATTTTTCGGTTTAACCGAATTCGAAAAGTATAAAACCCAAAAACCGAATTCAAATTTAATTCGATATTCAATTAAACGGTTTTAAACCAAATATTGAACACCTAGTCACAACCACATTTTGGCATTGCCAAAAAGCCTTATGTTTGTGTCCGGATGGACCCACACTTTGCAGGATTCACAAACGGGGCTTTGAAGGCGTGTTGTGGAGGTGGTGGACCGTTCAATTATAACTCAACGGTGAGATGTGGAAGTGAATATAGTACCGTCTGTGATCAACCAGATACATATTTTAGCTGGGATGGAGTACACTTCACGGAAGCTGCATACAGAGTGATTTTTAAAAATTCATTTCAAGGGACATACACAACACCCAAGTTTAGATCCGTTTGTCCTACATTAACTTTAAAAGTGGGGCTAGGGTTATCGAGTTCTATGTAAGGGCAAGCATTAGCTATCGTGTGTGGCCATTGGCAGATTGTTAGACTTAAAAATAAAAGATTGTAAACCTTGCTTAAAGCTTATTAATTAATCATGTAGCTAGTCTTAGGAGTATAAAAGCATGTAACTAAAGTTAATTCAATAAATGTTCTCAAACCTCTTATCAAACATACATGATTCTATTGGATTCGTTAATTCAATATTGATTTAGATCATTAACAATTGGTATCAGAGCTTGTGCTAATCAATATCTGAAGTTTACGAATCGAAATCGTATAAAAAATTAACAAGAAAGCAATTAGAAGTCAACTGCTCATCATCCTGGCCGGTCAAACTAAGTCAACTGTTGAAATTTTGAAAATCAAAATCATCGATTCAATCATGTTTTTGTGAATTTGATCCGATCATTTTTGAAGATTATTCGATTCAATCATGATTCAAGCGCAACTTTCATATAATTCTGTATACGCGTGTGCATATGATTTACAAACATTCAAACGTGTGTGCATATGGTTTTTAACACTTTCATAGGATTTACTATCCCTCTTGCTTCAAGAACCGATGAATCCAATGCTGTCGCACCTGCCACAGCAAAATTTACACCTTGTCCAAATGCAATCTCATTGTCACTTCCCTTGTCGTGTACAAATGGTGGTATCAATGGCAACCCCAGACTCTCCGCTACAAAAACAAAACAAAACAAAAAAAAAAAGGCCATTCGAGATGAATATGCACTTCTAACAGTTAATAAAACAGAGTAAATCAACAAAAATCCTCTTTGTGTTTTGATAAAAATTTAGTAACACTTTCAATCTCTCATCCAATCAAATGACCAAAATGCACTTATCTTCTTCAGTTCCTCTAGCATTATTATTTTTTTTAACCATATTCATAAACTTAAGAACACAAATCAAAGTCATTTAAGAAGAACATCGACTTTTATCGTTCCAAATCAAGTTACAGTGTAGTAAATATGTACCCAGGATTACCAATAACGTAGAGTATGAAATAAAGAGATTGCATACCATATGATTCAGAATAACAAATCAAGCAAAAATCACATTAAAATTCATTATCTAATGTATTATCTAAAGCAGTGGATCTACATCCAAATTGTATCTTTCATCAAAACAGCAAAAACTTAGTCAGTTATACCTAAGAAATCGATGATGAGACGACCATTGGAGCAACGGCCAGCGAACTGATTATCAAAGTTTTCACCATAAGGCGATAAAAGAACCGGAAACTGTTGATCAGATATTAAAGCCAATTGCTTCAAGTTACCAGTGTCTGCAAGCGAGTCACCGAAGCTAATGATCGACGTAAAACACGATGTTCCATTGACATAAAAACATGTATTACTCCATAACACCATGATCACAATCAGCAACAAACTAGCACATGAGCAGGAACTTGAAGCCATTGGAAGAGATATGCTGCTGTTCTAACTTCTAATAAGCTCTAACTAAATAACTATTATATTACAAACCCGTAGTCAATAATTTACTCCTATTTTTTTAAAGGTACTGATAGTAAATGGAACCAAACTTTTATATACAGATACTGAACAGTACCAAATGACAATTTTTCATATGAAACGACAATTTTGCAAAGTTTTAATCTTTGGAACCTTTCCTGTAAATTTCGAGTGTCAATTGCCTACTTTTGACTTGTATCATATCATCAGCCTCCTTTTGAAGAAACAATGGTTCAAAATTGAAGGTCCAATTGGGCAGCAAAAGCAAAGGAAGACAGTTTGACTTCTAAGGTCAACTGGATCATATTTTAAACCATGAAACTAATACGGAGTATGATTTACGTATTGTCATCAAGAAAACTGTAACAAAATCAATATTGTGATGATACGTACATTCGAAAATGTTTGTGATTAGATTTTAGTAGAATCCTTATCAATCTTGGACTTGAAAAGCAACACCTTTGACCTTAAGAGTCAAACAGTATGCCCAAACAAGCAGAACAAAATGCAAATATTATTCTGTAGTAAGATCCCAATTATGATGTATCTACGGTTCCCATACTTCGTTACAGTTTTCAAACATTTAAAATTTATATAGAACTCGATAATCGACCGACTCCTGGCTGTGACATTGATGTATGATACAAGGAATTAAATTGAGGTGTAGTGTACGGCCCTTGAAATAAACTCTTGAATATCAGCTTGTATGCCGCTTCTGTTAGGTGTAATCCATCCCAGTTAGCATAAGTATCCGGTTGATCACACACCGTCGCAGATACATATCCACATCTTGCCGATGAGTTATAGTTATATGGCCCTCCTCCACCACAACATGCCTTCAACGCCCCACTTGTGAATCCTGCAAAGCATGAATTCCATCCAAAAAAAAGGCGTAAATTGATAATCTACGCCAGCAACTAGATATATGATAACCTTTCTAGATTTTATAGCATGTAATGTACCAAGTTTATATGGAGAATGGTAGATTTGCATGGCAGCATTGTAGTAATCGGCGTAGATGATGTTGACATTAGGATGAAGCTCTCGAATTATATTTAGTTTCGTTTGCAACATTTCATTGTGATATTCAGCAAATTTATTTAACCCGATATGACAACCTGTTATAGGATCATACTCTTGATTCACAGAAATAACTGTTGTCAAATACGCCGAAGAGCATCCAATTGGAAGGTTCCCTGGAACAACCAGTGTTTGAGCCCCCATCTCAATCAACTCCTGCACTTAAAATTATGTAATTCTTCGATGTGAGTGATAGATTCTGTAGAAATAATTTACATTACTTCTTTAAAATGTATGAATTAAGTAGCCGCATGCTTACATAAACTCCAGAAATTATGGAATCAATAACGAGAGGAACCAATGATTCAACCTCATTGGTTGGTTTTCCTGCTAATATTGGATAATTGTAATCGTTGCCTCGGATCTCTCCCATTAGGATCAATGATCGTCCAATTAAGTTTCTACAATCTACCATGATCAGTTAAAACCAAACAATATATGTTCCTCTAAATTTTCCTTAGATGAAATGGTATACGTGCAGACGCGAATACACGCACTTAGTTACCTGAAATGTTGCCACAAATAGAAGGCAGTGCTTGTTTAAACCATGCCAATTGAACTCCCAAAGATGTATCTAACATAGGAATTTGATACCCTTTTGCTTCAAGAACAGATAAATTCAATGTTGTGGCACCCCCTACCGCATAATTCTCCAACACCACTGCATTATGGCCCTCATTCTTGTGCAAATACGGTGGTATCAACGGTAAGCCAAGACTCTCCGCTATAGAGATTAGAGACCAAGGAAAGGTAAATAACCAAGTCATATTTGGTTCCAATAGCTATTAGAATTAATAATCATTTAATCATCAAAGTCTTACATTTTTTCCGTTTTAACCTTCAAAGTCCTTTTCTTATAATTTAATTCTTCAAGTTTCAAATTTTGAAGGCTTAGTCATTTACGTTGATATATGTTCTTTATACTCCAAAAGTTTAAAAATATGAAGGTTTAATTCATTAAATGTATCTTTTATAATAGAGTTAATTGCAAGGTTGGTCCCTATATTTTACACAAAATTGCAGCGTTAGTCCCTATATTTTACTTTTTGCACCGGAGGTCCAAAAACAAAAAAGTTGTTGTGCGGTTGGTCCCTACTCTAACTAAAATGACTAAATTACCCTCACTTGAATAAAGACAAAAAATATGACATTAAAGGTATGGTGGTCATTTTTAGTTGAAGGAGGGACCACCCATGCAACAACTTTCATGTTTTTGGATCTCCAATGCAAAAAGTAAAATATAAGGACTAATAGTGCAATTTTGTGTAAAATATAAGGACCAACCATGCAAGTAACTCTTTATAATAATTTTACCCTTCAAATTTTTATCTACTTCATTTATTTATCTTTCAATATCTACTTTAATTATCTCTAACCCTTATTAAGCATTTCAGATTTTGGCTGAAAACTTAGGAGGAGGGATATGCAAAAACCCTAAAATACCCTTGATAAATCATTTAACCCCCCAATCAATCAATCATTCATTTTCCTACATTACTCTCTCTCTCTCTCTCTCTTTGTGTCGGTCTCTCTCCCTACATTTTCTCTTTCTCTCTGCCCTGCCAGCTGCTGCAACCTACCCCCGTCACCACCACCGCAGTACACCTCCAAAGCCATTATGGATGTTACGATTATACCAGCTGATTTTTCGGTCATCGTTTTCTGTCACCAGGTCTACATCCCGATCTTCGTTTCTCTGTCGAAGCTACTGACCAATTTCCTAATATTAATAGTCATGACGGTGGCGGTTTCCGTTGGTGATTGCGATTTTCCGGTGGTGGTGATTTTAGCGATACGAGATGGTGGCGGAGTGCGGCGTTGCAAACAAATGCCTAAATCAGGTTACTCCGTATCTTGCTTGGTGACTTTTACGATAGTGATTATTTATTGTTGTTGCTGTTAACCACGATGATGGTGGCGAAATGTGTTGATGATAATCTTCATGCTTTCATAAAATAACATTGCTCGGTGGAACCCAAAAAATCAAGGCTTTATTTAGTGTTTGTTTGATGATGGACAAACCATTTCCAACTCTTTAATTGCTGTTATAACGAAAAATATAAAAAAAAAAAACTCTTTGTTCTTGATAATTCAAAAATTTTATGGTTAACTTTGCTTAATTTAAGACTCATGAATCGGTATATGCTTGCTTATCTTTTTGGGTATTATGTTTAGTTTGTTCAAGAAAGAATGGATGGGTAGTTACTAAGAATCAATTAAAATTGAAAAGAAGTGGTATTAGAAATTAAGGTAATACGTGAGATAAATTAAGCATACATACACCTTACCCTTTTGATCATGGTTTACTTTTTTATTTTTAAAAACTTTTCACAGGTATATCGATGTAACAAATTAAGCATACATACACCTTACATTTCAGTTTCCACTCTCATTATTGCAAGATTCTTTTATTAATTCATTAATTAAAATTATTAGTTATTTTATTTAAGAAATAATAGTTACACTTATGAAATGGAATTTGTATTTAGAATTTATATTAGCTTTATTTGTCTATTTTGTTGTTCTTGTTGTATTAGCTTTATTGGGATGCCCTTTCCTTTAGTCATGACCGTTGGATTACGTTCGTTATGGACACCGAACGTTTATTGTCTTCGCACAATGTCATCTTGCAAAATCAATCTACACCATCGCTAGGTAACATTTCCTTTAACGATGTGGTTTATTATTTTTTTTGTATATGTATGCTTTTGTGACACCCCCAAATTTAATGATTTGCGGAAGCTTGATTTGGGTGTCACTAATCAATATACAAAGCACACAAGATATAATGAACGACCACTATATGCGTCGTTTTAAACTTGTATAGATAAAGTTAATGTTTACATCAAAATATTGTTACATTAGCTCGTTTCCTGAAATTGAGAGGTTACATAGCATAATTACTTTTACAAAATATAATAATGCAGTCCAATCTCTAGTTGTATGTATGCTGACTCGAGCTAATAATCCCTGCTTGTGCAGTCAACCTACTGCTGGGTACCTGTGATAAATACTAAAATGGGTCAGCGAAAACGCTGGTGAGCTCACAGGTTTGTATGTCAATTTATAGTTGTCAGAACCGCAAGATTTATATTGAATTTAAAATGCAATTAAGCAAAATAAAAGTTATACTGTCCATGAGCACATAGTCTGAGCTTAACTTGATTTGTCAGGCCCAATTAAGGAAACCTAACTTGAAATGCCTCCTACGAGTGCCTAATCAACACTCGTCTTCCCAAATGCTAATACATCCGTTTGACCGGTTAGTGCGTGCTAACCCGGATGAGGATTGTCAATCCCATATGATATCATATACTAACATTCACGCTATAAAATACTAGAGACTATGCTTATGGAGGACTTTAAATCGATTAGCTTGAAACTCATGTAGTATTTGAAGTTTGGCACTTGCGTTCTACTTGTAAAACAAAATCGAGTAGTAATATCACACCCCTAGTTGTAAAGCAGTGAAAATGGGGCTATGAAACTCACCTGATTCCTGATGTGTTTAACTTAATAAACTTGAAGTAATTAGCAGTGTGTTGGTGTCCAAAGACTTGAAACCTGAATGTGTCCACGACACTTGAATTGTTATTAATTGTACCGGTATCTCGAAAGACTACCATTGAAATTGTTTGCTTAACTTGATGTCCAAATTACCCCGATTTGGTTGATTGTTTTGTTACAAGTTACTACGACTTGTTTGGAATAAGTTGATACAAGTTACAACGACTTGTTTGATTGAATTATCTAAGTTACTATGACTTAGTTGATTCAATTGTGTATTTGAAAATGTGTACGGCCCGTTGGTGATTTAGTTGAAATAATAATAATTCTAAAATGTTGACTTTGCTACAGTACTGCTACAGTACTGCTACAGTAAATTTGACTTTTTTGAACAGTAACTTTGACTTCAAAATTTGGAGGTTTGAAGATTCTGTTTTGTGCGACGTAGGATGCTACGTCGCAGATCCGGACTGCGACGTTGGGCATGACGTCGCTATGTGCGACTTTCGCAATTTAATGCGACGTTGTACGTGACGTCGCTATAGGCGACGTAGTTGATTTCTGCGACGTAAGGGTCTGCGTCGCTAAGTGCGACGTTGGGGTTATAGTGCGACGTAGGTCGCTGCGTCGCTATATGCGACGTTGGGGATATAGTGCGACGTAGGTCGCTGCGTCGCTATATGCGACGTTGGGGATATAGTGCGACGTAGGTCGCTGCGTCGCATTTGCTCCAGGCCAAATGCGACGTACGGGGTCTGATCGGAGTTTCAACTCCAAAAACGCGTTTTCCGGCCATCGATCGGCATAATATTTTTACCCAACCCATTTTAGGACATTACAAGGTTATACAAACAACTAGCAAGTTATAAAACTTAAAAACGAGAGTTTTCGGAGTTGTGTCGGAAACTTACAAATCGCCGAAATGAAATTCCGGAAAGGTAGGATTGTAGATCGTCGCGAGGTGGTCGTTTATTTCCAAAGGAGTATAGTGTTTTGAAGTCGTTTAATGTGTTTATTTTGTGATTTTGTGAGAATTTGGTGGTGATGAAAGTTGAGAGAAAAAGATGAAGGAGAGAGAGAGATAGAAATGAGAATGAAAGAAAAGTGGGTGGGGATGGGAGGTTAAGCCCCCATTTTCGCCCCGCGTTTCCGCTCCGTGCGGTGTTCGTTTGCTCCGTCGTTTAAACGTTAAATAATTATTTTAAATATTAATTGGTACATTTTAAAATACAAATTATTACGCTATATTTTATTTAAATATTTTACTAATCACTTTATATTTGAATTATAAAAAGGTAAGTTAATTTGTTTGCGCGTTTTACATTTTAAATTGTGTAACTTTCTGATTGTACGATACGAATGAATACGAAATATTATAATAATAATATTTTTGACATAAAAGCGTTATTTAATAAAATTGGTCACCAACGTCCGTATTTATTGTATCGAAATTCATTCGATTTGAGACTTGTACGATTTAAACAAATCGCATAACTGTAGATATATATTCAACAATATATATAATAATTGATACATTAATTAGCCTAACACAGAACTAATTACATGTATTAAAACTTGATTAGGCACTAAATTCTAGTCCTAAATTGACGGTTGTCACAGCTTTAATGTTTTTTCGATTGTTTATATGTTCAAATAAATGGGAAAATTATTTCCGTTTTTCATCATAATTTTTTAGGTTTCAGATTGGAGATCGATTAACGGCTCACATTAGTAGTTTGTAAAGCTTAATTTGTGCCTACCAACTGTTCGACTAAATGCTTAAATGACAATTTTATGTTGTAGGATCACAGAGTGGAGTGAAACTGGATTGGGAAAAGCAATCACCAGATTTATGGTAACATATTTTGCTTTGATGATTAAGAGCAGGTTTGTGTAGGTCATTTGTTCTATTCGCGTCCGGTAAAGATGAGATTTACGTATGTTATTAATGGATTATGATTCTAATTTGAAGCTTTGATTTTGTGAGCATTTAATGATTCCGAGTTAAAACTAGACCTTTTTAAGAAATAATTTGCCTAATAAACTACTATTATTGGTAGTCATACCATTGCTGGTGTCAAAATGTGAGGAAAATATAGTGTTTATATATATAAAGCAACAACATTCTATATTGTTGATATGAATTACGTTTCAATTCATTGAGGTTTTTTTTTTTTTTTTTTTTCTTTTTTAATATAGAGTCTCAACCATGTCAGGTTTTGTTGCTTAACAATGAACAATTAACAACCTAACCCAATTCACTGTAAGTGATATTTACACATTTTTGTATTTTTTGGACTTATAATAATTTTCTTTCTTTAGGTTGCTCCCGTTGATATGAGCTTACTTTTGAGAATGTATCATGAATCATGATTCTGCCTTAATCAATGGAGATGATGAAGATTTTAGTATGAGCAAGTAGATTAGATATTTAAGTTTTTGCTTGATTATAGTTTTCTTGAATGCTTTATTATTCTATATAATCATCAACATACTATTGTTGTCATCAACTATCAATGTCTTTTACGTATAATATTCTGCCGCATTGCGCGGGTCTTTTACTAGTCTATCTTTCAAAAGTTAGTGGTTCAATAATCAATAAGTGAACGTGAACTTAAATGATTAAATCATTAGAGAAAAACTTGAACAATAAAAAAACTGTAACACGAAGAATTAAACCGTTATTTACTCAAAATATGCAAGTGATAAAAAAGAGCGTCTTTTATCATTTGACACTATTTTTTTAGAAAATTGTATAAATAGATGAAAGTTTTAATACTTGATGATCAATTCAGTGGTACGTAGCTAGGAAATAGAAGGATATATGACCTTAGTGTAATTAAACGTTACCTAGGAAATCAATGATCAGGCGGCCATTGGAGCAACGACCAGTGGGTTCATGAAAGAAGGTTTCGCCGTACGGCGGCAAGAAAAACGGCAACACTTGCCGGATTTAGAATTCAGTTGTTTAAGGTTACCGGTGTCGGCAAGTGAGTCACCAAAACTAATGATGGACGTATAACATGATGATGATCCATTAACAGTATACATGTTTTTACCACTCCATAACACCGTTATTAAAATCACCAAAACAAAACTTGCAAAAGGCCAAGATGCCATGAGACCATTCCCAACAGTGACAGAAACTGACAGAAACCGACGTGCAACATCTGCGCCACGTATGCGCCACGTAAACTTTTTACAAAACTGACTGAAACTGACGGACCTCTGCCATCAGTGATTCCGTCACTTTAAATTTTGGGCACACATTTACCAATTTACCTTTAATTATACACACACAAAAAGAAAACAAAACAAAAAAAAAATATCCGACGCTTCGTCGGATAACTGACGAGGGAAAGTGACGGGTTGGTGCCAACAATGTCACTTAAGTGACGGGGGAAGTGACGAGCTTGTTGGGACAGGTCTGATAACAGAGTTGCTCAAAAATGTGTCTTTATATTTCAGTTTTTCATTTGTGTTAGTAACGTTAGATTATCGATTTTGTGTAAACCCGGGGGGGTGGGGGGGGGGGGGAGGGAATTACTGCTTCCAATAATGCATTTAGCGTTATAACTGGTGTAGGTGGTACCAACCTACAAACACATGACACGTGGATTGTTACTTCAGACCTATGTGTTTCGCATGCGTGGCATTTTAAAGTTTTGATAATTTGAATACATTATTGTATTACGGGGTACCCTTTTTTTTATAGGTTAAACCATTCTCATTCGTTCGTGAGTCAATTTTGTGTCAATTGTGCCACCTAAACGCTCCCACAGCACCTCGCAAATTAACACAACTGACATAACGGTGCTAACAGTAAACTATTACTTCAATTTTTGAGTCTCACAATTAACAATATACATTTATTTCTATACACTTAATAAAAAAAATGGACGTAGTCAATTTTCTCATCGCTTGACCGACCCAAGGCACCCGATGCGCCAGTACCATCGGCATCGGTCAACCGACACAAGTCGGTTCTTAAATCACCGTACCAATGGGAGTGGTCTTAGTTTGCGTTGTGCCTAATATGATACTTTTTTTTGTGAGGCAAAGCTTTTCATATAAAAAAAGCCATAGAGGGCAAGGAATACAAAAAAGGAGCACCTCTAAGGCTCTAACATAGAGGACTAGACCAACACAAGCAAAAGAATGAAATTAAACAAAATTATAGCAGGCATCAGACAAAGATGCTGCTTGGATCATCCACCCAACGAGACCATTTTATAATATGATACTAGTTAATTAATATAATACACGTGCTGTACAACAAAGTATATTCTTTTATTTTGACTGGTGACTCACTATATATGGTGACTCAATGATAATTGTATGATTATCCGTGACAATAAATTGATGTAGCTGTAATTTATGTATACGTAGAGTTTGAAATTTTGAATAAAGTTTGTACAAAAGTGAAAAACGAAAATTTAGTAAATCATAATGTAATGGAATTAGACGAACTAAATAAAGAAAAGTTAAGTCTTAAGAATTTCTAAAAATAAAATAACAGGCTTCTTTTGTTTGAAGAAAATGTCTTGATTAACCTTTATTCCCACTTGTGGCTATTCGTTAATGATAGTATAGGTAGGTGATCATGTACCATGTACTTGGGCTCTCCAGCCCATGGGCTTCATTATTGGGCCTGCCCCCTCCCCCTTTATAAAAGGATAAACCCTAGCAAACAAGAAAGAAAGGAAGGGGGTCACAACAAACGAGATCACAATACATACAAGAGGAGCCTCTCCTCCCTCTTCAACCAAGGATGAGCCTTGCTCACCACCGAAACCCATCTTCATAGATGGTAACATGCCGATTCTCGCCACCCTTAGTTTCGTTCTATACACTCTAACGGGTCCTTACGCAAGTCGCGGAGAGCATCGAATCGGTCCAACCCATTGCACTCAAGTGTAAAAATATGCTTGATCAGTAGGTATAGATATGTCAAAAATAATTTAGAGGATATTTATTTTTATAATCCAAAGACAAAAGATGGATAGAAACTAAAATTCACCTATATTGAAAGGGAATTGATTCGTACACCACTAGTTTTTAGCCGTACACCACCAAATATGTATTATAGTGTTGTACAATACAATCATGTAAAGCGTATTTGGCTAAAAACTAATGGTATACGAATATCACCCATATTGAAAAATGTCACTATTCTTCGTCTATGAAATGATCAAATTTATCGTAGTGTTATTAGAGTAGCATATCTAAATAATAATTATATTAATTAAAATCACACTTTCAAGCCCCTTTTTTCTGAATGCTTACATAGAACTTGATAATCCAACTCCTAATTGTGATGTTGATACAGGACACAAGGAATTAAATTGAGGTGTTGTATATGTCCCTTGAAATAAATTACTAGCAATTAGTTTGTATGCCGCTTCTGTTAAGTGTATGCCATCCCAACTAACGTATGTATCCGGTTGATCACACACGCTTGCAGATGCTAATCCACAATTTGCAGATGAGTTAAAGTTAAACGGCCCTCCACCTCCACAACACGCCTTCAGAGCCCCGTTTGTGAAACCTGCATAATGTAAATTCCATCGGTCACAGACATTAAATTTTAATGTGTAACCATCAAACTACAAATATGAAGACTACAAGTGATAAATTGGACGAGTCAGGTAACATGTCAAAATGGGTCGGCTCTGACCCGCAAACACTTTTTTAACACAGTTGTAGATTTCAAAAGTGAGAGTGTGCACTTTGAAGAAACACTATTAATGTGCTAGTTGTGACCATAGAACTACACTACTATAAATCTAAGATGACTTTCAACCCATTTACCGCTACCTATTCGGTTGAGATACATAAAAAATAACCAATAACGATCCTTTTGTAGGTAAATGGGTCGAACTTGCCACCCCTATTCAAAACCTTGATAATATGAATTAACTATGGCATAATGAATCCAATTATAACATATTAACATGTTATGTACCATATTTATCTGGAGAACGGTAGATTTGCATGGCAGCATTGTAATAGTCGGCATAAATGATGTTGACATCAGGATGAAGCTCTCGAATCTGATTTAGTTTCGTTTGCAGCAGTTCATTGTGATATTCAGCAAACTCATTTAATCGGATGAGACAACCAGTTGTGGGATCATACTCTTGCGTCTCAGAACCACATACTGTCAAATACGCCCCAGCACATCCGACAGGAAAGTTTCCTGGAACAAGTAGTGTCTGAGCCCCCATCTCAATCAACTCCTGTATTTAAAAATATATTGAAGTTATCACTAGGAGAACATAATTTTGGTAATGTGTTTGATTTAAGCAGTTTCTTACATGGATTGCTGAAACGATGGAATCAATAACAAGAGGAACAATTGAGTTGACCTCATTGATTGGTTTTCCATCTAATATCGGATAATTGTAATCGTTTCCTCCAATCTCTCCCACTAGGATCAAAGAACTTCCAATAAAATTTCGACAATCTGCAAGAAATCATAATCCCAATCAATATTTTTGAGATATTGTAAAAGTAAATACACACGCTTAGTTAATTAATGTACCTGATGTATTGCCACAAATAGATGGCAATGACTGTTTAAACCACTCCAATTGAACTCGTAAAGATGCATTTGTCATAGGATTTACTATCCCTCTTGCTTCAAGAACCGACGACTCCAATGCTGTTGCACCTGCCACCGCAAAATTTACACCTTGTCCAAACACAATTGCATTGTCAGTACTCCCCTTGTCGTGTACAAATGGCGGTATCAATGGCAATCCCAAACTCTCCGCTACATAATTGAAAAATAAATTAATAAAAATGGGTCGTGTGAGATGAATATGTACTCCAAATACTTCGATAAAACAGAGTAATCACAAAAGTCCTTCATGTAGTTTGATTGTACCTCTTGAATTATTACAGTAGTATTTTATCTTTGAACCAGATTTACAAAGTCATGAACACGAATCAAAGTCATTATAAAGAATATTTACTATTATACTTCCAAACAAACGCAACGTTTGATCTAAGTTACAGTGTAGTAAATATGTATTCAGGATCACCATTTACCAATGATCTGACAGTTATATTTTCTGCCTTAAAAAAACAGAACAGAACATTTTTTCCATATTATGAAATTCAGACTCACAAATCAAGCAAAAAAGACAGTCAACTTCATGTTCAAAGTTAGAGTAATATCAAAAGCACAGGATCTACATCCAAAATGTATCTTTCAAACCAGAACAAAAACTTATATTAAGTTAATTACCTAAGAAATCGATGATGAGACGACCATTGGAGCAACGACCCGTGGACTGATCATAAAAGTTTTCGCCATAAGGCAATAAAAGAACCGGAAACTGTTGATCAGATATTAAAGCTAATTGCTTCAAGTTACCAGTGTCTGCAAGCGAGTCACCGAAGCTAATGATCGACGTAAAACACGACGTTCCATCAACATAAAAACAAGTATCACTCCATAACACCATGATCACAATCACCAACAAACTAGCACATGAGCAGGAACTTGAAGCCATTGGTAGAGATATGCTGCTGCTCTAACTTCTAATAAGCTCTAACTAAATAACTACGTAGTATTATATTATAAATAAACTTGTAGTCAATAATTTACTCCTATTTTTAAAAGGGGAAATTTAATAAAGTATGGGTAAATTCATTGACTTCCATACTTCCGGTTGGAGTATTGGAATCAAAAGCAACCATTTAAAATACATGTGGGGCTAAATTATTGGGGTGGCGCCTATACATCTTCCAATGAGTCTGTGCCACGTGTTTCTTTGTGATATAGTACTATTATAGCAAAGAAGATATTTTAAAGTGACTAAACTTTTAATTATAAAAAGAATCTTTGTCCAATAGTCTAGTTTTTGCTCTTCATGGGAATCTAAATTTACAAAAGAATTTATTGTGGCTAACAAAAATCTTTACATTAAACAAGCATTGCAATAAAATGGATAAATGTATAGGGTAAAGTGAACGTAAATGCAATTATTTATGTTCTTATGTTCATGATATGCAACAAAGTATACGTCGTTACATTGTGTGTAATGAACTTTCAATTTATTGTTAATTTGTAACGATGTCACATGTCATCTCATTCAGCTGACACGTAAGTAAAAAGGACCAAAGATTACATATATAAATATATAATAGCAATTAATAATTGTTAAGTATTACTAGACTAGATGGTTTATAGTAATGTCTTAACATATATATATATATATATATATATATATATATATATATATATATATATTATTTGTTTATAGTATAGGGGGTTTATTGTAATATACAAAGTGTATGTATCTATATAATACATGATCAATACAAGGAATACATTCATTTTTGGGGATTATTCATAATATGGTATCAAGCCAAATACTCTAAATACTAGGGTTCAGTATTTTAGGCGCCGTATTTATTTTTTTTCCGATCGGTGATTGCGACCTGGCTTTTACCCACCGCCATTACTTCTTTTGTTCTCCTTGTTTTGTTATTGATGATGACACCCAAACTCATCACAAAGAATATCAATTAATTAATTAATTGTTCTTTGGTTGCTAGTTACTGCCGAATCATCCAACACAAATCAACAAAAGAATATTACTTTAGTGGTAGGGCTACAAACAAACAAACTATTGTTTAATTCACTAGTCTCGCAAAGCATACCGAATCGGATCATAGATCAACTTCCGCTGCGTTATCACTACCCACGGTGAGCACCCCCAATTTTATTGTTCTTATTCTTTTGTGCTTTTTAATTATTATTGTCATTATGTCGTCTCCATCTTCATCCACTGTTACCAGTCCTTCGTTAACTCCTAGTACCCTTACTGTGACACCCGGTCAAAAAGGGGCCAAAATTCGGGCCCAATTTAAACTTTCTTTCACGTATTATATACGCGTCACTACCAAAGTATTCAAATATTATATATATATAATTATATATATATATATATATATATATATATATATATATAATAAAACGATCATTCAAAAATCGCGTATAAACAAAATCTAAAAGTGCGCAGAAACTCAAAACGACCGTTGATGCAAAACATTTTCAAACAAAATATACTTGTTGAAAATAATATTTAATTACTCGGATAAAATTTAAACACTTTTTGTTTTACTCAAAAATGAGTTATACTAAAACTGAAATGTGACACCCGACCAATTAGGGCTGGAAATTTGCGCCTAATCATTTTGTAATACATGTAATTAGTTCCATGTTAGGCTAATTGTATGTATCATTACGTGTATTTTATAAATATACGCATTTACGCGATTTAATTTGAATCGTGCATCTTTAAATCGGCCAAATTCCGATTCATTTTATGGACGTTGGTGAACCTATATTATTAAATAATATGAATATATTTAATAAACACATTTGTTTCTAAATATTATTTTGATAATATTTCATAAGTATTTCGTATCGTATAAATAACGTCAACGCGACCAAAAATATATTTAAACGATCGGGTAAACAAACACGGATATAATACCAATTATTTGAGACAAAATATAACAAAATTCACCTCCTTTTTGACTTGGAAAAATCAGCCAAACAAGATCCATAAAACATGGATCTTGTTCTTGACTTTAAACCACCAACAACACCCACCAAACTTCTCATTCAATCATACACCTCCATCTCTCTACTTCCTCTCACTAAAACTCTCTCCCTCTTTCTCCTCCCCAACCTCACGGCACCATCATCATCACTATAATCTCTTCTCAAATCACCTTGGATCATCAAGACAATTGAAGCAAAAACGATCACGAGAACGATAACTACGTTTCCATATTTTCGGATTCTCCATACGAGCATTGTAAGAAATCCCGACACCTTCGAAAAATACTTTTATTATGTTTATATAGATGTTATATTGTTCATACAACTTGGGGATGTCCAAAAATCAGTACGGAAAACGTTTTTTCGAACATATATGAATGAAGACAGATTCTGTACAGAAATTTTCGTCACACCAAAACGTCTATATCTTGAAAACTAGGAAGAACCAACTCTCGACATCTAAACGAAAAATGTTCATTAGGATATCAGCTACAACTTTCATTTTTGGCTCTCGGACCAGATCCTCACGGATCATGGTGAAAAACGTGGATCTTTGGACTGAACTCATCTCCGAACATAATCTGACCATGTCTCATGTTTATTTTTGTTAAAAATAGTAAACAAACTTATAAAATTACCATAAAGTGCAGATTTACACTAGACTCATAGGGGAACATGTGTGATTTTTGGTTAGACTTGGTTTGGACTAAAAAGTGTAGAAAACGAGAGGTTTGTCGAGCCAAAAATCAGCAATAACTTATAGCTATCAGCAGTAACTTATAGCTATCAGCAGTAACTTATAGCTATCAGCAGTAACTTATAGCTATCAGCAGTAACTTATAACTATCAGCAGTAACTTATAACTATCAGTAGTTACTATAATCATCAGTAGATACTTATACTATCAGTAGAAACTAATAAGTGTCGCCACTAGTGTCCCTGAAAATAAATTGTTGCAAACTCTTTTTATACTAAATGTCAAGCTTGTAAACCTCAAACGCTTATACGATACGACTTTTAAAACACATTGGAACATTCCTTTTAAGTATAACACTTCAAAAAATCATAATGATAATGTTGAGATTAATATGACAAACCATCACCAACGGGCCGTACATGTTTTCAAAACTCAAACATAATCAACAACCAAAGTATTTGGGCATAACTAGTTGAGGGAACAACTAGCATAGATGGTCCGTAGAGTCATCTAATCAATTAAATCTTGCGCGTGTAATACGCCTGCGGGTTCAGTCGTTGTAACGACATCAAATCATTGTGAATCATCAATAATTGTTGGCTAACAATTCATTAGGCTCAGGTGAGTCTCATAGCCCCTTTTTAAATATGTTTTCTCAGGGGTGTGATCCATTGCTTGTTTTGTTTTACAATATGAACGCAAGTACCATCAAATCAATTACTACATGAGTTATTTTCACTAATCATTTTAAAGCCCTCCATCAGCATAGTTTGGTAATACTTAGTGGCGTGAATATTAGTATATGATATCATATAGGTTTGACCAGCCTCATCCGGGTTAGCACGCACTAACTGGTAAAACGGATGTATTAATATTTGTGTAGACGAGTGTTGATTAGGCACTCGTAGGAGGCAACTCGATCAGGATACCTTAAATGTGGACCTGACATCTCGTGTTAAGCTCAGACTATGTGCTCATGGCTGTAAAACTTTTATTTTGCTTAATTGCATTTTAAATTCAATTATCATTAAATCTTGCGGTTCATACAAATATGTGTTGACATACAAACCTGTGAGCTCACCAGCGTTTTCGCTGACCCATTTTAGCATGTATCACAGGTACTCAGCAGTAGGTTGGACTGCCCTTCAGGATACTGTAGCTCGAGTCGCATGCAAATAATATCATCAAGAGATTTAACTGCATTTCTATATTTTGTACAAATTAGATATGTATTGGAATCTCTCAAGTATCTTATGCGAACTCACCTTTTGGAAAACAATTATGTAATTTCTATTACATTAATGTATTTTATCAAACGACGCATGTAGTGGTCGTTCATTATGTAATCTTATGTGTTTTGTTATTGATTAGTCGCGCCCCGAACCGACCCGCTTCCGCATCATAATTTGGGGGTGCGACAGATTGGTATCAGAGCCTAAGGTTATAGTGAACTAGGTTGCATTTAGTGGGCCTAAACTATGACCGTTAGGCAGTATTCCTCATTAGGTATAACTGGTTCAGTGATCATGTCATACGAGTTTAATTTAACATAGCGTAGCTAACTATGTACAATTAAATGAAGATGATGTGAAATCTGAAAGGGGTTATGTTGAACAGGAATGCATTAGTTGACTCTGACCATGAGAGAAACCGTGACTAATACTTGATTAGTGTTAGACACACATTAGGCTATTATGTGATATAGGCGTATATACATACATAGGCCTCATTTATGTGTTACCTTATAGGCTATTATATATTGAAGATATATGATTAAGCCCACTCGCGTATTATCTTCTAAGCTATTATATATATCGAATATATATAGATCACACACGATAATACACTCGTTAACACTCTCGCTACCAAAGACGATGCGTATGAATTACTATCGTCTATCCCTTTATATGCACATAACATCTCACAACACAATTCCGCTGTACGATCACATGTTCGTGAGGAATATATCATTCGTATTTCCTCCATCATTCTATTTCCTTAGAATCACAAATGGAACTTATTGTTTGAAGGACTATAGGCTCCATACGTAAACCATACCCCACCTACTCGCAAACTCGCATCTAGTATGCAACTCTGTTGTTTGTCAAATGTGATTATCACTTGTGTCATTGTATATTACCCCATAAATATATATATGCATATGTGATGTATCATGTTTTGGTGCAAACAACTCATCCACTCTCTTTGCTTTTGTCAGAATCATGCCGCCAAAGAGAAAAGATTTCAGTCAAGCTGAACTCAATGTTGCGGTTACCCGAGCTGTAGCCGAAGCCATGGCTGCTCGAGACGCTCAAAGGAATGCAGAGACAGTCAATGCTACTTCTACTCCTGTTATCAAACCTTGTTCCTACAAGGATTTTATCAGCTGTAAGCCACTCTACTTTATGGGCACGGAAGGTGCTATTGGCTTAATCAGATGGATTGAAAGAATAGAATCTGTCTTCAGTCTCTGTAACTGTGCTGAAGATAGTAAGGTCAAGTTTGCTGCTTACACCTTTCAAGAAGGTGCACTAACGTGGTGGAACACCCACGCAAACTCTATTGGCGTTGAGATTGCAAACCGACTTCCTTGGCCCGAATTGAAGAAAAAGCTAAGGGAGAAGTACTGTCGCGAGGAAGAACTACACCGACTGGAAGTGGAGTTCTGGCATCTGGAGGTACAAGGGAACGATATTGCTGGGTACACCACCAAGTTCCAGCAATTTGCTCTGTTGTGCCCAGGTCTGGTTGATACGGAAGGAAAAAGTATCAAGAAGTACATTCGAGGACTTCCGGAGAATATCCAGGGGAATGTCGCCTCAGCGCAACCAACCACCCTTGATAGAGCTATCGAAATTGCTCATGAACTCATGGCCATGGTTGTCAGCCGTGAGACATCTGCTCCATCTTCTGGTAACAACAACAAGAGAAAGTGGTCTGGGAACACCACTCAAAACCAATCATCATCAAAGAGGTCTGAGTCTGATAAAACCACCAGCTCTGGTTCTGGTTTCAACAAGGGCTACACTGGAAATAAACCCTACTGTTCAAAGTGCCGCCGTCATCATGATGGTCCTTGCAGCACACCTTGTGGAAAATGTCAAAGGTATGGACATTTGACCAAAGACTGTAGGTCTACTACCGTCAACACCAACACCACCACCAGCCAACCAAAGTCCTGCTATGAGTGTGGAGAAACTGGGCACTTTAGGAATGATTGCCCAAAGCTGAAGAACAAGGGTAACAACACTGCGAAGGGAAGAGCTTTCGTTCTGAACTCAGGAGAGGCCCGTCAAGACCCGAATGTGGTCTCGGGTACGTTTCTTCTCAACAATTTTACTGCTTCTGTTCTGTTTGATTCTGGTGCTGATAGGAGCTTCATATCTGATGAGTTTAGTAAATTGCTTAACATTGCCCCTATTGCCTTAGATATTAAGTACATTGTAGAATTAGCTAATGGCAAGTTAATTGAGGCTGACAGTGTAATACCAAATTGCACTTTAAATCTATCTGATGAAATCTTCTCTATTGACCTTATACCCGTTGAAATTGGAAGTTTCGACGTCATTATTGGAATGGATTGGTTATCCAAGCACCGAGCTGAAATTGTCTGCTACGACAAAATCGTCCGTATACCTCTTGTCACCGGTAGTACTCTAATCATACAAGGGGAGACCAGTAGGACGAGACTGAATATCATATCCTGCATGAAAACTCGCAAGTATCTTAGGAAAGGGTCCCAGGCGATCCTCGCACATGTCTTGGAGAAAAAGTCGGAAGAGAAACGACTTGAGGATGTGCCCATTGTTAGAGATTATCCAGAAGTCTTCCCCGAAGACTTACCTGGCCTTCCACCACCGAGACAAGTTGAGTTCTCGATCGATCTCGTGCCGGGGGCAGCACCTGTTGCACGAGCACCATATCGTTTAGCCCCTTCAGAACTTCAGGAGTTGTCTACTCAGTTGCAGGAACTCCTGGATAAGGGATTCATTAGACCGAGTTCTTCACCATGTGGAGCTCCGGTTCTGTTTGTGAAAAAGAAAGACGGTTCATTCAGATTGTGTATCGACTATAGAGAGTTGAACAAATTGACCGTCAAGAACCGTTACCCACTACCTCGAATTGATGACCTATTCGACCAACTTCAAGGGTCAAGTATCTATTCGAAGATAGATCTAAGATCAGGTTATCATCAGTTACGAGTTCGTGACATCGACATCCCAAAGACTGCTTTCCGAACTCGCTATGGACATTACGAGTTCCAAGTGATGCCATTTGGTTTGACTAACGCACCGGCAGTATTCATGGACCTCATGAACCGAGTGTGCAAACCATATCTTGACAAGTTTGTCATTGTTTTCATTGATGACATTCTTATTTACTCGCGCAATGAGCAAGAGCACGCGCAGCATCTCAAAACCATTCTAGAAATTCTTAGACATGAAGAGTTATATGCAAAATTCTCCAAGTGTGAGTTCTGGATGCAAACTGTTCAATTCCTTGGTCATGTGATTGATAGTCAAGGAATTCATGTAGATCCATCAAAGATTGAGGCTATCAAGTGCTGGCAAGCACCGACGACGCCGACCGAAGTACGCCAATTCTTAGGACTGGCAGGTTATTATCGGCGTTTCATTGAGAATTTTTCCAAAATAGCTCAACCTCTCACAATACTGACTCAGAAGGAAAAGAAGTTCGATTGGACTGATAAACAAGAGTCAGCATTTCAGCTATTGAAGCAAAAGCTTTGCAGTGCACCAATTCTATCATTACCCGAAGGCAATGAAGACTTCGTGGTATACTGCGATGCCTCACACCAAGGTCTTGGTTGCGTGTTGATGCAACGAGACAAGGTTATTGCCTACGCCTCCCGACAACTCAAAGTTCACGAGAAGAACTACACAACTCATGATCTCGAATTAGGAGCCGTAGTGTTCGCACTCAAGATCTGGAGACACTATCTGTATGGCACAAAATGTACCATCTTCACCGATCACAAAAGCCTCCAGCATATATTCGATCAGAAGGATCTCAATATGAGGCAACGTCGCTGGGTCGAGTTACTCACCGACTATGACTGCGAGATCAAGTACCATCCGGGCAAAGCAAATGTGGTTGCCGATGCCTTAAGTCGCAAAGAGCGCACAAAACCACTTCAAGTCCGAGCCCTTAGCATAACCATCCATAATGATTTAATCATTCAAATTCTCACTGCTCAACTAGAAGCATTGAAACCTGAAAACATCAAGGATGAGGCCTTGCGAAATATGGAGAATCAATTGGAAACCAAACCCAATGGAGTCAAATACTTCGCAAACCGAATCTGGTTACCCAAGTTTGGGAATCTTCGAGACTTTGTGATGGATGAAGCTCACAAGTCCAAATATTCTATACATCCTGGATCTGACAAGATGTATCATGGCATCAAGGGATCATACTGGTGGCCAAATATGAAAGCAGAGATTGCCACGTATGTCAGCAAGTGCCTCACATGTTCAAAAGTTAAAGCTGAATATCAAAATCCCACCGGTTTGCTACAGCAACCGGATGTTCCTGAATGGAAATGGGAGCAAATTTCTATGGATTTCATCACTAAACTCCCGAAAACATCAAGTGGTTGCGATACTATATGGGTAATAGTTGATCGTCTAACCAAATCTGCTCACTTCCTTGCCATGAAGGAAACCGACAAAATGGAACGTCTCACGCGAATCTATATGAAGGAGATCGTATCCCGACACGGCGTTCCAATCTCAATTATCTCTGATAGAGACAGCCGATTCACATCTAACTTTTGGAAATCATTGCAAAAGTCATTGGGTACTCGTTTAGATATGAGTACAGCCTATCATCCACAAACCGATGGCCAAAGTGAAAGGACTATTCAAACACTGGAGGATATGTTACGCGCCTGCGTAATTGATTTCGGTGCAAATTGGGAGCATCATTTGCCTTTGTGCGAATTCTCATACAACAACAGCTATCATACCAGCATTGGAGTTGCACCGTTCGAGGCACTGTACGGTCGTAAGTGCCGATCGCCTATTTGTTGGACCGAAGTTGGAGACAGTCAACTCACTGGTCCTGAAATCATTCATGAAACCACCGAGAAGATCGTTGGTATCCAACAACGGCTGAAGACCGCACGTGATCGTCAGAAGAGTTATGCTGACGTGAGACGCAAGCATCTCGAGTTCCAAGTTGGGGATCGAGTATTGCTCAAAGTATCACCTTGGAAAGGTGTCATCCGATTCGGTAAACGTGGGAAGTTAAACCCTAGATACGTTGGACCTTTTGAGATCATTGAAAGGATTGGTCCAGTCGCATATCGATTGCAGCTACCTCCAGAGCTCAGTAGCGTGCATCCCACATTTCACATTTCTAACCTGAAGAAATGCTTGTCCGACGAGACACTCATTATTCCGCTCGAGGAAATTCAAATAGACGACAAGCTTCATTTCGCCGAAACACCAGTGGAGATCATGGACCGTGAGGTCAAACAGCTTAAGCAAAGTCGTATCCCAATCGTCAAAGTTCGGTGGAATTCGCGGCGTGGTCCGGAATTCACCTGGGAACCGGAAGACCAGATGCGACTCAAATATCCCCATTTATTTTCAGACTCCACTCACGCGCCAACTCAAAGCTGAATTTCGAGACGAAATTCTCTTAACAAGGGGAGAATGTGACACCCGACCAATTAGGGCTGGAAATTTGTGCATAATCATTTTGTAATACATGTAATTAGTTCCATGTTAGGCTAATTGTATGTATCATTACGTGTATTTTATAAATATACGCATTTACGCGATTTAATTTGAATCGTGCATCTTTAAATCGGCCAAATTCCGATTCATTTTATGGACGTTGGTGAACCTATATTATTAAATAATATGAATATATTTAATATACACATTTGTTTCTAAATATTATTTTGATAATATTTCATAAGTATTTCGTATCGTATAAATAACGTCTACGCGACCAAAAATATATTTAAACGATCGGGTAAACAAACACGGATATAATACCAATTATTTGAGACAAAATATAACAAAATTCACCTCCTTTTTGACTTGGAAAAATCAGCCAAACAAGATCCATAAAACATGGATCTTGTTCTTGACTTTAAACCACCAACAACACCCACCAAACTTCTCATTCAATCATACACCTCCATCTCTCTACTTCCTCTCACTAAAACTCTCTCCCTCTTTCTCCTCCCCAACCTCACGGCACCATCATCATCACTATAATCTCTTCTCAAATCACCTTGGATCATCAAGACAATTGAAGCAAAAACGATCACGAGAACGAGAACTACGTTTCCATATTTTTGGATTCTCCATACGAGCATTGTAAGAAATCCCGACACCTTCGAAAAATACTTTTATTATGTTTATATAGATGTTATATTGTTCATACAACTTGGGGATGTCCAAAAATCAGTACGGAAAACGTTTTTTCGAACATATATGAATGAAGACAGATTCTGTACAGAAATTTTCGTCACACCAAAACGTCTATATCTTGAAAACTAGGAAGAACCAACTCTCGACATCTAAACGAAAAATGTTCATTAGGATATCAGCTACAACTTTCATTTTTGGCTCTCGGACCAGATCCTCACGGATCATGGTGAAAAACGTGGATCTTTGGACTGAACTCATCTCCGAACATAATCTGACCATGTCTCATGTTTATTTTTGTTAAAAATAGTAAACAAACTTATAAAATTACCATAAAGTGCAGATTTACACTAGACTCATAGGGGAACATGTGTGATTTTTGGTTAGACTTGGTTTGGACTAAAAAGTGTAGAAAACGAGAGGTTTGTCGAGCCAAAAATCAGCAATAACTTATAGCTATCAGCAGTAACTTATAGCTATCAGCAGTAACTTATAGCTATCAGCAGTAACTTATAACTATCAGCAGTAACTTATAACTATCAGTAGTTACTATAATCATCAGTAGATACTTATACTATCAGTAGAAACTAATAAGTGTCGCCACTAGTGTCCCTGAAAATAAATTGTTGCAAACTCTTTTTATACTAAATGTCAAGCTTGTAAACCTCAAACGCTTATACGATACGACTTTTAAAACACATTGGAACATTCCTTTTAAGTATAACACTTCAAAAATCATAATGATAATGTTGAGATTAATATGACAAACCATCACCAACGGGCCGTACATGTTTTCAAAACTCAAACATAATCAACAACCAAAGTATTTGGGCATAACTAGTTGAGGGAACAACTAGCATAGATGGTCCGTAGAGTCATCTAATCAATTAAATCTTGCGCGTGTAATACGCCTGCGGGTTCAGTCGTTGTAACGACATCAAATCATTGTGAATCATCAATAATTGTTGGCTAACAATTCATTAGGCTCAGGTGAGTCTCATAGCCCCTTTTTAAATATGTTTTCTCAGGGGTGTGATCCATTGCTTGTTTTGTTTTACAATATGAACGCAAGTACCATCAAATCAATTACTACATGAGTTATTTTCACTAATCATTTTAAAGCCCTCCATCAGCATAGTTTGGTAATACTTAGTGGCGTGAATATTAGTATATGATATCATATAGGTTTGACCAGCCTCATCCAGGTTAGCACGCACTAACTGGTAAAACGGATGTATTAATATTTGTGTAGACGAGTGTTGATTAGGCACTCGTAGGAGGCAACTCGATCAGGATACCTTAAATGTGGACCTGACATCTCGTGTTAAGCTCAGACTATGTGCTCATGGCTGTAAAACTTTTATTTTGCTTAATTGCATTTTAAATTCAATTATCATTAAATCTTGCGGTTCATACAAATATGTGTTGACATACAAACCTGTGAGCTCACTAGCGTTTTCGCTGACCCATTTTAGCATGTATCACAGGTACTCAGCAGTAGGTTGGACTGCCCTTCAAGATACTGTAGCTCGAGTCGCATGCAAATAATATCATCAAGAGATTTAACTGCATTTCTATATTTTGTACAAATTAGATATGTATTGGAATCTCTCAAGTATCTTATGCGAACTCACCTTTTGGAAAACAATTATGTAATTTCTATTACATTAATGTATTTTATCAAACGACGCATGTAGTGGTCGTTCATTATGTAATCTTATGTGTTTTGTTATTGATTAGTCGCGCCCCGAACCGACCCGCTTCCGCATCATAATTTGGGGGTGCGACATGAAACCACTCGAAAACTACTCGTAAAACTTTAACGCAAACATTTCATTTTTATAAAATGTTTTAACTCGAAAGCCTTTCGAAAATATACAAATGAATTTTAGAAATTAAAAATATAATTTATATAACGATCGGGTACCAGAGCACGGGTATTTCGTACTACAAATGGGAGACAAAAGCCCCACTCTTTCCCCCTTTTCTGGATCTGGTCGTAGACCAAAATCCCACCCAACTCCCCTTGTTACTTATTTGGTTTAGATCTTTTTTTTTTTTACCATACAAACACATACATATCTATATCTAAATCTCTCTCTCGACCTCTCTAAATGATAACAGCAAGATCATAATCAGCACACAAGGCAGCAACATAGATTCATCACCATCCTCATCAATTGATCATCATCATCTATTATCTCTTTCTCCTCCCTCCTCTTGGCTCACCATCACACCCTCACCTCATTGTCACTCTCGGCTCACCATCACCACCGAGACCACCATCATCGTTCGGGAACCATCATCAAGAGCAGCAGTAGCTCACCACCATCATCATCGTCGGACCTCACCATCACTTCCGGTCACCACCTCCACCGTGAGAAATCTTCCATTTTCTCTAATTAATTCGAGTTAGGAAAACTTGTAATCTTTATGTTTTAGTGTTATATTCATGATTTGGTGGCCAAGAATTTAGTTAGGAATTTGTTTGCTGTTTGATTGTTTGAATGGAGCCGGAAAACACATAGAAACCACCGGGTCGGGTGCTGGACCCGACGGGTCGACCCAAAACAGGCTCCAACTGGTCTACTTATTAAGTGATGCTAATAATCAGTGACATTGGCCTAATGACGCTAATAACTGAAAATAATTGAGTATTATGACAAAGAACTAAGATTATAAAATTGTTGCGGTTTGATTCGTTGTGATTTTGGCCGGAAAACACGAGTACCCGGCGGGTATAAACCCCACCCGGTGGGTCATACCCGAATTAACCAGGACCCGGCAGATCTTTGATGAATCCGGCGGATCCGATACTATATCCGGCGGATCCTCCATATTTCCATGTATCCGGCGGGTCTAACACGAAAACAAGTGAAACCAACTTTTTGAATACAGAAGTTATTCTTTTATGTCACCAAGAATACGAATTTTTTACAAGTATTAAACTTATGTGAAAGTGAATATTCATTTATGATATGATACGAGAATGGACAAACTATAATTATTCGAAACTATACTACATTAATAATAATTAGAAATTATTATTACAATTCGTTACCAACTGACCTACTCATTTTTATCAATTTCCAATATAAATATTTATCTAATACTTTAAGCATAATCTAAATGGATAAACATTATATGGATGGTATATATTTACGCGTCCATTCACTTACTTAAAATCTCACGTGTTTAGGACACTAGGAGATTCCGACTTGGATCATAAGCTTGCTTAGGATTGCTAGCTCCTCAGGTGAGTTCATAGCCCCTATTTTCACTGTTTTGAACTGTTTTGGGGTGAGATACATACTTCTGTCTTACTTACTTTTCATTGTTTATTGAACCTGCAAATGTTTTCTAAATGTTTATGAATAACATGTTAGATTCTAGCATTCTTTAACCTTCCATATATACTTAAAGGGATTAAGTAAGTAAGACAACACTTAGAATTATATGTAGAGTATACATTAGTCAAGTACTGTAGGTACTTCCCGATTACTAAGTGATGTTTACACACACTTAGACACTTTATGCTGCTCTCAATATCTAGGTGATGACTAGTCATACTTAGATACACCGTGATCATATAGTGTTAACCATATGTGTGAATTATTAGATTGCACCTACAGAATTACCTTAGTGTAGTACACTCAACTAAACATAGTATAGTGATTATCTATCGATAACTTATACTGAATTTATGCATGAATATACTGATTGGCGCATTGTGCTACTTCCGAGCATTTATTGCTACTTCCGGGCTCTGTGAGCTACTTCCGAACACGTTGTGTTACTTCCGATTTACTTGTGCATACTTGATATATATATATACATACTGGATACTTATGATATGCTACTTCCGGGCTTGTAGAGCTACTTCCGGGCACATAGTGCTACTTTCGATTACTTATACATGTTGATGTACACACGATCACACCTTCAAGCACGAAGTGCTTCACTTGCTATCATAGTAGGCATGTAGTGCTACTTTCACTATTCACACAATTATGTAATAATCTGGTAGATTATTTGAACTCGAGATAATACATCAAAAATCATCATGGGTTATGTTTCTAGATAGGTAGATGACCTATCCCTAGGAACATGTACACACATGGAAAGACTAGTAGTCAATACATACTAAACTTACCTATCGGATTAGGTCACAAGGCTAGGGTAACCTTCACACCTTTACATAAATTATATAACATTCTTACAAACTGACTGCTTTAAACTTATTGTTGTAAACCACTTTTGTAATACTGATGTTTATTATTACACGATTTCATAATGAAAACCTGTGAACTCACCAGCTTTATAGCTGACCGTTTTAGTATGTATTCTCAGGTACAAGCAGACAGTAGGATTGGCCTTTCAGGAATCCTAGCTCGAGTCGCACGTTTTTCAACACATTGGATTTCATTGCATATTTTTGCATTACTAATAATGTAATGAAATACTTTGCGAACTCAACTATTTTGTAAACATTTTAAACAGTAATGTAATAACTGTTTTCAAAGGTCTCACTTAGAGTCGTTTGCTATATCTTTATGCTGTGATATTTGATTTGGTGACACTCCAACCCGATCGCTTCCGCAACCCAAAATTTGGGGGTGTCACTTGCATGTGTTTGGATGCTTATGTTATCCTAACATATCCGCTACATCCTCACACAAGCTATATCCTCGCTCCACTGCGTGTGTGTATCTTGGTCCCTCTAATGATCACAAAGGTCATCGGTGTCTAGACCTCCAAACTCATAGGGTTATCATTTCCCGCCATGTTCGGTTTGATGAAGATCATTTTCCGTATTCTTCGTTTCATACGAGTCCTTCTTTGTCTGATTATGATGCCTTCTCTGCCGATGATGAGCCTTCTGCTTTTCTTCGTTCTACCGTTTTACCTATCTCTAGAGCAGCTACATCAAGTTCTATGCCCGATGTTGCCACTTCATCCTCACCCTCTAGTGGCATAGATCATGTTAGTGCATCTTCTCCTAACTCCGACGCATCTACTCATGATTCCTCATCATCCACTTCTAGTACTACATCATCATCATCAGGCTCGATAGCACCTGTTGCGAGCCACCCGATGACTACTCGCTCACAAACAGGCTCTCTCAAGCCTCGTCAGGTTCTTAACCTGTCTGCTATTGCGAGTATTTCTCCCATTCCTCGGTCTCCTGCACAAGCTCTCCGAGATCCAAATTGGAAAGCCGCCATGGATTCTGAGATCTCTGCTCTTATTTCGAACCGCACATGGGATCTTGTTCCTTGTCCTCCATGTGCAAATATCGTTGGCTGTCGATGGCTATTTCGTCATAAGCTAGACAGTAACGGTAACCTACAGAGATACAAGGGTAGATTAGTTGCCCAAGGTTTCTCTCAGCAGCCCGGTTTGGATTATGACGAAACTTTCAGCCCCGTCGTCAAGCCAGCCACCATTCGCACTGTTCTTAGCATAGCTGTCTCTCGGGCATAGCCCATTCACCAGCTTGATGTAAAGAACGCTTTTTTGAATGGCGATCTTTCAGAGGTTGTTTATATGAAACAACCTCCCGGGTATGTGCATCCTTCTTTCCCGAATCATGTGTGCCACCTCCGCAAGGCTCTTTATGGTCTTAAGCAGGCACCACGAGCATGGTACCACCGATTTGCTATCTTCATTTCATATTTAGGTTTTGTGAGTAGCAAATCTGATATGTCCTTATTTACGTATCGACGTGGTTCAGATACTATCTATCTTCTATTATATGTTGATGATATTATCCTCACGGCGTCTTCACCGGCTCTTGTCCATCGTGTCATATCTCGTCTCTCTTCTGAGTTTGCCATGACCGACCTCGGTCCGTTATCCTACTTTCTTGGAATTGCGGCCTCCCGGTCTGACTCCGGTCTCTTTCTCTCGCAGTCAACTTTTGCTCGCGATATTCTTGCTCGTGCTGACATGTTGACTTGCAACCCGTGCAGCACTCCTGCCGACACAAAGTCTAAACTCCCATCCTCTGGAACTCCTGTCTCTGATCCTACAGTTTACCGTAGTCTTGCGGGTGCCCTACAGTATTTAACTTTCACTCGTCCTGATATTGCATATGCCGTTCAACAGGTGTGTCTCTATATGCATGACCCTCGAGAACCGCATTTCCTTGCTCTTAAGCGTATTCTTAGATACTTAAAGGGTACTCTTACTCATGGGCTTCATCTTCGTCCGTCCTCAGTTGATCGGTTGGTCTCGTACACTGATGCTGACTGGGCAGGCTGCCCTGAGACACGACGTTCCACCTCCGGGTATTGTGTATTCCTTGGCGACAATCTTGTCTCATGGTCATCAAAGCGTCAACATGTTGTGTCTCGTTCTAGTGCTGAGGCCGAGTATCGTGGTGTAGCTAATGCTGTTGCCGAAGCAGCCTGGTTACGCAATCTTCTTCTTGAGTTACATTGTCCCCTTACACGTGCCACTGTTGTTTTTTGTGATAATGTTAGTGCCGTTTATCTTGCATCTAACCCAGTACAGCACCAACGTACCAAACATGTTGAGATAGATTTACACTTTGTTAGAGAACGTGTTGCTTTTGGCCAGGTTCATGTGTTACATGTTCCCTCCGCTCACCAGTTTGCAGATATATTCACCAAGGGTTTGCCCTCGCAGTTGTTTCTTGAGTTTAGGTCCAGTCTGAGCATTCGGGATCCTCCAGCTCGGACTGCGGGGGGTATGTTAAGTATTACTAGACTAGATGGTTTATAGTAGTGTCTTAACATATATATATATATATATATATATATATATATATATATATATATATATATATATCTGTAGATATTATTTGTGTATAGTATAGGGGGTTTAGTGTAATATACAAAGTGTATGTATCTATATAATACATGATCAATACAAGGAATACATTCATTTTTGGGGATTATTCATAATAATAATAAGTAAATTACAAACTAGACTATTATTATTACCCTAAAGTATTTTCTTAGAAATCGGATTTAATATTGTTATTTACTGTAAATAATTATTAAAATGAAACAAAATATCTTATAAGGTAAGTTTTATTAAATTATATAATTCAGTGGATCAATATATGCAATCACGTTGAGAACACTTGAAAAACACAACTCTTTCAGACCACTCAAACTTTATCATGTAGCCATGTTAAATATGTTATCCACGCAATCCATATTCGAGGTTAAATACAAGGAAGCTTTGTAAATTGGTACATATATTATATATATTATACTTTATTTATTATTTATTAGTAACATTTAGCTATATTTTTATATATAAACTTTTATGCAAAATTAATTAATTAATTGTGAATCAATCCATCGTCCATTTTTATTATAAGTTTCTATTTCCTTACAAGTTACCGGTGGCTGTTTTGACACATAAAAAACGCATATTCAATGATTCCTAGACACATGATGACATGCTATCTCTAAAATGTCATTTCCAAGTTTTGTAAAAAACAATGGTCTACTTGTTTCGATAGCAAAAACATCCAATTATAATTTGAAAGTTTTGTTAACCGATCGAGGATTTATTACATGCATCGAATTATTGTAGGACAAATTTCATAAAAGAGAAACATGAAATATAAAAAAAAACCTTGAATAAGGGAATATGATACGAGTTTGCACGATAAATAGGTTACATGTTGTATTTTGTTACCAAAAAAGGAACGTAAGTTTAATTTTGCACAATAAATTGAATTGTAACGACAACAATATGATATGATTTGTTTAGGGAACATGTAATCCTCTTTTTATTAAAAAAAATAAAAATTCTTAACGAAATAGAAATATACAACCATGTAATCGTGCAAACTCATTTTATTTTTTTGAAAGTAGCACACTAGGATTACCGGCGAAAATAAATAAATAATATCCAAGCTCACAAAGGAGACTACAATCCTCCAAATTCATCTTATGTTTTCTTTATATATTGAGTTTTTTCATCATTTTATGTTCACTTTTATTGAAATTTGTCCGTAAACTGACCATTTATGAAATTATTTCAATTATTATTATACATGGAATAGTATCTTAGTGAAAGTACTAAAGATTATTATCTTCGATGCTCCACTACAAATGGGAAAGAAAAACTATGGGCGCGTTTAGTTACAGAAAAATTTATCCATTTTTCTTTTTTCATTTCTCTAGAGAATGAGAAATGTTTTACTTCTCTAGAAAAGCATGAAAAATTCTAAATATGTGTTTAGTTGCAAGGGGTTGAGTTTTCCTTTTCCAAGGAGTAATAGAGATGGAAAACTTAGAAAACAATCAAAAGGTATTTTTCAACTTTGTAGTTATAAAAAGGAAAACTATTTTCCTTTTCTTAAAAAAGTTTTTTAGAAAACTTGAATTTGAACACGTTTTCTAATTTTCTTGTTTTCTTAGAGAGTTTTCTAATTTTCTTGTTTTCTTAGAGAATTTTTTTGGAAAAGTGAGGAGTTTTCTGTAACTAAACGCATCATATATTTTTTATACGAAGTTAAGAATCTAATTAGAAAGCCTTATTTTTTAATATGTATACGAGATTAATTAATATAATAATTCATTGATAAAACCCTAATTTAATATGTGACGTTCCAACAAAAGCTTACTTTATACGGAGTAATTCAAGATGCATGCATGTGGAAATGAACCTAATTATACTAAATTATTCAAAGCCGATGACGACTTCAACCAATAATTAGAGGTAATGGACAAACAAAAAGGGATTGTTCGACTTTTTTCACCTAATAACTTCTCTTTCATCTTGTTTCACCTAACCATTTTAATCGTGACTATTTGTTAATCTCGTGTTTAGTTCCCAAAGTGTTTTGGAAACACAACTTAAATACAGTACAAAACTCTGTATAGTATATATAAATTTTATAAATAAGTTAAATGCTAAATAATTTTGAGACGAATGTGAGACATGCGATCACAATCGTTGATTATGTGATCATCGGTTCAGATTCGTTACAACTTAACATCACTATGTGAAGAATACTTCGAGTTCTAACGAATCAAGATGTGAAAGCATGGATTTAAATAAGATTCTGAACATTAAAGAAAGGATGTACGAGGGGAATGGAGAACAACCAGGCAATAATGATAGCGATCAGCTCCAAGAAAACCTGGAGAAGGAAGTTCAAGATACGTTGGAAATTGGCAGGTGCATCGGAATTGATTTGAGTGGTTTTGAAAATAACATCAAATCGATCATTGGCGAAGGAGCATACAAAGGTTTGTAATGGATTTCCTAACTTTAAATATAAGGGGCGTAAAGGATGAAAGGAAAATAGATTGATAAAAGGTTTGGTTGTGTCCAATAAGATTGGTTTCTTAGGCCTGCAAGAAACACACCATGGACAATTTTCTGTTGATTTTTTGGCTAAACTGTGGGGAAAGAACAATTTCAGTTATGCTGAGGTTGAAGCACAGGGTAAATCGGGGGGAATTGTGAGCATTTGGGATTCATCGAAATTTAAGCTTTCTAATGTTGAAAAATTTCAGAATGTATTAATAGTTTCTGGATGTCTCTGTGGCGATGCAAAGTTAATTAATATTGCCAATGTATATGCTCCTCAAACACTAAAGGATAAATCAAAGCTATGGGATTTGCTGGGAAGTTTGTGTGAATTAAGGGCCGGTTTTTGGGTAATAATGGGGGATTTTAACGAAGTCAGGTACCCAACTGATAGGAAGAACTCGGTTTTTAACAAAAAAGGAGCAAGGATTTTCAACAACTTCATTGAAGAGGCTAAGCTTTTGGAATACAATATGGGCGGTTTTAAATTTACTTATTCATTAGAGAATGGTTCAAAAATGAGTAAAACTGACCGTTTTTTTGTTTGCTCCTCTTTTATGGATAGATGGCCTAATGCCAAGCTAATGGCTTTACCCAAAAAATGGTCGGATCATCATCCGTTGTTTTTAAGTGTCAAAAAGAAGGACTTTGGGCCAAAACCTTTTAAACTTTTTTCTTCTTGGATGTCAAAAAGTGGGTTTGATGATGTAGTTATTGGTGCATACATCAAGCATGTCAGGAATGGTAGGTTTGATTATATGCTACACTCTAGACTCAAAAATGTGAAAGAGGCGATTAAAGAATGGGTTGCAAAAGAGAAACAGGAAACTGGGAGGAGGGTGACTGAGTTGGAAAGGTTTCTGGAAAATACAGATAAGATGGCAGAATGTAGGGAATTAACAGATGAGGAGGTGAGTGCAAAAGCAAAAGCTAAAAATGACTTGATGAAAATCGAGGATGATAATAGGCAGGATCTTAAGCAAAGAGCTAGGATCAATTGGGCAATCGAAGGTGATGAAAACTCCGCATTTTTCCACGGATGCATAAATGCCAGAATTATGAGTAACAACATTAACGGCATCTGGGTGGATAATAATTGGGTGGACGAACCAAATGGTATTAAAAAAGAAGCTGTAAAGTTCTTTGCTGAGAAGTTTACAGAACCAATGAGTAGAAGACCAATTTTTCAGTTGGAAAACATCAATAAACTCTCAAGTAAGGATGCGGGTGATATTATTGCTCCTTTCAGCCTTGAAGAAATCAAGGAGGCAATTTGGGATTGCGGTAGCAATAAAGCTCCGGGACCGGATGGGTACAACTTCGCCTTTATAAAAAGATTCTGGAATTTGCTTCAGGATGATGTAATACGAATGATGGAAGCTTTTCATAAGGATGGAATCGTGAGCAAGGTATGCAATTCATCTTTTTATACTCTCATCCCTAAAACTTGTGATCCAATGTACTTCAATGATTTCAGGCCTATTTCCTTAGTAGGCTTCATTCCTAAGTTGATTTCCAAAGTGTTGGCTAATAGAATCAAAAAAGTAATTGGATCATTGGTGTCTGAGGTTCAGACTGGTTTTTTACAAAAACGCAGTATTTTAGACGGGCCTCTGGTGGTTAATGAAATTATATCTTGGGCTAAAAAAAACAAAATATAAAGCTTCATTGTTCAAAATTGATTTTAATAAAGCTTTTGATTCAATAAGTTGGGGCTTTATTGATTCAATTCTCGAGCAAATGAGCTTTCCTCAAAAATGGAGACAATGGATAGCAGGTATTTTTTCTTCATCCTCAGCTTCTGTTCTGATTAATGGCTCACCTTCAAAAACTTTTGATTGCTCTAGAGGCGTTCGTCAAGGGGACCCGTTGTCCCCGTTCCTTTTTATAATTGCTTTAGAAGCTCTTAATTCCATCTTTGAAAAGGCAAAAAATCTGGGAATTTTAAGGGGTATTCGGTTACCTAATCAAGGGCCAATCATCACTCATTATATGTTTGCGGATGATCTAATAGTTCTTGGTGAATGGTCGGTTGCTAATGTGAAGAATATCATGAGAATTATGAGGTGTTTTTCAATAGCATCAGGGCTGGAAATAAATATAAATAAAAGTAACATTTTTGGGATAAATATAGAACAGGAAAAGGTCCAAGAAGCAGCTGGTCTGATTGGTTGTAGGGTTGGAAACTTCCCTTTTGATTACCTTGGGTTAAAAATGGGTGCAAATATGAATCGGTATAAAAATTGGTTGGAAGTAATAGATATCTTCAGGGGTAGGTTATCTTCATGGAAGGCCAAGCGGCTATCCTTAGCCGGGAGGGTAACTCTTATTAAATCTGTTTTAGATAGCCTTCCTGTGTATCACTTCTCTCTTTTTAAAGCTCCATTAAAAGTCATTGATACCTTAGAAAAAATCAGGAGGGATTTTCTTTGGGGAGGGAACGAAAACAGCTCTAAAATAAATTGGGTTTCGTGGTCGAGGGTGATAGCTCCTAAAGATGAGGGTGGGCTGGGTATTGGCTCCCTTAGACAGTTTAATATTTCACTTTTGTTGAAATGGTGGTGGAGATTTCAACAAGAAACAAACGCAGTGTGGAAACAAGCTATAAACGCAATCCATGGGAATGATGATAACTGCTCTTTGGTTCCCACTAGGAAAAGATTCTCGAGTACATGGGTCAATATTTGTAAGATTAAAAAGGAGTTAAAGGACTTGAATATAGATATATCACAACTGATGGTTGCTAATAATGGGATATGGAATTGGAAGGGAGAAGCTTCCGGAATTTTTTCAGTAGCTTCGGCTAGGAAGGTGTTGGTAAACTCTTTTGCCCGTGCTAAAGAGTTTCATTTTATATGGAATAAATGGGTGCCTGGGAAAATAAATATTTTTGCTTGGAGAGCCGAAATGGATCGTGTTCCAACAAGATCAGCTTTGAACAAAAGAAAAATCCAGGTTTCATCTATCCTTTGCTGTTTATGCAATCAATTTGAAGAAACGATTGAGCATTTATTAATATCATGTGAATTTGCTAACTTGTTGTGGTGTTTTATAAGCTCATGGTGTAAAATAACACCCATTTTTGCTTTCTCTATTCGGGATATTATTTGTTTTTCGGATAAGGAAGACGGTGTGAAAAGACAGGTAATCCAAGCTATTATCCTTACTGCTTGTTGGTGCATTTGGCAAGCAAGGAACGACGCATGTTTCAATGGAACTTCTCCATCTTGGCAAAAGATAAAAGAAGAGGTACAAAGGCTCAGTTTTTTTTGGGTAAAGTGTAACACCCAAGGTTTTCGAAACATTATAATAATGTAATTCAACCCGGAAGCGATTGTCCCAAAACAAGCTTTTCATTTAATACACATTAAATGCCTGCTTATTTCAAACATATAAATAATTATTATAAACATATAAATTTTAAACACAATCATTGGGTGTTATTGAATCCAAAAACAACATTGATTTAGCAAAATCAATATCAGAGTAATACGCAAGGTCGTCAAACAATCCATTCCAGCCACCAACCTCTTGCCCAGCAATTTAAACAATCATAATCTGCAAGAAGTGGGAATGTGGGGGTTAGCTCAAAGCTAAGTGAGATAGAACTGTAACCGACAGTCCAACTCATATATAACACATCAGTTTACAATAAGTAATCATAAACGCAACAATAACAATGTTTACATCATCAAGCACTGTAAACACACAAGCACTAAAGAGGACCGGTGGTCCTTGAGGAACCCTCAAGCCGCGGTGGCCCTCAAGCGACACTTAGTAAACCCCACTGAGCTGCAGGCCAATACAGCGGTTTACCGATAGCCTGTTACTATTATCTCACACGACTAAGATTCCCATTAACGATGAGTACAAGGAATCCTTCATCGTCCAAACAATAGTAACCAATGCCCAACATACGTTGACCTCTTTATTAACACATATACGCCTCAAAGGCCATATAGCACTTAACACAATTATAATCATAACAGATTAATAATTAGTCAACAATAACATATACGGTTACCCGTTGTAACCAAACATGTTATAACTCAATCACACTGAAGGTACAGATCCACTCACCGATACCTCAGATGTCCACTCAGTATTCTAATGTCACTGAGTATTCTGCTGATCTGAGAATACAACAGAATATCACAAGTTAGTAACTTGTTTCAATATTTCAATGTATCAACATAATAAATGCTACTCAAACGGAAATAATCTCTTTATATCATTTCATTTATAAGTATACAACTTATCCCATAAATATAACATATCATATATGTCAAAACATATATTTTAATAAAAAGTGCCACTAAAAGGGTCATTAAAGTGCCACTAAAGCAATATCATATACCATACCAAGCTGACTTTAAACTTTTCTATTTAGTCCCGTAACCCTTTAAAATCGTCCACATTATTATGTATTTCTTCAAATAAAAGTGCCACTAAAACACCGCCTAAGTGCCACTAAAACTACTGTTAAGTGCCACTAAAGCACCTCTCAAATGAAAATAAAATTTATCAAAGATGGCACTTAACACTTATGCATTTTCAGAATTTGCGAAACAAAAACTTGAATTATATTGCCTGAATCAGAGGGAATACGTCCGTATTCCCCGCAATACGCCCGGATTCCCAGCCCAATTCTTAAACAGCCGAATTTCTAAGGAATACGTTCTTGAATCCGGTCCGAAATACGCCGGATTCCCCGAAATCCGCCGGATTCCCATGAATCCGACCGGATTCCCCAAAAATCCCTTGAATACGTCCGTATTCCCTGAATACGACCGTATTCCCCCTGTCGTCCAGAACCTAAACCTGCTGTTCAAACTCATATCCGAAGCAAAAACCCCAAAATCACAAACTCAGGTAATAAATCGATTTAGTCAAGTCACAAACGACTAACAAACTTCCTATGATGACAAATAACATCATATATCATATAATAACAACTTCAAAATCATAATCACTCATTTACCAATTTCACTAAAATAAAGTGAAGAACAAATTGAAGAATAACTTACAATTAAGAAGAAAGAATAAAGTGATGATGATGAAGAACTGATGTATCAAATCCAAAAGCACAACTCACAATTGATTCAAATTATTTGCATAAGGTTTTAGGTTTTTGTTTGTGAAAATGAGAAGTAACAGGAAAGTGAGGAAGCAAATAAAAAGGAGGTCGGCTCCTTTTAACCGACTCACTTTTTGGGTATAATTTTAATACCCCTTCTAACCCTTTTGTCTGGAACCCGAAAATACCCGCGAGACAAAGTATTTTATTTTACCGTCGGGTTCAACAATTTAAAACAAATAATATTTTATTAGTCACAATAATTCCTGTGACCTTTTCACCCATTTATTTCAACAAATCAAACCAAAACTATTTCCTAACAACTTAAATTTAGGAAATAATATATAAAACTTCTAGGCCCTATTCGAGGATGTTACATAAAGAATAGAGCAAAATGGAATCATTTGAACTGGAAGCATTGGTGTGAGTTTAATCTACCAAAGGCAAACCACGAGGAAGGGGTAAAGAAGCTGTAACAGCATATTTATGCTCGGTCAGAAGGTGTAAAAAGCAAAACTTGGAAAATCTGCTACTTGGAATTGCAATAACGAGTTTACAAGTCTTTTTGGATTGTGCATCTGGGCCGATGTTTTCCAGCTGATATTAGCCCATTATGCCTCATTTTTCTTTGATGTTCTTTATCTATTTGGTTGTGAAGAGTGCTGTAATAGGTGATTTTATCTCTCTGGATCTGTATGGGGTTCTATCAAAAACGAAGTAGGGTGAAAACCGGTGGCTCGGCCCCTACTTTCGGGGATTTTTTCCTGGATTTTCCAGGTTTTTTTCATCCCTTTTAGTTCCCTCTCAGTTAAGATCCGGAGTGTTTTGGCGTCTAAGTAATAGAGGTGTGTTAATGGTGGTTGTAAGTTGTACTTTGGCGACTATCTAGTATCTTGCTAGTAGTCTGTTTATATAATATTCTGCCTTTCAAAAAAAAAAAATACATACAAGCTAGACAACGTCTTTCAGAGAAATTAAGGATGTGCACCAAAGAAAGGTACAAATTTCTAGTACAACTTCATTTACACCAAAATAATCTAACGTTACATCCCCTTTTAAATTCCGAATCCGACACAAATTGTGTCGCCTAAAGTAGTTGAATGCACCATCACACGCTGTAACACCCCCTCCATCGCCCGCAGGCCCAAGGAGGAATGTTAATATAAGCCATTGGGCCAGGTCTGCAGCCCAATGCACCCCAACCTATCTCCTGAACATCTCAGGTAGGTTGTTGGATTCGAACATGAATCCCTTTAATACTAAGTGGTAAGACTTGATATTAAAGGGATTCATGTTCGAATCCAACAACCTACCTGAGATGTTCAGGAGATAGGTTGGGGTGCATTGGGCTGCAGACCTGGCCCAATGGCTTATATTAACATTCCTTCCTAGGCTTGCATCTGCGGATGGGCTTTGGGGGAGGGTGTTACATAATTTATAACACCCTTCATTTTATCAAAGCCATTTTTTTTTTTTTTTAAATAACCGGAAGCGAAAGTCCAACAAACATTAATAATTATACATTATATAATACTCATATTAGTCAATCTATTTCAAAACATAATTTATCATTTTTGGGTGTTACATTATTTGAAAGACAACAATGATTTTATAAAATCAAAGATCAGAGTGAACATCGGGTCGTCAAACATTCCATCCAGTCAGTTGCTCCTTGCTCATCCCATAATCTAATCATATCCTGCAAGAAGTGGTAATGTGGGGGATTAGCTCAACGCTAAGTGAATGAACTAATAACCATCAACACAACTTAGCCTAACAAATATGTTTACAACTAAGCATAGCATACTAAACGAGTTTACAGCAACAGCATCGTAAACACCCAATTAATTGTTTACAGCATAAAGCATCGCAAACACACAATCATTTGTTTACAGCATAAAGCATCGCAAACAAATATCGTCCAAGAGGATCGGCGGTCCTTGAGGCGCCCTCATGCCCGGATGGCCCCCAAGCAACCTCACACCAACTGCAGGCCAATACAGCGGTAAACCGATAGCCTAGGTACTATTTACCCACACAACACAGTATTCCTATAACCATCCGTGTACAAGGACCTGTGTTGGCAACTCAATAGTAACCTTAAGCCCAAACCATGTTGACTTCTGAAAACACATATGCCCAAAGGCCAGATATCACAGAATCTATATCTATCAAGGCAATATGTCAATCAACAGTTTATAAGCAGTAAAACCACGTTTACCCGTTGTAACCAAATCTGTTACAACTAAGTTACGCTGAAGGTTACAGGTCCACTCACCAATACCTCCGCCGTCCACTCAGTAGTCTAATGTCACTGAGTCTTCTCCATATCTACGAACATTATAAACAATGAGTTAGTAATTAATTCATATCATACAACTCATTTAACTTAATAATGTTAATCATCATCATTAATCCCTTATAATATAATCATTAACAATACTTATCAATTATACACTAATAACATCAACTTAACACATGGATTCTTCAAAATCAACCAAACTCACAAACTTTATTAATGATCATATATCAACTTTATCATTTCTAAGTTAGGCTTAAGTTCTAATCATGAATTAAACACTAACTAACAACTCTAACACAACACCAAGCTTCAATTTCAAGTTAATCATGCTAATTCCATCAATTACCCAAAACCCATTTTGATCACAACTTATATAACATGATTACTTCATTTCTAGGTTAAATTAATATTACTAACCATCTTATAAACACTTATTAACATCACCTTAACCAATTTCATACTTTAAATTCGGATTAAAGTCATTAACCCATCAAAATCATCATAAACCCTAAGAATCACCATAAATCTATAATCTTAAGCTTGAATCTAGTTAGTAATCAACAATAACATGTTTAGCTAACAACAATTTCACAAAATCAAACCCTAATTTCGGATTAAACCAAGAACATCAAAAACCCCCAAATTCTTGGTTATGAAAAATGAAGAACATGTGATTATACCTTGTTTTGATGATGAAGGAAGCTTGAATCCAAGCTTAGAAGCTTCAATTTGATAATTTCTTCATGTTTGATTTAGGGTTTCACATAGCTAGTATGTATGCATCGTACGTATGTATGTATGAATGAGAAAATAAAGACCGACTCAAATAATTGAGGTTATCATATAAGTGTTAAATTTATTCCCCGTACTTATTATTGTCTGAAACTTAAAAACCATTTACGGGGAAACACTATTTTACTTTACCGTCAACTAAATAAATTTAAAACAAGTAATATTTTACTATCCACAATAACTCATTTAGCTAATGGACCTATTAAATTTATAATTATTCACAAGACATTAATTATTTAAAAACACACTTAATTAATTAAATAAATAAAGAGATTACCGATTTCGACTAGGCCCAAAACGAGGATGTTACAAATCTCTCCCCCTTAAAGAGATTTCGTCCTCGAAATCTAATCGCACCTAGTTAACCTATTGTAATCAAATCACGTAAACAATAACTAGTAATTGCACATACGACATGTGTGTACATTAGTCTAAGTATCTATGCATCCACATAAACACTAAACGAGTACTCTTCGTACTACTCTAACATCGTAATTACTCATTACTATATTCACCTAAAGTGTGTACACAACTTAAATCACCTATGCATGACATGCTTATGCATACATTTCACTACACACACCATGTACCTACATATATATTATTTCATCGACTCACACACGACTAGTGTGTATCTCAATTAGATTCACGAAAACACATAAATTATGTCTCATACTCAATTTAACTTGCAATACTATACAACAAGTGTGATATTTATCACTTAAAATAGTTACTCCCTTGAGCAACTCTTAATTATATGCACACAATTTAAATTCTATCTACATATACATATCCACATGTACATGTTTCTATTTCTTACCTTAACATATGATATGTATTTAAATCATATTTTCATGCATACTATGATCACTTAAGGAAATTATTCCCAAATTAATCACTTTAAACAGGTAATCACTTGACGTAAGTGAATAACATCATCATGTACATAACATACTTTTAACACTAGAAACTAACGACGTGCTAGAATCTTTAAAATAGATATATGATTTATACCCCTTTTAACAGCAAAACAATGATTATGAAAATCACAATACACCCAACAACAATGAAATTTAAATTTCAATTCATAACTAACATTTGTGCTAGTACCACATATCACTAATGTATTTGATAATCTTTTATTTAAAAGCATCTCGAATTCATATATCACTAATCACATATTAACACTCAAAATAGAAGTCAATTCTCATGGTTAAAACCATTATCACTTAATCACCAAGTCACTTAGTACCAATTCAAATTGGATAATTACCGAGTTTCCCATCAACGAGTACATTGCCATTCAAGCGCAATTACCACTCCAACAAAATGTGCTAACCACACACACATTTTTCAACGATATTCCTTCAATCAACCGTATCTCTTTAATCTCTTCATAAGATTATTTCATATTTCCATCATTTCTATACGCAATCTATCATTTCACTTTGATATTATGCATATAATAACAATCAAGTTTCACAAAATTCTCAATTAACGATAATATAACTATCAATCAAAAGACTCTCTATATATAAATATTTATATATTTCTGTTATTAATAGTAACTCATTAATACAATAATTTAATACTTTACTATCATTTCATTCTAGTCTTCTCTGACTCTCTCACTCATACGTCCACATCGAAAACTTACTAATTTTTAAAGTCACATTAATTTCTCTGGTACTTGGTAGCCTCAATACTCCATGTGAAATGGCATAATATAAATACGTTGGCCAGACGTCGTCATATTATGTCAGTCACACTTAATTCTCAGGCCACTTCATACCATTGATCTCTAAAATAATTAACTTTTACTCTCACATAATTCACAATGTTGAAATCAACAATTATCACACATTTAATAGCACTTTGTAATAGGTTTATGACCAAGTATTAACTTGTTACTATTTTCATTTATCACTTGAATGTGAAACTACTCACAAATTAAGTAAACATAACAATTCAATCGTCTAACACATTCCTCATTATCTCATTAACACATGTGTAAGTTTTAACACAACTAAATCAATTTAACATCCTCTCTACACGATTCAATATCAATCACTTAACACTTTAATTATCAAGTATAATACTCTATATAACATTTAACACTAAGTACCTTGTTAAAATACCAGGCCATATTCCACATATATTCATCAATATATAATTTCTAAGTTGATTAATTAATAACCTTCCATATTTAGTTATCAAGCAAGAGTAAGCTCCTACAATACTCTTCAACTCTTACAAATACTTATTCGATCATATTAAGTATTTCACATAATGTAATTAACATAATTACATAATCAATATTTATTTACCCTAACAAGCAACAATCAACAATACCCTTACTGGTATACTATGCTGTTAGTTAAACTGCCTATAAACAACTCCTACACAAAAAACATATAGACCTCTTAAAACAACTTTTAATATTGCATATAGTCACAGGAATGATCTCTGGGCTCAAAGAAACAAAAGCCCAATACAATTCATAAGCTAAAAGTTCGAAATAATGTCCGAAAAACAATAAAATGCGATTTTCGGGCCCCAAACGACCCCGAAGTGCCGAAAACTGACAGGGCTCATGGCAAAGCGATGAGCTTTGACCGTTGGGCCGTTTTTGAGTGGACATGTAAATTTCGTCTTAATCGGACACCGAAATTTTCTAAAATTTTTTTTTTCTACGTCAAGTATTACGTCGAACGTCGCAAATTTTTTTTTTTTTTTATACTAACGCGATCCGGGAAACAGGTCAGGATCGCGTTCCTTAGTGTAAAATATTCTGTAACCAAATTAGGCATACAAACGCGATCCGGAGAAGTGAGCGGGATCGCGTTCCCAAGAGAAAACGCATCTGAACACGAAATACACATACAAACGCGATCCTGGAAAATGGCTGGGATCGCGTTCCCAAGCATAAAAATAATCTGAGACAAAATAACACGTACGAACGCGATCCAGAAAAACTTGTTGGGATCGCGTTCCCAAGCAGAAATCTGAGGTTCAGAAAAATCATATTTTTAGCCAATTTCAAACGCGTATAACTTTTTACTCGTTTAGAGTTAGACTCTAAAATTTTGCAAGCACGTCCACTATGCCAAAATGAAACTTTCCCTTTTTACACTTTTTCAATTTACACGTTTTACGAGAAAATGGACGTACGACTCATTTTTGACCATTTTCGACCATTTTGGTTGACACGCTATATTTCAAACAACTTGGTTTCTGACTACCATCTTTTACCAACATGTTTCTATATACATTAGTGACGTGTGGGCATATTCGTCACCTACAAACACTCATTCTACATTGTTTTGACACGTTGACCCGTTTAGGGGTCCAAATGGACATTTTTCCCAATTTCATTCCTAATGACCACATTAATACTTTTAATCCACATTTTATCTATACTTATGACTGTAAGTCATTTTAAAAGTCATCATACACAAACCACATCAAGTTTTAACCGTTTTATCACTAAGTGACCCATTTGGGCACTTAAATGACCCGTTTGGGTTTATGACCATATATTCACTATTCTATCACCCATTCCACATAACTTTGACTAATCCAAGTCAAACCAAACCATTATCACTATTGGTGGCATAACATAACCTTAAAACACCAATTTCACATATTACCATCATATTTACACAAATTACAACAAGTATTCAACATTGACCTTCCCTAAAACTTGTCAATACATACAAAAGCTAGCCGACCACTTTGACTTTACTACTAAGCATATAATCAACTATGCTAAAAACATAGGCAAAATTAACTTACTCACAAATGAGAAGTCATATCAATCTAATTCAATTTACTTCACTAATCATAGTCCTCATAGCAAGTAAACAATTCAAACTTATTTAATTTAAACAAGCTTATAGAGAATTACCTGATGCTTTTACACCAACGAACATAGAGGAATCATTAAGAGTACCAGTTGGTTACTCATGTTCCTCCTTCTATGCATTCAAACACAATCTCACATCTTGTTAAGCGTTAGTATATATCCTACTACCCAATTCTCATGCAACAACTAACCCCACCTTCTGGAATGTTTGACTTAACACAAATCCAGATTTGGGATTGAACACCATAAATGTCCAATTCACCCAAACCTATACTCTGATACCAATTTATAACACCTTTCATTTTATCAAAGCCATTTTTTTTTTTTTTTTAATAACCGGAAGCGAAAGTCCAACAAACATTAATAATTATACATTATATAATACTCATATTAGTCAATCTATTTCAAAACATAATTTATCATTTTTGGGTGTTACATTATTTGAAAGACAACAATGATTTTATAAAATCAAAGATCAGAGTGAACATCGGGTCGTCAAACATTCCATCCAGTCAGTTGCTCCTTGCTCATCCCATAATCTAATCATATCCTGCAAGAAGTGGTAATGTGGGGGATTAGCTCAACGCTAAGTGAATGAACTAATAACCATCAACACAACTTAGCCTAACAAATATGTTTACAACTAAGCATAGCATACTAAACGAGTTTACAGCAACAGCATCGTAAACACCCAATTAATTGTTTACAGCATAAAGCATCGCAAACACACAATCATTTGTTTACAGCATAAAGCATCGCAAACAAATATCGTCCAAGAGGATCGGCGGTCCTTGAGGCGCCCTCATGCCCGGGTGGCCCCCAAGCAACCTCACACCAACTGCAGGCCAATACAGCGGTAAACCGATAGCCTAGGTACTATTTACCCACACAACACAGTATTCCTATAACCATCCGTGTACAAGGACCTGTTATAACGCCCCTCATTTAATACAACAATATAATATTAAGTTTGGCGGAAGCGACTACTTGAAATACATATTCTATTAAAACCTGCTAGAAATTTTCGCAACCCTTTATACAATATGTTTAACTACTAAACAAACATAGTTAACATGTTTACAAACCCGGGGCATTATATACTATAAAACATTATTTATTACAAACTGGATCAGAGTTGCAAGTTTCAAACATTCCCAGCATCAAAACGTCCCTTCCTGGCTACCCACATAATTAAACATAACCTGTAGGAAGTAAATTGAGGGATTAGCACGAAGCTAAGTGAATGAATAATCAACTACAATTCAATTTAGCTAGCAATCTGTTCACAATCAATAATGCAACAAATATCGTCAAGAGGAACGGTGGTTCCTAAGGACCCTGTTCCGGGTGGCCCCCTCAGAACACTTACATCAACTGTAGGCCAAAACAGTGATTAACCGCTAACTAAATGCTAATCTCCATCAACACATGTACGCAACCCTGTGTTGACCAACATTAGCAATCAAGTCCAACTGACAATCTAGTTGACCTCTGGATTTATCAATCAAGCTCACAGGCTAATCAAACTACCAATCATATGGCATATACTTTCAAAGTTAACATACTATCAATAGTAATCCTATAATTACTGATTGAAATCAAACTGACACAACCAAATCAAACTATGAGTTTCAAATCCACTCACCTGATTCGTCTCAGTTACTTACTCAGCAGTCTTATCTCGCTGAGCCCTTGGATTATCTGAGAACATAAAATCAATCATAAGTTAGTAATTTGTTTTCAACTAATGGTACTTATGTAATTAAACACATTACATAAGTAATCACATTGTTAATCAATTCCAAACATAAGTAACAATAATATCTTTCTACAAAAGTGCCACTAAAACATCAATAAAGTGCCACTAAAGGAATATTATATACAATACTCAGTCGACGTTAAACTTCTTTACTAAGTCTCATAACTCATTAGAATTATCCACATTATAACATATATTTTCAATGGATAAGTGCCACTAAAGTACCACCTAAATGCCACTAAAGGAATATGACATAAGAAGTGCCACTAAAAACACCATCTTCCAAACACTTATGCATTTTCAAATTTTGCAAAACTCATCAAATTTATTCATTCAAACGCGATCCGGCAAAGGGTGGTGGGATCACGTTCGTCAGTTAAAAAAGTTCTGTGACGAAATTTCACATGGTAACGCGATCCGGGTAACATGAGCTGGATCGCGTTCCCAAGAAGAAAAAGTTCTGTAACCGTTTTTCATATAGCAACGCGATCCAGGAAAAGGGTCAGGATCGCGTTCCTACGCGTTTCAGCTCTTATTCTGACCTGCAAACACACAGCTCAAACCCAATTTCGAAAATTATACAAGCTAACCATAATTCAAGTACAGCAACAGTTTTCAGCTCACAAATCATCATATATACATACCATAACATGTTTAAAGCATAAGTTCAACATCAATTCATGTCAAAACTTCAAATGATCATAACCATGAATTTGAACATGAAAACTAACTTACAATCAAGGAATTACCACTAGAAGATGATGATGATTATGATAACACAAGATCACAGCTCCAATTCCACAAGTTTTTCGATTATAATTTGCAAGGGTTTTAAGGTTTTAGAGGTTTTAGGTGTTTGTTTCTAAATAAGGAAAGTAAAGAACTTTCCTATTTGGGAAAGTTTATAAGTCGGTCACTTTTTAACACCGACCCGTATCCACTTAAAACTAATCCCCTTTCAATCTATAGCCTGGAACCTAAAAACCATTTGCGAGAAACTTCTTTTATTGCACCGTCAACTATAGTAAATCAAAACAATCAATAATTTACTAAGCACAATAAGTCCTGAGGCTTATTTAACTAAGTTTCGCAATTTAAACATATTTATCAAATAATTTCTAATACAATTAAATACATCAATTTAAAATTAGAAATTACCGGACCAGAAGAGAGGATGTTACAATTCTCCCCCCCTTAAGAAGATTTCGTCCCCGAAATCTCATCACGATTAAACAATCCAGGATATCTGGATCTCATACTATCCTCAGTTTCCCAAGTTAGGTTTGCACCTAAACTATGTTTCCATTTCACTAACACCATGGGAATCTGTTTCTTCCTAAGTTTGGTAATTTTTCTGTCGAGAAGTTCAACTGGTTCTTCTACTAACTTCTGACTCTGATCAACTTTCAAATCTTTCAAAGGAAGAATCTGAGACTGGTCTTCAACGTTACATTTCCTCAAATAACAAATGTTAAACGTATCATGAATACCAGCAAGCTCTGGAGGAAGATCCAATGTAACAGACTGATCATTAACAATCTGACGAATTCTAAACGGTCCAATATATCGAGGAGCCAATTTACCACGTTTCCCAAACCGTATTACCCCTTTTCCAAGGTGAAACCTTCAAATAAACATGTTCACCTTCAACAAAAGTAACTGGTCGACGTTTGGGATCAGCATATTGTTTCTGTCTATCACGTGCAGCTTTCAACTTTTCTCGAGCCACTGCTACTTTATCAGCTGTCATCTGAACAATGTCTAGACCTGCAAACTGTTTCTCACCTGCCTCTAGCCAACAAGTTGGAGTTCTACAACGGCGACCATAAAGCATTTCATATGGAGGCATGCCAATACTAGAATGATAAGAGTTATTATAAGCAAACTCAACCAATGGCAAATGAGAATCCCAAGAACCACCATACTCTAGAATACAAGCTCTTAACATATCCTCAAGCGTCTGAATCGTACGTTCTGACTGACCATCTGTTTGAGGATGATAAGTTGTACTAAGATTCACTCTGGTGCCTAACTCACGCTGCAAACTTTGCCAAAATTGAGATACAAACCTTGGATCTCTATCAGACACAATCGATAACGGAATACCATGCCGAGTAACAATCTCATTCATATATAACTGTGCAAGCTTACTCAGAGATGCAGTATCACTAGTAGCTAGAAAATGAGCACTCTTGGTTAATCGATCAACAATGACCCAAACCATGTCATTTCCACTGACAGTTCTAGGCAGTTTGGTAACAAAATCCATAGTCAATTGTTCCCACTTCCATTCGGGAATCTCAAGCTGTTTCAACGATCCATATTGCTTCTGGTGTTCAGCTTTAACTTGAGAACAAATATGACAAGAACTAACAAACCTTGCTACATCCATCTTCATTGTAGGCCACCAATACAAAGGTTTCAAGTCATTATACATTTTAGTGCTTCCTGGATGTACAGACAATCTGGACTTATGGGCTTCATTCAGAATAATATCCCGAAGACCACCAAACAAAGGTATCCAAACACGAGACTGAAAGGTTTTTAATCCTCTCGAATCATCCAATAACAATTCCTTTCGATTCAACATAATTTCAGATTTCAAATTATGATCTAACAAAGCCTTTAACTGTGCAGCTTTTATCTGAGCCACCAAATCAGAAGAAACTTCTAAACGCATAACATAAACTCGATCAGAAGTTACCTTGCGGCTTAAAGCATCAGCAACCACATTGGCTTTCCCTGGATGGTATTTAATCTCACAATCATAATCTTTGATTAATTCTAACCATCGTCTCTGCCGCATATTCAACTCTTGCTGTGAAAATATATACTGAAGACTCTTGTGATCTGTACAAATAACACATTTAGTACCATACAAGTAATGCCTCCAGATTTTTAAAGCAAACACAACTGCTGCAAGCTCTAAATCATGGGTAGGATAATTTCTTTCATGAGGTTTGAGCTGACGAGAAGCATAAGCAATCACACGATCTCGCTGCATCAAAACACAACCAAAACCAGCAATCGATGCATCACAATAAACAATAAAATCATCGGACCCATCTGGCAATGCTAACACAGGAGCCTGACATAACAACTGTTTCAGAGTCTGAAAAGCTGTTTCCTGTTGTTCAGTCCACACAAACTTTTCATCCTTACGGGTCAATCTAGTCAACGAACCGGAAATTTTAGAAAAATCTTTAATAAACTTCTGGTAATAACCCGCCAATCCAAGAAAACTTTTTATTTCTGAAGCAGACTTTGGAGCTTTCCAATTCATTACAGCTTCAATTTTCGAAGGATCAACTTTAACACCATCATTACAAATAATATGACCCAAAAACTGTACTTCCCGAATCCAAAATTCACATTTAGAAAACTTTGCATACAAATGTTCTCTCTTTAAGGTTTCCAATACCAACCTCAAATGCATTCCATGTTCTGATTCGGATTTAGAATATACCAAAATATCATCGATAAATACAATCACAAATTTATCAAGAAAAGGTCGACAAACACGGTTCATCAAATCCATAAAAACTGCTGGAGCATTCGTCAAACCAAAAGGCATAACCAGGAATTCAAAATGACCATACCTGGTTCTAAATGCAGTTTTAGGAATATCACAATCCCTAACACGAACTTGATGATAACCTGATCTCAAATCAATCTTTGAATAAAATGAAGATCCCTGCAACTGATCAAATAAATCATCTATCCGAGGCAGAGGATATTTATTCTTTACTGTCCTTTTATTCAATTCCCTATAATCAATGCACATTCTAAAAGACCCATCTTTCTTTTTCACAAACAGAACTGGTGCACCCCAGGGAGAAGAACTAGGTCTAATAAACCCTTTATCCAACAACTCCTGTATCTGATTCATCATTTCACGTATCTCAGACGGAGCTAATCTATAAGGGGCTTTGGCTATAGGTGAAGAGCCAGGAACAAGATCAATCTGGTATTCAACTTCCCTAACCGGTGGTAAACCAGGTAATTCATCAGGGAATACTTCCGGATACTCAGAAACAACCGGTACATCAAAAAGGGACTTCTTTTCTAACTTAGCATCAATCACATAAGCTAGATACGATTCACAGCCCTTGGACAAAGATTTCCTAGCTTTCATCATACTAATCAAAGGTATACAAACATTATCCCGTTCTCCTCGAGCCACGACATATGACTTTTCAGAGATTGGAATTCTAATCAGCTTATTGTGGCAATCTATGCTTGCTTTATACTGACTTAACCAATCCATACCAATAATCACATCAAAACTAGCAATTGGCATCAACAGAAAGGAAATTGGGAAAGTCTGGCTATCTATTATAATACTAGCTCCAATTACCGAGGTGGTAACAGGAACCGATTTGCCACTAGCTATTTCTACTTCAACTTGGTTTGTTATCACAGTAGGCATCATTTTCAACTTATCACAGAAGTACATGGATACAAAAGAACAATTTGCACCAGAATTAAATAAAACACGAGCTGGTACAGAATTTACAAGAAAAGTACCCGTGATCACGTCATCTGTATGGACAGCTTCGTCAACTGTCATTTGAAAAGCCCTACTAACTGCAGATGGCGGATTCTTCCGCTTCTGACCGGAAGAAGCTGATGAACCAACAACTGTCCCCGAACCCTGTCTCTTAGCCTCAGAACACTGATTTGCACGATGACCTTCCTTATGACAATTCCAACACATATAAGTGGGAAAAACACAATCTTTGGCTTCATGCCCAATCACACCACATTTTACACATCTAGTGGTTTGCACAGTACACGGCCCAAAATGTCTAGCTCTACACTTAATACACCAATTGGGACGATCAGAAGTACCACCACGACTTTTTTGTTTCTTACCCTGCTGATTTCCTTGCCACCGTTGCTTACTTTTACCAGAAGATTCACTCTTAGATTTCTGAGAAACCATTTCTTTACTTGATGCCTGTTGAGGTTTTAAATCACTGTCAACAGATCGAGCTAACATGAAAGCTTGAGAAAGAGAGCCAGCTAATCTCACTGAAGTTCGATACTGATTAGGTAAAGTACCCACAAACTATTCTATCTGAGTTCTCTCATCAGGAACCCACTGCTGAACAAACCTGAGTTTCTCTGTAAACTGATTTATCAAATCATCCATTGACATGTTATCAGTTAATTGCAAATCCATAAACTCTTTTCTAATCCGAGCTATATCATAGTTTGAACAATACTGCTTACAAACTTCATTACGAAAATCAGACCATCGGATAGATGCTTTCTGAAAAGAAGTTAATACAGAAGTAATCGAATCCCACCAATTCATAGCTGCTCCTTTTAAAAGTTGAGTTGCATAGGGAACTTTTAACTCTTCTTCACATTGGCAAACTTCGAATTTCTTTTCAATATCCCTCAACCAATCAAGAGTTACCGAAGGATTTGTACTACCAGAATACACAGACGGATTACTGCTCATAAAGGTTTTAAATGAACACACCTTTTGTTTTGGCGGTGAAATCGTACCAAACACAGGATGAGAAGATTCAACCTCTTTTTGTTGTTTATACATTCTAAGTGCTTGGTTTTCCTCTTCCAATTGAAGCAGATACTGATCCCTTTCTGCCTCCTCTCTAGCATGGAAAGAAGTACCAGCATTCTCATTCCGGTCATCATGAGTCTCAGCAGCAACTTCAGGCCTTGAGGCATTATTAGGGTTAACAGGTAGTTGCTCGTTATCCGCCATATCTGTAAACACCACAACAGCTTACAAATCATTAGTCGTTAGCACCTATTCTACTAACCGATTCACATTCAGTACATAATCCCTTTCCCAAGAATGTTTGACACAACATAATCAAAGTTTAGGATTGAACATACAATCATATTCAATTGCCCCAAACTATTGCTCTGATACCAACTTATAACGCCCCTCATTTAATACAACAATATAATATTAAATTTGGCGGAAGCGACTACTTGAAATACATATTCTATTAAAACCTGCTAGAAATTTTCGCAACCCTTTATACAATATGTTTAACTACTAAACAAACATAGTTAACATGTTTACAAACCCGGGGCATTATATACTATAAAACATTATTTATTACAAACTGGATCAGAGTTGCAAGTTTCAAACATTCCCAGCATCAAAACGTCCCTTCCTGGCTACCCACATAATTAAACATAACCTGCAGGAAGTAAATTGAGGGATTAGCACGAAGCTAAGTGAATGAATAATCAACTACAATTCAATTTAGCTAGCAATCTGTTCACAATCAATAATGCAACAAATATCGTCAAGAGGAACGGTGGTTCCTAAGGACCCTGTTCCGGGTGGCCCCCTCAGAACACTTACATCAACTGTAGGCCAAAACAGTGATTAACCGCTAACTAAATGCTAATCTCCATCAACACATGTACGCAACCCTGTGTTGACCAACATTAGCAATCAAGTCCAACTGACAATCTAGTTGACCTCTGGATTTATCAATCAAGCTCACAGGCTAATCAAACTACCAATCATATGGCATATACTTTCAAAGTTAACATACTATCAATAGTAATCCTATAATTACTGATTGAAATCAAACTGACACAACCAAATCAAACTATGAGTTTCAAATCCACTCACCTGATTCGTCTCAGTTACTTACTCAGCAGTCTTATCTCGCTGAGCCCTTGGATTATCTGAGAACATAAAATCAATCATAAGTTAGTAATTTGTTTTCAACTAATGGTACTTATGTAATTAAACACATTACATAAGTAATCACATTGTTAATCAATTCCAAACATAAGTAACAATAATATCTTTCTACAAAAGTGCCACTAAAACATCAATAAAGTGCCACTAAAGGAATATTATATACAATACTCAGTCGACGTTAAACTTCTTTACTAAGTCTCATAACTCATTAGAATTATCCACATTATAACATATATTTTCAATGGATAAGTGCCACTAAAGTACCACCTAAATGCCACTAAAGGAATATGACATAAGAAGTGCCACTAAAAACACCATCTTCCAAACACTTATGCATTTTCAAATTTTGCAAAACTCATCAAATTTATTCATTCTAACGCGATCCGGTAAAGGGTGGTGGGATCACGTTCGTCAGTTAAAAAAGTTCTGTGACGAAATTTCACATGGTAACGCGATCCGGGTAACATGAGCTGGATCGCGTTCCCAAGAAGAAAAAGTTCTGTAACCGTTTTTCATATAGCAACGCGATCCAGGAAAAGGGTCAGGATCGCGTTCCTACACGTTTCAGCTCTTATTCTGACCTGCAAACACACAGCTCAAACCCAATTTCGAAAATTATACAAGCTAACCATAATTCAAGTACAACAACAGTTTTCAGCTCACAAATCATCATATATACATACCATAACATGTTTAAAGCATAAGTTCAACATCAATTCATGTCAAAACTTCAAATGATCATAACCATGAATTTGAACATGAAAACTAACTTACAATCAAGGAATTACCACTAGAAGATGATGATGATTATGATAACACAAGATCACAGCTCCAATTCCACAAGTTTTTCGATTATGATTTGCAAGGGTTTTAAGGTTTTAGAGGTTTTAGGTGTTTGTTTCTAAATAAGGAAAGTAAAGAACTTTCCTATTTGGGAAAGTTTATAAGTCGGTCACTTTTTAACACCGACCCGTATCCACTTAAAACTAATCCCCTTTCAATCTATAGTCTGGAACCTAAAAACCATTTGCGAGAAACTTCTTTTATTGCACCGTCAACTATAGTAAATCAAAACAATCAATAATTTACTAAGCACAATAAGTCCTGAGGCTTATTTAACTAAGTTTCGCAATTTAAACATATTTATCAAATAATTTCTAATACAATTAAATACATCAATTTAAAATTAGAAATTACCGGACCAGAAGAGAGGATGTTACACCTGTGTTGGTAACTCAATAGTAACCTTAAGCCCAAACCATGTTGACCTCTGAAAACACATATGCCCAAAGGCCAGATATCACAGAATCTATATCTATCAAGGCAATATGTCAATCAACAGTTTATAAGCAGTAAAACCACGTTTACCCGTTGTAACCAAATCTGTTACAACTAAGTTACGCTGAAGGTTACAGGTCCACTCACCAATACCTCCGCCGTCCACTCAGTAGTCTAATGTCACTGAGTCTTCTCCATATCTACGAACATTATAAACAATGAGTTAGTAATTAATTCATATCATACAACTCATTTAACTTAATAATGTTAATCATCATCATTAATCCCTTATAATATAATCATTAACAATACTTATCAATTATACACTAATAACATCAACTTAACACATGGATTCTTCAAAATCAACCAAACTCACAAACTTTATTAATGATCATATATCAACTTTATCATTTCTAAGTTAGGCTTAAGTTCTAATCATGAATTAAACACTAACTAACAACTCTAACACAACACCAAGCTTCAATTTCAAGTTAATCATGCTAATTCCATCAATTACCCAAAACCCATTTTGATCACAACTTATATAACATGATTACTTCATTTCTAGGTTAAATTAATATTACTAACCATCTTATAAACACTTATTAACATCACCTTAACCAATTTCATACTTTAAATTCGGATTAAAGTCATTAACCCATCAAAATCATCATAAACCCTAAGAATCACCATAAATCTATAATCTTAAGCTTGAATCTAGTTAGTAATCAACAATAACATGTTTAGCTAACAACAATTTCACAAAATCAAACCCTAATTTCGGATTAAACCAAGAACATCAAAAACCCCCAAATTCTAGGTTATGAAAAATGAAGAACATGTGATTATACCTTGTTTTGATGATGAAGGAAGCTTGAATCCAAGCTTAGAAGCTTCAATTTGATAATTTCTTCATGTTTGATTTAGGGTTTCACATAGCTAGTATGTATGCATCGTACGTATGTATGTATGAATGAGAAAATAAAGACCGACTCAAATAATTGAGGTTATCATATAAGTTTTAAATTTATTCCCCGTACTTATTATTGTCTGGAACTTAAAAACCATTTACGGGGAAACACTATTTTACTTTACCGTCAACTAAATAAATTTAAAACAAGTAATATTTTACTATCCACAATAACTCATTTAGCTAATGGACCTATTAAATTTATAATTATTCACAAGACATTAATTATTTAAAAACACACTTAATTAATTAAATAAATAAAGAGATTACCGATTTCGACTAGGCCCAAAACGAGGATGTTACACACGCCCTTAAGTCTCTCACACGCATCACTAATATAGTACGTACTTGACGATGATGGTGCATGGGAGAATTGTGGTGACACATTCAATGGTTTGGGGTGTTTCGATCAAGTGATTGATATTAGCCGGCAAAAAATTCGTTGATCGTGTAATTTTAACAGTGAGATGGAAAAATACTTATAGGTTATGCAACATTACAACTTGTTCATAACAATACCATTTTAATTATGTCTATTTTCATCAACTAATGTTACCCAAACAAGCCCTACTTTTATTGTGCTAACACACTAAACTAATAAGCTTATCCAAACAATCATGAAGAGCATCAGCAATACTTATTGTATAGAGATTAGGGAAATTTTAAATCGCCCTACATGATAACACTTCCTATTAAGTTAATTAAATACTACTCCGATACAACTCACTCAAATCTACATGACTATACTACAACTTATAACTTCAATTTTATCCCTACCTCCAACTCCCCTTTATCTATAGCACACATTCATTATATTATAAAGAAGGGGTAAGTACGCGAAAATGTAATGAACTATGCTCTGACATTCATTGTATGTAACGAACTACTCTGACATTCATTGTATGTAACGAACTTCTAATTTCCTTCATTGTATGTAACGAACTTGTATTTTGGGCAGATCAACGGTCCTAAGAATGCCACGTGTCGCCCTACATAATCAACACTTGGAAAAATCAAGGAAAATACTAGTTCGTTACATACAATGGAGGAAATTAGCAAGTTCGTTACATACAATGAATGTCAGAATAGTTCGTTACATACAATGAATGTCAGAGCATAGTTCATTACATTTTCGTGCACTTATCCCTATAAAGAATTTCATCTTAACAACACTCATCAATCCATCAATTTACTACTAATAGTGGTATCGGGTATTCCTTCAATCAAAAGGTTGAGGATTAAATCCAAGGGCGGACAAATGTATATATTCGTGTAAATATTCATTGCGAATATGTGGGTTATTGCCGTCATTAAAAAAAACATCACACGAAAATAATAAGAATAATATATATAATAATAATAATAAAGAATAGAAGAGATATTTTAGTGTTGCAAAGAAAGACATTCTCTCCGTGTTTTCCAAATTGACTTGGAACAGGGCAGATGGCACTTCCACCGGAGATTCCTCTTTCCCCCATTTTCATTTTCATCATAAACCTAATTCTTCACATTCTTCCTTTCTCTCCTTCTTTCTTCTTCACTTTCTCAATCGTAAGTATAATAATAATCAACATTCCCTCTTTATTACTTTTCTGCAATTAACATTACTCCTGTTCTGATTATGCAACCAATTACACGAATCATCAATTTTTAATCCCAAAAGTTATCTGTATTTCACTCAATTTCTCATAACTTGCATGTTTACGTTTTTGTTTACTGTTCCGTTAATTTCATACCTGCCTACATACATACTCCTTAGATCTTGGAATTTTATTGAATTGTTGTTTATCTTTTAGCTGTTTGAGATTGATTTTTAGGTTTTCTCCACCTGAATTTATAGCTCTTGTTTTTGTTTCTATATAAAGACTTGTTTTTTTTTAGTAATGTAGTTATGCTACTGACTAAAAGCAAGTTGCTTTTTTTAATGGGCAGCTGCAAATAAGTTGATTTTAGAGCTGGAATATATTAATACAAAAAATGAACTTTAATAAGCCAAGAAGTCAGCCCAGGCCTACCAGGTCTTATGCTTTAGGAGGTAAACTTTGGAACATATTCATTCACTGATTTTGAATACTTATAATGTACTACTATTATTTAGTTAAGATTTTTTCTTTTTTATTGCAAAAACATTAAATTTATTGTGTAGCAAGGCATACTGTGTTTGAAGTTATTTTCGGGTTATATGCGGTTGTAGGTGTGGATCATACAGAGCCAATCAAGAAAAAAGGCTTTGTAAGAAAGATTGTTTTGGCTACAGCATTAATAGTATTATGCATTTTCATGCTTAAACAATCCCCTAGTTTCAAAAGCCCTAGTCCAGTAAGTAAATTGATCTTCTTTTTTGTTTAATTATATGTTTTTTGAGTTTATCCATCTTGTTATGTTCAGTGTAAGGATTTAAATAGCTAGGTAAGACATTGTTATGTTTCTGCTTTTATAGTTCTCACGGCACGAAACAGGGATTATTCACGTTTTAGTAACCGGAGGTGCTGGCTATATTGGTTCTCATGCTACACTACGCCTTTTGAAAGATTCTTATCGCGTAACTATAGTGGTATAAATCATTTTTTGTTTATTAATCTCGTACTATTATTTAAAGATTGTATCATGTTGCTTTACATGTTAGTGGTGTAAACTTGGATAATTGTGTTATAGGACAATCTTTCTCGTGGAAACATAGGTGCTGTTAGAGTTCTTCAAGAGTTGTTTCCAGAACCTGGGAGACTTCAATTCATTTATGCTGATTTGGGAGATGCAAAAGCCGTATCCTGCTAAACATAGAGATTTATCATTTATTGTGTTGAAAAATTACACATGCATGTGTTTGTTTCCTTAATGAAGTATTTTAGGTAAATAAAATCTTTTCTGAAAATGCATTTGATGCAGTGATGCATTTTGCAGCGGTTGCATATGTTGGGGAAAGTACACTTGATCCGCTAAAGTAAGTGTACCGTTTGAAGAACCATTTTCTCAATCTTTTTTTAAACTTAATCTTAAAGATGTGCCTGATTCTTGATCTTTTTTTGATAATCATGCAGGTATTATCACAATATTACGTCAAATACCCTGCTGGTATTGGAGGCTGTGGCAAGACACAATGTTAATACTCTGATATACTCTAGTACATGTGCTACTTATGGAGAGCCTGAAAAGATGCCAATCACAGAAGAAACTCCTCAGGTACCCTGCTACTAGAGGTATCAAAATGGGTGGGTCAGGCAGGTTGGGTAATATAGGTCAAAACGGGTGATTTTCTGTACCTGTTGAAATGGGTCGGACCGAGTTTGGCCAAGACACTTTTTGTCAATAAAAACATATTCTGTAAATAAAGTTGATCGTCAAATGTTATTACACAATTAATTTTATTTCCATACTAGTCAAATTATTTGAAAATTATGTAGGAGGTCATCTGCATAAAAATTCACTTTGGATGACTTTCAACATTATTGAGCTAATATTATGGAACTTAACCTTTTAGTCCATTAGACATACAACATAACCTAATGGACCCATTTATGAGTAATTACCTACATGGGAGTATATGGACTTCGATTTCAACTTTGTTAGGTGTAGTGTGTTATCTTGCTTAACACTAAGTTCTTATGTTGTACTCCAGCACCCAATCAACCCTTACGGGAAAGCTAAAAAGATGTCAGAAGATATTATTCAGGATTTTCATAAAAACTCAGACATGGCGGTCATGATATTAAGGTTGGTGTTTCTGTATGTGAATGCACACAAAACCATTAGTTCGTACCAGTAATGAGGCAAAGCTCGATTCAGCAGATAGTTATTAAAATTTGATTAACTATTTGTCAGATGTCTAATATGTTCTTTATTAAATTCCAGATACTTCAATGTGATTGGCTCGGATCCAGATGGTAGATTAGGTGAAGCACCCAGACCTGAATTGCGTGAACATGGAAGAATATCGGGTGCATGCTTCGATGCAGCCCGTGGCATTACCAACGGGCTAAAGGTAATGTTCTAAATTTAATAAAATACTTCTCTTTACTCGGCTTATTTTAGAGAAATGATAACCAAGGGAGTGAAACTATATATTCGTCATTGGTTCCTTTATAACCGTACAGGTTCGAGGAACTGACTATAAAACCCCTGATGGAACATGCATAAGGGATTACATTGATGTTACTGATTTAGTTGATGCTCATGTAAAAGCTCTTGAGAATGCAAAACCTGGACAAGTTGGAATATACAATGTTGGCACAGGCAAAGGTGAAATATCCTGACCTAGAGGGGGCAAAATGGGCGGGTTGGGTAACAGGTTAAATACGAATAATTGTGCACGGGTAGAAAGGGGCCAGGTCAGGTGGGTTATTCAAAATTTTCTGTACAAAATATTTCATCCTTTCAATAAATGATTAGTGTGTGATATGTTTTAAAATAATAAATATATCTTATAGCGCTCATCTGGCATTCTAAGTAAATTTTAGTGGGTTTTATGCTTTAAAAAGATATGTTGGGTGACTTTCGACATGTTTGACCCGTTTTCTTTATAAGTTTTTTATTTGATTTTAACCATTAGAAATAAAACAAAACCTAAATCGACCCATTCATAAACAATGCGTCAAAATAGCCACCTGTATGTTAACCTGATGTAGTAAGTAAGCCGGATTATTCATATAATTCAATTTTAAATGTCTGTTCCCGTTTTGCATTTTGACAGGTAGATCGGTTAAAGAGTTTGTGGAAGCTTGTAAGAAGGCAACAGGGGCATCAATCAAAGTAGACTACCTGCCGCGTAGGCCTGGTGACTATGCCGAGGTGTTCAGTGACCCGTCAAAGATACTACGCGAACTCAACTGGTCAGCACAGTTTACTGATCTAGAAAAGAGTTTAAAGGTTGCATGGAAATGGCAGAGGTCGCATCATAACGGATATGGGCCCACAAAAGCTTCGTTTTAGCCAGTAAAAACGTGATTTTGCACCTTAATGATCAAAGGCGATGGAAGATTGAAAACTTACATGATTTTGGCCTGGTTTCATGATTAGATTTATTATGAAAATAGGGGTCGAGGTTTAGGGTAATTTATATATTTTTTTTCCACATATTGATCATACATAATCATTTCTAACATGGGGGTGGAGTTATACTACCCTAAATTACATGTATCAGGAAACTGGTTACTGAACAGATGTCAGAAATAATGCCTATTGTCAGATACAGTTTACTTTTAACGTAGGGCTATATAAGTGAATCTTAGTTCTCCCACTCATTATTTAGCATAAAATGCAAGTGTAAGTGTCTTGATGATCAGACACACAAAATTATTTATCTAGTGAAGGAACATGACATGTAAATTTGCTCTACTGATTTGTTTGTGTTGTTTACAGCGTATCCACGCCGAGTTGAGTTCAGTTAAAGAAGACTGGAACCATTGCATCTTATAAGATGGATTAAGCTGACAAACAACAAACTCGGAACCACAAATATGCGCCCACAAAACCCACCACTCAATCACTCATACTCTCATAAGCGAAACCTTGCAGGAATAAGACGAAAAGAGGGGCTCGCTGGGAATATTGATGGTATATTGGTAACCATATTCTATCTAGAAATGTCATGAAGAACCAGCAACCAGAGAGAATCAACAACAGGGGCATTCCACGCAATTTTAAAATTATGCATTTCATGCCACGAAACATGCATACACAATTCAAGTATCATCTAAATCATATCTACCTTAAGCCACCAAAAGTTCACATTATCATTTGCTTACATACCATGCCAGTAAGAAAAAGGGGTAAGCATAACATGTACTCATATGCAACACAAAACAAATCCCACTTAAAGTCGTGTGCCACAAAAAGACATAATTCATCTTTTTCGTTTGGAAGCAGAGCCTGCAGCACCACCACCGCCACCTCTTCCCCTACCTGCAGGAGCCCTCTTTGTGCCTGTAGCCTTTGACTTCGTTTGTATTTGAATTCCTACACAACCGCATGAAATATAATTGGCCTAAACGAGGTGCTGCCAAATGAGGAATATCTACTTTTCATTTGGCCTAAACGCATGAAATATAATTGGCCATAACATGTTCATGTGTTTGTGAAAAAACAAATACCTTTGGAACTGAGACTCTTAATATCTACTTTTGGCTTTTCCTCACCATCACCTGTACCTTCTGATATATATCACAAAAGAATAACAAGCTATGATGTAAATAACATAAAGTATCTACCCAATGAGAATAATTTATCAAGTACAGAAGAATATACCCAAATCCTCTGCATCCGAGTTATCTTCTTCATTTTGTGCAATGGCATCACCATCTCCCACTGCACCATCATCCACTGGTTCTAGCATGGCTGCACCCCGTTTCTTTGGAGCTTTTTTAATGCCTGGAAGTGTGATCAAGTCTGCTGTGCGAATCACACGTGACTTGCTTCCTTTGTTATATGCCCTTGTTAATGCAGATTTTACGGCAGCCTCATCACCATCAAGTGGATTTGGACGCCCCTATATAATACATAATTACACTTTTAATTAGAATCAAGTGAAAAATAATATCACACCAAGATTAAGTGATTACGTACCTGAAACTTGGACATAAGCACAAGTGACTCAAAGTCCTCTTGGCTAATGGAGTATGCATCCAAAAACTCTACAACCTTTTTAACAGCTTCATCCATTGGGAGCATCTTCAGTGGATCAGTCATGTGTTTAAGGAGAAGGGAGAGATAATCGAGACACAGGGTGGACCTACAACAGTTGCGCAATATGATCATAATATAATTATGTAGCGCAGATGCTTATGTCATAACAGCATTATGTGTTTTGAAGGCAGTTGGAGAAAAATAAAATTCAGAAACTTATTGGGCATATATGATGGACAACAAAACAATCTAGCAGTGGAATGCACACCTGCCCAAATTGAATTGTAGATATGATAGTAGATGAACATGCTCATCTTCAAGGAGCCTGTAATTCTTTCCCATGATAGAGTTCTTTCCTAGCCACCCTCCAAATCTGTTACGGTTCCGTTCTTTCTACACAATCAAGTAAATTTATCAGATAGATAGGGAGACGAGACTTTAAAATGGCAGTATAGGCATGCATCCCTTACCTTTTTAAATGTTTCCCTTTGTCCACGCAGCAATGCGGCCCTTTATTGAATAACAGATAAAATGATCATTGTTTTTTTTTTTAACAGTGAAGAAGAATTATATTAATAGACTAGCAAGAAGCTAGAAAAGAACAAAGGAACAAAAATGGAAAAATAACCTAACTAGAAATGCAACAAAAACTAGTCGGAGCTAGGGTCATTGTTTGCAAAGCAATAATCTGATATTCAAAGGAATCATTCACAAGTGCTCTGTTACTTACGGGATTATGGAAGATGTAAGAGAACTACTTTGAGAAAGCTGCCACTGTCGGTATCTTCTAATTTGTACATTAATTATATCCCCACTGGCAATAGAGTCAGCAGCACGTGCAATCAAGTTCATCCTCTTGACCCCACTGTCATCTTTCCTAGCCGCATTTGGCCTGTAATTGATATAGTTTTCCTGTATACATTTCATAAGCATGAGAATATCATACAAGTTGTAACAAATTATGATATTCTATAGCAGCAAGACATATACCTGTATTAGAAGAGGTACTAAATCTGAATCACTAGCGTTCAGATCGAATCGTTCATCCATCCGCAGTTTACCGGCCTCGAAACCAAACAGTCTGCACGAATAACAGTCAAAATTAGAGCGATATATGTGTTGTGCAGAAATGATGCTATAGTAGCATAAGTTAAGTTCATAGTTTATACTTGTCAACTGCTGTAAATGGGGATATATCCTCATCCTTAGAGCTACTAAGAAGCCGTTGTTTTATGTCATCAAACTTGATAACCTTCATGGCGAGACTCATATATTGCAACTGGTTTAGAGCCATACGCATATCTCCATTAACTCTTGTAGCAAGTTCCTTTAGTGCAACCTAACAAAAGTACAAAGTTAGGATTAAAACTGATCAATTTGCATCTTACCAACATCTTTGCAAGACTTATACCTCATTAACTTCAAGGTTTTCTAACTTTGCAATTTCTGCCAATCTCTTGGCCATCTATCATCGTGAAAATCAAATTTGGTTATTAACATTTAGTGACTGAAATCTCAGATACGATACACATAGAAAGATGCCAAAACCTGTTGTTTTGTTGGTTTGCAGAAGGTCAGGAGGGTGCAGTAGTTTATAAGGCTCTTTAATTTCTGACTGGATTGATCATTGCATATACAAATGATAGGAATTTTAGACATCTTGATGCTGGATATTAGATCAGCCACACCACCTCTATGTCCAGCAGACATACCATCAACTTCATCCATAATCAGCACCGCTTTTGGATGCTTCGAGCTGTGTCATTGTCATTAATTAATAATTGCATAGGTGAAACTGAAAATACATGAAACTTATAACATTTATACCCAGTTGCAATACTAAGGAAAGGCACCTACCTATTCACGTCAGCACTCAAGGATTGATTACTAACAAGTTCTTTTACAGAATTAGCAGTGCTGTTGCCAATTCCCTTTTCAATTTTGGAATCAGCCTTTCCACAACGGTCACTGGCATTCACCTACAAGAACATTTGTGACAAAAGCACCAATTAGTACCTCGATGAAGGCATCTGTGAAACATAGACATATGCGGTGTTTGGAGGTGCATTTTGAAAGTGATTAGGTTATCATCATAATCAAGATGATTAGCTGTAAGAAAACAGGCTGTAGGATATTGTTACTGGATGTGCTTATCTGCTTGAAGTTTGTATAATCAGATAATCAGGTGGTAGAGTGTCTACATAAGCTGATCAAAAATAGCATTCTTGTGAATTAAAGGAGTGTCTCGTGAGACCAGAATATGATTTTCTCAAATAGATTATAGCACGTGGTAGTCAGGTAACCTTTGTTACCTTCTGATATCCAACTATGTTGCAACAAGTATGAAACCGAACTTGGTCCCAAAATAATCAGATAATGTTTAAAACTAACTATTGCTACTACAAGACGTTAAAAAAGCCAATAACAAGTTAATCGACTTCAAAAAACAAATCTAAACACTCCATTATGAGACGTAACATCATATCAGAAAATATATATTCTAATAAAATTTCTTATGGCAACACACCTCGATAGCCTGGAAACCGAGCATCTGACTAACCAATTTTGCGGATGTTGTCTTCCCTATACCAGGTGTACCACTTAACAATATCGCTTTTTTTGGCCCTGAGTCACTTTGTTTTTTTCCCTTCCCCTTGCTGACACCACTCAAAAAATTTGCATTCCAATTTGTCAACCAATCATGAATCTGCTTAATCTGAAATAATTCTTTATTTTTAGTAATAATTCTTTATTTTTAGAAAGTTACAACGACGTAAAGAGTACAATACCAGCCACGGATTCCCTATGATGTCATTTGGAACTTTAGGCTTGTATTTCTCCGTCCACGGCAATGAGCTTACAGTTTGTGTTCTCTGCTTAGCAGGGGAGACACCTGCCCTAGCATGAGTGGTAGCTGCACCCCTTGCCGGAGTATCATGAACTTCATCCTCAAATGATAATTGCCAGTAGAATGTTAATTTGTTGTACAGATCACAAGAAAAAGACATAAACTGCAAAAAGAATAGTATATAATCGTACTTCTCTTAGCTGCTTTCTGAGAACTCGGTTTTGGCAGAGGATTAGCTATCTTGTCCGCCTGTTTCTTATTATCTTTACCGGTGGTGACTTTTGAACTATTTGATGAACGGATTATATCAAAGAGCCCATCCTCAGTAAGAAAGCGAGTGCTATAAAACACTTAGATTACGTTACCAAATGAAAATATGGCATTAATAAAGAGAAATTGGCATATGCAAGATAACAAACCCTAGCTCTTTTGCTTTTACTGATTTCGATCCTTCAATATCTTCATCGCATAAAAGATAAGTCTTTCATAGAGAAAAAAGATACGTCATTAGACAACAAGATAAGTTTGGAAGTGGTACACCTCCAAGATTCTCCGTACACCGCTAAATCACATATGTACAACACGTCAACACTAATAAATCCCATGTATAACACCACTAAAGCATAAGTAATTGGTGTATGGAGAGCTTTGATGGTGTACAAATCAACTCCCATAAAGCATAGTATGATCAAGCTAGCTCTTGCATAATGAAATTTACCGTTTTCCTGCTCATAGCTGAAGTAACTCGGCCACCATATCGCTTAATCAAATCGCTAGCTTCGTCTCTTCCCAAACTAGAAGCATGTTTTTATAAAATATATGATCATTATTAGATCCAAAATCTAAAACATGGCAACCCACACAAAGATATACCTGTCAAGTGTTCCACTAATGACAAATGTCAACCCAGCTAAACAATCAGGTGAGCCTTCTGGAACTTCCTTTTCTCCTTTGTGGGGAGGAGGTTTTCTTTCACCAAAAGGCATGAATCCACCACGTCCACCACCAGACGCTGCTGAACAACCACGTCCACCATGACCACGACCACCGGATTTAACTTCTTTAGCATCCTCATCGTCGCCATTGTCATCATCAAGTTCCAATTTTGTACCTCTTCCACCAACTGACCCACCCCTTCTACCACGACCACGTCCACCCGATTTAGGAGTCGGAGTATCATCAACATCATTTGCCTCGTCACTTTCTTTACGAGGAATTCCCTTACCCGAACCACTCTTCAGTTTCTTACTAGGAGTCGTTTCAGCCGAGTTTTTTTCCAGTTTTTGGGGGAGCAAAATCATCATCACTATCACCATCATCTTCATCCTTCACTATGTGCTGCTTCTTTACAGGTGGCTCTTTTACATCAGCTGATGACTTCTGCAACTTTCTTTTTGCTGCAGCTCCAGAAACTTCTGCTACATCTTCTTGATTTTGTTTGTCAGCGCCAAAATATTTACTAGTTCTCCGTCTCACTGAACTTTCTTGACCTCCTTGTACCTAGTCAATAACATAACATAAGAGCAACCACATATTAAACAATCTAGACACCACTTCTTGTGTACTTACAGATTTCGCAGGTGATGACGATGATACATCTTCAGCAGCTGATGGTTTTCCTGGTACTGCAAGTGCAGGTTTAGCAGGCTTTGGTGAGTTGCCATTATCACTTCCTTTGTCATGTTGCTTTATAAACCACTTTCTGATATCTGGTTGCTGTAAACATAAACGACAGATCGTATTGAGAGTATTATTTAAAACTACGAAACCTCTTTCGAAGCAATAATTTAGAAATTGTAAACCTGCATACATACATACACATCATATAAATAATTAATTAAATTAAAATTCCGAAGTTACCATTTTTCAAGCTCCAAACAGAATTCCAATATCTTCTCGATAGATTAAACTGAAAGTAAAACAATGTAGTCATTCTCCATACATGCAATAAAGCATATACAGTGTATTGTAACACCATGAAACAAAACCTAATAATACAAAACCTAAAACCCTAATTATCAATATATCGATCAAAAACGACGACGCATTACATCATTGGATAACAGAATTAGTGCAGTACCTGCTAACACACTTCTAAAACACTAATTGCGAATATGATGATTTACCCGAAAAATTAAATTAAGTTGACGTCCAGAATTTGCTAAATAAATACATTATATTGAAGATTAGGCTTCCAAATTTAATTATTAATTAACATGGTGAGGTTCAAATGAAACTGCCATTTTACGTGAGACTGTGGGAACCGATCAAAATGCACCATTTCATTTAAGGGTGGGAGGGTATTTTGGTCAAATTACATTTTATTTAATTCTAATTAAATTAATTAATCAAAAAACAGAATTATAACATATCGATATATACATACACACAGATATATACATACACGCAGATATATACATACACCTACGCTACATACGAACAACAATCGATCGCGCAGGGTTTCTGATAGCCGTAAAAAATCGTAATCGAAGGTAAGAATTAGGTTATTTCCATTCGAAACTTCTTCAATTCTACAAACGAACGATCGTGTTAATTTTACGTTACCGCGATTTTATGCGATCGTGTTTTGCGCAATTTTAACATCATTAATCTACGATTCGATTGACGAAAACTGGAATAACAGTGTGATTTTCGATGATTCAACATTCAATTTTATAAAAAACGGCTATTGATCATCGCGCAGAAAACTCGTAACATGATTATCAAATTCTGTGTTACTAACACATGTGGTAATAGTAGCGTTTCAATACCTGTGAACTATATGTTTCGTCAGAAGTTGTCAAAAATCCTCAAAAAGGCTTGCAATTTTTTTTTCCAGATGTTGATTTTTTAAATTAGTTAACACAGGTGTTACTCAATGAAAATGAAATTGCGGTAACACCTGTGATACTAGTAGCTAATGTCAGTATTCTATGTAAGTCTTATGTTTCCTGTGTTAGTTGTCAAAACCAGTTAAACATAGTTGAATTTTTTTTTCCTTCATCTGGTTGATTTGTAAAAAAATCATTAACACATGTGGTAGTTGATAAATTTGAAACGTATTATGATGCAGTACGGACGTGATGGCTGTGGTACAAGAATTTAAAGAAGCTAGTGACGTCGAACAGCAGACATATGCAAAGGCTACAGGTACTAAGACATGCTATCTAATAAAACATGCTATCTAATGTCAAATTTAACTAACACATGTGTTAGTAACACATGTGTTAACAATATATGTTAATACCACATGTGTGAGTTAAATACTTGATAGTGTAAAAAAAAACTGACACGGAAACATAACATATGTTACTAACACATGTGTTATTGATTGATTAACACAAGTGTTATTGATTGATTACCACATGTGTTAGTAATTGCTTACCACATATGTTATTGTCAACTAACACATGTGTTAGTAATTGGTTACACATATATTAGTAATTGATTACCACATGTGCAAGTAGTGGATTACCACATGTGTTACGGTAAACTAACACATGTGTTACTGTCAACTAACACGTGTGTTACTGTCAACTCAATAACACATGTGTTACTCCTTGTAATAGAATCTTACATTTATCTGAAATCTTTTACAGAATCAATCAGTACACCAAAAACCTTGCTGGTTGTTTCAAATGAGATTGAAACACCGGGTGGGACTACCTTATGGATACCAGAAGTGGCAGAAGATGTAAAGCCACATATCGGGCAAGTTTTTGATGTACTTGAAGATGCTTACGTGTATTACCTAAGATACGCGTTTCAGGGTAGATTTGGAGTGAGAAGCTCCACTCAAAAGAGGCTAAAGAATAAATTGGTGTACGAGAAGTACTATATATGCAACAAGGCTGGATACCCCGAGAGAAATGATGAAGACACGTTGAAAGAACCGGTAAAAGGCAAAAAAAGGGTAAAAGAAATGATAGGGTATCCAACATCTCAGTCACCGGGTGCAATGGAAAAATAATTGTGGAAAGTGTGGAAAACCAGGCTATAACGCAACGTCATGTGAAAGAAAGACTGCAGAAGCTAAGGCAAAAGCAGAAGCTAGATAGAGGGAGAAAGAGGATGCACATGCGAGAATGATAGCAGAAAAGTAGACTACACAAAGTGGACAGTGAATGCTAACACATGTGTTACATGTTTAGTATCACATGTGTTAGTGGATGATATAAAAAGTTGGTGACTTTAATTTTTGTTTACATTTTTGATACTCATTGTTGAATGTTTACATTTTTGATACTCATTGTTGAATGTTACATTTTTTATACTCATTTTTGATATGATGATTTCTTATTTTTAAATAATATGTTTGTTGCTAGTTTTCTAACACATGTGTAACCTTGTTGTATGCTAACACATGTATTACTGTATACTTGTTTAATTCTTTACATGTTAGTTGTCTATATGAAATGATTGTAACACATGCTTTAGTTGTTTTGTAACAAATTATATTAAGACATGGCACATGGCAATTAATTGTTTGGAGCCATATGTTTTACTAGTATAGTATTACTTGTGCTAGTTAACTATTACCACATGTGTTAATGAATGTTAACACGTATACTAAAATGTACAACACACGTATATCTTTTTTCTTAAGTAATGTATATGTTACTATGACAATCACGGATACTCTACTTTTACACATGTGAAATATATTTTAGTGGTATGTAACACAAGTTTTATGGTCATAGTACACAAGTGTGAGTATAGTGAAAAACAAGTGTTATTGATAATTAACACAAGTGTTAGTGCGTGTTACCAATGTGTAAAGTGTTAACCCAAGTGTTACTACATTTGAAGCCACAAGTCTTACTTGTTTAGTACCACACCTGCTACTTTACTATTACCACATGTGTTACTTTACGATTAAGACGTGTTACTTTCTAATAACACATGTGTTAAATAATTGTAACACATGTGTTACTTGACTATTACCACATGTGTTACCTGTGTAAGTAACCATTTGAAAAAAAAACACAAATTAATCATTCAGTAAAAACAAAACTAAACTACAATAAAACAAAGAGGTAGTTAAAGCCATGACTTTCATACCACGGTTACATAATAATCCATTACAAAATATCCATCTACAAACTGTTAATAATCCATTCCATCAGATTAACATTCAAAAAACAGTACCAGTGATTACGATATATCCATTACATCAGCATACAAAAGAAACTGTAATAGCAGTTATAGTTAATCACATCGTCAAATCTTTACTCTGGAACAGCCTTGTTTTCTTCTACATTTTTACGCTCCTTGTCTTCCTTCTGGCGCTTTATGATGGCAGCTTTGATTTCCTTCTCAACCACCTCACGTGTTCACAAATGCATAAACTGATCAACAAGGGTGTGAACATAATTTGTATAGTCAAATTAGGACTAGTGATTAGTAGGGTTAATACACACGGAGGGGATTAAAGTATCCCAAAATGTTCACTTGGGGTACTAAAGTTTATGATTTGACAAAACTATAACCCAACTTTTAAAACCTTTCCCAAGTGGAAAATGAGCTGATAAAGATTCATCAATTTGAACAATTTTATAAACTTTGATTATCCTTGTAAACATTTTAATAAACTTTAATTATCCTTGTAAACATATTAATAAACTTTAGTTACCCTTAAACACAATACGTATAGTTAACTCATAATTTTGTCAAATCATAAACTTTAGTACTCCAAGCGAACATTTTGGGATACTTTAATCCCCTCCGTGTGTATTAACCCTGATTAGTACCTAATCAACTATTAATACATGTAATTAGTTTTGGTGTTAGGCTAATTAATGTATCAATCAATATATATATATATTGTTGAATATATACAAGCATTATGCGATTTGATTAAATCGTACAAGTTTCAAATCGAATGGATTTCGATTCAATTAATTACGGACGTTGGTGAACGATTTTATTAAATAATACGATATTATTTAATAACGCTATTATATCCAAAATATTATTTTAATAATATTTCGTACACAATTCGTATTGTATGAATCATGGCTTCGCGACGAAAATGTTATACGCACAAACAAAACGAAACAAGTTAAATATATTTTATAACTCAATTATTAAGTATTTGATGAAATACTTCAACAAAAATATCGAGTAATTATTTGCATTTTAAAACGCATAATTTAACGTATAAAATAATTATTTAACGTTTAAACAATCGGGAAAATGAACACCGCACGGAGCGCGGAGGCGTGGACTGAAATTTTGGAACTTCCACCAAAATCACCTCCACCTCTTTTTGTTTCTTCATTTATCTTTTTCTTTTTCTCTCTTTCTTTCCCTTTTCTCTCTAAATCACAAAACCACCACCATTATCATCTTCATCAAAAATCATCAATTAACACCCTCAAACGACCTCGAAATATCAAGACCCTTTGGAGATAAACGACCACCACGCAACGATCTACATTTTCATCTTTTCGGATTTTCAATCCGACACTTTGTAAGTTTTCCGACAAAAGTCGAAACCTCTCGATTCTACTTATTTTTACATGAAAATGGTTTATATATGTTTAAAATGTTCAAATATGGGTTGGGTAAAAGATTTGGACCGAACGGAAACCGGAAAACTCGTTTTCGACACATTTTCCGGCCATCAGACCGTAACGTCGCTTTTGGACCCAGATTTATGCGACGTCATCTTCAACGTCGCAAAACCCCTCGTGACGTCGCATGGTGCGACGTCAGTCACAAAGTCGCATTAAATTGCGACGTCGCACATAGCGACGCAGACCTTAACGTCGCAAACCGAACCCACGTCGCATTAGCGACGCAACACCCTACGTCGCATTGAATTGCGAAGGTCGCATAATGCGACGTACACGCCTACGTCGCATGCTACGTCGCACAAACCAGTAAACACAGATTTTCACTAAGTGTCGAGACCCTAAATTTTATCACTTGATTTCACCCAATTTCAAGTCCAGATGCGTTTTTCACCAAAGCAATATAGTAGAAATAAAAATTTTCCAAGCTGCCTTGGCAGCTCGACCCCAACCAGGGGCTCTGCCCCTTGGACCCCGCCAAGGGCTGCCGCCCCTTGGACCCCGCTACCAGGGGCGCTGCCCCCGAACCCCCGCCACTTAGAGTTTGTAACGGCTTCTAAAACACAATCAAAACACATTTTTTTTAAGTAAAACACCATGAAATCAAAATAATAATAGTTGAATTATTATTACAAATCCGTCACCAACGGGCCGTACATATTTTCAAACATTCGAGTCAATCAACCAAATCGGGGTAATTTGGACAAACAACTGCAAGGGCAGTCTTTCGGGATGCCTAATCAATTAATAACCATCGCGTGTCATGGACACCCTCAGGTTACAAGTCTTCGGGCATCAATACAAGTCAAGCCAAATCAAGTTTATTTGTTTAAACGCTTCAAGACTCAGGTGAGTCTCATAGCCCCTCTTTTTACTGTTTTACTCAGGGGTGTGATACAATGCTTATTTTTAACATGTGAACGCAAGTACAACTTTCTATATGCTACATGAGTTTTACACACTAATCATTTAAAGTCCTCCGTCAGCATAGTTGTTAATACGTTGTAGCGTGAATATTAGTATATGGTACCATATAGGATTGACCATCCTCGTTCGGGTTAGCAAGCACTAACCGGGTAAACGGACGTACTAATATTTGGGAAGACGAGTGTTGATTAGGCACTCGTGGAGGCAAAAATGCTCAGGCTGTGACCCTGACCCACGAGTTAAGCTCAACTATGTGCTCATGGCTGTATACATATACATTATCAATTGCTGGATGCAATTCAATTATTTAAATCTTGCGGTTCATACTATATTAATTGATTTCAAACCTGTGAGCTCACCAGCTTTAGCTGACCCATTTTAGCATGTATCACAGGTACCCAGCAGTAGGTTTTGGCTGCTAGCAGGATTACTATAGCTCGAGTCAGCATGCAGACAGTAGAGATTTTCTTGCATTAGTATATTTTGTACAAGTACTTATGTACTGAAATCTCATTTAATCGAAAATGAGCTATGTACAGCTTCAAATGTTGTAAACATTTCTTATATTAATATATTTTGCTAAAACGACGCATATAGAGTCGTTTACTATATATCTTTGTGCTTTGATTATTGATTAGTAACACCCAAAGTATGCTTCCGCTAAACAGTAAATTTGGGGGTGTTACAGATTGGTATCTATAACGCCCCTCATTTAATACAACAATATAACATTAAGTTTGGCGGAAGCGACTACTTGAAATACATATTCTATTAAAACCTGCTAGAAATTTTCGCAACCCTTTATACAATATGTTTAACTACTAAACAAACATAGTTAACATGTTTACAAACCCGGGGCATTATATACTATAAAACATTATTTATTACAAACTGGATCAGAGTTGCAAGTTTCAAACATTCCCAGCATCAAAACGTCCCTTCCTGGCTACCCACATAATTAAACATAACCTGCAGGAAGTAAATTGAGGGATTAGCACGAAGCTAAGTGAATGAATAATCAACTACAATTCAATTTAGCTAGCAATCTGTTCACAATCAATAATGCAACAAATATCGTCAAGAGGAACGGTGGTTCCTAAGGACCCTGTTCCGGGTGGCCCCATCAGAACACTTAAATCAACTGTAGGCCAAAACAGTGATTAACCGCTAACTAAATGCTAATCTCCATCAACACATGTACGCAACCCTGTGTTGACCAACATTAGCAATCAAGTCCAACTGACAATCTAGTTGACCTCTGGATTTATCAATCAAGCTCACAGGCTAATCAAACTACCAATCATATGGTATATCATTTCAAAGTTAACATACTATCAATAGTAATCCTATAATTACTGATTGAAATCAAACTGACACAACCAAATCAAACTGTGAGTCTCAAATCCACTCACCTGATTCGTCTCAGTTACTTACTCAGCAGTCTTATCTCGCTGAGCCCTTGGATTATCTGAGAACATAAAATCAATCATAAGTTAGTAATTTGTTTTCAACTAATGGTACTTATATAATTAAACATATTACATAAGTAATCACATTGTTAATCAATTCCAAACATAAGTAACAATAATATCTTTCTACAAAAGTGCCACTAAAGGAATATGACATAAGAAGTGCCACTAAAAACACCATCTTCCAAACACTTATGCATTTTCAAATTTTGCAAAACTCATCAAATTTATTCATGCAAACGCGATCCGGGAAGTAATGGCTGGATCGCGTTCACCCTTTGAAAAAGTTCTGTCACCGTTTTACACTTGGCAACGCGATCCGGGAACTAGGGCTGGATCGCGTTTGTTAGCAGAAATGCGACTATGACAAAATATAACTAAGGAACGCGATCTGGGCTAGGGCTTTCGGGATCGCGTTTGAGCTTGTTTCAGCTCAACATCAAACCTGCAAACACACAGCTCGAACCCAATTTCTTATATGACCATTTTAAGCATATGATTCTCAGTTGTTAAGTTTCTAAACACTCTCATACTACCATATATATATACTAAAGCATACAATAACATGTTTAAAGCTTCAAATCACAATCAATTCATACCAAGACTTCAAATGATCATAACCATGAATTTGAACATAAAAATAACTTACAATCAAGGAATTACAACTAGGAGATGATGATGATTATGATAACACAAGATCACAGCTCCAATTCCACAAGTTTTCGATTATGATTTGCAAGAGTTTTAAGGTTTTAGAGGTTTTAGGTTTTGTTTCTAAAAATGGAAAGTGATAAACTTTCCTATTTGGGAAAGTATTTAAGTCGGTCAACATTTAACACCGACCCGTATCCGCTTAAAACTAGTCCCCTTTCAATCTATTGCCTGGAACCTAAAACCCATTTGCGAGAAACTTCTTTTATTGCACCGTCAACTATAGTAAATCAAAACAATCAATAATTTACTAAGCACAATAAGTCCTGAGGCTTATTTAACTAAGTTTCGCAAATTTAAACATATTTATCAAATAATTTCTAATACAATTAAATAAATCAATTTAAAATTAGAAATTACCGGACCAGAAGAGAGGATGTTACAATTCTCCCCCCTTAAGAAGATTTCGTCCCCGAAATCTCATCACGATCAAACAATCCAGGATATCTGGATCTCATACTATCCTCAGTTTCCCAAGTTAGGTTTTCACCTAAACTATGTTTCCATTTCACTAACACCATGGGAATCTGTTTCTTCCTAAGTTTAGTAACTTTTCTGTCAAGAAGTTCTACTGGTTCTTCAACTAACTTCTGACTCTGATCAACTTTCAAATCTTTCAAAAGAAGAATCTGAGACTGGTCTTCAACGTTACATTTCCTCAAATAACAAATGTTAAACGTATCATGAATACCAGCAAGCTCTGGAGGAAGATCCAATGTAACAGACTGATCATTAACAATCTGACGAATTCTAAACGGTCCAATATATCGAGGAGCCAATTTGCCACGTTTCCCAAACCGTATTACCCCTTTCCAAGGCGAAACTTTCAGATAAACAAGTTCACCTTCAACAAAAGTAACAGGTCGACGTTTAGGATCTGCATATTGTTTCTGTCTATCACGTGCAGCTTTCAACTTTTCACGAGCCACTGCTACTTTATCAGCTGTCATCTGAACAATGTCTGGACCTGCAAACTGTTTCTCACCTGCCTCTAGCCAACAAGTTGGAGTTCTACAACGGCGTCCATAAAGCATTTCATATGGAGGCATGCCAATACTAGAATGATAAGAGTTATTATAAGCAAACTCAACCAATGGCAAATGAGAATCCCAAGAACCCCCATACTCCAGAATACAAGCTCTCAACATATCCTCCAATGTCTGAATCGTACGTTCTGACTGACCATCTGTTTGAGGATGATAAGCTGTACTAAGATTCACTCTGGTGCCTAACTCACGCTGCAAACTTTGCCAAAATTGAGATACAAACCTTGGATCTCTATCAGACACAATCGATAACGGAATACCATGCCGAGTAACAATCTCATTCATATATAACTGTGCAAGCTTACTCAGAGATGCAGTATCACTAGTAGCGAGAAAATGAGCACTCTTGGTTAATCGATCAACAATAACCCAAACCATATCATTTCCTCGGGCAGTTCGAGGCAACTTGGTTACAAAATCCATAGTCAAATGTTCCCACTTCCATTCAGGAATCTCAAGCTGTTTCAACGATCCATACGGCTTCTGATGTTCAGCTTTAACTTGAGAACAAATATGACAAGAACTAACAAACCTTGCTACATCCATCTTCATTGTAGGCCACCAATAGAAAGGTTTCAAGTCATTATACATTTTAGTACTTCCAGGATGTACAGAAAATCTGGACTTATGGGCTTCATTCAGAATAACATCCCGAATACCACCAAATAAAGGAATCCAAACACGAGACTGAAAGGTTTTTAATCCTCTCGAATCATCCAATAACAATTCCTTTCGATTCAACATGATTTCAGATTTCAAATTATGATCTAACAAAGCCTTTAACTGTGCAGCTTTTATCTGAGCCACCAAATCAGAAGAAACTTCTAAACGCATAACATAAACTCGATCAGAAGTTACCTTGCGGCTTAAAGCATCAGCAACCACATTGGCTTTCCCTGGATGGTATTTAATTTCACAATCATAATCCTTGATTAATTCCAACCATCGTCTCTGCCGCATATTCAACTCTTGCTGTGAAAATATATACTGAAGACTCTTATGATCTGTACAAATAACACATTTGGTACCATACAAGTAATGCCTCCAGATTTTTAAAGCAAACACAACTGCTGCAAGCTCTAAATCATGGGTAGGATAATTTCTTTCATGAGGTTTGAGCTGACGAGAAGCATAAGCAATCACACGATCTCGCTGCATCAAAACACAACCCAAACCAGCAATCGATGCATCACAATAAACAATAAAATCATCGGACCCATCTGGCAATGCTAACACAGGAGCCTGACATAACAACTGTTTCAGAGTCTGAAAAGCTGTTTCCTGTTGTTCAGTCCATACAAAATTTTCATCCTTACGGGTCAATTTAGTCAACGAACCGGCAATTTTAGAAAAATCTTTAATAAACTTCCGGTAATAACCCGCCAAACCAAGAAAACTCTTTATTTCTGAAGCAGACTTTGGAGCTTTCCAATTCATTACAGCTTCAATTTTTGAAGGATCAACTTTAACACCATCATTACAAATAATATGACCCAAAAACTGTACTTCCCGAATCCAAAATTCACATTTAGAAAACTTTGCATACAAATGTTCTCTCTTTAAGGTTTCCAATACCAACCTCAAATGCATTCCATGCTCTGATTCGGATTTAGAATATACCAAAATGTCATCGATAAACACAATCACAAATTTATCAAGAAAAGGTCGACAAACACGGTTCATCAAATCCATAAAAACTGCGGGAGCATTCGTCAAACCAAAAGGCATAACCAGGAATTCAAAATGACCATACCTGGTTCTAAATGCAGTTTTAGGAATATCACAATCCCTAACACGAACTTGATGATAACCTGATCTCAAATCAATCTTTGAATAAAATGAAGATCCCTGCAACTGATCAAATAAATCATCTATCTGAGGCAGAGGATATTTATTCTTTACTGTCCTTTTATTCAATTCCCTATAATCAATGCACATTCTAAAAGACCCATCTTTCTTTTTCACAAACAGAACTGGTGCACCCCAGGGAGAAGAACTAGGTCTAATAAACCCTTTATCCAACAACTCCTGTATCTGATTCATCATTTCACGTATCTCAGACGGAGCTAATCTATAAGGGGCTTTGGCTATAGGTGAAGAGCCAGGAACAAGATCAATCTGATATTCAACTTCCCTAACTGGTGGTAAACCAGGTAATTCATCAGGGAACACTTCCGGATACTCAGAAACAACCGGTACATCAGAAAGGGACTTCTTTTCTAACTTAGCATCAATCACATAAGCTAGATACGATTCACAGCCCTTGGACAAAGATTTCCTAGCTTTCATCATACTAATCAAAGGTATACAAACATTATCCCGTTCTCCTCGAGCCACGACATATGACTTTTCAGAGATTGGAATTCTAATCAGCTTATTGTGGCAATCTATGCTTGCTTTATACTGACTTAACCAATCCATACCAATAATCACATCAAAACTAGCAATTGGCATCAACAGAAAGGAAATTGGGAAAGTCTGGCTATCTATTATAATACTAGCTCCAATTACCGAGGTGGTAACAGGAACCGATTTGCCACTAGCTATTTCTACTTCAACTGGGTTTGTTATCACAGTAGGCATCATTTTCAACTTATCACAGAAGTACATGGATACAAAAGAACAATTTGCACCAGAATCAAATAAAACACGAGCTGGTACAGAATTTACAAGAAAAGTACCCGTGATCACGTCATCTGTATGGACAGCTTCATCAACTGTCATTTGAAAAGCCCTACTAACTGCAGATGGCGGATTCTTCCGCTTCTGACCGGAAGAAGCTGATGAACCAACAACTGTCCCCGAACCCTGTCTCTTAGCCTCAGAACACTGATTTGCACGATGACCTTCCTTATGGCAATTCCAACACACATAAGTGGGAAAAACACAATCTTTGGCTTCATGCCCAATCACACCACATTTTACACATCTAGTGGTTTGCACAGTACACGGCCCAAAATGTCTAGCTCTACACTTAATACACCAATTGGGACGATCAGAAGTACCACCACGACTTTCTTGTTTCTTACCCTGCTGATTTCCTTGCCACCGTTGCTTACCTTTACCAGAAGATTCACTCTTAGATTTCTGAGAAACCATTTCTTTACTTGATGCCTGTTGAGGTTTTAAATCACTGTCAACAGATCGAGCTAACATGAAAGCTTGAGAAAGAGAGCCAGCTAATCTCACTGAAGTTCGATACTGATTAGGTAAAGTACCCACAAACTGTTCTATCTGAGTTCTCTCATCAGGAACCCACTGCTGAACAAACCTGAGTTTCTCTGTAAACTGATTTATCAAATCATCCATTGACATGTTATCAGTTAATTGCAAATCCATAAACTCTTTTCTAATCCGAGCTATATCATAGTTTGAACAATACTGCTTACAAACTTCATTACGAAAATCAGACCATCGGATAGATGCTTTCTGAAAAGAAGTTAATACAGAAGTAATCGAATCCCACCAATTCATAGCTGCTCCTTTTAAAAGTTGAGTTGCATAAGGAACTTTTAGTTCTTCCTCACATTGACAGACTTCAAATTTCTTTTCAACATCTCTCAACCAATCTAGAGTTACAGAAGGATTCGTACTACCCGAATACACAGACGGATTACTGCTCATAAAGGTTTTAAAGGAACACACCTTTTGCTTTGGCGGTGAAATCGTACCAAACACAGGATGAGATGATTCAGCCTCTTTTTGTTGTTTATACATTCTAAGTGCTTGGTTTTCCTCTTCCAATTGAAGCAGATACTGATCCCTTTCTGCCTCCTCTCTAGCATGGAAAGAAGTACCAGCATTCTCATTCCGGTCATCATGAGTCTCAGCAGCAACTTCAGGCCTTGAGGCATTATTAGGGTTAACAGGTAGTTGCTCGTTATCCGCCATATCTGTAAACACCACAACAGCTTACAAATCATTAGTCGTTAGCACCTATTCTACTAACCGATTCACATTCAGTACATAATCCCTTTCCCAAGAATGTTTGACACAACACAATCAAAGTTTAGGATTGAACATACAATCATATTCAATTGCCCTAAACTATTGCTCTGATACCAACTTATAACGCCCCTCATTTAATACAACAATATAATATTAAGTTTGGCGGAAGCGACTACTTGAAATACATATTCTATTAAAACCTGCTAGAAATTTTCGCAACCCTTTATACAATATGTTTAACTACTAAACAAACATAGTTAACATGTTTACAAACCCGGGGCATTATATACTATAAAACATTATTTATTACAAACTGGATCAGAGTTGCAAGTTTCAAACATTCCCAGCATCAAAACGTCCCTTCCTGGCAACCCACATAATTAAACATAACCTGCAGGAAGTAAATTGAGGGATTAGCACGAAGCTAAGTGAATGAATAATCAACTACAATTCAATTTAGCTAGCAATCTGTTCACAATCAATAATGCAACAAATATCGTCAAGAGGAACGGTGGTTCCTAAGGACCCTGTTCCGGGTGGCCCCATCAGAACACTTAAATCAACTGTAGGCCAAAACAGTGATTAACCGCTAACTAAATGCTAATCTCCATCAACACATGTACGCAACCCTGTGTTGACCAACATTAGCAATCAAGTCCAACTGACAATCTAGTTGACCTCTGGATTTATCAATCAAGCTCACAGGCTAATCAAACTACCAATCATATGGTATATCATTTCAAAGTTAACATACTATCAATAGTAATCCTATAATTACTGATTGAAATCAAACTGACACAACCAAATCAAACTGTGAGTCTCAAATCCACTCACCTGATTCGTCTCAGTTACTTACTCAGCAGTCTTATCTCGCTGAGCCCTTGGATTATCTGAGAACATAAAATCAATCATAAGTTAGTAATTTGTTTTCAACTAATGGTACTTATATAATTAAACATATTACATAAGTAATCACATTGTTAATCAATTCCAAACATAAGTAACAATAATATCTTTCTACAAAAGTGCCACTAAAGGAATATGACATAAGAAGTGCCACTAAAAACACCATCTTCCAAACACTTATGCATTTTCAAATTTTGCAAAACTCATCAAATTTATTCATGCAAACGCGATCCGGGAAGTAATGGCTGGATCGCGTTCACCCTTTGAAAAAGTTCTGTCACCGTTTTACACTTGGCAACGCGATCCGGGAACTAGGGCTGGATCGCGTTTGTTAGCAGAAATGCGACTATGACAAAATATAACTAAGGAACGCGATCCGGGCTAGGGCTTTCGGGATCGCGTTTGAGCTTGTTTCAGCTCAACATCAAACCTGCAAACACACAGCTCGAACCCAATTTCTTATATGACCATTTTAAGCATATGATTCTCAGTTGTTAAGTTTCTAAACACTCTCATACTACCATATATATATACTAAAGCATACAATAACATGTTTAAAGCTTCAAATCACAATCAATTCATACCAAGACTTCAAATGATCATAACCATGAATTTGAACATAAAAATAACTTACAATCAAGGAATTACAACTAGGAGATGATGATGATTATGATAACACAAGATCACAGCTCCAATTCCACAAGTTTTCGATTATGATTTGCAAGAGTTTTAAGGTTTTAGAGGTTTTAGGTTTTGTTTCTAAAAATGGAAAGTGATAAACTTTCCTATTTGGGAAAGTATTTAAGTCGGTCAACATTTAACACCGACCCGTATCCGCTTAAAACTAGTCCCCTTTCAATCTATTGCCTGGAACCTAAAACCCATTTGCGAGAAACTTCTTTTATTGCACCGTCAACTATAGTAAATCAAAACAATCAATAATTTACTAAGCACAATAAGTCCTGAGGCTTATTTAACTAAGTTTCGCAAATTTAAACATATTTATCAAATAATTTCTAATACAATTAAATAAATCAATTTAAAATTAGAAATTATCGGACCAGAAGAGAGGATGTTACAATCAGAGCCTAAGGTTATAGTGAACTAGGTTGCATTTAGTGGGCCTAGACTATGACCATTAGGCAGTATTTTCTTATTAGTCATGACTGGTTCAGGAATTACAGCATACGACTTTAATTTAACATAGCCTGATCAACTATGTACAATTAAGGATAGATGATGTGAGGTCTGAAACGGTTATGTTGAACAGGAATACACTAGTTGACTCTGACCTCGAGAGAACCGAGACTTAAACCTGTCTGTGCTAGACGCTCAATAGGCTATATTACATAAGTATTATATGAATATAGGCCTCACTTTCTCTCACAATTTGTCTCAGAAATGGCAAACTTACCACCCAATTCATCGCGCTCTCAACCCGGATCTCAGAACCCACGGGTAGCCCGAAGGAACGCCAGATTGCCTCGAGCTGGCCCATATCCTACCCATTTCACCTTACCAGCGTTGCCGGCTAGACTGGACCATCACGAGCAACAATTTCGCACCATGGATGTCGTGCTACAAGAAACAAATGAAAATTGGAGACTTACATCCCTCGAACGCATCCATCAAGTCTCCGATGACCTCGAAACCACAAACAACAATATGGATGTCCTTCGCAACCAAGTAGTGGAAATAAGTGTGGAAAATGCCCTCCTACGACAAAGGATGGAAGAATGTGAACAGCGCTCACGGGAAGCAGAAGAGTATGCCCGTGGATTAACTCAACGACTAGCACTAGCAGAAGATAATGCCCGACAAGCCAGCAGACTTGCAAATACTATTGACCGTCTTGTCACGATGATGGAACAATTCAATCTGCGCCAAGACTAGTGTAGATCTTGCCTTGTAATCTATCTTGTAACCTAGTAACTACCTAAACGCTACGCTAGTAGTTCGGTCGGAAGTAACAATTCCCGACACATTTTGTAATAAGCCCACGGATGTAACTCTTGAACTCGTATTATCTATCGAATGTCACTACTGTTTCAACTCATATTACTTATCATTCTATATTGATGTTGCGTATTACCACTTACGTACATAAACGTCTGTGACAACCTTTATCATCATACGAAAATCTCACAAATTTTATTTCTTTTATTTGAAGAATCATGCCGCCGAAGACGAGACCATTCTCTGATGCTCAGCTTGCATCACTCATATCCCATGCTGTGACAGAAGCATTGGCCCGGAATTCCTCATTGAACTCCGGAAGAAACAGCGACACTGCTGAAACTGCTGCTGCTGCCACAAAGCCTTGTTCCTACAAGGACTTCCAGAACTGTAAACCCTCGAGCTTCAAGGGTACTGAGGGAGCTATCGGACTCATCCGATGGTTCGAAAAGATGGAGACCGTTTTCCGTGTCAGCAAATGCGCGGAGGAGGACAAAGTCAACTTCGCTACTTGCACCCTTGAGAACGAGGCCCACTCATGGTGGAACTCTTACGCCCAGTCAGTGGGTGCTGAGGCCGCCTATCAACTAACTTGGGATGACCTGAAGAAGAAACTCACCTCCAAGTACTGCTCCATCGACAAGCTTCAAAAGCTGGACGAAGAATTCTGGAACCTAAAGGTACAGGGTGGTGACATTGATGGATACACCACCAGATTTCAACAACTTGCCACCCTTCGCCCAGCTAAGGTGAGCACTGAGCCTGATAAAATCAGGAAGTATATTCTTGGCCTCCCGGAACCTGTTCGGGGGCACGTCGCCTCTGCAAACCAAACCACTATCGATGGTGCTATCCTTTTAGCCCAGGACCTTTGGCCAATATGGGATCATAACTATACCCCACAGTTTGAATAGTCAACGTCCTCATTGTTCACAGCTATGTTAGTCACGGTTGGCACCCCTCGTTTCGGGTTCAAGCCACCACCCCATAGGCCACCATTCCGAGGCCTCATTGGTCACGGCTATGTTGATCAACGGTTGGCACCCTCTTTTGTATCCAAGCAACCACTCTATAGGCCATCACTCCGAGGTGTTGGAACCTCGAAAGATGAGGCTGGCTCTGATACTAATTGATACGAACCTAACTCATATTAGGCTCATAACAAGCCCGCGAGAGTAGAAGTCACTCCCAAAAGTTAGCTTGAAGGAGGAGGAAACGTCTAGACTTATAAGCCACCAACAAATCCCATACTTGGTCAATGTGAGATCATAACATGGCAATAACCCGGTATGGAATTCGTATTTTGGTTAGTAGAGATCAAAAGGCGTCTGAGAGAAATCCGTTATAATTTGTAGTTTATCTGAGAGTGAATTGTTATAGAATTGAAGCTTCCATAGTACGCTTGACCCGTAACCCATTTGATGGTGTGTTACGATCCGAAGTGGGCTATTTTCCTATCTATTTTGGATCGTTTTCCGGTCGGGTTAAAGCTATAAATTATCCCCACACTCCATATTTAATTGTCCACTTTTGAAATGCACACAAAGATGATTTAATATCTACCCACTAAAGCTCCTTCTGTTGAAATCAAAAGTCCAAATAATTCGATACATACAATGAATATCAATCTATATTTAATACATTTGCGCATAGTTAACCCTTTCGATTATTACAAAGAACAAATAGTTCAAAATTTTGCTACTCAACAATGATAAATTGATAGTTTAGCATCTAGTCATCTAAAATTAGTATATATATATATATATATATATATATATATATATATATATATATATAGGGAGGTTCAAATGAGAACCAACTAAAAGTTGAGAACCTTGAGAACTACTAGATTACATGTTTGTTCACATGTGATTAACTTCAATCATATGTGAACATTGATGTACATTTAATTGATGATGAAAAAAGTCAAAAAAATTCTAAAATTATATCGAAAAATACAAAAAACAAATATACGTTCACATGTGAACAGATAATATGAACAAATAGGTAAAACATGTTTTAAGACGTAATTTTAGGATTTTTTGACATTTTTTTCTTTCTCAATCTAACCTAAATCAATGTTCACATGTGAATGAAGTTAATCACATGTCAACAAACACGTTATCTAGTAGTTCTCAAGGTTCTCAACTTTTAGTTGGTTCTCATTATGTCCCTACTTATTTTGAAATTTGTTAACTTCTAATGATAATATCATGATTTCTTAGTCAATGAGAATTTGCTCAAAATATCATGAGAAAATGGTGAGAATATGTTCATTTAGTTCACTAATCTTAAATTATACGGAGTATATAATAAGAAACATATGATTATGTCATCAAAAATTTAATTAGCCAATCAAATTATTTAATTTTATCAGATTGGCTAAAAACTAGGACATAATGACATCATAATTATTTATAATCCTAATCCTATGATTTAAAAAATATTTTATATCCTTTACAAAACTACGTTAACATTGATTATTGAATTCGAGTATAATAACATTTAATAAAATATCTTTTTACTTAAGTATTTAACACTGTAAATGGACTTTGAAATAAATTTAATAAATCAATCATGAGGTTTGTTTTGAATAAAATATACCGAGTACTTCGAATCACCCATTTATAAGTGGTAGCCGAACACAGTTGTTTGAGGAATCAAATTCACCTTCGGGTGTTTATTTCTTACCCCATATTATTTGTATATTCAAATGTTTCTTTTCTTTCTTTCTATTTTTCATCGTTTTGAGTTTTTAATTTTTCAATTTTTCAAGTCGATAGAATCATCGTTATACTTTTATTTATACATTGTGTAAGCACATTTACATAGTTTTAGGGTTAATATTTCGTAAATGTATCAAATATTATACTTTTTATTCTTTTATCCAACAAAGTTTTCAAAGTTCTATGAGAAAACTCCATAAACCATACATGTGGTTTACACACATTTTCACATATCATACCCGAACTTTTTTTTCAGGTTTTCGATACAATAAGTTTCAAATTTGCTCGTAAATGGTACCTCCGTCCAACTCCGTCTATTTTTTTCGTTAAGTTTTACCACGTGATTTGCACGGGGGTATCATTTACGAGCAATTTTGAAACTTTTGGGTATCATTTACGAGCAATTTTGAAACTTATTGTATTGAAAATAGACGGAATTGGTAAAACTTAATGACAAAAATAGATGGAGTTAGACGGAGGTACCAATTATGAGCAAATTTGAAACTTATTGTATCGAAAACCTGGAAAAAAAAAAGTTCGGGTATGATCTGTGAAAATGTGTGTAAACCACAAGTATGGTTTATGAAATTTTCTCAAGTTCTATATTGTGTGTAAATTTCTAATAATAGTATATAACTTTAGAACTTCATATCCTATACATTTAATAAAATATTTTAATTTATATTACGAATAAGTAATATATTTATACTCTTGATAAAGTGACCATAATATAAGTTTTCATGATTGGTGTTTATATTTTCTAGCGATTACAAGTATTATTGTATAGATTTTAGACATTATTTTAGTCGTTTTATTGTGATTTCGAAAGTCATTTATATATTTATGATGGCTAAAGATGTTTGATTTAATGTTTTTGCTTTACAAACTTCTTTTCAAAGAATTTGGAAAGATATTCACAAAAGCTGCAATGCATTCTCAGTAGCTAACTTATTAATTGTCATAAGAAAACCAAATGCCAACATGTAATATATAATCATATGTAATATATAATCATATGCTAACAGAGGTGCAAAACTCTTCAATTTAATTTATAGTAGCATCTAATGAAAAGGTTGATTCAATTGGTGTCATAGCCTCCTCCACGATCAATATGATCATCATAAATGCTGATATATTCATATTTAGGTTTATATATATCTCTGAATTCATATGAATATTATACTTTAATTTACGATACATATCATTTGCTAAATGTCTTCTAAAAACCAAATATACATTCACCGGCCTGTGTGTATACACGGGTTTCAAAACTAGTTGATATATATAAGGGTAATAACTCGGTAAAGGCTTACATGTTGACATAGAAAGGAACTTTAAATGCAAGTGTCTTGATGAACAAACACGAACAAAACTATTTTTTCTAGTGAAAGGAACATGATTTGTTCAGTTTGTTACTGAGTTAAGTTACGGGTAGTGATATTTCTACCATGATTTTTGATAGATCCACCATAATGTACAACTATTTATTCATATGGTACAACTGCTTACTGCACAGGTATGGTGGATCTATCAAAAATAATGTTGGAAATATCAATACCCTTAAGTTACTGATAATCTAAATCTAAAATTTAAATTTAAATTTAAAACCCTTATAATTGATTTAAGTTGTTGCCTTAAACTTAGTTTTTGTCCTATCAAAAATACCTATTATACCCCTTGAAAAGGCAATAGTATATATTTTTATAAAAGTCAACATTTCACACATTTATTATTTTTCCTTTTGAAAACAATCTTTTTTCAACCGATCACACAAAGCAACATCCATATTTTTTTTGTAACCAATCACTTTCTATTCTTACACGATTTTAAAAAAAACTCGAAAAAGTAAGTATATAAAAAAAACAAATGACAATAAAATAAAAACAAACATAAATTAAAGTAAACGAATTCTAACTTTTACAATGATGTCACTTCATAAATATCACACCAAATGTTGTTATTATTATTTATTTGATCTAAGACATATTATTACTACCTAATATCAATTGAGTAGTTGTTATGAATAGTAACTTTTTTGTTTTATATGGATTATCTTATTTTTTATATATTTAACATGCAAAAGATATTAACATGTGTATCATTAGTTTGGTGGTCTTCTTTGTGTGTTTTGTTTCTCATGGTCAGGGGTTCGAGCTACATGGTTAGCATATTTGTTTTACTTTTTTTTAATTGTTATTATTATATTATTATACTTTTTATATTATTATTTATTTATTTATCAAACCTTATTTATTTGTTGGTTTTTTTTTTTGTTTTTATACTCCTTATTTTTGTACATTAATAATTTGTTTTTTTAACCCTATTTATTTATTGTTTATTTTTGTTTTTATATTGCTTATTTTTGTATATTATTAGTTTATTTTTGTTGTTATTATTACTTTGTTTATATTGTTATTATTATTTATTAATTTATCAAACCTTAATTATTTGTTGTTTATTTTCGTTTTTATATTGCTTATTTTTTTATATTAATAATTTATTTTTGTTGAACCTTATTTATTTGTTGTTTATTTTTGTTTTTATATTGCTTATTTTTGTATTTTAATACTTTGTTTTTGTTGTTATCATTACTTTGTTTCTATTGTTAATTAACTAACCTATATTGTTTATTACTTTTTTTTCATATTTTCGCTTTAATAACATCAGCATATTTAGATTTGACCCCATTTGTATAAAATGGTGCTGGTTCGTGGTTAGCAGCTGCCATTATTATTTTTTTATTTTGTTTATGCGTTATAACCTTTCGATAACATTTTATTTTTCTCCGATTAGCTGTTTCTGATTGATTGAAATTGAAAGTCAACAATTACTTTGAGACATCTCAAAAAAGATGCCTCTTCCTCCGTTCCAATTAAATGACCTTTCAATATGTACACATTTTAAGAAAAGTGCACTGATTACCGTGCTAACCAATAAAATTTTATTTTTCTCCATTTAGCTGCTCTCCGATTTGTTGAAATTGGAAGTGAACAATTACTTTGAGATATAACAAAAAAAAAATGAACACTAAAATTGAGACGAAGAAAGTAGTATCTTTCATTGACCTACATTCAAATCCATGTTGCAGCTCTTTTTAAAAAAAAAAAATATTTAATAACTAAATTTAAGAAAGAATCACTTATTCTCCTTACTTTATGATTATTTTTAGTGTAGTCTAAAATTACTCTACCTTTTATTAATTTATATAATAATGAATTCTAAGTTTGTAAATCTTTATTTCAATATATCTTCTTTAAAAACTCTAAAATTCGATTTGCAAATTTTTTTATTAACCATTTGTTTAACATTTTACAAATAAAATTAGTTAATCAAATTATATATGTAATCGAAACTACTATTTCAATAAAACTTAAATATTTACAGTTCTTTCAAAAACTTAAATGGATTTATATAAGAAAATATCTTAAAAATTATTGTTGATTATATCATGTCAACGAAAGAGTGGTTATAATTTTTTAAAACGCATCGAACATGATCCAAAATATAATTATTTCTCGATGCGAAAGTTGGTAATAAAAATCTATTATTACTATTACTACTAATATCAATTTTACTCTACTATGAATAGTAGCTATTTTGTCCTTGTGTGATTTAATTTTTTTTTTTTTAGCATATCCTTTTGTGATTTAAGAAAAATTAATATTAATGATAAATTAGTTTTTAAATGAATGATAAAACAAAAAATATTAATTTTCACCTACTATGAATAGTACCTTTGTGATTTAAGAAAAAATTAGAATAAAAAGTAACATCCCGTACCGCCTTCCGCGGGTTAGAGCCCAATACCGTCTAAGACAGTCTATGGGGGAGGTTAGATGTAGACAGCCTTACCCCTACCAAAGGTAGAGAGGCTGCTTCCATTTCTACCTAAAGGTAGAAAGGACCTCCTTAAGAAAAAATTAGTATTAATGCTAAATTAGTTTTTAAATGAATGATAAAACAAAAATTATGAATAATATGTTGTTTGGCCTTTTGTGATTAAATTTTTTTAGTATTAATAATAAATTACCTTTTTAATGAATTTTATAACAAAGATTATAGTTGGATGATGGTAAAAAAGTTGAAAAGGTAAGTTTGGTGGCTAAATTTGACCAATGTTCAATTCCTATTTTCTTGGTGTCTCCATCTATTCCTTTGTATATATTGATTACTTATATCTTTGTTATTTACCTTACAAGAGTTTTGAATAACTTTTTTTTTCTTTTCAAAATACATTAATCTCTAAAATTGTTATACATTATATGACCAAAAAAGTTGGAGTTTAACTCTGATGGCTAGATTTGACCCATGTTTATTTACTCCTTAGTATATATATTATCACTTAATATCACTTTTTAAACAACTGGAGCCACTTCATATTTCAACATTGTTTGAATTTAGTGGAAGTAAGTTGAAAATATTACATTAAGTACATTATTGTAATAAAAAATAACAAATAAAGGATGATATTGGTGGTTGGGTTGTTTCTAATTTGTTCAAGTCCTAACTCACCGTCAACTATATATGTTTATATTTTTTTTCTTCTTCGTGTTTCTCAAACTTTCAAAATAATAGATTAGATTATAGAACTTTACATTTGTCATAATAAACCTTGACGTAGTATTATTATCATTATTATTATTAATTTAAATATTATACTAATTCAACTAGCAACGCATGTTTGTACTAACTTTTTTATGCTTCAAATATTAAATTACTTATGTCTGTATGCATCGATCAATCACATATAATACTAATTCAATAATGTACGTTCGTACCAAATGGTACTAAATTCTTACATTTTAAACATATAAAACAAACTTAAGATACTACTAATTAGCCTTTTATTATTTGGTATTTCTTTGAATAATAACATATTTTGCTTATTGTCTCAAAAAACTCAAAGTTGACCAGTATTTCTTTACTTTGAAAAAACTTATACGTGAATGATTGCGTATTTTAGATTTTTAGTTCAATAGGATTTAATTGACTTTTTGTTATAAAAAATTGTTAATCATAAAACAAACTTTTAATTTTTAACATATACGTAGTATATCATTATAAGTTTTTATGAATGTACGGTTACTACGGAGTATAAGCTAACATGCATGTACATTGTTAAAAAAAAATTTTAATACATCAGATATTAAAGATAGATATTTCTCGATAGTAAGCACGGACGATGAAATAACATATTATCATCATCATCATCTCTTTAACATACGTACATACGACTTACAAGTATAATTTAGTCATGCTAGATATATCCCGTCGCAACGCGGGGGCATATCATATCTTGTTATCATCATTTCTTTAACAATTATATATATCATGCGAATATAGCTTAATAATATTATATTCATCCCGTCGCAACGCGAGGGCATACAATACCTCGTTTGTATCAACTATGCAATGATTAATCATAATGATCGATTAGAAAAATCGCTTCCGCATAGCGCTACATCTACTAGTGAAAACGGGAAACATTGCATCCTATAAGCTGAATCAAACTAACAAGCAACAAACACAGAACCACAAATACACGCCCACAGAACCCACTACTCCCACTCTCATAAGTCATAAGCAAAACCCTTTCAGGAAAAAGACGAAAAGAGAAGGGCTTGCTAGGGAATATTGATGGTATATTGGTAATTCATATTCTATCCAGAAATACCCTGATGAACCAGCAACAAGAGAAAATCAACAATGTGGGTATCGCACAAAACTTTATAATGATGCATTTCATGCCACCAAAAACATGCATACACAATTCAAGTACTCCGTATCATTCTAAATCATATCTACCTTAAGCCACCAAAACTTTACATTATCGTTAGCTTAATAGCTTACATACCACGCCAGTAAGAAAAAGGGGTAAGCATAACATGTACTCAAACGCATCACAAAAACAATGTCACTTAAAGTCGTGTGCCACAAAAAGACATCATTCATCTTTTTCGTTTGGAAGCAGAGCCAGCAGCACCACCACCGCCACCTCTTCCCCTACCTGCAGGAGCCCTCTTTGTGCCTCCAGCCTTCGACTCCGCCTTTTTGCCTGTAGCCTTTGACTCTGTTTGTATTTGAATACCTACACAACCACATAAAAGGAAAAACAGTATGCAATTGGGCTAGTTGCTGCCAGAATGAGAAATATATGTTCATGTGTTACAAAAACTACCTTTGGAACTGAGACTCTCTATATCAACTTTTGGCTTTTCCTCACCATCACCTGTACCTTCTGATATATATCACAAAAGAAAAAACAAACTATGATGCAAATAACAAAAAGCATCGACCCATGAGAATAATTTGTCAAGTAGATAAAAGTATACCTAAATCCTCTGCATCCGAGTTATCTTCTTCATTTTGTGCAATGGCATCACCATCTCCCACTGCACCATCAGCCACTGGTTCTAGCATGGCTGCAACCCGTTTCTTTGGAGCTTTTTTAATGCCTGGAAGTGTGATCAAGTCTGCTGTACGAATAACACGTGACTTGCTTCCTTTGTTATAAGCCCTTGTCAGTGCAGATTTTACAGCAGCCTGAACACCATCAAGTGGATTTGGACGCCCCTAAATAATACATAATTACACTTTCGATTAGAATCAAGTAAAAATAATTTCGTACTATGAATAAGTGATTATATACCTGAAACTTGGACATAAGCATAAGCGACTCAAAGTCCCCTTGGCTTATGGAGTATGCATCCATAAACTCCACAACCTTTTCAACAGCCTCATCCTTTGGGAGCATCTTCAGTGGATCAGTCATGTGTTTAATGAGAAGCGAGAGATAATCGAGACTCAGGGTGGACCTATAACAGTTGGGCAATATGATCATAAAATAATTTTGTAGCGCGGATTGTTCTGTCATAACATCATTATGTGTTTGAAGGCAGTTGGATTAAAATAAAATTCAAATACTTATTGAGAAAAGGGAAATTTGCAATTTTTGCCACTACTTTTGGCCGATTTTGCCACTTGAGAATTTTTCCTGCAATTTGTACCCCGTGCTTCCCAATTTCTGCAATTTTTGCCACTCCACCTAACTTTTGTTAAAAAAATTCGTTAAGTCACATAAAAAGACTACTATACCCTTTGTCTTCTTCCTACAAACCAAATATTCTATTAATTTAACCTACACTATACCCTTTCTCTAATCTATTAATTTATCTCGATCTGCAAATCAAATCTCCTCACAATTAACTCACTACTACAACCTATACATACAGACAGACCTAAAATACCCATCTGCGCATTCATCCCCAAATCAATATCAAAATCAAAAACTTTAAATTCAAACAAAAAACAAGATTTTAACTACACAGTACAAATACATATACAAACATAAACACATAACACGTACACCAAATCGAACAATGATCAATGAAATCTCCAAAATCGCGAAGCGGATCTGGAAAATCAAGACACCACCATCACTGATTAACAACCACCACCAAAATCGATTGTCACTAGTACGTAGATCCGGCCAGATTCGGCCGGAGATGGAGTGCGAATTCCGGTGAGTTCAAACAGAGATGACGACAGAGAATGGTGGTTTGAACGGAGACGAGTGACGGCGACCTCCGGCCACTTGCAAATTCGAAACCCATACACTTGCGCAGTAATTTTAACTTTCATTAACAACAAAAAAATCAAACTAACAATAAACACCATCAAATCATCATCATCATCATCATCATCATCAGATATTCTTATAAACTTATCAAACCTTAGATTTAAAATCAAAAATTTTGCAAATGATTTTCAAACCACATATCACAACTCAAAAATTAGAACCCGGATTCAAGTAAACAACATAATAAAAAAGAAACCATTATCAAACACCGTAAACACACAAATCGGTTTCAAAATAAAAATGAACTCCCGGCCTGCTGCCAAATCACAGATTGCGCAGTTTCTTGATGAAGTGTCCGTCGCCAGAGATAAAGTTCCAATCTTTGACCTCTCAGCAAGTGAATTATCCAAAAAAGATTGAATATTATCCGGCCATGGTTCTGAATTAGAAGCAGGACATGGGGATTTGAAAGGGGTATTGATAAACTTATCCAAGGTTTCGATTGCGATTTCAGGGGAAGTTGACACTCCGGAGACGGCGATGACGTTGCAGTTGTTAATTGATTGTGCATTGACGGCGTCAGCGGGGGTGAGACATGTGGCGGCGTAAACGCCGGGGACTTAATTGGCGAAGAAGGAGACGCAGGCAAGGAGACCGCGAATTACGGTGTCCGGTGACGTGGCGGTGGTGGAGATGATGTGGCCGACTTTAGTGGCGACGGTGTAGTAGTTGTCGGTACCGAGATCTTGGTTGCTGGGTGGCGATGGTGGCTGTGGCAGCGATGATGGTGGTTGCTGGGTGGCGATGGTGGCCGTGGTGGCTGTGGTGTTTTGATTTAGGGTTTAGTTACAGAGAGAAGGAAGAATAGGGTTTGTGTTTGTGAATATATGTATGTATCTGGATAATATAAAGGGTATTTTTGTCATTTTACTAGATTTAACGAAATTATTTAACAAAAGTTAGAGGGAAGGATAAAAATTGCAGAAATTCAGAACCACAGGGTAAAAATTGCAGGAAAAATTCTCAAGTGGTAAAATCGGCCAAAATTCAACATCACAGTGGCAAAAATTGTGAATTTCCCTTGAGAAAATATGATGCACAACAAAACGATCTAGCAGCGGAATGCATACCTGCCCACATTGTATTGTAGAGATGATAGTAGATGAACATGCACATCTTCAAGGAGCCTGTAATTCTTTCCCATGGTAGAGTTCTTTCCTAGCCACCCTCCAAATCTGTTAAAGTTCCGTTCATTCTACACAATCAAGTAAATTATAAGATAGATATGGGAGACGAGACTTTAAAGTGGCAGTATAGGCATCATCCCTTACCGGTTCAAGTCTTTCCCTTTGTCCACGCAGCAATGCAGCCCTTTATTAAATGACAAATAAATGAGCCACTGTTTGCAAAGTAATTTGATATTCCAAAGGTATCATTCACAAGTGCTCTGTTACTTACGGGATTATGGAAGATGAAAGAGAACTACTTTGAAAAAGTTGCCACTGTCGGTATCTTCTAATTTGTACATTAATTATATCCCCACTTGCAATAGAGTCAGCAGCACGTGCAATCAAGTTCATCCGCTTGACCCCACTGTCATCTTTTCCAGCCGCATTTGGCCTGTAATTGATATAGTTTTCCTGCATATGTTTCATAAGCATGAGAATATCATACAACTCCGTAACAAATTATGATATTCTATAGCAGCAAGACAGATACCTGTATTAAAAGAGGTACTAAATCTGGATCACTAGCGCTCAGATCGAACCGTTCATCCATCCGCAGTTTACCAGCCTCGTAACCAAACAGTCTGCACGAATAACAGGGAAATTAGAGTATTGTGCAGAAAATGATGCTATAGTAGCATAAGTTAAGTTAGATGTTTGTACTTGTCAACTGCTGTAAATGGGGATATATCCTCATCCTTAGAGCTACTAAGAAGTCGTTGTTTTATGTCATCAAACTTGATGACCTTCATGGCGAGACTCATATATTGCAACTGGTTCAGAGCCATACGCATATCTCCATTAACTCTTGTAGCAAGTTCCTCAAGTGCAACCTAACAAAAGGAGAAATTAAGGATTGAAACTGACCAATTTGCATCTGACACAACCAAACGCCAGCATCTTACACAACATCTTTGCAAAACCTGTACCTCATTAACTTCAAGGTTTTCTGACTTTGCAATATGTGCCAATCTCTTCGCCATCTATCATCGTGAAAATCATATATGGTTATTAACATTTAGTGACTGAAATCTCATATACGATACACATAGAAAGATGCCAAAACCTGTTGTTTTGTTGGTTTGCGGAAGGTCAGGAGTGTGCAGTAGTTTATAAGGCTCTTTAATTTCTGACTGTATCGATCATTGCATATACAAATGATAGGAATTTTAGACATCTTGATGCTAGATATTAGATCAGCCACACCACCTCTATCTCCAGCCGACATACCATCAACTTCATCCATAATCAGCACCGCTTTTGGATGCTTTGAGCTGTGTCATTGTCGTTAATTGGTATTTGCATAGATGAAACTGAAAATACATGAAACTTATCATATTTATAGCCAGTTGCATTACAATGGAAAGGCACCTACCTATTCACTTCAGCACTCAAGGATTGATTACTAACGAGTTCTTTTACAGAATTAGCAGTGCTGTTGCTAATTCCCTTTTCAATTTTGGAATCAGCCTTTCCACGACTGTCACTGGCATTCACCTACATGAACATTAGTGCAAAGGCACCAATCAGTACCTCAGTGAAGGCATTTGTGAAGCATAGACATATGCGGTGTTTAGAGGTGCATTTTGAAAGTGATCAGGTTATCATTCATAATCAAGATGACCAGCTGTAACAAAACAGGCTGTAGGATATTGTTTCTGGATGTGCTTATCTGCTTGAAGTTTATATAATCAGGTGTTAGTGTCTGACAAAATTCTGATTATTATAAATTATAAATTATAAATTTTATACATAAGCTGATCAAAAATAGCATTCTTGTGAATTTAAGGAGCGTCTCGTAAGACCAGAATATAATTTTCTCAAATTAGATTATAGCACGTTGTAGTCAGGTAACCTTTGTTACCTTTTGATAACAAATTATGTTGGAACAAGTATGAAACCGAAATTGGTCCCAAAATAATCAGATAATGTTAAAAACTAACTATTGCTACTACGAAACGTTAAAAAAGCCAATAATGAGTTAATTGATTTCAAAAAACAAATCTAAACACCCCATTTTGAGACGTCAAATCATACCAGAAAATAAATATTCAAATAAAATTTTCTATGGCAACACACCTCGATAGCCTGGAAACCGAGCATCTGACTAACCAATTTTGCAGAGGTTGTCTTCCCTATACCAGGTGTACCACTTAACAATATCGCTTTTTTGGGCCCTGAGTCACTTTGTTTTTTTCCCTTCACATCGCTGACACCACTCAAAAAATTTGCATTCCAATTTTTCAACCAATCATGAATCTGCTTAACCTGAAATAAGTCTTTATTTTTAGTAATAATTCTTTATTCTTAAAAAGTTATAAAAAGCTTAAAGAGTACAATACCAGCGACGGATTCCCTATGATGTCATCTGGAACTTTAGGCTTGTATTTCTCCGTCCACGGTAATGAGCTTACAGTTTGTGTTTTCTGCTTAGCAGGGGAGACACCTGCCCTAGCATGAGTGGTAGCTGCACCCCTTGCTGGAGATTCATGAACTTCATCCTCTAGAGAAAATTGCCCGTAGAATGTTAATTTTGTTGTAAATATCACAAGAAAAAGACATTAACTGCAATAAGAATAGTATATAAGCGTACTTCTCTTTGCAGCTTTCTGCAGACTCGGTTTTGGCAGAGGATTAGCAATCTTCTCCGCCTGTTTCTTGCTACCTGTATCGGTAGTGACTTTTGAACTATTTGACGAACGGATAATATCAAACAGCCCATCCTCAGTAAGAAAGCGAGTGCTTTAAAACAATTAGATTAGGTTACTAAATGAGAGTATTGCATAAATAAAGGTAGATTGGGATATGCAAGATAACAAACCCTAGCTCTTTTGCTTTTACTGATTTCGATCCTCCAATATCTTCATCGCATAGAAGATAAGTCTTTGTGAAAAAAAAAAAGAAATATATATGTCATTACACATCGATATAAGTTGGGAAGTGGTACACCTCCAAAATTCTCCATACACCACTAAATCACATATGTACAACTCGTCAACACTAACAAATCCCATGTACAACACCACTAAAGCATGAGTTAGTGGTGTATGAAGAGCTTTGATGGTGTACAAATCAACTCCCATAGAGCATAGTATAAATGTATAATTAAGCTAGTTCTTGCATGATGAAATTTACCGTTTTCCTGCTCATAGCTGAAGTAACTCGGCCGCCATATCGCTTAATCAAATCGCTAGCTTCGTCTCTTTCCAAACTAGAAGCATGTTATTACAAAATATATAATCATTATTAGATCGAAAACCTAAAACATGGCAACTCACACAAAGATATACCTGTCAAGTGTTCCACTAATGACAAATGTCAACCCAGCTAAACAATCAGGAGAGCCTTCAGGAACTTCTTTTTCTCCCTTGTGAGGAGGAGGTTTTCTTTCGCCAAAAGGCATAAATCCACCACGTCCACCTCCTCTTCCACCACCAGGCGCTGCTGAACCACCACGTCCACCACGACCACGACCACCGGATTTAACTTCTTTAGCATCCTCATCGTCGCCATTGTCATCATCAAGTTCCAATTTTGTACCTCTTCCACCAACTGACCCGCCCCTTCTACCACGACCCCGTCCACCTGATTTAGGAGTCGGAGTATCATCAACATCATCTGCCTCGTCACTTTCTTTACGAGGAATTCCCTTACCCAAACCACTCTTCAGTTTCTTACTAGGAGTCGTTTCAACCGATTTTTTTCCAGTTTTTGGTGGAGCAAAATCATCATCACTATCACCATCATCTTCATCCTTCACCACATGCTGCTTCTTCACAGGCGGAGGTTTTACATCAGCAGATGACTTCTGCAACTTTCTTTTTGCTGCAGCTCCAGAAACTTCTGCTACATCTTCTTGATTTTGTTTGTCAGCACCAAAGTATTTACTAGTTTTCCGTCTCCCTGAACTTTCTTGACCTCCTTGTACCTAGTCAATAAGAACACCCACAAATTAAACAATCGAGACACAACTTCCTCGGTCCTACCACTTGATTATAAACACAAGACTATAGCAATAACAATTACTTGATACACATTTTTCTTGTCAACAGTAACTTCTTCTGTACTTACGGATTTCGCAGGTGATGACGGTGATGCGTCTTTTACAGTGGATGGCTTTCCTGGTATTGCAAGTGCAGGTTTAGCAGGCTTTGGTGAGTTACCATTATCACTTCCTTTGTCATGTTGCTTCATAAACCACTTTCTAATATCTGGTTGCTGTAAACACATAAGTTTCAAGTCAAACGACAGATCATTCTCCACTTTCATAAGCAAAAACACATAATTGAATAACTTCTTTTGCATCAAAAAATTACTTGTAATTTCAAACTCAAAATCGCCAACATTGTAAATATGTAAAGGTCAAGTGCAGTGTAAAAACCAGTTGTAGTATATTGAGAATATTATTTAAAAGCAGGCAACCTCTTTCAAAGCAATAATATATAAATTGCAAAGCAAATGAAATCTGCATACATATATAAACATACATTATATAAATATAAATAATTAAAGTTCCTAACTTACCATTTTTCAAGCTCCAAACAGAATTCCAATATCTTCTCAATAGTTTCAACTGTAATCAAAACAATGTAGTCATTCTCCATACATGCAATTAAGCATATACAGTGTATTGTAACACCATGAAACAAAACCTAATAATACAAAACCTAAAACCCTAATATTTATCAATATATCGATCAAAACGACGACGCATTACGTTATCGTATAACAGAATTAGTGCAGTACCTGGTAACACACTTCTAAAACCCTAATTTGCGAACATGATGATCTAACAATATATTAAATTAAGTTCACGAATAAAATATATAATACGGAGTGGCAATAACCTGGTATGGAATTCGTATTTTGGTTAGTGGAGATCAAAAGGAGTCTGAGAAATTCCGCTATAATTTGTAGTTTATCTGAAAGTGAAGTTTGTTATAGAATTGAAGCTTCCATAGTACGCTTGACCCGCAACCCGTTTGATGGTGTGTTACGATCCGAAGTTTAGGTTCAGCGAGTTAGGGCTATTTGGCCTGCCTATTTGGGGTTGGTTTCCTATTACCGGGTATATCCGACTTGAATAAACTTGGCGAGAGTAGCCAAAGGTTTCCGTGTGTTTGTCAACCAAATTTTAGGGGATTCTTGGAAATTATTCAACAACAACAACAATACCCAATCCCGTTTAGGGCGGAGTATGGTGGAGGTAGGATGTAGACAGCCTTACCCCTACCCAAGGGCAGAGAGGCTGCTTTCAGAAAGACCTCCGGCAGAGTATTTATTTAGTTCTATACAAGTTATGTACAAAAGTGCAAAAAACTAGGAAGAAAAGTAAATGCAAAATAATCTGAATATGTATCCTCATCCAGCAGCAGAAACAGCAAACCGCCACTGCAACAGCCAAACAGCAACCTAAACACAATCACCTAAAAACACAATAACCCACGACGACAGCAGTAATAATAATAGTAATAATGATAATACTAGTACTAGTATAAATCTAGTCTTATGCAAACATAATGATAGTAATAATAATAGTAATAATAATAATAACAACAATAATAATGATAGTAATAATAATAAAAATAACATACAACATATACTAGTAATAACAATAATAATAGTAATAGTAATAACAATGTTAATTATAATTAATGCCAACTAATAATAATAATAATAATACGTACCAATACTAATAATGATAGTACTAATAATAGCAATAGCAATAGCAATAACAATAATAGTAAAAATAAAAATAAAATAAAAATAATAATAATAATACTAATACTAATAATAATAATAATAAAAATAATAATAATAGTAATAATAATAAGTATCGCTAGACCCTCTCCTCATCTACCATAACTTTACGTCTCCATTCAATTCGATCAGAGGTCATGTCCTCGGTAAGTGCCAACTCTTTGAGGTCTAGGTTCACTCTATCCTCCCACCTACGTTTAGGTCTGCCTCTCTTCCTTAAGCCATCGATAATGATGTCTTCTACTCTTCTAACAGGTGCTGATTGTGGTCTCCTCCTAATGTGTCCAAACCATCTAAGTCGTCCCTCTCTCAGTTTCTTCGTTATAGTCGCCACTTCTAACTTCTCCCTGAAAACACCGTTCGGGATCATGTCTAACATGGTCTTCCCACACGACCATCTTAACATCCTCATTTCTGCCACTTCCATCTTAGTCGCTTGGGCCTTCGTCATCGGCCAACATTCAGACCCGTATAGCATTGCTGGCCTAATTGCTACCCTATAGAATCTTCCTTTCAACTTCAATGGTATTTTCGGGTCACACAAGACACCGTTAGCTGACCTCCACTTCAACCATCCCACTCTTATACGGTGTGTCACATCTTCGTCTATTCTACCTGATTTGTGAAGTACTGATCCTAAGTATCTAAAGGCCTCTTTTGGGTGAAAAATTGTATCCCCAATGTGAATATCCTCTAAAACTTCCCGTTCTCCCGCATTTCCTTCGAAATAGCAATGTACATATTCCGTTTTCTCTCTGCTGATCCGTAAGCCTTCATCCTCAATTACCTTTCTCCACTGTTCAAGCCTGCTATTCAGGCCCCCTCTTGTTTCCGAGACAAGTACAATATCATCTGCAAAAATCATGCACCACGGTATGCTCTCTTGGATCTCCCTAGACATCTCGTCAAGAATCAAGGCAAATAGAAAAGGGCTAAGGGCCGATCCTTGGTGTAGACCCACTTCCATAGGAAAGAACTCCGTGTTACCTATCGGGGTCCGTACACAGGTCTTAGCACCCTCATACATATCCATAATACTCCTAGTGTATCTCCCTGGCACTCCTTTAGCATCTAGAGTCTTCCAAATTAACGCACGTGGTACTCGATCATACGCTTTCTCGAGGTCAATGAAAGCCATGTGTAGGTCTCTTTGCTTTTCCTTATATTTCTCTGTAAGTCTTCTGATTAAGTGTATCGCCTCTGTTGAAGACCGTCCAGGCATGAATCCGAATTGGTTCTCCGACACATTAGCCACACTTCTTATTTTACTCTCAATAACTCTCTCCCATAGTTTCATCGTATGACTAAGTAGTTTAATGCCCCTATAGTTGCTACAACATTGCTCATCACCCTTGTTCTTATAAATCGGGATAACCTCGTTGAGTCTCCATTCTTCTGGCATTTTATCACAACTAAGGATTTTGTTGAAAAGAGTTGTCAGCATGTTCAGACCCTCATCACCTAAACACCTCCATACCTCTATGGGAATCTGATCCGGGCCTACTGCTTTGTTCCTCCCCATTCTCCGCAGGGCTATTCTAACTTCCTCATGGCGAATCCTAAAAGAGGAGCTATCGTTTTGGGATTGTTGTCTAATACTTGTGTGCACTACTGGTCTACTCGTCACGTTCATCGTACTCTCATTAAACAAAGTGGAGAAATATCCAGCCCATCTGTTCCTAATTTCGATCTCATTCACTATGCTTTGTCCATTCTCGTCTTTGATAAATTTGACATTTCCTAAATCTCTTCTTTTGCTCTCCCTTGCTTTTGCTAACTTATAGATATCATTTACCCCCTGTTTGGAACTTAATTTTCTATATAAGTCTTCATATGCCTTATCTTTTGCTAAAGCTACTACTTTTTTTGCCTCTCTTTTCGCTTCATTGTACTTCTCTTTTGCCGCAATACTATCACCTTGGGCCTCGTCACGACAACAAAGAAGCTCTTTGAAACGAGTCTGTTTTGCCTCAACTTTGCCTTGGACCTCCTCGCTAAACCACCAAGATTCCCTACGAGCTCTATGTGCTCTCGAAGTGCCACTCGCCACCCCTAGCAATTCTATAGCAACCTCCTTGATGGTCTTCGCCAAGCAATTCCACAGCTGGTCAGCTTCATAGCTTCTTATGCCTTCCACTACCGCTAGTCTCTCTGTCACCGTCTCTCTAAAGGTCTCGGCAACTCCTCCGGATAGGTTCTTCCACAGGATTCTCGATTTTACAACCCTATTGCTCTTGTGCGCCCGTCTCCTTACAGAGATGTCCAAGATTAATAATCTGTGTAGGGAGGAACACGCTTCACCCGGAAGAACCTTACAATCTTTACAGGTAGTGAGATTACTTTTACGTATCAAAAAATAGTCAATCTGTGTTTTGTGGCCACCGCTATGAAAGGTAATAAGGTGTTCGTCTCTCTTTTTAAACCTCGAGTTAGCAACCACAAGGTCGTGTGCGGTAGCAAACTCTAGAAGCTTGCTTCCTTCTTCATTCCTAGCTCCATATCCATAACCACCGTGGACTCCTAGGTATCCGTCTATTTCCGATCCGATATGTCCATTAAGATCTCCTCCAATGAAAAGTCGTTGTTCTACTGGGCAATCCCTAACCAGATCATCTAAAGAATCCCAGAAACTCTTCTTCTCTGCTTCTCCTAGTCCTGCTTGTGGAGCATATGCGCTTACAATATTAAACGTCTCTTCCTCTATAACTAGTTTGACCGACATAATCCTGTCACTATATCTACTAACCTCTACTACATCATCCTTCAGGCTTGTTGCCAACAAGATTCCAACCCCGTTTTTCGCCATCTTTGAACCCGAGTACCAAAGTTTATAACCGTTTTCCTCCCTAGTCCCGGCACCCTTCCATTTGGTCTCTTGAAAACATGCTATGTCAACCTTCCTCCTAGACAAAGCACCGATCAACTCCATACGTTTCCCAGTAAGCGTCCCCACATTCCAGCTACCAATCCTAATTTTTCTAGCATTCAAAATTCTATGCCTACTCCTCGATCCCCCATACTCCCTAACCCTTGAGTTAGTGGGACATGACCTCAAATATACCTCATTCTGAGCCTCTATTGTGGCTTAATGACCGCAATATATCTTATCCACCAAAGTCACAAGACTACACACGTAATATGCACGAACAAGTATATGTTTTATTATTATTATTATTATTATTATTATTATTATTATTATTATTATTATTATTATTATTATTATTATTATTATTATTATTTTATGCACAAACAAGTGTGACACCCGGTCAAAATAACCCAAATTTGGGTCCAAATTTAAACTTTAAATAATCGTACTCGGTATGAATTAAAACCAAAGTAATCCGATAATATATATATATATATATATATATATATATATATATATATATATATATATATATATATATATATATATATATATATATATATGCACGTACGCGATTAAATGCGCAAACCGAGTCCGACGCTCAAACGAAATCCAAAATATATATTGGTAACTCAAAATAAGATGTTTAAAAACATTTAGTCATTTTAAAAATCTATTACATATCGACAATAACTTGAGAGAAATCAAACATTAAAACAAAACTTAAAAAAAACCGCGCGATTAACGTTTAACCGACTAACGAACGTAACCCGATTCGAGTAATTAATACGTGAGCCCAACCCATGGAATGGGCTGAGCACAACTCGGCCAAAACCAGACCCAAACGGCCCAAAAACATCAGCCCTAGAACCCTATGTATATAAACACCTTAACTCCTCATTTTCACTTAATCTCACCATTTAACCATCACACCCTTCCTCTCTTTTCTCTCTACTTTTGCTGAGACTCCAGCCCCTCCACCACCTTCACCACGACCCTCAGCCACCTCCAAGAACATCTAACAAGTCTCATCATCATCTAGCCTCATCTAGAGTCGTTGGATCAAGGAGAAGCACGAAGAACGCAAACCGAAAGCTGCAGCAGACCTTCCTTCTTGTTTCTGCCCTAGATCCGTTTTTGTTTGGTATAAATCCCTTCTCTTTCACTAGATATACTTGCTTAACATATAACTACATGCTAGTGCTTCGTTCTTCACTGATCATGTCCAAATCTATGCTAAAAATCGGATGAACACACTAATAACCACTGGATAATGGCTTTACACATTGGGTAATAATTTAGATCGGATTAGATCCGTGATATCTAGACCATTTCTTAACCAAATCGGACGTTTCTTTAGCCAAAAATCAAGTTTAAGAAGTCTAGTTTTCAGATACGTAAGCCTCACGAATTTTAGTAGCCATTTACTATTTTAACTTAAATAAATAAAAGTACATAGCAGATTTGTACCTTCTGACCAGAAAGTTGGGTCAAATGTTTAAGGGCATATCTCGTAAACCACAAATTGAAAAACGATGAGACCAACTGGAAAAGATCATAAATTTTGATATCTTTAAATCCCCTACTCGAAAACTTTGTGAAGTTTTGTAAAATGTGAGATATGACCAAATCTTTGAAAGTATGTACTGAAAACATAGCTGTTGGACCCATGGTGCTTTACAAATTTATTTCTCGACTTGTGTTTGGTTTTAGACTTAATAAAAATATGTTTTGGAAAGTTTAGACATATAGGAATAACATATAATTTTTATGGAACTGATCTCGGCCTAGAACATAGTTAGAACGAGGCCCCAAACAAGACCGAAACCTAGTAAAAATGACTTTAAGGGCTGTTTTCGTATTCGGTTTAAAAACGACATTTGTGGGTCACCAAAAGTCACGAAACTTGTTTTCTATAAGTTTTATAACATAATGGAGGTCGTGTAAAAGTTTCGGGTCAAACGGAACCCGTTTGACCAAGTCAACAAAAACGAGCCCCAAAACGATAAACACAAAACTACTTGAAAAACGTTAAGGATGTTAACACAAAATATTGAAGTTACACTTTTACCAACAAACCTTGGACATTAACTTGTTGAGTGGACAACTAGCATGCATAATCTTTAAGATATCCATTTACTTACTTAACCTTATGCGTCTAGGACGCTAGAGGTCACTGGTTCGGAGAACCACATTGCTTGCTTACTGCTATTACACTACTAGACTCAGGTGAGTTTCACGGCCCCAATCTTTCAATTGTTTTACTGTTTTCGGGGGAGAATGCATGCTCACTATTTTTATAAACTGTTGTTTATCAAGATCATCATCACTGTAACTATAACTATTTACCATTGGATTTCTAGGATGGTAGTTTAGTATATTCAATTGTGGGATAGATATCCTAGTTCTCAGTTGTGTGAATCCCTCTTTGTGTACACTTTACGTGCTGTTAGTTCCTCATAGTAATAAACCTTATGTATTGTGTGTTTACTATAATTATCCAAAGCGTAGCTCATTTACGGGTACACCATAGATGTTAACCTAGTTTTTACTTGTGTTAAGTCTATGTGATGGCAAGAAATTGTCAAGAATGTCAAGAACTTATGTGATGGCAAGAAATTGTCAAGAATGTCAAGAACTTATGTGATGGCAAGAAATTGTCAATAATGGCAAGAAATGACAAGAATTGGCAAGAATTGGCAAGAAATGACAAGAATTGGCAAGAAATGACAAGAAATGGCAAGAACATAGATATGTCAAGAATATAGCTCAAGTGTTAAGAAATGTCAAGAGTCTAGATACGTCAAGAATAGACCTCAAATGTCAAGAAATGTCAAGAGTCTAGATATGTCAAGAATAGACCTCAAATGTCAAGAAATGTCAAGAGTCTAGATATGTCAAGAGTAGATCTCAAGTGTCAAGAAAATGTCAAGAAATCTAGATACGTCATGTATTTGAAATTAGAACATCAAGACTCTAAGAAAGTGGAATTACAAGAATAGAACTTCAAGAAATTGTCAAGGACTATCCAAGAATTCTAGACTTACGAACTTCAAGAAAGTAGAACCTAGTTGGACAAGAATAGAATCTAAGATTTCAAGATATATTTGGGGTTACACATTTGCTTAGAATCACCACAAATCAATCACTCAATTTACTAAAGTATAGATTTTTATACTTCATAAAATGATTTGTAAATCACCGTTACCGCTTTCCAATAAAACCTGTGAACTCACCAGCTTTTCAGCTGACCGTTTTAGTGTGCATTTTCAGGTACCGCTATAGTAGGATCGGCCCATCATGATCCTAGCTCGAGTCGCATACTTTTCAACACTCGATTTCATTGCATACTTTTGCATTATTAGAAATGTAATGAATTACTTTGCGAACTCAAATGTTTTGTAAACACCTTATTCAGTAATGTAATTACTATTTTCAAAACGTCTCATTTAGAGTCGTTTACTATATCTTTGTGCTTGTGATATTTGATTGGTAACACCCCGACCCGACCGCTTCCGCAACCTGAAATTTGGGGGTGTTACAGATTGGTATCAGAGCCTAAGGTTATAGTGAACTAGGTTGCATGTAGTGGGCCTAGACTATGACCGTTAGGCAGTATTCCTTATTAGGTATGACTGGTTCAGGGATTACATCATACGAATTTAATTTAACATAGCGTAGCTAACTATGTACAATTAAACAAAGATGATGTAAAATCTGAAAGGGGTTATATTGAACAAGGAATACGATAGAAGACTCTGATGATTATAGAATTAGGCAGTAATTGTCAAATTTTGTGGGCAGTGTTTGCCGAACAATTTCATGCAATATTTGTCACTACTAAGTGAAAATACTTATTAGACTATTATATGTATGGTACATATATATGAATATGTCTCATATACTTGTTATTCTCTAGACTATATTATAATGAGTTTATGAATAAAGGCCTCGACTACGTATTACTTCTTAGGCTATTATGAGATATAGATATATATACATATATAGGCCTTAATAACGTTCTACTCTTAGGCTATTATATATTGAAGACATATGAATCAGCCTCACTCGATACCATGCTCGTTAACGCTCACTCGATAACATCATTTTCACCCGGCCAAATCCCGAATCTCAATTCACTCATCTTCAATATTTCTCGTAAATTCATGATTAGAAATCATTGGAAAACCCTCCGCTTATATTCAACTCCGTTGTCTGTCAAATTATGATTATCACTGGTGCTGTTGTATATTACCCCATAAATATATATGTACATATGCGATATATCATGATTTGGTACAAACAACTCATCCATTCTCTTTGCCCTTGTCAGAATCATGCCGCCAAAATCAAGGAATTACACCGATGCCCAGATGGCATCCCTCATTTCCCAGGCAGTAACTGAAGCCTTGGCGCGACAGTCATCAGAGACCTCCGGAAGGGATAGTGATACTGCCAATAACACTCCTACTGGCAAGCCTTGTTCCTACAAGGACTTCCAAAACTGCACACCCCTGAACTTTCACGGAACTGAAGGAGCCATCGGCCTAATCAGATGGTTCGAGAAGATGGAGTCAGTCTTCCGCATCAGTAAATGTGCGGAAGGGGATAAAGTTCAGTTCTCCACATGCACCCTTGCTGACGGTGCCCTCAACTGGTGGAACTCATATGCCCAGTCTGTGGGTATCGACACCGCCTATTTACTCCCATGGGAGGATCTGAAGAAAATGCTCACGGATGAGTATTGCCCAACTGAAGAACTCCAGAAGCTAGATGAGGAGTTCTGGCATCTCAAGGTTCAAGGAACCGACATTGTTGGTTACACTACCAGATTCCAACAACTTGCAACTCTTCGCCCGGCTTTAGTAAGCACAGAGATAGACAAGGTCAAGAGATACATCCGCGGCCTTCCGGAGCCTGTCCGAGGAAATGTCGCCTCTTCTGGCAGAATCACTATTCATGGTGCCATTCGTCTAGCACATGAACTCATGGCCATGATAGACCAAAATAGGACACTTACAACCTCGACTAGGAACAACAAACGCACTTGGGAAGAGAATCCCAACGACAACGACCAGCATCAACAACCAACCAAGCAACTGGGAATAGCTAAGGCTTATGTCGCCAGGTCAGAGGATAGGAGCAATTATGGGGGTAAACTGCCATATTGCTCTGACTGTAATCATCATCATGCGGGTGTCTGTAGCAAACCCTGTGGAAAGTGCAAAATAAGAGGACATTACACTAGGGACTGCAAATTTAACCCTACCAATGACACCACAGATTCAGCGGGAGCTTGCTTTGAGTGTGGTGATACTGGGCATTTCAAGAGAGATTGCCCAAACCGCAAGAACAAGAACGATAACCGAAACAACTACGTCCGCTAAGGCGCCTAGTAGTATTAGTGTACGTATCTCACACCTCATACCTCATTGCTCAGTTATTTCAAGATACTATCCCCTCGTTTTTCATAAATATCCCTCAGTGATATTGATAATCATCATAAGTGTTAAGTACTTTAGTTGTTTGTAAGACTTCAATTCTAACAAGGGGAGCAAGATGGGTTAGGAAATAGAACTTTGTGCAAGAATCATTAAGCAAGAAATTATACCTCAAGAAATCGTATGTCAAAAACCTTATGCCAATAAACAGTAGATCAAGAAACCTTAGTCGATAAATTATATGTCAAGAAATCATAAGTCGAGAAATTTCAAGACAAGAAACTATAGACCAAGAAATCTAGAGCTTAAATCATGACAAGAAACATTAGAACGATATACCAAAGAAACTCAATAGTCTTATTCTTAATACCTCGCGCTCATTCCTTTCACCGACTGAATTTCGGGGCGAAATTTCCTTAACAAGGGGAGAATGTGACACCCGGTCAAAATAACCCAAATTTGGGTCCAAATTTAAACTTTAAATAATCGTACTCGGTATGAATTAAAACCAAAGTAATCCGATAATATATATATATATATATATATATATATATATATATATATATATATATGCACGTACGCGATTAAATGCGCAAACCGAGTCCGACGCTCAAACGAAATCCAAAATATATATTGGTAACTCAAAATAAGATGTTTAAAAACATTTAGTCATTTTAAAAATCTATTACATATCGACAATAACTTGAGAGAAATCAAACATTAAAACAAAACTTAAAAAAAACCGCGCGATTAACGTTTAACCGACTAACGAACGTAACCCGATTCGAGTAATTAATACGTGAGCCCAACCCATGGAATGGGCTGAGCACAACTCGGCCAAAACCAGACCCAAACGGCCCAAAAACATCAGCCCTAGAACCCTATGTATATAAACACCTTAACTCCTCATTTTCACTTAATCTCACCATTTAACCATCACACCCTTCCTCTCTTTTCTCTCTACTTTTGCTGAGACTCCAGCCCCTCCACCACCTTCACCACGACCCTCAGCCACCTCCAAGAACATCTAACAAGTCTCATCATCATCTAGCCTCATCTAGAGTCGTTGGATCAAGGAGAAGCACGAAGAACGCAAACCGAAAGCTGCAGCAGACCTTCCTTCTTGTTTCTGCCCTAGATCCGTTTTTGTTTGGTATAAATCCCTTCTCTTTCACTAGATATACTTGCTTAACATATAACTACATGCTAGTGCTTCGTTCTTCACTGATCATGTCCAAATCTATGCTAAAAATCGGATGAACACACTAATAACCACTGGATAATGGCTTTACACATTGGGTAATAATTTAGATCGGATTAGATCCGTGATATCTAGACCATTTCTTAACCAAATCGGACGTTTCTTTAGCCAAAAATCAATTTTAAGAAGTCTAGTTTTCAGATACGTAAGCCTCACGAATTTTAGTAGCCATTTACTATTTTAACTTAAATAAATAAAAGTACATAGCAGATTTGTACCTTCTGACCAGAAAGTTGGGTCAAATGTTTAAGGGCATATCTCGTAAACCACAAATTGAAAAACGATGAGACCAACTGGAAAAGATCATAAATTTTGATATCTTTAAATCCCCTACTCGAACACTTTGTGAAGTTTTGTAAAATGTGAGATATGACCAAATCTTTGAAAGTATCTACTGAAAACATAGTTGTTGGACCCATGGTGCTTTACAAATTTATTTCTCGACTTGTGTTTGGTTTTAGACTTAATAAAAATATGTTTTGGAAAGTTTAGACATATAGGAATAACATATAATTTTTATGGAACTGATCTCAGCCTAGAACATAGTTAGAACGAGGCCCCAAACAAGACCGAAACCTAGTAAAAATGACTTTAAGGGCTGTTTTCGTATTCGGATTAAAAACGACATTTGTGGGTCACCAAAAGTCACGAAACTTGTTTTCTATAAGTTTTATAACATAATGGAGGTCGTGTAAAAGTTTCGGGTCAAACGGAACCCGTTTGACCAAGTCAACAAAAACGAGCCCCAAAACGATAAACACAAAACTACTTGAAAAACGTTAAGGATGTTAACACAAAATATTGAAGTTACACTTTTACCAACAAACCTTGGACATTAACTTGTTGAGTGGACAACTAGCATGCATAATCTTTAAGATATCCATTTACTTACTTAACCTTATGCGTCTAGGACGCTAGAGGTCACTGGTTCGGAGAACCACATTGCTTGCTTACTGCTATTACACTACTAGACTCAGGTGAGTTTCACGGCCCCAATCTTTCAATTGTTTTACTGTTTTCGGGGGAGAATGCATGCTCACTATTTTTATAAACTGTTGTTTATCAAGATCATCATCACTGTAACTATAACTATTTACCATTGGATTTCTAGGATGGTAGTTTAGTATATTCAATTGTGGGATAGATATCCTAGTTCTCAGTTGTGTGAATCCCTCTTTGTGTACACTTTACGTGCTGTTAGTTCCTCATAGTAATAAACCTTATGTATTGTGTGTTTACTATAATTATCCAAAGCGTAGCTCATTTACGGGTACACCATAGATGTTAACCTAGTTTTTACTTGTGTTAAGTCTATGTGATGGCAAGAAATTGTCAAGAATGTCAAGAACTTATGTGATGGCAAGAAATTGTCAAGAATGTCAAGAACTTATGAGTTTAATTCACAGAACGGTCCGGCGGCGGTGAAACTAGTCTTGTTTGATTCACAGAACGGTGATGAGTTTAATGGTAGTGGCGATTTAATCTAAAATCTTGTTCGTAAAGGAGCTATGGTAGTTTGAAAGTTAGATGGGGTTTTTGGATTTTTTGGGAGAGAGAAAATTAGTACGTTGGGAGAGAGTAATAGAAAAGAGTTCTTTATGAAAATCAGTTTTATTCAAAAAAAAAAATTATTGGAAATTATTATCCCTTCAAAATTCACAATGCCGGCATAAAAACTAGAATAGGGATTCTTTAGATAATAATCCCCTCAACTAGAAACCACTAAAACTAGCTTCTCAAAGAATTTTCATCTCTTAATTATCAAATTACTACAATACCCTTTTTATAATTATTAAAAATTTGGAATTTTAAATCATCATGTCCATTTGTGTAATTTTACATAAATAAGCTCAAGCCCCAACTAGTTTATCAAACACATATTAAAAACTAAAAGCTCCAGCTCCAGCCCCAAATAAAATCTTCATCTCGAGCTTCTAACTTTCAGCTCCATCTCCATCTCCATCTAGTTTTGCCAAACATTCTCATCTCTTATGATAAATACACTACCATCAATATTTACCATAACGTCTAGATAACATAGTTATGTATTTTGTACACGTTAATAAAAATATAATAAACATTTAAATAAGGTAGTCAATGATATAAGTTTCTCGACTCACTACAAATAAATTAGCAAAAAATATATTTTTTTCATTAGCATACATAACTCATATGCTCATTGTATAATACTACATGAAGAAACGGTGGCCTACATGAAGAGACTAAAGAATAAGTGTTTGATACTCAAAGTAGATTTTGAAAAAGCGTATGATAATCTTAGTTGGGAGTTCTTATTGGATGTTATGCTTGGTATTCGGTCAAAGATGGTGCAAATGGGTTGATTCATGTTTGTGCTCTTCATATGTTTCACTATTAGTGAATATGTCCCCTGCAGAGGAATATTCCATGGGTAAAGGGGTGAGACAAGGTGAACCTTTGTCCCTGTTTTTATCTATATTAGTTGTTGAAGGTTTAAATGTTATGGTTCGAGAAACAACAGAAACAGTTTTATATCAAATGGTGAAAGTTGGAACTAATGAGATTATGGTATCACACCTTCAATATCCGGATGACATCATCTTTTTTGGTGAGTGGAGTTGTCGCAATGCATATAATCAGTTGAAACTAATGAAATGTTACGAAGATGTTCCGGGAAAGTTAATTTTCAAAAGAGTTGCCTTTACGGGATTGGTGTCTCGAGTGAAGCGGTCAATATCATGGCAAGGAGTTGCAATGCAAAATGGGTGAAGTACCTTTTATAATTATTTGGGTCTACCTATCAGAGCAAATATGAGGTGGGAATATGCATGGAAACCGATCATTGAAAACTTCAATAGAAGATTATCGGATTGGGGAGCAAGAATGATGTCGTTCGGTGGACGGTTGACTCTAGTAAAATCAGTTCTCGAAAGTTTAGCATTGTATTTTTTTTTTCTCGATTTACTATGCCCCGTCATGTGTGATTGATAAACTCGAGCAAGTAACACATGGGGTCTAATAAGTAAAATAGGGGAAATGGATGCAATGGGTGTGAACTTTCAGTCTTCTTTTTCCAAGAAGGCGGGTAACGGAAATGATACATTATTTTGGCTAGAGACATGAATTAATGGTGCTAAATTATGTGATTAATATCATACAATTTATAATCTTACAAAGAATAAAATTGTAACAATAAGGGCTATGGGGATTGGGAAGATGGAAACTGAAAATGGGTGTGGGATTGGGATAGGAAACCAAGGGGTCGTGCTTACGGCAAATTGGAGGAACTTAAACTACTTCCAACATCCAACTTCAGGGATACATGGAAGTGGAAGTTAGACAATGATGGTAAATTTTCAGTAAAGATTATATCAAAGAAACTTAATGAAATGATGCTACAAGAAAACAGTGGTGGAATTGTAACAAAATGCAACAACATGATCCAGTAAAGGTATGAACATTCGTGAAGAGTGTTGTTAAAGGTTTCATGCATGTAGTATTATATTTTTTTAGAAAAAAGCGTAATAGAATTACTATCTAAATTAATCTCAATTAGTACAATTTACAACTAGCAAACCCCATATTGACCACTTAACAACACGCCTACACCATCTCCGAATGACTATATGTATACAAAAATGACACTTGTCTCAAACACCTACACTTTTATAGTAAACCTCTATTGCATATATTCCCATATGCTTGATTATTGAAACATGACCCTATATATGACCCCCAAACAGATATCTTACATACCATTTCACTCTTCCGATAACACTAACATATTCATGCATGCAATCCCAACATCGAAGACTACCATACCTTCAGTCGTACCAAATACATTTACCGGCCCTACTTTCCACTGTGTTACCAGTAAGGGCAAACTCGACAAGAGAGGGTTGGACCTCAACTCAGTGCTATGTTCGTGCTGTAACAATGATATCGAGACAGTGAATCATTACTTGATTTTATGCAAAGAAGCCTCGTTGATATGGGAGCGGGTGTTCAAATGGTTGAAAGTAGCGCCGGTAAACGAGGTATACTCGGTACTTTTTAGTTACCCTCGTTTAATCTATCTATCTTATATATTAAAAGAAAAATCTTTAAAGAATAATAGCCATTAGATGGAAATCAACAATAAAGATCTAACCATTAATAAAAACAGTGACATATTTAATCATATTTTTTGTGTGAATAAAGACTAATATGCCCTTCTATATTTACAATATACACCCTTCTATCTTTACAATATAAATCCTTTGTTTTTTTCTTAATTCTAGATAGCTCCTCCAAATATTTTATAAACAATTTAATTTAATAACTACCTCATTATTTTTTCCATAATTATTCAAACTACTCCTACAACCTTTTTTATTTTGTTTCCTAAACAAAGCTTCAATGCGTTATTTTTCAATTCCATAAAATTCATAGCTTCATTCCATTACCCAGTGATTTAAATTACTATACAATTGCCTTTGATTTTTTAATTCTTTTATCAATTTCTAATTTTCAACTTGGATTAGGGTTGACAACGGGTCTGGTTCGAGCGGATTTTATAGTATATGTACTCATACCCGTTTAGAATATTTGAACACATACCCGGCCCAATGCCCCACTTGGTACCTAATTAGGATTACCATTGGTTTTTCGGTATTTATTCACGGGTTTCGGTTATCCCCATATATGTAACTTTGTCTGAACAAAAAATTGTATAGTTTTTGAAAATACAATACCAATTTGAAACACGTCAAAAAAACGAAACCATAATACCATAAACAATAGTATATTCAATTTTTTCAAATCTTAAAAATAACAGTTAAACTATTTAATTAAATTATTCAAAGTTTCGGTACGCGTAAAATAGCAAACAATTTCATGTTTTCATATCATACAAGATTAAAATGTAATAATCATGAAAATCCAAATATAAAAGCGTATGATATAACATTCACCAGTTAATATGTACATTATCTTCTTTTATATAATAATATAACATATACATATTATTTAAACTCAAATTAATAATAACAATTATGTGGGTGGAATATGGGTAAATGACTAGAGATACGAGTACACATAATTAGGTTGTTATTATCAAAACTCTTCATCATACCCATACATGCGACATAAAAAACTGTACCCAAACCGTATCCAAACCCGCTATAATTCGTGACTAACTGACTGTTAACGCACATTGATAATGTAACTTAGTCATGACGTACATACATATGAAGCGATATATATATTTTTCATAGACGATCCCGCGAAATTCGCGGGTCCTAAACTAGTTTGTTATAATATGAAACCCCTGTGGGTATTGTTATTGTATTGATACGTATTTATAGAGTACAAATAAACCTAAACCTAAACTCTAGTGGCCCGAGCCCATCTATACAATCGGACTAAGCCATATACAAACCTAATATTTTAATACTCCTCCGCAGTTGAAGCGGAGGAAAAAGGACGCTTTTAATGAGTCGAGCTCGAGTAGCTCGCGAGCTGACTCGACTCAGTTACACCCCTAGGTTTGTCATTGCGGCTTATATAACTTTTTTGTTAGTATCCCTTTTTCATCTTTTTCCCTTTTTCCACAATAATTTATGATGTTGTAGTTTTGTTGGTTCTTATATAAACTAAGGTGATTTTCACGGAAGTTCTGACATTAATTCTATTTGATATTGTTGTTTTATGATGATGAAAAAATAACTCTTACAAAGTAACTTGAATATTAATGCTAAGTTACGCGTAGAGGCCAACGTTCAAACTCGAGATGCTACTATACTGTGATATACGAATTAAATCCCAATATTATAACAACTTATTGTCTTAGGGCATCTGTTTTTATTGTTATAGATGTTAATAAATTAAGAATCAACAAATAAAAACTGAAGAATTTAGATTGCCATGCATCGCACGGATATGTATCTAGAGTAAGGTTCAAATGAGTACAACAACTTTTGGTGAGAATAAGAGAACCAATAGGAATGAGCCACGTGTCACTTTACTCTTTCTCCTCCAAATTTTTAAAAATTAAATATCTCTCAAACGGTAGGTCGAAAAATTATAAAAATTACACCATAAAAATCAGCTTATATTAAAGATGTGACAAGGTATACTTTTGACGAACTTTTTTTTTCGGTTTTATGGTGGGTTTTGAAATCGAGTAACATATGTGTTAGCAGCGAGTAACACAACAACTAACACATGTGTTAATAGCTGGTAACACATGTGTTACTAATTTTGTAAAACAAAAAAAAAGTTGTCGAAAGTATACCTTGTAAGATGGCAAATCAAAGAGAAAAAAATGCTGATTTTTATGGTGCAATTTTTATGATTTTTCGAAATACCGTTTGGGAGATATTTAAGTTTAAAAAACATGATGGAAAGTTAGCTTTGTGACACGTGACACATCTAGTTGGTTCCTCCATTCTCACCAAAAATTCAATTCTCATTTGAACCTCACCCTATGTATTTACTATATATATATTATAAAATGAAAATTTAGCTAAAACTACTTTTACTTCAATCGTCGATACTCCCTATTTCATTTTTTCAGTTCTAATTTAGATGAATCAATCTTATCTTATAAATTATATATAAGAAACACATTTGTGACATCATCATTTAGTTAAATTGAATCAATCAATTAAACTCCTCTATTTACCTACTCTTTCATTATTTATTATTGAAATTCAGTTAATCAATTAAATCTCTCTATTTACTTAATTTTTTCATTATAAAACGTTTTATAAGATTAAATGAGTCGTGTGTAAACACGGGTTTTAGTTCTACTATTAGTATATAGTATTGATGTATATAACCAGTACGTTCATTTTATGACTTTTTTTTTTTTTTTTTTTTTTTGTGTGTATATTTAACCAACATATCATCATTACATATCAATCATCAATGATAAATTTTTTATTTAACCAACATATATAATCATTATTACATATCAAGAAAACCAAAATATAAAAGCTTATGGTCGATATGTATATTAAGTACTTCATGTAAATAAAAAAAGATTATACATTATTTAAAAACTTAAATTAAAGATAACAATTAAGCGAATACGGAAACAAGTAATCGACGGGTATCATCGAAAGTTCAAAACCCCTTACGATGCTCGTACACGCGAAATAAAAAGAGAAATGAATTAACTCACAAATTTTTTACAAAATACCATCCACAAAATAATATGTACCAACTAAATTAACAAAGAAAATCATGAGAGAAAAAATAAAGCAGTGATTCATCCATATCACTTAGGGGTGAGCTTGGTACCATACCGGTACCGAACCGGTACCGACCGGTTAGTACCGGTTTCTTTTTTGGCACCAAATCAAAAACCGAATACCGTACCATTTGTATCGGTTGGTACCGGTTCGGTACCGGTCCGGTGCGGTTCCGGTTCGGTTTAGGTATTTTGGTGTGCATGGTACCAACCGGTACCGAACCGGTACCGACCGGTTGGTACCGGTTTGTTTTTTGTCCCAAATCAAAAACCGAATACCGTACCATTTGTAACGGTCGGTACCGGTTCGGTACCGGTCCGGTTCGGTACCGGTTCGGTTTTGGTATTTTGGTTTTTTTGCTCATCTCTAATATCACTTGCCCGCGTCATTTTGTATAAATTTGTTTGTGAATTTTCAGTGAGCGTAGTATCGCTTTAATAAAAATATTTGTAACGCACTGACCATCCCCACACTAACGCACACTTTACAAACAGCAAACAAAGAAGATGAGGGTCTTCTTCTGCAATTCACCATCACCACCATCGTCAACCACCGTTAACCGTCCTCAAAAACCTCACCTTTCCCTTCCTCATAAACCATCTTTTGTCCATTCACTAACCGGAGCTGCGTTATCCCTCAACCTCCTTTTTCTTCTTCCCAATTTCTCCGCTTTCACCCCCGTCAATCGCTTCGGATATCAACTCTTCGGGTTTTCGAGTCGAGTGTCGCGAAGAGGACCAACGGAGAGAAGAAGAAGAGGAAAAGAGGTTTCAAAATGCTCCCGAATTAGTGACTAATCAAGAAATTGTCAAGGAAGCTTGGGAGGTTGTTAATGATGGGTTTCTTGGTTCCGATCGAAACCACTGGTCACCCGAAACTTGGCTTGTATGTATCCATTTGATTTTATTGACTCATACGTGTTTATTTGGATAATGACTTATTTTTGTTAGCTTGTTAACTCACTAGTTTATAACATTTCTTGTTGAGATGTTTGTTATTTGTTATTGATACTAATTGCTCTATGTTAGTGTAAATATTGCCTTGTTTGTATCGTTTCTAGTGATTAGGTGTAGTAAATTATAACTGATTTCGATTCACTTTGTGATATGGAGTAATTTGACATGTGAATCGATAACAAGTAGTTACCCAACACTTGAATTACTGATTATCTGATTATTAGAACTTTGAAAACATAATCACGAACACTATTTGTTAGCGGGACGTTTTGCTACGAGGTTCAATCTTGGATTAGTATTCGTCTAGGATGATAGTTAGTTTGACCTATACAGTAATATGTGAACATTTCGTTGGTATGAAGTTTGAGTATTGAGTTTTCTTACAGTGGGAATAGTAGTTGATTGTTACATATCATTCTTGGGATAGACTAGTGGATTTGACTTTGCATACTTTGGTTATAATCGAAGTTTGAACGTCATCTCATACCTCACCACCCCTCACTTTACACCAAACAAACCACTCACCGGCGATGAGATTTTTCGGCAAAGGCACTTCCGATGACTCACCGGCGACGTCATCTCATACCTCTTCTACTTCCACCGCTGGTCCGGCGAGAGCTATCCGTCTTGTGTACTGTGACGAAAAAAGGAAAGTTCCAGATGGATCCAGAAGCGGTTTATATTCTTCAACTTGTTAAGGAACCTGTAGGTTTAGTTTTGGTCTGTGGTCGTGCTCGTCAGGGCAAGAGTTTCATATTGAATCAGGTAGTTTTTTTTTAGTTTTTTTTTGTGGTTTTATTCTGTATAGAAGGGTTAGGGTTTACTAAATTGATTTTTACGGTGTATTTGACAGTTTGTTATCTGTGCGTTATGGTTATTGTGAAATTATGGTTTTAGGTGTGATCATTGTTTATGAAATTGTTTAGTTTGAGTACAATGTTATATATGATATTTTGTTTTTATGGCTTTGTGCAAAATTTAATTAGTCATTTTGAAGTTAGCAAAGGCTTAGGGTTTGTTAATCTATTGTTTGTCGGTTAGTTCATGTGCTTTGTGCAGTAATTGTGGAGCTAGGGTTTTATGTGTGATCATTGCTAATGAAGTTGTATAGTTTGAGTACAATGCTATGTAGATTGAAGCTATATGAAATATCATGTGGAAAAAGATCAATTAGTGAGAAACTTCAAGTTCTTCATCTCATTTTGTTTCTTTTTCTCTATTTCTTTTTTGGCGGTTTGATGTAAAGGAAGTATGACATTGCCATTTGTTCTGTACAAGAGAATGAATAGTAGTCAATCAAACTCTTAACATGCTGGTATATAATTGGCTTCTAAAAATTTGAAACGTTGAACCTGTGTTATGAGAAATATGGTACTTGGTGTTTGTTTGTTACTGGCGAGTAACACGGCTAAGAATTAACCAACAAGTCTTAATCGAGACACTTGGGTGGCCCATCACATAAGACGTTGTGAGTTCAAGTTTTAATAGAGACATATGTATAAAAGCTGTGTAAAATACTACAAATACTACTTAAAGTTGATATAGGAAATCAAAAAGGTTCAAAACGTCACATAGGAAATAACGTTAAAGCTCTATGTAGTGAATCTGAAACATATTGAAGACCAAGAAGTCAGAGATTAAAGCATGGATAAGACTAGTAGTTGCAAATTCGATACATAACTGAAGCATAATGAATAAAGCAAGAAAAGGTGACATATATTGTAAAAGTATGTTTGACAGTCTTGAAATTATTTTATTTTGCTTATCAAAATATGGAACTTCTCGTTCTCTCATGTGAAGACATTGTGTGTAGGTAACTTTGAATTCCACAAGTGTAGTACAGGTTGCAAACAAATAGATATGTGTGTGTGTGTGTGTGTGTGTGTGTGTTCGTGTCATATTGGTGGGTGGAATAGATATATGACTGTCTTTTTTATAAACGTTTGCCAATGTTTTGTTGTAGCTTCTCGGTAGGAGTAGTGGGTTTCAGGTGGCATCGACTCATCGTCCATGTACGAAAGGGCTTTGGCTGTGGAGTACTCCTATAAAGAGAACAGCTCTTGATGGAACAGAGTACAATCTTTTACTCTTAGATAGCGAAGGGATAGATGCTTATGATCAAACAGTTGGCTTTCTGTCTTCCGTGTTTGATTATAATTATAACAAACCTCCGCTTTTCTCTTAGCTAATTTTCCTCACTTCATTTTACATGGGTATTTAACAGGGGACATACAGCACACAGATCTTCTCTCTAGCTGTCCTGTTGTCGAGCATGTTTATATACATCCTGGTTTGATTGATTAGTTTTCCGTATCAACTCTATCTGTCCACTGGACATTGGTATGTCTCTATCTGTTTATTAATCTTTTTTTTTTCTTGTCAGATGGGAGGTATTGACAAGGCTGCACTTGATCGCCTCTCTCTTGTAACTGAAATGACTAAGCATATACGTGTGAGAGCCTCAGGAGGAAAGACTTCAGCTACTGAACTTGGCCAGTTCTCCCCAGTTTTTGTCTGGCTTTTAAGGGCAAGTCCACATGGGATTATTTTATTATTGTTATGTACATTAGGGGTTACTGTTGTTACACCTGTTTGTTTACAATCAGTAACTGCTCTTGTTTTGGCTATTTCTTACGACATTCCGACTTGCAGGACTTCTATTTGGACTTAGCTGAGGATAACAGGAAAATAACACTTCGTGACTATCTAGAGATTGCTTTGAGGCCTGTTAATGGTGGTGTAAGAGATGTTGCCGCCAAGAATGAGGTTACTGCACTCAGTCTCACTATTGACCTTTTTCTGTGACAAAATACTACATAGGGTGCATGTTTATCATAAGACCCGACCCAAATAACAATTAAACAAACAAGATGAAGTCTATATTCGAGAGATAGACCAACTCTTCGATGGTTTACTTTTGAGAGGAGAGGTAAACAACTCCCCGAATTGATATCAAAATAAAATCTTCAATTTCCGGCCTGCAAGAAAACAATCCTGAAGCCTATTAATACTAGAATAACCTAAATTTAATAATTGAAGGACAAGTAACTTAATCTCCAAGTTTATATCTTATTAAATTCTTTTCTAATAGAAACCGTAACTAATAATAAAACTATCATAATCCCTAATCCCAAATAATAATGTTAAGAAAATCTTCTAATAAACCAATGCTTGTCAGTTTACTATTGAGATGATGTAATGTTGGTCTTACATATCATTTGTACCTTTTTTGTTGCAAATGTTTTACTATGCTCTCACAATTAACAACTGATATTTTCTAGATTCGAGAATCCATCCGAGCTCTCTTCCTCGATAGAGATTGTTTCACTCTTGTTAGACCTTTGAACGATGAGAATGAGTTCCAGCGACTCGACCAGATTTCGGTCAGTGATCCCTTTCGTGAACATGAAATATTATAAGTATCATACATGAGATGTACACATATGTATTGCAAGTTTCTACAAAACTGAAGAAGCCTTTTTGCTTAATTAATGCATGCATATATATATTTATCTTGTTTGTGATTTTAGCTGGACAAAATGAGGCCAGAGTTTAAATCAGGACTGGATGCTTTAACAAGGTTTGTGTTTGAGAGGACTAGACCAAAGCAAGTTGGGGCCACAGTTATGACTGGACCAATTTTTGCTCGTATAACTCGGTCTTTTCTGGATGCTCTTAATAATGGTGCAGTGCCTACTATAACCTCCTCATGGCAGGTTAGTTCTTTGAGTTATTCCTTTGTTGTCATGGCAATGCTTCATTGGCTTGATGCTAATTTTTATAAACCTTCTTTTTGATTGTGCTTTATTCTATTTATCTTTGTAAATATGGTGGAGATCTCAACTACTTTTTTTTATAGAGTGTTGAAGAAGCAGAGTGTGAACGAGCATATGATTCAGCTACTGAACTCTATGTATCCATCTTTGACCGTACAAAGCCACCTGAGGAAGTATGATTAGCTATCTCCGTCATTTTATTAACCCAGTGGAGAACTGTTTAGATAATCCTCAAGGCTTCTTTTTTTAAATCATTGTAAGCTGCTATGCGAGAAGCACATGAAGAGGCTGTTTAAAAGGCGGTGGCCACTTTTAATGACATTGCTGTGGGAACTGGTTCTGCTAGGCAAAAATATGAAAAGCGTCTCCATACATTTTTGAGAAAAGCTTTTGAGGTAGTCATTGGGCCATGCTCTTTTAATTTTTTAATTGCGTGGTCAATAACATGTTCATTCTCGATTAAAGAATACATAAAGTATATTTAAGAAAAATATCATTAATTATGATTTTGTCTGCTTAGTATTCATTCTTGTGTTTACTGGCTTTTACTCCAGTTTATTGCAGGATTATAAAAGAAATGCCTTTAGGGAGGCTTACTTGCAATGTTCGAATGCCATACAGAGCTTGGAGAAGGAACTAAGAACAACTTGTCAGTCTTCTTCCACAAAGCTAGATGATGTTCTTAAGGTACTATTACACTGTTATCTTTTAATGTATGGAAATGTTATGACCTTCCCTCAATGTTATCTGGTCTATGTTCTGCGAAGTTCACATGTCTCCAGCTGTTACTAGAAGTATTAGGTAATAATTCATTGTTAATTTTTGTTGTTTAGGTTCTTAGTCGGCTCTTATCAAAGTATGAAGCAACCTCACATGGTCCAGAAAAGTGGCAGAAGCTAACTTTATTCTTACGCCAAAGTTTTGTCTTCTATATATTAGAAAAGTGCAGAAGCCAACTATTCTTTGGATTTTGACATTATGTTTCACTATTAAATCTTTAAGTTTGGAAGGTCCAATCCTCGATCTTGTGAAGCCAGTGAGAAGTACAAATCTGAATACTTGAAGCGCTACGAGGATGCTATCAATGACAAAAATAAGCTCACACAAGATTATATGAACCGTATAACAAATCTTCAGAAAAATTCTAGCTCATTGGATGAAAGATGTTCCAGCTTATCAAAGACAATGGAAGCCACTAAACATGAATCTCTTGAATGAAAAAGAAAAGACCAGGCTGGCTCCGGAGTATCTAATCTGAAGTCGAGAAGCAGTGCTGCTGAAGCTAGGTTAGCTGCTGCACAAGAACAAACCATGTCTGCTCAAGAGGAGGCAGAGGAGTGGAAACGAAAATATATTGTTGCTGTTAGAGAAGCAAAGAGTGCACTTGAAAAGGCATCTTCTGTGCAAGATCGATCAAGTAAACAAACACAACAACGAGAAGATGTTCTTAGAGCAGAATTTGCTGGTACATTGGCTGATAAGGTGATACCTATTTTCAGTCCCACGTGATTTTGTTATTGTTCTTTTATTCTAACTTTAAAGCATGATTTTCATTTCCCTAAAACTGAATTTGCAGGAAGCTGAGTTAAAAGATAGGGCATCAAAGCTTGAAAATGCTGAGCAGCATCTAACGACTTTGAGCTTGCAACTGAAGGTGAGATTTTTCACTTATGCCTCACTAGAGTGGCAGAATGGTCGAGATGGTTAACAGGTCAAAAAGGTTAATTCTTAGTACGTGTGGTGACGGGTCCAGCTCTAGCTGGGTCGGGGGATAGGAAAAAAATGGCTTGGTTAAAATGGGATTTGGTTCTAGCATCTTATGGGGCGGGTGGGTTAAACATTGGGAGTCTTGAAGCTAAAAGTTGGGCATTATTGGGTAAATGGTGGTGGCAATATAGGACCGAAAATAAGGCACATGTGATATCTAGCTTGTATTGGTGATTGCGGTTTGGTACCAACAGTGGGTAGGAACATGGGGGGGAGGGCTAGGTAACACATGGGGTCTAATAAGTAAAATAGGGGAAATGGATGCAATGGGTGTGAACTTTCAGTCTTCTTTTTCCAAGAAGGTGGGTAACGAGGATGATACATTATTTTGGCTTGAACATGGGTTGATGGTGATAAATTATGTAAAAAATATCACAGAATTTATAATCTTGCAAAGAATAAAAACATAACGATAAAGGGTATGGGAGATTGGGAAGATGGAAACTGGAAAAGATTGGGTTAGGGAACCAAGTTGTCGTGCTTGCGGGGAATTGTAGGAACTTAAACTATTGTCGTCGTCGTTTGTTCCAACATCCAACTGCAGGGATACTTGGAAGTGGAAGTTAGACGATGATGGAGAATCTTCAGTGAAGATTTTATCAGAGAAACTTGATGAAAAGATGCTACAAGAAAACAGTGGTGGAATTGAAACAAACTGCAACAACATGATCCAGTAAAGGTAGGAGTATTCGTGTGGCGAGCAGCAAGGATAAGGTTACCAGTAAGGGCAGAACTCAACAAGAGAGGGTTTGGACCTCAACTCAGTGCTATGTCCTTGCTATAACGATGATATCTAGACACTGAATCATTCGTTGATTTTCTGCAAAGAAGCCTCGTTGATATGGGAGCGGGTGTTCAAATGGTGGAAAGTAGGGCCGGCAAATGTATTTAGTACGACTGATATGTACGATGGTAATGGAGCTGTCTTTCGGTCCGGGCAAAGCAAACGGGCTTGGCAAGCTCGAAGTTTCGAATGGATTACTTGAAGAATGAAGAAATGATCACTGGATTGGCACCAATGGATAATCGAGCCAGGTAAATGTGCATACACAACTGATAAATAAAATACATACAGAAGGTGTGGTAGTCTTCGATGTTTGTCATGCATGCATGAATATGTTAGTGTTATCGGAAGAGTGAAATGGTATGTAAGTAAGATATCTCTTTTGGGGGGATCATATGGGAATACATGCAGTAGTGGTTGTACTATTTAAGTGTGGGGGTTTGAGACAACTGTCGTTTTTGTATATATAATAGTCATTCGGAGGTGGTGTAGGTCAAGGGATGTCAAATTGTCAATGTTCACCCGATCTAGTGGATATCCACCCGATCCATCCACTTAATGATGGATATGGACGATCTAAATGGATGAATAGTAGATATGGATATGGATATGGATGTGGATGAATAGTGGATCGGATATGGATGACAAGTTATCACCCATGGATTTATCCATTAACTCGAGATACATATACATATACATAGGTATATACACATATAAATTTACATATCCACATTCATATAAACTATTAATGTATTATTGAATATATAAACTCTGTAAATTTTAAAAATTTAATGTATATTTGAGGGTTTTTTTTGTATTATTGATTTATAAAGCAAATCGAAATGCAAAAATCTATCGCGCTGAGTCAAGTTTTACTTCCAACCATATAGTGAAGTTACAATCCACGATAGATGACAATCCAAACATGTGTGATTAACCGATAAACACATAGATATATTTGTTAAAATATATGCTTACTTATAATTGTAACCAATTATGCTTACGACAATTGTAACACGCTCTTGTGAATAGATTTCAGTATGTTACGTTATACTTATTTTTTTGTTACAATATTTGTTGGTTTCATTTCATATTAGGAAAGTTTTTAACTTTTTTTTGAATATCCAACGGACATCCATTAACCCGCTTAATCCATCGGATATGGATATGGATATGGATGGATATATTGAAATTAAATGGATATGGATATGGACGAAAATATTTAAATGGATATGGATGTGGATATGGCATCACCCGATCCATATCCGATCCATTGTCATCCCTACGTTGGTGTGTTGTTGACCGGTTAATAATAGGGTCAATAGGGGGTTTGCTGGATGTAAATTGTACTAATTGAGATTGATTTAGATAGTAATTTCACGCATACCCACAGATTAACATTTATAATTTTAGTGATCCTTTTTCTTTAAATCAACAAACAAACTTGGAGGGTGTTTGGGGCGGCGTTTGGATTAGAGCTTCTGCGTTAGCTTGAAGCTCCAAATTCATGGCTTTTTAGCTTTTAGCTTTTTAACCCTTTAAAATAGTGAAAAGCTCCTCAATCCAAACACTAAAAAAAACTTTTCTGCGTTATGATAACACAAAAGCTAAAAAGCCCTCCACTAAGGCTCCCAAAACACCCCCTTGGCTGGAAATCAAGAAACTTTGAAACATCACCGAGATTTATAAAGCTTAAAACTTTACCGGTTATAATGGCGACGGCGAACGCTACACTGAAACCCAAAACCAATTTCCCCAACAATATCCATCATCACCGTCAGCCCCACCACTGGAGTCAACAGAGTCACCGTTGGTCAAAGCTTTAAATAAACAACGTACTTGTCCCAATCCCATCTCTAATTAAAACCCAGCCTAAAACCAATTTTCCCAACTAGTATTATGAATTTAAACTCCGGCGTCGCCTCAAAATCATCGGAAACAAAACTCCGGCGGCCGAAACAGGACCACCGCCCCCATTCCAAACAATGCAAGTAACTTTCAAATATATTTTTAGATGAGATACGATCCTTTTTATATATAGGTAAAGAAAAGATCATAGTTGTCGACTCGTGACTCGTAACGTGACTCGTTTTCTCAATTTTTGATTCGTGACTCGTATCGTGACTCGACTCGTAAAAGTCATAAAATCCAATATATATATATATATAGAGGGAGGTTCATATGAGAACCACCCAAAGATTGAGAACCATGAGAACCAATTTCTAACCCTTAGATGATGAGATCAATGGATATAAATTGAATGGCATAAATGTGAATAATTAATTTTATTTTAATACACTCATTAACTCAAAGGGTAGTATTGTCTCTTCATATTCCCAAGCAAACAAAGCAAACTGATCTTCATTTATGGACGGTTTTTGGCTAATTTAATGCAATACTCTTTATTATTTAGAATCATCATTTTTATATGGGTTTGTATATGAATGCTCAGTTTTTGCGAGAAACAATACCAAATGAAATACAATTTCTCTTGTACACACGTCAAACAAACGGACCCTTCTTGATATTTTATTGAGTTATACGGCGTTCACATGTGCACGTATAGCATTTACCGTGTTTATATGTGAACATAAATGTCGTTCTCATGTGCACATATAGCATTTATCGTGTTCATATGTGAACAACTCGAATGTAAATAACGCATGTTCAACTTCGTCATCGTAATCACAGTTTCCATTTGCTTTCGTATAATCGCATTTGTCAAAAATTGCTTTGGTTTCCTGCTGTGCTCATGTGCACATATATAATCTCATATATCAAAATTTGTTTTGGATTTAAGGTGTTCATGCATGTGTTCCATGGTTTGCTTGTTTACATGTGCACTTAATCTCATATTTTTATGGTTGTCACTGAAAGGAGTATATAATTTTGTACAATTTAATTTGAGAGGATGATGGGGGTAGTACGTGGTTCATTAATGCAGGCATAAAAAGTGGAAACCGATTTACATGTTTAATTAACTGTCGAGCATCAAAAAAGACTAATATGCCCTTAGTATTATGTTGACTAAAATTGGTTCTCATGGTTCTCAATCTTTGGGTGGTTCTCATATGAACCTCCCTCTATATATATATATATATATATATATATATATATATATATATATATAGTTGGGGGATCTAAAAAGAAGGAAAATTTTATGGAGAAATGGGAGAAGGAATCGTGGTCATTCATCTCAATTTAAGGTCAAAGGGCAGATTAGTCATTTGTAATATGGTTCTTTTGTTTAATATATTCAAATTCAATTGCATTAATTATGTGCTGTTTTTTTTCCACGTTTTAATCTTCATTAATTTAGGAAACTATCAACATAAATCTTTTTAATTATTTCTTAATTTTGGATGGAGTAGCATTTTTTTTAGATCTTCGTCTGTACTCAATATTGGAGACGTTAATAGTGTAAACTTTGATCCACTTTAATAGACTCATTTTTTGTTTCTCAAAATCGATGCATATTATCCCTACAATCATCACTCTCTCAAACGTTTTCAAGTATCAAAATCACTAGAGTAAGTTATTTTCAATATGTTTTGGAAACGTGCCTACTACCGGTTTCGGTATGGTGTTGGTGAATTTTCGCTTCTGTAAATTTTGGGGTTGCAAATATCTAGTGCTAGTTTCCTATTTTTGATATCGATATTAATGTGTTTGGGTAGTTACCCATTTTCATTTATTTAAAAATGACTTTGATTCAGTAACCAATATCTAGTGCTAGTTTAGCATATATGCGTTGTCGATTTCGTTTGATTCGTTTATGTATTTATATGAGTGTTTCAAACTTTATGAACAGGCAATGCTTCCAACAATCAGTAAACCATAAGTTTTAGAAGATCAAATCCACATTCAATCAAATTCCATTACATTCGTGTTTCTACCAACCAACGGTTTCCTAAACAAAATAATTATGCATTTTAGTAGATGATGCACCAAGAGTAGCACACCAAAAATTCTAAATTGCCATCTATAAGCAACCTTGTTGCTGATGCTATTTTTGTCCACACTGATTCTGTAACTACGCATTTTTGCTTCAGCGTACACATATACCTCAACTTGCAAGAACCGTCTTCGAATCTCTAATAGTCGTTTTTAGAGCAACTTTCCTGCACCATTATCTATATTGTAGATAATCATCAACGTGACACGAGCAAATAGACACAATAAAATGATTCAGTTACATAACATTTTGATTCAAAGGTTCCTATATTTTGATTTCATAATATATCAACTTGATTCATTAGTTCATTACAACTCTTATTACACATAACCTGGCCTCGTACGACAAACTTATGATTTCAAACCTCCAATAAAAAAAAAATACAAAGGAATTTAAATTAAAAAAAAAAAAAAGTCCATGACACTACATTTTACTTACATCATGATGATTCAATGAAGCAAAATCATGATTCAGTTGTTATGAACCTAAGATTACGTAAATTTACATGTTGATTCAGTCATTCTTTTCAAATCTTTACATATTAAATCAAATGCAACCACATAAAACGAAAGAAAGGAAATCAAAAACTAAACAGCAGGTGACCATCTAATGCTTCCAACAAACGTGAATATTACTTTGATTTATAGACTACACAACACAACTCAACTGTCCATTGTGATTTGCAACATTTTATTCATACTTAAAGCATATCATTTCAGTAATTTACTTGGAGCACAACAATTACTACTTTCAAACAAGCATGATCAACACACCCTTAACGAAATATCCTGAATGCCATTTAGAACTAAATACTCATGAATACACATTACGTTTTTTATTAAACTGATATTATTCCTGTGTCACCATAAAAATCAATCTCCTTCTAGACGTGAATATTATTTTGATTCAACTTTGCTGCAAATACATTTCTAATTTTCAGGATCTTTTTTAAAAAACTAAAACTTCCGTACAACAACTAAGCATACCGGAATCAAGCTACAGAAATTTCCAACTACGGATCACCAACTATAAAACTTGTACAAAACCTTTGACTATTTCACATTGAATCAATTTCAATTTTGAAACCCTAAAAAACTTAAAATATCCCTGCAACGCTAAAACATGCACTTCACGCAAAAACACCATTTTCGATAAGCTATTCTAAATACTTTAAACATATCGCTAACAATACTGCAACAAACTCCCAATTTTTTACACTAATTACTTATTTTCATCCATTGTATACAAGAGAAAAAAAAATGGTGAATCACCCTTCGGCAAACAAAATGCAGCAAACATAAAACGAAACTAGTTTCAATACCTTTCGTGTTCGATTGTTTAGTTTTAACCATCTTCCCTGCTCCTGAAAAACCCTGCGTCGTTGAAGTCAAACACTTCAATACTAATGATTAGCTACAAAGTCGACTTGATTCTATCTGCAATTTCCTATCGAAATCGGAAACAATTTTGGGGTTTTTGTTAATCGCCGATGGTTATGGAATGGGAGGAGTTTCCATCGGTTTTGATTTTGCATGTGTAAAGGATCGTCAGTTATTTTTCCATTAAATGTCAATCTTTACCTTTTTTATTGTACCAAACGTAATAGACTAAATTGCCCCTCAACCATCGAAATTTGTATTAAAACCGATTTACCAATCTGAACCATTGAATCACTAATTTTATGGTCAAGATTGTTTCTCCACCTTCTCCACTTAAAAAAACTTCTCCCTTGATCCCAATCCTATATATATATATATATATATACACACGTATATAAGAACTAATATTAGTTAATGCTCCGTATTGTAAAGCACATTTCAACTTTGGATATTGTATATATATACATTAGCGGCTGGGATTTTACTGTTCATCAGGAGTATTACTCCTCTGCATCCGTTTTTCCCCGGTTCAACATACACTTCCATTCAAAAGTTGCCACGTCATCAGGGTATTACTGTAATTTTATTCCGTTTTCACCAGCCTTTCAGCTTGATACATTTGACCCGTTTGAGGCATGACATACTGGACTAAAAAATGATTTTAAAGGAGATTGTAGGTAATAACATGTGATCACGTGATCATCTTAACTTATAGGCTGAAATCTCACTGGCATGGTCACCGTCACCGGAATGTCGTCGGCGATGCTACCGCCGGAGACGAACGCATCTTTTTACACGTGCAGACCTGCGGAACAGGTATAAGGTAAAGATTCTAGAAAAAAAAAAATTCGGCCGCCTCACCGACCCCGGAGATGAGTGACGTCTTTCTACACATGCAAAACAGTTAGGCGGCAAAGATTTTTAATACAATAACCGGAGATGACTGATGTCTTCTTGCACATGTAGAAGAGGTAGGAGGTTAAAGAACTAAAAAAAATAAAACACCAAATTATCGATCTCAGATCTAAAATATGTTGAAGAAACCACAGTTTGTTGCTGTAGAGGTGGTGCGGAGGAGATCAATTAATGGATGATGGTGAGAGAGTTATAATGAGAGCTTTAAACAACATAGCCAGACGATGGAGTTGGTGGGTGTTTCCGGCGGTGGCCGGTGGCTAATGTTAAGGAGTGATGGGTGGTAATAACTGATAATTAAGAAGAAATAAAAGAGAGAGCATGTGATTTCTGTTCTAAAATGTTTGGTAACATAATAGGTGTGATGTGAGAAATCAAATAAAAGAATATGTAAGACACGTATCATAAAACGGTGATAATTTTGGGGATATGTGATTTCTTTACTTTGGATTTCTTTTTACATCCTCGTAATCAAACAAAAGTTAGAAAAATGCAGTAATGTTAATTAAACATATTTATCTATTTACACACCAACTACTGCCTCAATTTTTTTATTTCAATATCTTGAAAATTAAGTTCAGCCGAGCATACTTATAAATTATACTCTTTTATCATTTTGAAAAGTTGGAAAAATATAGTTTTACATATCATTTTCAGAAGATGCCTATGAATAATAATTGCATTTCCACCGGATTTAATATTTTATAAATAATAAATAATTTATTTCCCTTTTTCACTTTTTATTCAACATTTCTTAATTTTCGTTTGGTGTGGTAATGGCTTTATTTGCAGGTGTATAATCCTACAACGTCAATTCTACGTATATATGCAATTCGAAGTATATAAATGATACATATATATATATATATACCAGGTGATTTGACGGGTGTTGCAGTGACTTTATTTGCAGTATTTCTACATTAAATGTTTTGTAAGTTAAAATCGTGTCAATATAAAGGTTGAGTGAAATTGGTCTATCGACAACATTAAATGAATACAAACCTTTTTTAAAAAATTCAACAACTTATCCCACATATATTTATATGTATAATTTATTAATGTAACATTATTTTTTCATCTATTTGTGCCATATTTGATGTAATAATATTCAAATACGAGTTAACTCACAATTTATATAAAAGTTACAACTATATAATTTTAAACGAGTACAATCATAGCATTTCTTTTCTTAGTGTTACGTAAACAATTACATTATAAAAACCTGATTAATAAAGATTGTTATATATTAAAGAAAGATGTAGGTTTAAATGATCCCGCGGCAACGCGCGGGTGTAAATCCCTCGTTGGATGCAATAAAAGCCATAGTAAAATCGTAACTACTACTGCTATTATTATAAATTTATTATATATACATAATACATGATACATCATTATATTTAATATACCTTCTCTATCTTCTTTTTCAACTTTCAATCGTCTCTGCTCTCTCTCTCTCTGTAACTCACAAAATAAAGTTTAGTACCCTTCTTCACCAATCTTCAATACACCCATGGTTTCAATTAGAAACCTTCCGCATAAATCTTCAATTCGAATTAAATCCTTCCCCTTTAATATACGATGTAACTCAGAAACCCTCTCAATGGGAAGATTAAATCGTGAATTTTCTGATGTATATAAGATGGCAATGAAGATCCAATGAAAGATAAAATCGTGAATTCTCCAAATTTGAAGATGAAGTAGAGAAAAATTGGATGTAAACCCTCTTTTTTTTCTTTTTCTTTTTTCCTTTCTTTGTTTGTTGATACAAAAGATCTTTGTTGGTACAGAAGATCTGGTTCACAATTTCAAACTCTACCTTGTCCTTTTTCAGTAAACTAGCTTCTAGGTATGTACTTTATTTATTGACTCTTTATTGGATTAAGTATTATTTTCAGTAGATTAGAAGACTTTTGAGTAAAAGAGTAGTCCATCATGAACCGTACCGAGTCACGAATCCGACTCGAATCGCCGAGTCAGTGATTTTTTGCGAGTCAAAAACCGAGTCAGAGTACATTCCGAGTCAAAAAACGAGTCGAACCATTTTTTGCTTTTATGACTCGACTCGTACGAGTCGACTCGTGACTCGTACGAGTCTAACAACTATGGAAAAGATATGATCCTTTTTTTCAGGTCTTATCTTATAAATTCATAACACCGTATCCTATATTTTTTTAACAAAATCATCTCAATTTTAATTTTTTGCAATGGAAAGTCCACGTGTCTGGTATTGATTTAATAAAACACGTACGTCATCATTGATTAATAGCTAAAGCTATAAATAGAGTTAAAGAGTCGCATTCATGTCCTGTAATAAAATTCCCTTTTCTCTCTGCTCAAAAAAAGTTGTACTTATATTATTATACGATACTAGAACACATCGGTAGTGTTTAACATAATATGAGCGTGTTTAATTGTTTATCAGTGATAATGATGAATGGTGAGCGTGCAGCAAACATTGCTCTAGCAGGTACAGTAGACTTCGAACTTTATTATATTTATATACTTATGTAATAGTTTAAACTCGTAATACATATTGTTATAGTCATATTCATCTAGTTCTAAATTCTTTAACATTGTACGTGTTGCAGGTGTAACACTGGCCCCATTACTTGTGAAGATAGATACAAATATAAATCTCGTATTAACGGCTTGCCTCGCAGTTTTTGTGGGTTGCTATCGCTCTCTCAAGCCGAAATCACCACCTGTAAGTATGCCATCTGCATGTTACAAACCTTAGCTTCTTGGACATATTGGCTTTATTTCGATGTTTGTTTTCTAAACTCTACAATTTTTTACATCTTTTTCATCAGGAGAAGATGTCTAATAAACATGCAATATGTTTTCCCTTAGTTGGCAGTGCAGCATTGATGTTACTGTTCTTGCTCGTTAAGACCCAACCGAAAAAATCGGTTAATGCAGTTGCGACGGGCTATCTCTTTATACCTGAGATCACCGCTCTTTCGTATGTGCTTTTCGTATACATCGCTTCTCCATCTTTTGTGTATTCCATCAAATAATATCTTATTTACTCTTCATTCATTTATTGGATATTGAACTCCTGAATCCAGGGCTACACTCTTACCTGTAATTGCAAGGTTTCTACCAAACAAGTGGAATGATGACGTTGTAATATGGCGATCCCCTTATTTTCGATGTATGCACTGTATGCTTTTACCTCCTTGATAATTATTTCATTCCTGTGCACTTTGGGAATTTATTTATTTGCCATGCTTTTAAGTTTTTAGAAATTTATTAGTTAAGATTATGAGTTACCCTGGGGGCGACAGTTTTAACCATCAGGGTACTGTAGATCAAATTAACAATGTGTACATGCGTATGTGCTTGTATGTATATGATGGATAACATGATTCGATGTGTAGAATTATATGTTTCTTTAAATAATTGTTAAACAGCTTCCGAGGTTAAGTTTACAAAGTCTCAAGTTGTTGCCGCTTTTCCATGTACCTTTTTTTGTGCATGGTATGCTGCACAGAAGCATTGGCTGGCCAATAACATATTGGGTCTTGCATTCGGCATTCAGGTTATATGTCCACATAATTAACTTTTTATTCAAGGGTCCTTCAATTGTGTTTGTAACTTAAGAATTGCTAACATATGTTTACCTTATATCCTCTCCAGGTTATTGAAACGCTCTCTCTCGGATCCTTGAAAACTGGTGCCAATTTGTTGGTAAGGGACTTTTTTTGAAGGTTTGTTGTGTTGCTCTACATATGACATATATCGTTTTGCCATGGATTCTGATGGTTAAAACTTGCAGGCTGGACTTTTTGTATATGATATATTCTGGGTGTTCTTCACACCCGTGATGCTCACTGTTGCTATGTCATTTGATGCACCTAATAAGGTACGTGGTATTCCTTTACATTTTTTTGTATGATAATGCATGGTGATCATAATAGTCTAACATGACGTACGTCCCGTTGCTCCAGCTTCTATTTCCATCAAGAATTGCCACTCGCCCCTTTTCGATGCTTGGTGTTGGAGACATTGCAATTCCAGGTATGTTTGACAATAACTGTTGGTAACTTATTGTGAACAAATTTTTGAATTTGTAAGCAGCACCACGTGGTGATGTTATAATCTACTATCTAACTAGTCTCTGTTTATTTCCAGGAGTTTTTGTAGCTTTGGCACTGAGATATGACGTATCTAGAGGGAAAGGGAGCCACTACTTCAAAAGCGCTTTTCTGGGATATACGGTCGGGTTGGTTGCCACACTTGTTGTCACTAACTGGTTTCAAAGTCCACAGGTTGGTTGTCTGGGATCATCTTGCAATAAGCCATTTGTATATCTTACCGAAATTGAACACATCAAATAAATACTATTTTCGGCAAAAAGATGTTCATAATCACAGGATATCGGTTTTAATTTACTGATAAAATTTTCCCATTCCTTTGTCATTATAATTTAACACACATTTAGATGTTTCATCATAGTTACCTGTCTGTGTAATTAAATGTTACCTTTTGGATTACATCATAAATGAGTGGTTTTGGTTTGTTTTCAGCCGGCTCTATTATTCATTGTACCTGGGATTATTGGCTTCTTGGCTGCTCATGGCCTATGGAACAGAGAGGTCAGACAGGTATGATTTCACATCTCTCCAATTCCCGATACGTTTTAATCATTTAACACTTCCTATTATGTGTGTCCTTGCAATGAGAAGCACTGTAGATGTGGCAATATGGGTGGGTTGGGGTCAAAATGGGTTGTGTCAAAAGAGGCACTGGCGGTCTGGGTCTGGTTGGTTTGAAATGCAAGCACTGTTTTGTCTTTCTTAAAGATTTAATGTGTTAATGACGACCAACGTGAGATCCTACACAATCCAAAAATCGTTGTATTTAATAAGTACATTGTTTGAAATTGCCAATGGCATTGTATTTCTGACAAGTATCTATTGGTTATGCAGTTATTGGAGTTTGATGAGTCAAAAACAGAGGAATCAAGCAGCAAGAAATTGGAATGAGAGTTTGAAAGGATGTACTAGTATTATTACATTATTAGGGTTCTGCTCTAACTTATGTTTTTTACTTGGACGTTTACTAGATTCTGCAATTGTATTTTGAACGTTAAAATATTTTAATTTTTCATGCATATACTTCACTGTCACTGCAAATCAATTTGCAAACCAACCTAGAAAAAGGCTTTCTTGGGTGGGATCCACGAGACTAACAAATAAAAACGTGGTCGGGAAGGGTGGATGATCACCTGCTTTGCAAACGTTTCATCCAGTATCTTGTTCGCGTAATGATTATCAGTTAGCTTTATAGGGAAAACTTATGTAGCTTATGCAATGATTTCAACATCATGATAATATGTGGCTGTCATGTATACAAGTTGGGTATAGAACTCCAGAAACTATGTCGTTTTGCATATATTCCATCCATGCGTGCGTTCCTTTCAAAATCTTTTGCATCACCTGATTCACCTCTGCTCGCCTGACTTCCTTTTGCGTTAGCACTCAAGTTTCATGCTTGATTTCTTTTCTTCTCAAATTCATTTTTATATGTTGGGACTTCAATTTAAATGGTCAGTTTTAGGTCATACATATCAACCTAGTTTGACCCTCGTAATATATTATCTTCAAATTTAAGGTTTTAATTGCTTTCTCACAAATTATCTGTATAACACCCAAAATTGTATGTTGAATCACAGGCATACTCTTACATACACTTCCAGGATCGTTCATACATATCAAACATCATGCATCATGCTAACAATCATCACTCAAGAATCAATCATCAGGAACACAAGAACATGGGGTTGAACCCTTTCTATATAATCGATAAAAAACTGAATCTGGGTTACATTCTGGTTCGTACAGATACATATATATACAATACCAATCGGTGTCTTTCACCCGATGCATTGTTTCATACTAACAGACACAACGTTCCTTCTAACTGCTTCTAACGTACAGATACATCGTATCACATTTAACTACCCTACTTTGTTTTCCTGCGTGGGTCAGTGGGTATATTTGTTGCCTGCGGCCCAACAACAGAAGCAAACCGGGCTTTATTAGACCCATTCCTAACTTACTTTGGCCTGTTTGACATTATAAGTTCAACATATTCCCCCCTAATGTCAAACGCCAAAGTCTTCAATCTTCTTGCTCTTTGATTTCTTCATACTTGGGTACTCGGTCTTCAATGCTTGTGATCGTATGATAGTTTTCTTGCTTACTTTGAATCCACGAAGGTTTCTCTTTCTTGAATCCACAAAGGTTTCTTTCTTGGCTTGTACCTTTTCCATGTCCTCTTTCTTCCTTATTGAAATTTCCTCGACCTTCATACTTTGTTTCTTTCTTTCTTGCTTTCTTGTGATCACCAAATGTGATCAATCTTACTTCTTACTTTCTTTCTTTTTTGATCGTATGATCAAACTCTTACTGTGAAACGCTACGGTTTCTCTTACTTGTTGAAACACTACGGTTTCTCTTACTTGTTGAAACACTATGGTTTCTCTTACTGTTGAAACACTATGGTTTCTCTTACTTTCTTACTTTGAAACACTAGAGTTGTTTCTTACTTACTTACTTGGAAACGCTAAGGTTTCTAACAACACTATGTTTCCGTCTTACTTTCTTACTTAGACAATCCGCCGGCCATGGTTGTCTATTTCGTACTCGTACTGAACTTACTCCGTTTTAGGTGTTGCCCGGTCTTTTGCAACTCCTCGGTTTTCTTACTTTCTTACTTATTTTGTGAACCATAATGGTTCAATTTCTTACTTGCTATTTTGTAATTTTAATCTAAAACGAAAAGTTTTTTTTTTTTTTTTAGATAAAAAGTACAAAACTTGTTTTTTCATACTTTCTTCAAATGATTTGGGATTATATCCTTTTGATTTTCTCATCAATAATCAATAAATAATAAAAAATTTGAAAAGAAAAATTAAACAATTGCTTAAATCCTTTCTGAGAATCTTCTCTTTTTACTTTGATAGAAAATACAAAAGTTACTTTCCTACTTTTTTCCCAAATCGTTTCCTACTTCTACAGATCCACCCTTTTATTTTTCCTTCTCTCTGTAAAAACTAATTTGATTGAAAAGAAAATAGTGAATACCAATTCCTACTTGTCTGGTTCCTTTCAGATCGCAAATCGTTCCCTTTTTTTTTCCAGCCACCCAAGAACAGGAAGTGTTCTTGTTTCTTAGAAGCGTGTTCCTTTCTCTGTTACTCATCTCTGTGTTCTTGCCCCAAAAGTTCACGGCGGTGGTGGCTTGGTTTGGTCTTCTTCCTGAATTGACTGCTTTCTGGTATCCTTTCAATCGATCTTTCTTACAAACGTTCTTGATGTTCTTCAATCGATGCCTTACTTCCTTTCTCTGGTCTTACTCCGGTTGCATCTGTGGGCGATTCTGATCGTTTATCCCTCTGGTTATGTTCGTCTTCTCCAATCGACGAATTGAATAGGTAGTCTTCTTCCTTCTTTCTTTCTTACTTGATTGATTCAGATTGAATCAAATCGTTTTTCTTCTTTCTTTCGTTCGATTGGTTGATTCCTTGAATAGTAATTGCAACATGATTTAATCGATGTTTGATTCCTCGCTCTGATACCACTGTTGAATCACATGCATACTCTTACATACACTTCCAGGATCGTTCATACATATCAAACATCATGCATCATGCTAACAATCATCACTCAAGAATCAATCATCAGGATCACAAGAACATGGGGTTGAACCCTTTCTATATAATCGATATAAAACTGAATCTGGGTTACATTCTGGTTCGTACAGATACATATATATACAATACCAATCGGTGTCTTTCACCCGATGCGTTGTTTCATACTAACAGACACAACGTTCCTTCTAACTGCTTCTAACGTACAGATACATCGTATCACATTTAACTGCCCTACTTTGTTTTCCTGCGTGGGTCAGTGGGTATATTTGTTGCCTGCGGCCCAACAACAGCTTTATTAGACCCATTCCTAACTTACTTTGGCATGTTTGACATTATAAGTCCAACATTGTAATCACAATCGCACTGCAATTACGTCCAATTTTGAATAACTTACAACCTTGAGTCTGCTTTTTTGCTGCTTGAATTGTAATGTAAATTGAAAAAATTGCTTATGGAAAACAAGAACTTTGTGGGTTTCATAGTTGCGATGTATGGTCCTTTTTTTATGATTGATGCACAGTTTCATTTCTGTTAAGTGGTCTGTTAGGAATTTGCAGTGAAAACATCCAACTAACAACAACCTATTGTTAGCAAAAAATCAAACCCAAACAACACTAGTGTAATTGCGTTACACCCACAACAATAAACGGATAGACAAATCGCTCACTAAGCAATTAAACAAAGCAAACACAATAAACACGAACAATACGACCACAAGGATATAACGTGGTTACGTCCAATCTCCAACATGGAGATTGGTTTAGTCCACATGGTCAAACCAGAGAGTTTTTACTAAATTTTTCGTACCAAGGGTTTACAAATACATAGGGGTTATATTTATAGGATAAACCTAACTTAAGGAACAAGAAATAATCAATTCTCCCGACTCAGACTTCGCGCCACGACCACATGAGATCCCATTGCGATCTCCACAAAAACACACACTTCGCGTGGCGATTGTTTCTCGTCGCGTGGCGACCATCGTCTGTCGCTGCGCGATCTCCAACCTGTCAGCACATGCTATTTTCTTCGTTAAGTCTTCATAATCCTAACAATCTCCCACTTGAAGATTAACGAACCCAAAACCAGTAACCCTTACAATTTTCGTCCCTTCACCAATGTCACCCGTTCAAAGTTCATACCGCCGAATACCATTCAGGACACGCCGCTAGACCACACAGAGTTGGAAGACTTTCGACACAAAGCTACCAGAACACTCACATCATGAAACTGAGACGACTCTCTAACCACCATCATCATCTTCTAACAAGAGATACTTATCTTTTCAACTCGTCGATTACAGCCACGTCTGATTCTGCCACCGACATGTCAACGACCAATTCGTATAGAATTTCATCCATCCGATTTTCCTTCCCAGCAATCAGAAAATCGCAGATAGAACTAACACATAGATCATCATCAAGGTTTACCAGTGAGAACGCAGTCACAACCTTGAAACCTACATTACCAACTTTCGCTTTCCCGTTGGTACACCGACCCAAAACATAGCTATGATTTCTATGTTCACATCTTCTCCCACTCAGCCCGTTCCCATCGTACGAATCAAAATAACAATCGCGGCTATCTGAGAAGACTCTAGTTCATAACACCCGATCAGCCGCCAATTACTTTGCCATTGGAGAGTAACAACGAAGGTCCGCATACTCTAGTGTTGCCGGAATTCGCCCACTAAACTCGTAGAAACTCAAATTCCATCAATCGCACAACCGTCTTAAGACTCCTACTAGTTGCCAAACTCCCACTAGCTTCGACACTTCTCTCGGTTCCAAACTCCCTAGAGTTCCCGACACTCTCAACAATATTCAAAAGCTCAACGGGAGTTACAAGATTATCTGCCTCTAACCCACTTGAAAATTCCCAATTAATTCCTCAGAAGATTCGCTCTTTCATTGAACCAATCATCAATCGATACCCGAGCCCGGTCGAACACGTTCTATCCGACATCTTCTTAAACTAATATCTCCAAGTCTAGGAGCTCTAACCTGCCTAATCATTCCAAGAATATGGAATACTCAACCAAAATCTTGGTCTCCCGTTTCAACCCGCGAGCAACAACTAACTCCCTCGGACACCCATCACTGTCGATTGCCAAAACTGATGTGGTACTGTTTATTACCCATCTACCCAACCGAGAAAACCATCCTCATGAGCACTGTAACAAACCTCACATCTTTGCATAACCCAGTCCGTATCAATGAAGTTTCCGAGACATCACGTCCATACACTCTCAACATCAAACCCCAAGTTTGATAACGTTCATCTATTCTATTGCACGGGATCGCAAAGAATGATAAACCCGAAACCATAATCCGGATCTTATAACTCTCTCCGCAAAAAATCACCAATCGAAAACCGATCTCCGACTCCATTACCACCGCGAACAATCACCGTCATAACGCAACCGGCCTCCAGCCATGTCATCACATCACAACCCACAAGACAAAACCCTAACCAATTCAATCCGGAAAAACCACTCACCGAGTGCGTCACGATCCAGTAAAAAACGAGTCTATCAATCTCGATCACATGTTGCAAACAAATCCTAAAATTGTGTCGTTCCAATTGTTCCCCTGATGATTATCTTCAACCGAATCTATATCCACTGTGATTATTTGGCCAAAATAACCCTAGCTCTCCATCTTCTAAAAAACCTAACCATCAATAAACAATCTTGATCATGCTTTCATCCGTTATTGTTCCATATCGTTCAACCTAGAGCTCTGATACCAGTTGTTAGGAATTAGCAGCAGAAACATCCAACTAACAACAACCTATTGTTAGCAAAAAATCAAACCTAAACAACGCTTGTGTAATTGCGTTACACCCACAAAAATAAATGGATAGACAAATCGCTCACTAAGCAATTAAACAAAGCAAACAAGATAATAAACACGAACAATACGACCTCAAGGATTTAACGTGGTTATGTCCAATCTATAATTTGGAGATTGGTTTAGTCCACGGAAACCAGAGAGTTTTTACTATATTTTTCATACCAAGGGTTTACAAATACATAGAGGTTATATTTATAGGAAAAACCTAACTTAAGAAACAAGAAATAATCAATTCTGCCAACTCATACTTCGCGCCGCGACCACATGAGATCGCGTGCGATCTCCACCAAAACACACACTTCGCGTGGCGATCGTTTCCCTTCGCGTCGTGACCAATGGTCATCGCATGGCGACCATCATCCGTCGCTGCACGATCTCCAACCTGTCAGCACATGTTATTTTCTTCGTTAAGTCTTCACAATCCTAACATGCTCCATTGCCAAATTAGTCTTCAGTAATTAGTACCTAAGGTGTGCAACATGAATAGCTGGTGTGTATGAGGTATGTTCTTATGTTGTCACATACATAATCAGGTGGTGCTAACAAGATGGTTGATTCCTAGCTGCTGATATGGGTCAAATGGGTTGGACCGCTTTGCATTTTGATTGCCGATGTTTCAATTGGACTTTTAATGTGTAGAAGATTAGTTATATGTGCATTCATGATTTGAGCTGCTGATATCAAAAGCTAATAGTCATCATGGTTGGTTTAGTCAGATGGTTTGCTTGATTTAAGCGTTCATTTAAATGGACATCTACATAGTTTGGTTCCTAAGTGTGTTTAGTGAATGGTTGGTCCATGAGTAATTAATTGGAGTGGTGAGCTTTGATTGTACTCGAACTATGTCTTCGCGAGTTATCAATAACTGATATTTCGTTGAAATTGTTGTAATTTTGCTGGTACATCCTAAGCATGGAGTTTGATAACTGTTAAAAGCACATATAAAAATGTATTTCAATCTTTATTTTTTTCATATCTTATGTAGGGTGCAAAATGAGATCACAGGGAGGTGGCTAATAAAGTTTAAGTGTAAAGACTTATTGTTAAAAGCTTTCTAAATATGAGAAACTGGATTGCAACTTTGATGAAAGATCAGTGGCTAATTTGTAAGTATCTGAAGTCGGTCAAACTGAAACGTATTAAACGTTTTGTATTCAGACTATGAACAGATCAAGAGTTCATATTCACATATTAAGGGTTAAAAGATTTCTTTCTTAAGAGATAATCTTTTGTAACTCTAAATTATCTCTGTTTTTCTCCTTAGATACATGTAATGTTCAGATAGTTTTGGTGTATGTTTTTTTCCTAATTTTCTCTTCGTTCTCATTGTATACGCAATTAGGGTTGAGTCGATCTTATGAATAGGTGTTGTATGGATTCTTTGTATTTTTCATTATTTTTTGTACTAGAGTTGTACACGATTGTGGACGACTCGTCATCAAGTATGAATTTTTTTGATTGAATCAATCGAATAGATTATGGAAACTTCAATCACTTTACATATCTCTGTTATCTCAACTGAATACATACACCAACTGACTGCCCAAAACTATTTACACTTCAGTTACTTTAAGTTTACATATTATCTAACTTAGTCCCTGTACTTTGAACATTTAGTCCCTGTACTTGAACACTCCCCCTCAAGTTGAGAGTAGGAACTTTATGAAACTCCCAACTTGGATAAAAGCTTATTATGCTAATCAACCCCCACAAGTTTGGTGAAAACATCGGCAAGTTGAGATTTAGTAGACACATACTTAGGATTAATTGCTCCTACCTTCAATTGATCTCTCACATAGTGACATTATATCTATTTCAATATGTTTAGTCCTAGCATGGAAAACTGGATTAGATGCAATATAGATTGCAGCTTGATTGTCACAACACAAATCTACAGGACCCAAGCTTTTAAGACCTAAATCCTTTAACAGTGATACCAACCAAGTAACTTCACAACATGTGAGTGCCATTGATCTATCCTCAGCTTCAGCTGATGATCTAAATACAACACATTGTTTCTTGGATTTTCAGGAAACAGGAGAATCACCTAGTAGAATGCAATATCCAGTTGTACTTCTTCTTGTCATAGGACAACTAGCCCAGTCAGAATCACAATATTCAGTAAGTTGAACTGCAGAACTAGAAGCCAAAAGAACACCTTGACCTGGATTTCGAAGCAAATACCTAAGCAAATGCTTTGCTGCTTGCATGTGTACTGAAGTGGGTGACTGCATAGACTGGCTCAACACTTGAACTATATAACAAATGTCTGGTCTGGTAATAGCGGTGGAAGCGTTCATACATCGGCATCACTCCATTAAAGAGACGCCGCTAGGATAGATATAGCCATATAGGGTTTATGTCACCGGAAAATTCAGATCAGCATGTGATTTTACAGATGATGATTATGAACCTTAAAAGGTAAGAGATGAGGATTTATAAATCTTTGAACATGATGAAGAAATTAAAAAAAGAAAGAAAGAAAATAAGTTGGAAAGTATGTTAGGTTTGGATGAAAAAGAAATTAAATCAAATTAAATTGAGATGACTCTTTAGAATGAACCGGCGTGCCTTTGATTAATGAAAGTAATAAGGGAAAATAATTTAGATTTTAATAATTATAAAATCATATATGTATTCTAATATCTTAAAAATTATTGAAAATTACATAAATCGAAGAAATAGAAGTCTGCCCGCGCATAGCAACGGGTTGAATAATCAATATTCGATTCACATGTTGTATTGTTTACGCTATTCATAGATTTTGTCTATGACAATTCTAGTTGCTGGTAATAAAGCACGTTTTATTACTTAATTGTTGATTAATAACGTTGAAAAAGATTACAATATAATAATTACATCAAGTTAAAAGAAATCTATAACATTAAAAGTACAGTTTTATTTTAAAATTACATGATATCGTAAAAATAGGCAATCAAATTGTCGCACCCCCAAATTCGGGTTGCGGAAGCGAATCGGGTAGGGGCGCGACTAATCAAATATCATAAGCACATAAGATATATAATGAACGACTCTATATGCGTCGTTTACTGATTACATTGATATAATAAAAGTTTTACAATGTAATAATGTTTACGAAAGCTCGCAAGCTAAAAGTTAGAGATTCTAAGGCATCTCCAATTATACAAAATATAGAAATGCATATGAATCTTCTGATGTCTGAATGCGACTCGAGCTAGATAATCCTGAGCAGTCCTACTACTGCTGAGTACCTGAGAATACATACTAAAAGGTCAACTAAAAAGCTGGTGAGCTCACAGGTTTGTATAATGATGAATCATAGTTGTGTGAACCATAAGATTTAACATGATGATTTGCAACCAAGCAAATAAAATAGAAGTATATCACTGCCATGAGCCCTTAGTTTGAGCTTAACTGAGGTGTCAGGATCACAACCAAGTGCCTGAGCGAGGGTGCCTCCCTGCGAGTGCCTAATCTACACTCGTATGAACAAATGCTAATGCTTCCGTTTGACCAGTTAGTGCGTGCTAACCCGGACGGGGATTGTCAATCCCATATGGTACCATATACTAACAATCGCGCTAAATCCATATAAACAAACTATGTAGTGGAGGGCTTTAAAATGATTAGCAAAACAACTCATGCAGTATATATCGAGGTTTAGTACTCATGTCCACATGTAAAACAAAACGAGTATGTATTCCCACCCCGGGAGTAAAAACTGTAAAAAGTCGGGGCTATGAGACTCATCTGAGTCTGATGATTTGCAGTGAAGCAAATGTGATTCAGTACAATGAGGTGTCCGAAGACTGTAACATGCCAGGCGTTCAAAACGCGCAAGGTTATAAGTATATGTAGACGTCTCAAAAGACCATCCATGCTAGTTGTTCATCCAACTAGAAATGTCCAAATGATTTGGTTGTTGATTGATTAGTTTGAGTTTTGAAAATATGTACGGCCCGTTGGTGACGGTTTGTAATAATAATCCCAAAGTATTATTATTATATGGTATTCGTTGTATACTATCAAAGTATATGTTTCATATGTTTCCGAGTTATTCCAAATGTTGTATTGACGTTAAATCAAGTATATTGTGATATTGTCTTGTTTGAAAAGTCATTTACGCAAAGTTAGTGTTGAACACTATTTGTGAGACAATAAGGATTGTCAGAAATTACTATTCATGAGACAATAGCAAGTTACTATTCATGAGACAATAGCGATTATCGGGAATCACTATTCATGAGACAATAGCAAGTTACTATTCATGAGACAATAGCGATTATCGGGAATCACTATTCTTGAGACAATAGCAAGTTACTATTCATGAGACAATAGCGATTATCGGGAATCACTATTCATGAGACAATAGCAAGTTACTATTAATGAGACAATATCGATTATCGGGAATCACTATTCATGAGACAATAGCAAGTTACTATTCATGAGACAATAGCGACTATCGGACGGTTTCAAGTATGAAAGTGTTAGTTTTTGCGACAATAATGAAAATACTCAATTATTCGATAATCAATTCCGATAATAAGGTATGTGATGTGACCTAAAAAGTCATGTTTTTAGGCACATTATTCTGCACTTATTTGACTTATATTTGGTGAAATAATTTTAAAACATCTATTATTTACTTAAAATCACCAAAGTGGTCAAATTATAGGCATTGCTGTTAAAATCACCAAAAACACCCGTTTATCACGCAAAACGAGGCAAATAATGTCACCTTAAATATTTGATATCGCGTAAAAAGTCACGTTTTTACTACCGATATCTCTCTCATTCTGGAACGATTCTTGGCATATTGATTCAAAAACATTACAAATCAGTAACATTATGCCAAGATGGTTGAAACAAGGTTGCACGAGAAAAATCAAGCAAAACGGATGTAAAATGAAGATTCCACACACGTTTGAAGATTCAAGGCATAAAAACGAGATTTCAAGACAAAAGTGCCCTTCACCAACATCCGTTATTTTCAAGATGTTCGTTTTCAAAATACGAATCCAACAGAAGAAGAATCAACCAAAACGGGTAAAGAATAAAGATTTCGCGCCCGCCGGAAGATCCAAATGATCCGTACGCAATATCTAGAGCTATGGACCTCATTTTCAGGCATATCCTATGTCAAAATCTTCGTTTTTGAATTACGAATCCAACAAAAAAAGAATCGACTCAAACGGACGTATAACGAAGAAAACACGCACGAATCAAGAAACGAAGCAACAAATCGCGCAACGGGGCGGGGTAGGGCCCACCGCCGCCGGCCACAGGGATGGCGCCGCCGGCCTCCTCACCCCCGTCCTGGTTTCCGTTTTTGGCAAGTTTTGGTACCTGGTGCGGTCACTTTTCGCGTTGTACAGTACCCGGTGCGGTCACTTTTCGCGTTGTACACTCCACTTTTGGCTAGTCTTTCTAACATGCACCTCAAGTCTTCATGATGCTAAAATGAGCCAAAACTCACCTATAAATAGGTTGCTTAGGTTCATTTGAAACACACACCTCATATGCACACATTCTAGCATATTTCACTCTTTCTTTCTCACTAGATAATCTTTCGTAGTCTTTTAGTCTTTCTCATTCTAGGAATATTGTAATTAGTCCACGGACTAACATAGGAGCTAGGGCGAACGCTAGAAATTCGGAGATCAATCCTTGTACGTGTGAAAGAGTTTGTCAATTATAATAATACGCTGCTACGCATTTAATTCCGGGTGATATCTAAACTTTTAATATACTTGTCTCATTTCATATTTGAATATGTATTATTGCCTGGTATGTGATTTATTTGTTGCCATGAGTTGCGAGTAGTTTATTATTGTGATTGCTGAGGATGTAGATAATTATAAGTAAGGATGTCATTACATAATTAATGCACGATAATCGTAAAATGGTATGACGGCCCCTATTCGACTGTTTATTCGGTATAGTGCTGGAAATGCGTTATGCAAAGTACAAACGTACGGAAGCCGGTAAACGACCGAAGGTAGTTATATCATTGGAATCAGCTCTGGTTTAACAGTTGGAACTCCGAAAGGATAATACAACTTCACAACTAACTGGTGTATCCTACGAGAATCAATGCATTACAAAATAACGTTCGTCAATTACGTTCAGATAAAATAGGAGATAATAACCCTTGTATTGTTTAGACTTCATGAATTTAAGTCTAGTTCACGGAGTACCCTTTCCAGTTATCCACGTGACTGTAACCTAGTAATTAGGACCTGATCAACCTTAATTATGGTAAGTAGTTATCTGTGCCCATGACATGCAATAAGTAAGACACAGTGAAATCACTCGTTGTATATATTAGGTTTACTTTCCTGCACTGCTTTACATTTAAGTAGTTAGAGTGTCACTTTCACCGTCAATTACTCTTTACCGCGTGTTGGATATAAGAAGCAGTGGAAGTCTCATGTAAAGTACACTGTCTATTATTGAAAGGCATGGTCCTCGTATGAAACACGTTTTAACAAACTGCGAATAACCTGGGGATGTATAACTGTTTGAAAAGGAGAACTTAAATCATAAGTCGAAGTAATTAAAGCTCAATCGAACAAAAACAAGACTTGGGAATAAGAGTAAAGTCCTAGTGACCTAGAATCCTTAAAACACTAAGTCTTACACAATCGACGGTCCAAACATGCAAAGCTATTAATTTTCGTGCTAATAGAGTAGTAAACTACCTTAGGAGTTAAGAACGATCGGACCTATGAGACGATACGCTACTGATTCATGCACCTCGGTATAAAACCAGAGTAGGTTGTTCATCTTTCAACTAGATGAGTATTGGAAGTAGGTTGTTCATCTTTCAACTAGATGAGTATTGGAAGTTTGCGTATTGCTCCGATCAGAATCACGATAACCTAGTTCCAAGTGACACGCTAATGGGAAACTGAGTTGGTAGGGTTCTAGAGTTTACACCTAGTAGTTTATTTACCACATTACGCATCAACCCTATTTGTTCTGTCATCCTGAAATATTAATCATCGAAATCCCAGCAATCACATCTTTATCTTTATCTGCTTTCCTGCATTTTAATTTCCTGCAATTTACTTTTCTGCATTTTAATTATCTGTCTTTAAATCCCAAAACCTACCTACTTTGTGCTATCCTAAATACTTCCCTACCAAAAGTGTCAACTTTAATCGCCCACACGTTTGGATTCATAGAACGATCTTAGGTCATACTTACCGCTTACTAACCAGAGTAGGTAGTACGTATAATTTAAGCCCAGCAAAATATAAATTTAAAACCCCTGCTGCGCTCGCATCATCATTTGAAAAACAACGACACGGTGCGTGCGCAACAAGTTTTTGGCTCCGCTGCCGGGGAAATCACAAGCGTAGATTTAAGCCACCTTAAGTAATAGTATTTAGGAGATCCTTCCGATTGAAATCTTCTTAGAAATCCTTCGAAAGTTAATTAAGTTTTAATTTACTGTCAATTTAATATTAGTTAACTAGGTTAATATTAGTTAGAAAATGACATCTCGAAAACCCACTTCTTGCCTCATTTCAAAAGAAGAATTTAAAGCAATGGATGATATGGAATTCTTTAACTACTTAGAAAAAGAGTTAGGATCTGATTTCTTTTCACTTCCCCCCTCGAACACTAAGGAAACTTCCGACACCCAAGAAGAATTTAGGACCTCACCTTCCATTCCAAAACATTGCCTGGATTTTGATGACACGGACCAGTTACCTGACCTGGCATCATCTCCAGAAGATCACCCACCAACTTTGCAATTACCTGGTTCGTCAAATTCTGCCCACTTCGAATATTTTCTTGAAGATAATTCTGAAGAGAAACCTCCGAAATTTTGTGACCTAATCACCCTCATTCCAGAAACGACCGTGTATACCCAAACCACTTCCGATTCTCGGGATGACGGTATCCTTCCATTCCTTTCACACGAACCTAAATACACCATCTATCGAGTAGTAGATAAGGTTCCATCAGTCGAACCCAAACAACCTTGTTTTGAAGAACGCCACCTCGGTGCTTCCTTCAACCCTTCCCGTAGGGTAGATGTCTATAAAGCATTCGTTAGGCAACTTACGTTCGCCGACCTCCCGTTTTCTTACGAACATCGAGAAACGATCGCCGCATTAGAAAAACGAGTAGAATTCCTTTTTCGCCTGTCAAGTCAAGGATGCGAAAACCCTTCCGCAAATTTCAGAGACCAAGAGCTAAAGTTTATAGCAGATTTAGACCTACTTTTCGAATCACTCGCCGACATGGACTTCCAACCTTTATCCATGAGATTAATCAATCACAATGTCACCATAGTGATACGTAAACTCGAGTTCTGGGTAGAACGAGATCCGATGATCCCCATCATCATTCCTGGTAAAATTCCATTCTTTGTTGATCCTGCCTCTTACTTGATCTCAAGATTGCGAGATGTTTTTCCTGATTCTGCCAAGGAAAGAATCGACACAGCCCTCTTTGCTAGAAGAAAGGACCTTCACGTCAAGCTAACTCGAATCTTCGCCTTTACCAAATACCCCTTCACTTCCTCACAAAAAGACAAAATCAGTGACCTCGTTAGAATAGTCGAATCTGTAACCGGAGAACCTGATTCACAGGAAGAGAGCGCGTTTTTGAAAGTCATGAATAAACTCACTCACGAACTGAATTACAGAGACCAAGGACCACGAGTCGGATTGTCAAACCCTAAAAAGATAAGAAAAGCATTCAATAAGTTAATTAGTGATCTTGTCGATTTAGGATATGAAGAACGAGAAGTCCTAGGGAAAATAGAGAACCATCATTACTTTTTAGTTTATAACGTAATTTCAGAACTTTCAAAATGTTTTATGCCAAAAAACGTTCGCTTAAGAAAGCAAATCACAGCCCTTTCCCTATGGAGGGATCGGAACGAATCTTAAAGCAATTACCTCCGAAAAAGGTCTAAGCTCGCAACCCTAAGTGAGCAACTTTTAAGTATAAATATAATATAATAAATTTTTGAAAGTTTCCCTTAAAAGAAAAACGTTTTTAAACTTTTGCCTGGAAACACGTGCGTGACGGAAAGAACGTGACAACGTTTGAGTTTCTACTTAAACAGGTGCATTCAATAAGTCCACGTCAGACAAAGATTTTTAAACACCAAAAATATATAACTTGATGTTTAAAGTTGATTTCAATTGTTCCATAAAGATTTGCGCGTTTCTTGAATTGTTTATAACGTAACAAGGAACTAAAGAGTAACTAGTTACAGGAAACACATTTAAGACTCATCTCCATTATTAGTGGAACATTAGAAATTAACTAGAGACATTAGTTCTTGTCAACTTAATTGGATTTGGGACCATATGAATGCCATAGTACTTAGGGTAAGTACATGTACCCTAATGGACCACTATGAATTTCATTAACTCCCCAAAATTCAAACCATTCAACAAACTTCATCTTCCTCCCTTTCCTTCTTCTCCAAAACCGGCCATGCCATGTCCCCTATGAATCCACCATTAAAACTCCATCAAATTACATAATCTCTTGTCCTTTCGAGCTCCTCGTTGCATATACTTCTCGGTTGTACTTTCATTTTTGTATTTCATTCACTCTAAGCAAGGTATGATCACAAAACCCACTTTAAACTTGAAAGAACTTGTTTCTTGTAGTTAGCTAAGCTAGTAACTAGGAAATAGAGTTTTTCTTGATTAAATGCTTAGGTACTACATGATCCTGCCACTTTCCCATGCGAATTCCCATATGTGTGACTTTTTCAATAGAGATAACTTTGATCAATTGATTTAGTCTAGAGCTTTGCTTGATTAAGTGTTAGTATGCTAAGTATCTTGGTAATTATGGTGTTTTGCATAATCCCTCTGTTAGTTGCTCTATGTGTACAAGTTAGGTTTAGCAATTTTGGCTTTTGAAAATCAACAAAAAGTTGACTAGCTTGCATGAAAAATATGATAAGTTGAAAATTGCATGACCATGTTGTACTTGTCTTGACTAATCAAATTAGGCAATAACTAGAGAATCATCACTCTTGAATGAAAAGTCTTGGACCACACCAAATACATGGGCATGATAACTTCTTTTATGCATAACTTAGTTTGCTTATCAAATAGGAAATGCTTAAAATGACTTAGAATATGCATGCATGAATAGGTTAAAATTATGGCATGAGGACATTTGAAAATATCATTTGAAGAAAGCTTTGACCTAAAAGTCAACTTGAAGTATTGAACTTATTTTTTTTAAGACAAAATATTTTATTCAAAAACCTTACTTCAACTTGTACTTCCAAAGTCAAACCCTACCAATAATGATGTTATCATTATTCGTGAATTCTCGTCATTTCAAACTTGGTTTGCACCAAACTTTGTAAGTGACAAATACTTCACAATAAGACGATTGCCATTCCATGACTATACTTTTCTAAGTGACGATATTACCTTGACAAATGAATGACTGTTTGTTGCATGGGAGCATTATATGTTCAATGAAGTCTTTAGATTGTCTAGAAATTAAAGCCCTCACTTCGAAATTCTTCGGAGCGTGCTTTGAATTTCTCTTTCTTAAAGAATCCATTACTTTAAATGTTCTCAGGTACAATGGCACGCAAGAAGAAATTAAATCCCGCACGACCTCTTTCAGGAACTTTAGCCTACATGAGTGCCACGCCAGCCTATGACAAAATGGCACGTATATGGAGAGATAAAAAGTTCGGGCGTCTCAGGTACATTGATTGGGGTGTTATGCAAACTTTAGGATTCAAGCAGAGACTCGAAGACCTGCTTAGCTACACAGTGAATGGGCAGCAGTTTGAACCTTTGAAAAGATTATTTAGCATCGATGAGCCAGTTTATGTGGAGATGGTCACGGAATTTATGACCACATTCAAATTTCAGAGGAAAGAGAAGATTGAAGATTGTTCAGTATCATTTCAGTATTTGGGCAGCCCATACACCCTGTCACTCGCACAGTTCTCGCTCCACCTAGACCTGTACACACCTGAGGAGATACAGTCACCCCTGTTCACCACTGGAGCTACCTCTGTTTCTGTCACCACCAGTTGCACTGAAGTATGGAGACAATGGTCGCCTACACCGTACTTCTCGGGAATTAAGGCGACCCGAATCGCGAATCCAGTTCTCCAAATTCTTCACAAGCTGATAGCTTGTTCCTTTGATGGAAAACATAACACCAGTGGACGAGTTTCTGGATTTGATGTTGCTCTCATGGCAAGCATTCTCGACAGAAGAAACATACAGGTTGCCTATCTAGTCGCTCAGAGACTTCTACAGGAAAAGGATTTTGGCAAGAGAAGATCATACTTGGGGGCAGTAATTACTAGATTAATTCGAAATATGAGATTGCTTCGAACAGCGGATGTTGAAAGATTCAAGTCAGGATGGAACTCCAAGCCACTTGACTACCAGTTTCTTAGGAGTATGGGTATACTCCGGATCACCAGAGATGGTGCAGTCTATATCAAAGCACGGGCAGCAGATCCTGACAGTGTGGACATGTTAATACCACACTTGGTCCTACCGAAAGAGACGAAGAAAAGGAAATGCCAGAAAGGACCCAGTGATTCAGATACCGATGAGGATGACAGTGATGACGAGGATGATGATGAAGATGATGACATCCCTCCACCACCACGAGTAGAGCCACTACGTACTAGGGCAAGACCTTCTAATCCTGCTCCAAGACCGCAAGGGCCTTCATACATCTATCACTATGGGGCAACTCCAGGTCCCGATTACTGGTATTGGAATATGCAGATGCAGACTAGGATCTATACAGCTTTGCGACAGCAGGCAGTTGGTGTACCCATGACCCCACTACCACACCTACCATGTGGAATGGGCCGAGCACCACCGCATTTATATCCACCTGCAGTTCCCACTCCAGCACCTCGACCTCCACCGGGCCGTGGATATGTTATACCACCTAGAGTCGTCACCCCTAGACCTCAGCCACCTCCAGTGCAGATCCCAGTCACCAGACAGACTATCCCATCAGTCGCTGGGTCACTAAGAGCACACACATCGAGAGGCAGTCGGATATCCAGAGCATCTGCACGGACTGTCACAGTTCAGAGTCCCAGGACCCACAGACACACCGCTGCTTCAGCTGCTATCCCTACACCCATGCAGGTTTCCTCCCACAGGCAGACAGATCTTTTTCAAGATGACGCACAACAAGGATCAGCCATGTTCCCGTTCGGTAGTTTCGAGATACCATCCGGACCACTTATTGATCAGCTTATAGATCAAGGAGCTTTCACCATCGGTATGACAGAAGAAGGTGCTAATGATGATGCTTCAAACGAAGGCACCAATGATCAGTATGATGACTCCTCATCGGATGAGACTTCTCCAGGACTGACCACATCTGCTGCAGCAGTTTGATCATCAAAGGAGCAATGAGTTGCTCCACTTTCTGACTTCTTTCTACTTTCTACCAAAACTCTTTATTATTATTGTCTGTATTGATGTACGATTGATGCTTCGACATCACATCTATTTACTTTATTATGCTTTCACTTTATCTTTCTTATTAGCAGCTGTTATTTAAATGATTGAGTGGATTATTTGTTTAACCAAACGACTATTTATTGGAGATCAAAATCAAAAAGAAGCAACGGACCCCACGGTGAGGAACTCCGAGAGCCGTAAGCCACAAGTCGCGGGACAACGAACCTCAATGCGCATAGCAAAAGCGGTACACCGTTCCAAAACCTCTCTATCCATTAAAGCTTTGATTATCTCACCAACTATTCCAAACACTAAGTGTGGGATGTTAATACCACATAACACTAGTGAAACAATCCAACGATAAGTAGAATCTCTAAGTGTGGGATACTTCGTCAAGAGGTGCTCAACAAATAGATTCGAACATTAGGGACAATGTTCCTCTAAGTGTGGGATACTCGGTCTGCAACCGCAAAGTTCTACCTCTTGTCCGTAAGCCAAACAATATTTTCATCAAAAGGCTAAAAATTGGAAGAATTTTCAAATTTTTCGGACTCAAAAACATCGTTTTCTGGAAATCCTATCTTTCAAAAATTGAAACGAGTTTTAACAAAGAAACGAAACTGTTTTAGACCAAGATACGGACGAGAAAGGCAACACATGGCTAGGCACATACTAACCAAAACATTCGATTTGTGAGGATTGAGCCCATAAATAGCATTCATCTTAAGATGCTTCACTTTTCGTTTCATGTGTGTGTGCCGATGTATGCATTTGAATTAGAACTTGCTCTTGTAATGCATTTCGAGATCACATCAATAAGTGCCACACGTGGCATAGGTACAACCTATCTTGATAGCTTCCAAGGAATCCAAAAACCTTTCCACCATCAAACATCCACCCACTCAACACCCACTCTTCACACTCACTAAAAATTTCCTGTCATTTATCTCGAACCTCAAAAGTCTCACAAACCTTCGGAGACACTCCCAAATTCCCAAAACCTCTGCAAAGAAAAGCTAACATAACTCAAGATCATTAGAAACCTTCCAGGCTGCAAAGTACAACATCAAGATCGGCGAAAAGAAATCAAACCGATCACGCCAGCACAATCATAAAAAGGCCAAGAAAAAGGAAGAATCCAATGAAAGGCTATGTAGTCCTTCCAAAAACCTAAGGAATTTCAAAGGAAAGCTTCAAGAAAATACAAGGAAAAACCATCACACCCCTCACCACTTACCTTCTTCAAATCAAAAACCCGATTCCTTCCAAGTTATCTCGACTGGTTAGTATCATCCTCAGTGATGGAGATTTGATTCTCGATCAAGCCTATGACGAGAATGCTGCATGACTGGCTATCCGAGTGATTGACACTAGTAAGTAGGAAACCCTAAACACTTTGAGTGATTTGAGTGACCCACTTGTGAGGATTGCCTAGTCATAATCACCATACAAGTTGGGCGAAGAAGGTATCGAAATTCTAAAAACTCTTAGTTTCCAGTAAAAACTCTTTCATAACCATAGTTTATATTTTCTAAAGATAGTGTTTTCTAACAACTGATGCGATTAGAATCCTTCCAGAAGTTTTTATGAATGAGTTTGCTTGAGGACAAGCAAAGTTCCAAGTGTGGGATACTTGATATCGCGTAAAAAGTCACGTTTTTACTACCGATATCTCTCTCATTCTGGAACGATTCTTGGCATATTGATTCAAAAACATTACAAATCAGTAACATTATGCCAAGATGGTTGAAACAAGGTTGCACGAGAAAAATCAAGCAAAACGGATGTAAAATGAAGATTCCACACACGTTTGAAGATTCAAGGCATAGAAACGAGATTTCAAGACAAAAGTGCCCCTCACCAACATCAATTATTTTCAAGATGTTCGTTTTCAAAATACGAATCCAACAGAAGAAGAATCAAGCAAAACGGGTAAAGAATGAAGATTTCGCGCCCGCCGGAAGATCCAAATGATCCGTACACAATATCTGGAGCTATGGACCTCATTTTCAGGCATATCCTATGTCAAAATCTTCGTTTTTGAATTACGAATCCAACAAAAAAAGAATCGACTCAAACGGACGTATAACGAAGAAAACACGCACGAATCAAGAAACGAAGCAACAAATCGCGCAACGGGGCGGGGTAGGGCCCACCGCCGCCGGCCACAGGGCTGGCGCCGCCGGCCTCCTCACCCCTGTCCCGGTTTCCGTTTTTGGCAAGTTTTGGTACCTGGTGCGGTCACTTTTCGCGTTGTACAGTACCCGGTGCGGTCACTTTTCGCGTTGTACACTCCACTTTTGGCTAGTCTTTCTGACATGCACCTCAAGTCTTCATGATGCTAAAATGAGCCAAAACTCACCTATAAATAGGTTGCTTAGGTTCATTTGAAACACACACCTCATATGCACACATTCTAGCATATTTCACTCTTTCTTTCTCACTAGATAATCTTTCGTAGTCTTTTAGTCTTTCTCATTCTAGGAATATTGTAATTAGTCCACGGACTAACATAGGAGCTAGGGCGAACGCTAGAGATTCGGAGATCAATCCTTGTACGTGTGAAAGAGTTTGTCAATTATAATAATACGCTGCTACGCATTTAATTCCGGGTGATATCTAAACTTTTAATATACTTGTCTCATTTCATATTTGAATATGTATTATTGCCTGGTATGTGATTTATTTGTTGCCATGAGTTGCGAGTAGTTTATTATTGTGATTGCTGAGGATGTAGATAATTATAAGTAAGGATGTCATTACATAATTAATGCACGATAATCGTAAAATGGTATGACGGCCCCTATTCGACTGTTTATTCGGTATAGTGCTGGAAATGCGTTATGCAAAGTACAAACGTACGGAAGCCGGTAAACGACCGAAGGTAGTTATATCATTGGAATCAGCTCTGGTTTAACAGTTGGAACTCCGAAAGGATAATACAACTTCACAACTAACTGGTGTATCCTACGAGAATCAATGCATTACAAAATAACGTTCGTCAATTACGTTCAGATAAAATAGGAGATAATAACCCTTGTATTGTTTAGACTTCATGAATTTAAGTCTAGTTCACGGAGTACCCTTTCCAGTTATCCACGTGACTGTAACCTAGTAATTAGGACCTGATCAACCTTAATTATGGTAAGTAGTTATCTGTGCCCATGACATGCAATAAGTAAGACACAGTGAAATCACTCGTTGTATATATTAGGTTTACTTTCCTGCACTGCTTTACATTTAAGTAGTTAGAGTGTCACTTTCACTGTCAATTACTCTTTACCGCGTGTTGGATATAAGAAGCAGTGGAAGTCTCATGTAAAGTACACTGTCTATTATTGAAAGGCATGGTCCTCGTATGAAACACGTTTTAACAAACTGCGAATAACCTGGGGATGCATAACTGTTTGAAAAGGAGAACTTAAATCATAAGTCGAAGTAATTAAAGCTCAATCGAACAAAAACAAGACTTAGGAATAAGAGTAAAGTCCTAGTGACCTAGAATCCTTAAAACACTAAGTCTTACACAATCGACGGTCCAAACATGCAAAGATATTAATTTTCGTGCTAATAGAGTAGTAAACTACCTTAGGAGTTAAGAACGATCGGACCTATGAGACGATACGCTACTGATTCATGCACCTCGGTATAAAACCAGAATAGGTTGTTCATCTTTCAACTAGATGAGTATTGGAAGTTTGCGTATTGCTCCGATCAGAATCACGATAACCTAGTTCCAAGTGACACGCCAATGGGAAACTGAGTTGGTAGGGTTCTAGAGTTCACACCTATTAGTTTATTTACCACATTACGCATCAACCCTATTTGTTCTGTCATCCTGAAATATTAATCATCGAAATCCCAGCAATCACATCTTTATCTTTATCTGCTTTCCTGCATTTTAATTTCCTGCAATTTACTTTTCTGCATTTTAATTATCTGTCTTTAAATCCCAAAACCTACCTACTTTGTGCTATCCTAAATACTTCCCTACCAAAAGTGTCAACTTTAATCGCCCACACGTTTGGATTCATAGAACGATCTTAGGTCATACTTACCGCTTACTAACCAGAGTAGGTAGTACGTATAATTTAAGCCCAGCAAAATATAAATTTAAAACCCCTGCTGCGCTCGCATCATCATTTGAAAAACAATGACACGGTGCGTGCGCAACAATATCCCCTTCTTAATTTACTTATGGAATTAGATCTTAATTCATATTTTATAATTCCATAGGGAAATCCAAGACCGGGGGTGAAAGAATCAGAAGAAACGGACGAAAGACGGAGAAGATACAAAGTCTGGAAGCTCGCCGATCGTCATCCGGAACACGCAAAAGTTAAACACCTCCAAATTTGGCAAACTCAGTGCCATTAGAAGCGTAACGGAAAAACGAAGCCAACGGTTCAAGAATCAAGCAAATCGGAGCCCAAACGAAGAAGATACTGACGAACCAAGCAACCGAGAAATCAGCAGAGGCCAAACTGAGCACCAACCCCCCTGGACACCTAGGTACCATATACGGTACCCTAGGTGCCGTATACGGCTCTATGGGTGCCGTATACGGGGGTGTTTGCCTTGTGAGGTGCCGTTTGACCCCCCCTTGGTCCGCTTGTCCCGTATGCTGCTTTGATGCTTGTATTTGATGCTTCAAGACTTATACCAAGGCTTTCCCACTTTCCCTATAAATAGTCACCTCCATTTCTCATTTTCACACACCTCTCATCTCATTTCTCTCATTTCTCTCTCTAGAATTAGGTTAGCATTCTCTCTCTAGCACTACTCTTAGGAGTTAGAGGAGAATTAGTAGGAAATTAGCATCCTCTCTCTAGCACTACTCTTAGGAGTTAGAGGAGGATTAGTAGGGTAGCTTTTGTAATAGAGTTGGAACTTTTGGAGGATCTCCTTTGTAATATTGCTCAAGATATTTCGGAGCTCTGTCCGTGTAACCTTTCAGCTACTATTCAATCTACGCATTACTTTCGGTTATTTCTATCCTTATCTTTCATAATGTTGCATGCTATTATTATGTTTGATTTAGGATACATTGCCATGATTAGTGAGTAGATTAGCTATTGTGTTTGTTATGATGTAGTTAGCTTGTTAATACTTTGGGTGATGCTACTTTACATATAATTGGGATAACATCGTTATGAAACAACGGAGGTAACGTTATACGGCTTTCATTTGTATAGCGCCGGAAACATCACGAATGTGTGTAGTACGGAACGTGGAAGCTATGAAAGTCGTGGGCACAATCCGTTATGGAATAATGATCCCAATTGTTAAATATTGAAAACCGGTGCACTGTTAACTATACATTTATGATTTTAAACTAAACTAACGCCTTTCCTCCAATAAACGTGGTTAGAACCTTTATGTTAAGGACTCGCGACCCTTAGTCAAACGGTCACTACCTATCTATGTTTTCTTAAAATAACATGGTCTGATTTTGAAGCAATGGAAATACTGTCTACCTATCGTATAGTACACTGTGAATTAATCAGGGATTTATTGGTTTGGGATTATAAAGTGAACGGGTTGTTTAGCTATCATAGATGGTTTTACTGTAATACAAGCTTAGATATATTGAGTTCAGATGGCTGTAAAGTATGTAGCCCAGTTAAAGCCCTAATACGACTGAGTATCCGGTTTAACGTTGGAAACACCTATGGTGGAATACAAACACGTACAAACTACGGAAAGGTCGAAGGCTGTATACTGTGTTACATCCTGGCTGAGTCTGTGGTCCAGGAAAGACCGTAATACGAGTGAATACACTATGTAACTGTGGAAAACTAGAGATTTTTACCTTTATGGACCGTCGATGGATGCTTTTTCATCTTATGGTATGTGTCAGATTTAATTTTACAAAATAGCCATTAAATTCGCCTAAATGGGAAAACGTATTTGGCGAGCTCGGTGAAGTTTAATCAACCAATAACATAACAACATGAGGCTTAAAAAACTTCGCCTAAGACCGGTACCAACGGGGAGCGTCGGTTTCCGTCGGTTGAAACCGACGGAACCGACACCGATGGCACGGCGCCGTCGGTTCGGTCCGTCGGTTTCTTCCGTCGGAATTCCGACGAAGTGTTTGAGGGAAAAGGGTGGGGCCGGTGGGTCCGAGAGGTGATTAAAAAAATTATTATTTTTAAAAAAAATTGAGCCGTTAGAGTTTTTTTTTTTTTTTTAAATAAAATAATTTAAAAAAACGGTAACATCAACGGATACCTTTTTTTTTTATTTTTTTTTATTTAAAAATCTATAAATACTACACATATCTATCACATTTTTCACACTCAAACATCACCAATTCTCTCTATCTTTTATCATTTTCACTTCCAAAAAATGTCAAACAACAACACTAACAATTCCAAATCCAAAACCAAATCCAAATCCAAATCAAACCAAAATGAGCAAGAACAAGTTGGCTACGATATGTGGCAAAACTTGGTAAACAACCCGCTACCAAATCCAAATAATTTTCAACCTCCACCGACGGGTTTTGCGCATTTTGCACCAATTGCAAACCCGTATCATATGCCACCCGACGACCCACGAAGAAATTACCAACATCCCGGGTGGTATCAAAACCCGCAATTCACACCTTCCATGGATTATTCACCAAACACATACCACGGCACCTCCTCATCAAACCCACACGGCTACCAAGCAACACCTACCCGTTACTCTCAACCTCAAAATTTTGTCGTACCCGAAACCCAACATCAACACCTTCTCGACAGCTCCGAGTCCGAACCCGAAATCCAAATTCAACCCGAACCAGAACCCGAGTCCGAACCCGAAACCCAACCCGAGGCCCATAAGAAAAAGGGTAAAAAACCAAGAAAAAATCTGGACGCTCCACTTCGGGTTCAAGTTAGGTGGTCCGACGAGGAAGCGAGAATCTTGGCCGAACGGTGGATACATTGTTCCGAAAACGGCGTCATCGGAAACAATCAAACAAATGAAAGTTTTTGGCGAAGTGTCAATTCGGATTACAATTCCATTGTCCCGAAGAAATGTAACCTCAACCAACTAACGGGCAAATGGAACAAAATAGCTGGCGACGTGCGAACTTTCGAAGGCCATCACAGAAAGTTTAGGGGGGTTGCCATCAAAGCGGTGCCGGGGATAAAGACGTTATGGATGCAGCCAAGAAAGCTTTTCTCAACCAAACAAGAAGGAAATTTACTTACGAGAGTTGTTGGGACGTTCTAAGACATTACCCAAAGTTCTTCACCGAGCAAGGCGTGATGAGCAACAAACGCCCCTTCCAACCCGAAACCGAATTCGAAGCCACTGATCTTGGCTCGAACGACATCCCGTCATCTCTAGAAGCCAACATGAGGACTTTGTTCCGCGACGACCCGATACGTCGTCCACCGGGTCGAAAAGCGTCAAAGACTTCTCAAAGTTCGGATGCCGGTTCTTCGTCACGAAGTAGTGTTGTGTCCGAAAAGCTTGAAGCAATCGAAGCGGTTAAATCATAAGCCCTAAAAGCCGCGGACACACTTGAAACGATTAAGAAAAACAACATAAAAAAGGCGGCGTTTAAGGCTTTGAGTTTTATTTGCAAAAGTCTTCCGAAACGGGCCTCCAAAAAGGACTTAAAAATTATTAAGTTGGCACGCAAAGAAGTCGTTGAAGAATTTAGAAATGTCTACAAAACGACAAATGAGGATGAAGATGAAGGTGAAGACGAGAACGAGAATGAGGACGCGGACGAAGAATCGAGCTCGGATTAGGCTAGTTTAAATTTAAATAAATGTACTTTTAATTTTAGTGTAACGTTTTTATTTTTAGGAGTTTAATGTTTTTATTTTTTAGGATTGTAATTTTTTTATTTTTAGGATTGTAATGTTTTTAATTTTTAGGATTGTAATGTTTTTAATTTTAATGAAATGTGTTTTTATTTTAATTATTGTGTATTATTTAATTAAGTTTATTGGTGTGGGTCCCTAAAAAATGAAACTGACAGGAAACTGACGGATGACTGTTGGGACGGGCCTGTCAGTTTCTGTCAGTTGGGTGAAAAAGCTGACGTAGTGCTGACGTGGCGCGTCAGTTTCTGTCAGTTTCCGTCACGGTTGGGAGTTGTCTAAATGTGATTTTCTTCAAGGCGAAACCGGCGAAGTGCATGTGTAATTGTGTACTCCCAAAGTAGATTTAGGCGCGTGAAAGAATGGCTCTTTGGAGTTAGGTCACAGTATGATCGTCATACCCAAATAATATTTCATATTATCTATATTACATACCAAAAGTGGCAAAGTTATATTTATTAATATTTGAATATATTTGTATTGTATTGATGTCCTATTCTCTATTGATACGTCTATATTTTGGTCTACTAAATCACGTGCGACGTCCTCTATTTTAAACCAAGTTTATTGACTCTTAAATATCTTAGACTCTTACGAGTCGTTGATTGACTTTTTCGAGTAGTGTGTGACTCTTATGAGTTTTATGTTACTCTTAATCTCTTATGAGTTAGAAAATCAGACAAACTTTTAGTGTAATATTATGTAAAAGATAAAAGGACAAAATAGAAAAAGAAAAATGACTATAATCTATTATAAATTATGCATTGATGTTAATTGACGGTCAACAATTTAAATTTATCGACTTTCACCATGTTTTACTTTACTTACGAACAAAAATCTAAAACAATAAAGGGAATGACTAACTTGTGCCCTAAGGGCATACGTTAAGACTTACTAAATGTACTAAAACCTTCAAAATATATCATAAAATAAAATATATTTATTATACTCACTAATTTCGTATTATACATGTATATTTTTAGTGAATTATACTCCTTTAAGGAAAAGTTAACTTCATCAAATGACCCTTAACTTCTACCCTTTGGGCACAAGTTAAATAATCCCAACAAAATAATATACATATAAATTTATATATATATATATATATATATATATATATATATATATATATATATATATATATATATATATATATATATATATATATATATATATATATATATATGTTGGGAAACAGTGACACTTACGAGTCAAGTCGAGTTACGAGCTAAAAATCGAGATCTCGAGTCGCAAGTTAAAAAATAATTTTCTTGATAGACTATGTGAATTCATATCTTCGTGTTTCACAATTTTCAATTATATGAATACATAATTACGTTCGATAAAAAATTGACACAAAAAGGATAGGTTTCTTTTTTTTTTACATAGTCATAGTTTCTCTACCCGAACAATAGATAATAGATAATAATAACTAATTATATCAATTTGTGTGTATCAATATCAGCATTCAATAATTAAGTTTCAAGTGCGGATGCAATCTTATGTTGTGCAACTCCACGCGCCTACATTTGTCCATAAATAAATATACGTAACCTTCGCTTGCTTTATAAAACACCAATTTAGGCTAATTTTGTAAGCCGATTGTTGTTATTTTATTGGTTGATTAAACTTCACCGAGATCACTTAATATGTTTTACCATTTAGGCGAATTTAATGACCATTTTGGTAAAATGTTGATGCAATTTGTGTGTCTGTCAATTGGTCTAGCTCGTAGTTCGTTTTGTTATTAGATTTGAGTTTCCTGACTCCTGCGACGTTGTCTGTAACGTCGCAGGTGCGACGTCAGGTTTTGGGCCTGCGACATAGTCAACGTCGCATGGGCTTGGGCCTGCGACGTCGTGTGCGACGTCGCAGGTGCCAGAGTTTGTATAAATTCGTATTTACGTTTTCTGTTTAGGGTTGACGAAACCCTAAACGCCAATCAGTCGAAATCTCTGTAAGCTAGTCGATTACAAGCAATAAAGAACGTTTTAGTTTGATCTTAATCGTGTTTCATAGTTTGCTTATTGTGTTTGTGATCTAATCGTTTATTCCGCAAACGATTGGATTGACTCGGTTCCGTTAGATCCTAGTATAGGGACAAACAACTGGTATCATAGTAAAAAGTGCTCGTTTTCGGCGTAACGGATCGAGTTCGGGATTAAAGAACGTGATACTCATATTATCTTGTGATTATTACGTTTGTTTCTGTGTTTTTACAGGTTTTCGATCAAGATTACTGGGAATATTGAAGGTTTTCGTCGTTCTTGGTTCGTGGTTTTCGATTAGGGTTAAAGATTTTCGATTTTAAGGTTTTTAGCCGCAGTAGCTCGTTTTGCGACGTTACTTGCGACTTCAGTTGTGACGTCGCTTGCGACGTAATTGATTTTGACTTTAAGTAGTCTTTGCGACGTAAAGTTGCGACGTCTCTCACGACGTCATTATTTTGACCTTAAGTGGTTCTGCGACGTCTGTCTGCGACGTACTGTGATTTTGCGACTTCTTATATGACGTAAGATTTAACGTCGCTTGTCTCTGATTCTTAATTGAATCCTCAGTTCTTGCGACGTCACTCACGCCGTCGCTAATACCTTGTGCGACGTTACTAACGACGTCGCTAGTTTCAGATTACCTTTTTAATTTAAGTATTACAAATGGCTTCTGATAAGGAAGATATTAGAGGAATAAGAGAGATGCTCAGACAAAGCAATGATATTGGTTCCAGCAATAAACCTCCATTCTTTGGACCAGATTTGGACTATGTATATTGGAGAGATAGATATGAACAGTATATAGACTTCCATTGTCCAGAACTGTGGGGACCTTTAAAAGAACGATATGTTGCTCCAGTGGCTGAAGGAAATTATCGTGGTGTTCCTCCAGCTAAGACATACAATGCTATGTCACCTCAAGTATAGGGACAAACATTGTAACCCCCACTCCTGTAATTGAAAATGTTAATGAAACTGTTCTACGTTTGGATTACTTTTGTGTTGATGATATTCCAGGACAGCCAAGACCGCTGGCCGTTGATTATTCATTCGCTGATTTATCGTTTATTCAGAGAATGGCCAGTGGAGTTGGTTCTGAGGCAGAATCTGAGAATGCTTTTGATATGGATGATGATATTTCGATTGAAGATGAACAGTTAGATTCATATGAAGCTTATGATGATGCACAATCTGGGGAAGTTTATGATGGTGCACCGATTATAGAATCTGACTCGAGTGAAGATGAGAGGCCTGCTAAAGATCAACGTGGAGAATCAAGTTCTTCTGCAAAGCCTGCTCAAGAATCAACATCAACTCCAGCTCAAGAGACACATGCACCGGACTCAGCAGCTCCTGAACCTGAATCTACGGATATTCCAAGGAAATACACTGCTGAAGAAAAGAAAGAAAGAAACAAGCAATGGTGGCCTAAGGGACGAAATCCAGTTCCTATTCCAGTTAAATGTCAAGTTTACCGGGTTAGTCGAAATTACACCGAAGTTATTAAAAGCTGGAAGTGTCAGAGAAATTTGTTTATGATTAAGAGAGCGGATGGTGTTCAGTACTTCAAAATGCGTTTTGATCGATTAAGCACGTTGCCAAAAGGAGAGATTAATAGATTAGCACAGCTTAAATTGATTAATCCGTTCGAGAATGATTATGCCGAGTTTATTCAGAGGAATTTACGTCGAGAAGTGTTATCGAAAAAATATTCTAAGTTGAAACCGACGTTGGGTACTCGGTATACGTTCAAAAAGAAAATTGATCCAGTTACCAGGAAGCCTTTGGTTAAAGTTCACTATCCGCCAGCTAACTGTTTGACTGAGATACCTCTGGAACCAGTTCCTTATTATTTTCTGCGAAGACTTGTTAAATGGGAACTTGATTCACAAACTGGTGAAGCGGTTATTACTTTTGTTCCAGATTCAGAACCGTGGCCAGAAGTTGGAGGTATTTGGAATTTGAGACAATCAACGTTTAGATTGTATGATCCGATTCGTGTTGGTCAGAAGAATGAGTTTAACAAACGTTTGGCCGAACAATTTTACAAAGTTGTTACTGTTTGTGTAACTCATGGAATTCATGCTGACGGACAATTTCCTACGGGCTGGGTTTAGAAGATGAAATTTTTGAAGACCAAGCTGAAGACACGGGGGAGTTTGTTGATGCAATTTGTGTGTCTGTCAGTTGGTCTAGCTCGTAGTTCGTTTTGTTATTAGATTTGAGTTTCCTGACTCCTGCGACGTTGTCTGTAACGTCGCAGGTGCGACGTCAGGTTTTGGGCCTGCGACGTAGTCAACGTCGCATGGGATTGGGCCTGCGACGTCGTGTGCGACGTCGCAGGTGCCAGAGTTTGTATAAATTCGTATTTACGTTTTTTGTTTAGGGTTGACGAAACCCTAAACGCCAATCAGTCGAAATCTCTGTAAGCTAGTCGATTACAAGCAATAAAGAACGTTGTAGTTTGATCTTAATCATGTTTCATAGTTTGCTTATTGTGTTTGTGATCTAATCGTTTATTCCGCAAGCGATTGGATTGACTCGGTTCCGTTAGATCCTAGTATAGGGACAAACATAAAATAAATCTGACACAGACTCTAAGATGAAAAACGTTCCGTTGACCGTCCATATGGGTAAATATCTCTTAATCTTAATTAGATAAGGGTATTTTATTCTCTTTGATTGTTAGTATGGGTATTTTGTTAACTTCCCTTCTTTAAATCACTAAGCTAATGAAGAAAAGACTTAAATGCTTTATAAGGTGTAGAGATTAAGTGAAAAGGGTATTTTATTCATTTTAAGAGGAGGAGAGATTGGTTTCGAGCAAAAGTTAAAGTTATTGGACCGAAAACCTGGAAAAAAAATGTACAAGGACGAATTTCATAAATCGGTGTAAACTACAGGGACCATCCATGAAATTTACTCCTAAGTAATAAACTAATAAATGGACGGATAGTGATGTTTTTGATCCCAAAACTATTTATGGTTAAGTTCTTGGAAATGTATATAACTATACGTTAGACCTTTATTGTGTGTATGTAACAAAAATAACCTACACTATATGTACGCAACTATTTATTTTTGTACATTGTGTGTATTTTAGTGACGTGTTATCAGATGTAAGGTGACACATGACATCTTTACAAGCTCACAAGTCACAAAAACACACACAATGTACAAAAATAAATAGTTTCATACATACAATGGCGGTCAATTTTGTTACGTACACACAATGAAATCAACAAATAGTTATATACATTTTCAGGCACTTAACTTAACTATCTACAAGTAACAAACTAATAAATGGACGGAACGCGTTGAGTAACATAGTAATTTAATTGATTATAAATCTGCTTTTTGACATTTAACATTTCTGGTAAATAAATGCCCTGATTTTTTATTTTTTTTATATATTATTCAAGACTCATACCTGTCAAATCATAATATCATAACGTTTTAAAAATACAACCAACATCTTCTCTCTTTGACTTTACAAAGTCAAATATATATATAACAGTTACAATTAACAAACTTCTCCTCTCATTCGACATTTGACACTAAATAGCATTAAACTAGGCGACTTATACAAGTGTCATCATAACGATAATTTAAAAGAAGGAGAAGTTTGTCTAACCATAAAGCAAGCTCCATTCCACGCTATCTTCTGGCAACCACAATTTACTCGTTAAATCCGTTTGGTTCAACCAAACCATAGACATACAACATGAAACAAGTGAAAGGGGTAAGCAAAAGCTTAGTGAGCATACGAGCAATTAAATCAATAATTCCTTAACACATTAACATATAACAAGTATTCTTTCACGTATCCAATTATACACATATCTGTTGAGCAATTGTAGAGATCATTCTGAACCTTACCAATTAGTACCATACCTCTAGGTGGTATGCATACTAAAACATCAACCATTAGTACCATACCTCTCGGCGGTATGCATACTAAGGCATCATCTGTACGATTAAGGATCCTCAACAATCTGACCATGTTAATTCATAAGAATCAACATGTAACATCCTCAAAATTGGCCTAGTTGAAATACGGTATTTTCCCTTAATTTAATTGCTATTTAAATTGTATTTTGAATACTTGGTGTATTTTGATAGCTAAATGAATAGGTCAATTAGTCAATTGGCTTATTGTGATAAATGAATTATTACATGTTTTAAATTTATTTAGTCGACGGTATAATAAAAACTTATTTCTCGCAAATGGTTTTTAGGTTCCAGACAATAGATTTAGGACGGGTATAATTTATACCCAAAATGAGCTGAGTCATAAGGTGTGTCGACACCTGGAAATTCAGTTTTGCCACCACTTCACTTGATCTCTCAAACTCTCACTTTCACCTTCAATGATTTCTTGATTTCTCAAACTCTCCAACAAATTACAAATCTGATTTCATCAAATAGAAGGCTGTGATTTTATTTCCATAATATTCATCATCTTCTTCATCTCATAAACATCTCCATTGTAAGTGAAATCATCTCCATTTTATGTATGAACTTGAGTTGGTTGAATTGGTTGAATTAATAGGATAAAATGATGAATTTGAGTTAATCTATGTTTGAATGTGTTTGTGTGTTGATTATAAACTGATTTCATGTTCAATTAAGATGAATCAGTTGTGTGTTCATAGGTGAAATTGAATGAATTGGGTTCTAGTTGAATTTAGAGTGAACACATGATGCATGTATGAATCTTGGTGTTAGATGTTGCTATTAGTTGTTGCTATATGTTTACACATGTTTGTAGAGGTCAATTATAAGTCAAAATCGTGTTTGATGATTGAATTGTATGAAATTTGAGTTTTTGGTTCGAGCTGAAACTAGTTGCAGGTCTGAACCATTGCTGAAAAACATATGAACGCGATCCCGAAACCCTTGCCCGGATCGCGTTGCTATGTGTATTTTGATCCCAGGATGATTTTGTACGTATGAACGCGATCCAGCCTCTATCATCCGGATCGCGTTAGCTAGTGTTAAATTGGGTCAACGGATTTTGTTCCTTGGAACGCGATCCAGCTCCTTGTCCCGGATCGCGTTTGCAAGTGTATTTTGGCAACATAATATTTTGGTGTTAAGGAACGCGATCCAGTCACACCTTACCCGGATCGCGTTTGTCAGTTTTACTTTGACGAATTTGACAACTTGTAACTTGTGTGTTTATGTTATTTAACGAGTATTGAAATTATATTATGAGCATTATACTGCATTGTTTATGTGAATGTTACACTATAAATTCTAAACATGAGAGTCTAACTCGGGTTTTGATCGTGTTCTCAGATAACCAGAAGACTCAATAAGATAAGATCTTTGAGTGGAGACTACAGTCGACAAGGGTGAGTGGATCTTGGACTGTCAGTCTAATTTGGTTGTAACAATATGGTTACAACGGGTAAATGTGAATTTACTGTTTTCATTGTTAAGTTAATATTTTGCCATGATGGTTTTATTTAGCTTAATTATTGGTGTCCTTGATTGCCTTGATGGTTGTGGACTATATGAATGTCGGGGGTCAACGTGTGTTGGGTTTGTGTACTATTACTTTGGACATCATAAGTGCTTTGTGCATGTGTTGTTCACTGAAATTATGTTGTAAGTAGTAATAGTACCAAGCTATCGGTTTAGCCACTGATTTGGCCTTCAGTTGGTTTTAAGTGTTACTTGGGGAACCACCGCGGCATGAGGGTACTCCAAGGACCACCGATCCTTCATGATTAACTGTTGCTATGCTTTGTTGTATTCGTTTGTTAAGCTAAGTTAGTTGATAGTTTGAGATTTATTCACTTAGCTTCGTGCTAATCCCTCACTACTTCTTGCAGGTTTACTTTGGTATGTGGGTGGGCAAGAAGTACTATAGGAATGGAATGTTTGACAAGCTCACTCTGTTTTGTTAACTTTGCTAATGTTATGACATTATGTTGTGGATTTCTATAACACTAAACTTATCGTGTGTAATGTCTAGGATAATCTAGTTTAAAGACTGTATGTATTTGGATTGCCATCTTGAAATGTAAATATGCAATCCAATGGTTTGTATTTAAATCTTGCGCTTCCTTTTATTAAAAAAAAAAAAAAAAATCCTTGTATTTTCGAGAAGGGTGTGATAAATTGGTATCAGAGCAACGGTTTGGGTGAATTGAACATGGGTTAATTGTTCAATCCCAAATCTAATTGTGTTAGTCAAACATTCCTGGGAAGGGGATTGAGCTAGTGAATATGATTTGGTTAGTATTGCTGAGTACTAACAATTAACGGGTTATGAGATGTGTTGTGATACAGGATATGGCAGAAAATAACGCTCCGACCAGTATTCCGATCAATGCTTCTGGAGCGAGAGACTCTCCTCCTGAATTTCAGTCTCAAAGCCAAGGTCCGACTAGTACTACACTCCCTGCAAATGAATTGAGCCGTGATGAGTACACTTTGTACTTGGAGGATGAGTTAAACAAATATAAGGAGTTATACGAACAACAAGCTAGAACATCCCGGCAGATTCCGGCTGTTAATACGATTACACCTCCGTTGGTGACATCACAGTTTTCTATGCCACTACCTACTCGCTACCAGACATCAGCTCCTTTTTCTTCTTCAGGACCTTCGGGATTTCAGTTTCCGGTATTTCCTCCTCCATCTCAACAAAAATTATGTTCATTTAAGACTTTTAAGTCTAGTGGACCTTCAGATTTCTTTGGGAGTACAAATCCTTCTGTGACAATGGATTGGTTAAGGGATGTCGAAAGGAAATTTGAGGTTTGCCGATGTGAGGATGAGATCAAGGTAACTTATGCGGTACAACTTTTAAAGGGACCGGCAATGGGATGGTGGGATTCTATAACATCTCATTTAACACCTCAGCAAAAAGCTTCCATTACATGGTCCGATTTCCATAACGCGGTTTGTAAGAAGTATTGCTCCGGGTATGACATGACTCGCATTAGGCGTGAATTCTTGGATATGCAATTGACGGATGGTATGACTATGGAGGACCTTATCTCCCAGTTTACTGATAAGTTGAGATTTGTACATCAATGGGTACCGGATGAAAGGACAAAGATTGACCATTTTGTTGGAATGTTACCCCATACTTATCGGACTACTGTGAGACTTGCAGGTGATCTTAACCAAGCTTTTGATTTGGCTCGTTCTGTGGATGGTGATATTAGAGCTCATGATTTGGAAATTAAAGACAAGTCCCCATTGAAACCCAAAGGTGAATCTACGTCAGGTCAGGGGAAGAAGAAATGGCAAGGTAATAGTAATAACCGTAAACCAAATGTTGTTGGTGGTTCAGTGGATAGATCAAATTGGTGCCAAAATTGCAAGTCTAGGCACACGGGACATTGTACACCTCAGACTGCTAGGTGTATTAAGTGTGGTCAGTTTGGTCATGACATCAAGGATTGTCCTTTTCCTAAGCCAGTGTGTTGGAATTGTCGCAAAGAAGGACATCGTTCGAGTGTGTGTCCAGAGGCAGGGAAGCAAAAATCGGGAACGGTCGGAGGGTCATCATCATCTTCTGGCCAGAAAAGAAAGAATCCTCCAGCTCCAACTGGTCGGGCTTTTCGAATGACCGTGGATGAAGCTGTTGTAGCCGAGGACGTCATCACTAGTACTTTTCTTATTAATTCAGTACCGGCGTGCGCCTTATTTGATTCAGGGGCAAATTGTTCCTTTATGTCCTTGGTATTCTGTGATAGACTTAAATTGACGCCTACATGTATTTTACAACCAATTGAGGTTGAGGTAGCGGATGGAAAGTTAGTTTCAGTTACCACATCGGTTACTGGAGCTAGTATTTTGATTGAGGGTCATAGCTTCCCTACTTCTTTTCTGTTGATGCCTATTCATGGATTTGATGTTGTGTTAGGCATGGATTGGTTGAGTCGTAATAAAGCCCATATAGATTGTCATAAGAAGCTAATAAAAATTCCAATCTCAGACGAGTCATATGTCGTGGCTCGGGGGGAAAGGGAGAGGGGTAGTATACCTTTGATCTCTATGATGAAAGCTAGAAAATCTCTAGCTAAAGGGTGTGATTCTTATTTAGCCTATGTTGTCGATGCTAAGCTAGAAAAGAAAGCCATTAGTAATGTCCGAGTTGTTTCTGAGTATTCGGATGTTTTCCCTGATGAATTGCCTGGTCTACCTCCGGTTAGAGAAGTAGAATATAAAATTGAGTTAATTCCTGGTTCCACTCCGGTAGCTAAGGCACCTTATAGATTAGCTCCCTCCGAAATCCGTGAAATGATGAATCAAATTCAGGAATTATTAGATAAGGGTTTTGTTAGACCCAGTTCTTCTCCTTGGGGTGCTCCTGTATTATTTGTTAAAAAGAAAGATGGCACTTTTCGTATGTGTATTGATTATAGAGAGTTGAATAAGAGGACCATAAAGAATAAGTATCCTTTGCCCCGAATAGATGAATTATTTGATCAATTACAAGGGTCTTCGTTTTTCTCTAAGATAGACTTGAGATCGGGCTATCACCAAGTCCGGGTTCGTGGGGAGGATATCCCTAAAACAGCTTTTCGCACTCGCTATGGTCATTATGAATTTCTTGTTATGCCTTTTGGGTTGACCAACGCTCCAGCTATTTTCATGGATTTGATGAATAGGGTATGCCGACCATTCCTTGATAAATTTGTCATTGTATTTATTGATGATATTTTAGTTTATTCTAAATCTGAATCTGATCATGAAGTACATTTGCGTTTAGTTCTTGACACCTTGAGAAAGGAGAAATTGTATGCTAAGTTTTCGAAATGTGAATTTTGGCTTCGTGAAGTTCAGTTTTTGGGGCACATCATTTGTGAAAATGGGGTTAAAGTGGATCCATCTAAAATTGAGGCTGTCAAGAATTGGCAATCGCCTAAATCTCCGTCAGAGATCAAGAGTTTTCTGGGTTTGGCAGGCTATTACAGAAAGTTTATTAAAGATTTCTCCAAGATTGCAGGTTCTTTGACTAAATTAACTCGTAAGGATGTGAAATTTCTGTGGGGTGATCAACAGGAATCGGCTTTTCAGACCTTGAAACAAATGTTGTGTCAGGCTCCGGTTTTAGCTTTACCTGACGGATCCGAGGATTTTATTGTATATTGTGATGCTTCACATGCGGGTTTAGGTTGTGTTTTGATGCAACGAGACCGTGTTATTGCCTATGCGTCACGTCAGTTGAAACCTCATGAGATTAACTATCCTACCCATGACTTGGAACTTGCAGCTGTGGTCTTTGCCTTAAAGATTTGGAGACATTACCTATATGGAACCAAATGCGTTATTTGTACGGACCACAAGAGCCTTCAGTACATGTTTACTCAAAAAGAACTTAACATGAGGCAAAGGCGATGGTTAGAATTGATTAAGGATTATGACTGCGAGATTCGATACCATCCGGGTAAGGCAAATGTGGTGGCGGACGCGCTTAGCCGAAAGGGTAAATCTGAAAGAGTTTGCTTAATGCGTTTAGAAATCTCTTCAGACTTGATCGATAAATTGAAATTGGCTCAGATGGAGGCCCTATTGGATCATAACTTGAAATCAGAAATCATGCTTAAAAGGAAGGATTTATTGATAGAAGATTCTCGTGGATTAAAGACATTTCAGTCTCGTGTTTGGGTCCCATTGTTTGGTGGACTTCGAGATGTGATATTGATGGAGGCTCATAAATCCAGACTGTCGATTCATCCTGGAAGCACCAAAATGTATCATGATTTAAAACCATTGTATTGGTGGCCTACTTTGAAGTTGGATGTCGCTCAAATTGTAGAATCTTGCCATATTTGCTCTCAAGTAAAGACCGAACATCAAAAACCGTATGGAGCTTTGAAGCAACTCGAGATTCCCGAGTGGAAATGGGAACATATTACCATGGATTTTGTGACTAAATTACCCCGAACTGTTAAGGGTAATGATATGATTTGGGTTATTGTCGATAGATTGACCAAGAGTGCTCACTTTCTTGCTACTTGTGAGACGGCATCATTAAGTAAATTGGCGCAATTGTACATTAATGAAGTGGTTATTAGGCATGGGATTCCGTTGTCGATTGTTTCAGACAGAGATTCTCGATTTGTGTCGGGTTTTTGGCAGAAATTACAACGTGAATTGGGTTCTAGGGTCAACTTGAGTACGGCTTATCATCCTCAGACGGATGGTCAGTCGGAGCGCACCATTCAAACCTTGGAGGACATGTTGCGGGCATGTGTGTTAGAATTTGGTGGGTCGTGGGATTCCCATTTACCATTAGTTGAGTTTGCCTATAATAATTCTTTCCATTCTAGTATAGGCATGCCACCCTATGAAATGTTGTATGGTCGTAGGTGTAGGACACCCGTTTGTTGGTTAGAGGCGGGTGAAAAGCAGTTTGCGGGTCCTGACATAGTTCAAATTACAGCCGATAAGGTAGCTATTGCCCGAGATAGATTGAAAGCTGCCCGTGATAGGCAGAAACAGTATGCTGACCCACGTTATCGACCAGTTTCGTTTGTAGAAGGTGAGTTAGTTTATTTGAAAGTTTCACCTTGGAAGGGTGTTATCAGGTTTGGAAAACGTGGTAAACTAGCTCCCAGATACATCGGGCCGTTTAAAGTTCGACATGTTGTCAATGATCAAACGGTGTCATTAGATCTTCCTCCTGAATTGTCGGGTATTCATGACACTTTTAATGTGTGCTATCTAAGAAAATGCAATGTGGAGGACCAATCCCAAGTTCTTCCATTGCAAGATTTGCGTGTTGACCTAAATCAAAGACTTGTAGAAGAACCCGTAGAGCTTTTGGACCGTAAGGTGACTAAACTTCGAAAGAAGGAAATCCCTATGGTATTGGTTAAGTGGAATCATAGTTTGGGTCTGAATCTTACTTGGGAGACCGAGTCTAGCATGAGGACGCGTTATCCCAATCTTTTTGAGCGTGGCGAGATTTCGGGGACGAAATCTTCTTAAGGAGGGAAGATTTGTAACATCCTCAAAATTGGCCTAGTTGAAATACGGTATTTTCCCTTAATTTAATTGCTATTTAAATTGTATTTTGAATACTTGGTGTATTTTGATAGCTAAATGAATAGGTCAATTAGTCAATTGGCTTATTGTGATAAATGAATTATTACATGTTTTAAATTTATTTAGTCGACGGTATAATAAAAACTTATTTCTCGCAAATGGTTTTTAGGTTCCAGACAATAGATTTAGGACGGGTATAATTTATACCCAAAATGAGCTGAGTCATAAGGTGTGTCGACACCTGGAAATTCAGTTTTGCCACCACTTCACTTGATCTCTCAAACTCTCACTTTCACCTTCAATGATTTCTTGATTTCTCAAACTCTCCAACAAATTACAAATCTGATTTCATCAAATAGAAGGCTGTGATTTTATTTCCATAATATTCATCATCTTCTTCATCTCATAAACATCTCCATTGTAAGTGAAATCATCTCCATTTTATGTATGAACTTGAGTTGGTTGAATTGGTTGAATTATTAGGATAAAATGATGAATTTGAGTTAATCTATGTTTGAATGTGTTTGTGTGTTGATTATAAACTGATTTCATGTTCAATTAAGATGAATCAGTTGTGTGTTCATAGGTGAAATTGAATGAATTGGGTTCTAGTTGAATTTAGAGTGAACACATGATGCATGTATGAATCTTGGTGTTAGATGTTGCTATTAGTTGTTGCTATATGTTTACACATGTTTGTAGAGGTCAATTATAAGTCAAAATCGTGTTTGATGATTGAATTGTATGAAATTTGAGTTTTTGGTTCGAGCTGAAACTAGTTGCAGGTCTGAACCATTGCTGAAAAACATATGAACGCGATCCCGAAACCCTTGCCCGGATCGCGTTGCTATGTGTATTTTGATCCCAGGATGATTTTGTACGTATGAACGCGATCCAGCCTCTATCATCCGGATCGCGTTAGCTAGTGTTAAATTGGGTCAACGGATTTTGTTCCTTGGAACGCGATCCAGCTCCTTGTCCCTGATCGCGTTTGCAAGTGTATTTTGGCAACAGAATATTTTGGTGTTAAGGAACGCGATCCAGTCACACCTTACCCGGATCGCGTTTGTCAGTTTTACTTTGACGAATTTGACAACTTGTAACTTGTGTGTTTATGTTATTTAACGAGTATTGAAATTATATTATGAGCATTATACTGCATTGTTTATGTGAATGTTACACTATAAATTCTAAACATGAGAGTCTAACTCGGGTTTTGATCGTGTTCTCAGATAACCAGAAGACTCAATAAGATAAGATCTTTGAGTGGAGACTACAGTCGACAAGGGTGAGTGGATCTTGGACTGTCAGTCTAATTTGGTTGTAACAATATGGTTACAACGGGTAAATGTGAATTTACTGTTTTCATTGTTAAGTTAATATTTTGCCATGATGGTTTTATTTAGCTTAATTATTGGTGTCCTTGATTGCCTTGATGGTTGTGGACTATATGAATGTCGGGGGTCAACGTGTGTTGGGTTTGTGTACTATTACTTTGGACATCATAAGTGCTTTGTGCATGTGTTGTTCACTGAAATTATGTTGTAAGTAGTAATAGTACCAAGCTATCGGTTTAGCCACTGATTTGGCCTTCAGTTGGTTTTAAGTGTTACTTGGGGAACCACCGCGGCATGAGGGTACTCCAAGGACCACCGATCCTTCATGATTAACTGTTGCTATGCTTTGTTGTATTCGTTTGTTAAGCTAAGTTAGTTGATAGTTTGAGATTTATTCACTTAGCTTCGTGCTAATCCCTCACTACTTCTTGCAGGTTTACTTTGGTATGTGGGTGGGCAAGAAGTACTATAGGAATGGAATGTTTGACAAGCTCACTCTGTTTTGTTAACTTTGCTAATGTTATGACATTATGTTGTGGATTTCTATAACACTAAACTTATCGTGTGTAATGTCTAGGATAATCTAGTTTAAAGACTGTATGTATTTGGATTGCCATTTTGAAATGTAAATATGCAATCCAATGGTTTGTATTTAAATCTTGCGCTTCCTTTTATTAAAAAAAAAAAAAAAATCCTTGTATTTTCGAGAAGGGTGTGATACAACATCATCGAGCTAGTGTCATAATCACTACTCGGCTAATACCTCATCCATCTACTTACCTTGAAATTGCTTAGTAAGTAATGGGTTGAACATAACATAATCACGTGCAAAGCACGTCTTTATCTGAAATCTGTCATCTGTCATAGCTAACAATAGTCAGCAAATCTGTCACCTGTCATACAACTGATCTCTACAATTCTTATTCCACATAATTCACATATCAACAATTTCTATCATATCTGATCAATTACCACTTATCTCCATGCCGTATCATAACAACATTATAAACATACAACAATCCGAAAGACAATAAAATACACACAATACTTTACCTGATTGTGTGAACATCTTGCTCGGAAGCAATCCGGAATTACACAATCATTACTCATTTAACCCCCATATCACTCACCTTTGCTTTTTAGGCAATTAAGAGACTTAGCACAATTCTTGTGGACACCACGTCTTAAATCACCTATCACATAATACGTAAATATAACAACACATTTAGTCTCTAATAACCTTCATAATCAACTAATTATCAACCCATAATCTCGTGGATTGATTAAGTCTAACTTTTCATGATCTCATAATCTTTTAAATCTTTCGATACTTTAATTACCACATTAGACATGATCTCCTTTATACATAATATCCACAGTTTAATAATAACCGGTTCATCAACTTTAATACGTTTCCACAACAGTTTAAACGATAACTAACAGATCATAATTATTACAAATAACCCAAGTGATTTACTATTTAAATTTCCATTAACTTTCTCGTTCTACATCTTATTCATAAGATACTATCACTTCTGGTTACTTCATGCTTATAACAAAATCTCAGGTTAACAAGAAACAGAACAGATTCGAAACATCTATCAAATCGCGTCGCGGAAAGGGGTAAAACATGTCGCGATTAATTTCGAATCGCGTCGAGAAATCACTCGTATCGCGTCGCAAAATCACGCATATCGCGTCGCGACCAAGGTCGTTCCCAGACCTGCAACTTTCAGTCTAAAATGGCAGCTCGAATTTCTTTTACAAACAGACTAAGTTTGGGTTTCTACTCATCATCAACAAGTTAATAATCATCAATTAAACGTCTTTCTGATCATAATTTCATACCAAAATCACTAACTCTTCAAAACTTCCACAAACCCCCTTTTTAGATTAAACTTAACAAAATTTCATGTTCATACCTTGATTACTTGGTTGAAGAAGCTTTAATTAACTCTTTAGAAGCTAGAATTGGAGTTAAGAAATTGAGTTTAGATGATTGCTTGTTTTCCTACGACTCTACACTTTTTCTTTCTTAGTTCTTGAACAATTTAGAAGTAAAGGGAGTATATAATGTAACATCCACTTTAGGAACCTAGTGGTAATGCAGTAATTTCCTGATTTTAAATTGATTGTTTAATGTGTTAGGAAATTTATTTGTTTATTTTATTAAGTTTATTGTGAATGGTTAGTCAAAAAGTCAAATGACTTATTGTGACTAGTAAATTGTTGATTGTTTTAACTTTCTACACTTGAAGGTAAAATAAAATTTTCGGAATCGTAAATGATTTTTAGATTCCAGATAGGTTTAGAAGAGGATAAATTTTTAATGGTATACAGGGTCGGTTTGAAAGTGAGCCGACTTAATTTGTTATTCTTTTTCTCATTTATATAACTAAAAACACAGTGAGAAATCAAATAGAAAGAAACAACAATTAGCCCTGTGATTTTGATTTCATCATCATCATCTTAAATCCTTCTTGATTGTAAGTTTGTTTTGTTTTATTAATCTATAAACTTGATTTGATTGAATTCAAGTAGATTAGTGATTTATATGTGAAATTGAAGCTTGAAAAGTTGTTACATGATAATTGTTGCTGTTGTTGCTGTATTAGATTGATAGAAACCCGAGTTTGAGGTTTTGGGTTGAAACTTTCGGATTTTGGGTTTGAATCAAGTTACAGAGCTGAAAACGATGACATACACGATCGGGTCAATTACCTCACCCGTCCAGATATCATGACTCACCCGATCGGGTGGCCTTCGATACCCGTTCGGGTATCGAGTCCTATATGTGTGGGATTGCGTATTACCAAAGAAAATTTTGGTGTTTGCAAATTTGAAAATGAATAAAGTGCTTTCAGGGTAGTGAATAAGTGACAAAATTCATTAACTCGGATTATGTTAAAATTCGCATGGTCACTCGAAAACGGCTCAATGATCAAAGCTCTATCTTAAGAGCCTAGGCAGTTTTTGGCCATTCGGGGCTGTCTTGGGGCTGAAAATGGCATTTTTCAGTTTTTAAACATCGTTTCGAGACTTTCTGATTTAATTTCGGATTGGATCCTATTGATAGTTTGATGTTATGACTTTATAATAAGTTGAATACTTATGAAATGAATTATTTATCATTATAAAATATGATTGGTTTGATTTGGTTTAGATTTCTATTATACTATGGATATGAGTTTTAGTTTGATAATATGAAATTGATAGATTTTCATGTTTGTATTATTCTAATATCATACATTTATATAAGTATGTGATATGATGATAATGTGAGACTTGATACGGGAGTTAGAAATGATTTAATTGAATAGTTATAATCGATATTATAACTTAGTAATTATTGTTAACTTGATTATGACCTTGAGTTGTAAGGTAATATGTTTGCATTCACAACTCGATAAGTGTTTATTATTGGATATTGTGAATTGAAATATGTTATATAATTATAACATGAATTATTTGTATTGAAATGAGTTATTGACTCGTCATTGATTGAATTCTCAGATACGGAGAAGACTCAGTAACATTAGACTTCTGAGTGGACGACTGAGGTATCGGTGAGTGGATCTGTAATCCTAAGTGTGATTTAGTTGTAACAGGTTTGGTTACAACGGGTAAACGTAGTTTTACTGTTGATAGACTATTTAGTTTGCCATGATATTATTACTGTTGATAGACTGTTTAGTCTGATATGTTGATATTTGATTATGTGATTATCTGATACATGGCCTTTGGGCACTATGTGGTATTGAAGTCAGCCTGGTGCTGGGCTTAGTTTCTATTGTTGACCGATGAAGGGTTTCTTGTACATATCATTAATAGGAACTTTAGTCGAGCGGGAATAGCATTAAGCTATCGGTATCTCTGTATAGGCCAATACGTTGATAAGCATTGCTTGGGGGCCACCGCGGCTTGAAGGTGCCTCAAGGACCACCGATCCTCTTTAAAGTTGACTGTTTACGATGCTTTATGCTGTAAACAGAGTTGTTATGTGTTTACGGTTATTTGCTGTAAACAGGGTTGTTATGCTAAGTTGGGTTGTTGGTTATTTATTCACTCACTTAGCTTTATGTTAATCCCACCACCCCACTTCTTGCAGGTTATGGTTTTGATATAACAGGCAGGCAAGAAGCTTTGATGGCATGAAATGTTTGACCTGACGGTTACTCTGATATTGCTTTGATAACTTAAAGTTATGTTTTGGAATTATATAACACCCGATTTGATTTGATGAGATTTGAAACAGTATAACTTTATATGTTTAATATATAATGTAATTATTTGACCTACGCTTCCGATGTGTTGTATAAAAAAAAAATGGTTCTGAAATGTGGGATGTTATATATAATCTGTATGTATACATATTTGTGGGTATTAAATTGATCCCTCTTTTATATCTATTGTCTGGAACTTAAAAACCATTTGCGATTTCTACTATATTATTTTTCTTACAATAACATTAACTTAAAACAATAATTTATTTACTTGTCACAATAATACATTTAAATTTTGGGGTGTTACAGGTAACATGATCAATAAAAACTTTTTAGTTTTTATTTCACTAACTCTTTTTTTATATATAAAAAAAACTAATTAATATTTAGTATGTTCTAATCCAAATCAGAGTTTATGGTTCTTTTGAAATAGATTAGCAAAGTAAATATTATAACCCTATATAAAAATAAGAATAATCACGCATAATGTGACGATAAGATATAACGTTGGTAGGTGATAATGGTGAGTGGGTGGTGGTGCTAGTAATCAATTAACTATAAAAAAATTGTTGTGTTTTGTATAGAGTATATTACTTTGTTTATATATATATAGAAGTCAATTTTAAATTCTACTATTACAAAGAGAAATTGTATTGATATAATTTTATATGTATATAGTAAGAGAATTAATTTCAACCACTCATTTTCATAAAATACTCATTTTCACCATCTTTCTAAAAATAAAATATCTCACAAATGACAAGTCGAAAAATTATGAAATTTGCACCATAAAATTCAGCGTTTTATCCTCTTCAGTTTAAGATCCAACAAGCAACACTTTCGAAAACCTTTTTTTTTTATATTTTGGTGGGTTTATAAATTAGTAACACATGTGTTAGTGTTGCGTTTGGGGTTTAGAGGTTAGAGCTCCAAACCCTAAACTCTAACCCCCAAACCCTAAACCCTAAACGCTTTACAAAACTTTAAACCATAAATCATACTAAACCCTAAATCATACTAAACTATAAACCCTGTTGAACCTTAACCCTAAACCTAAACCCTAACCCTAACCATAACCGCAAATCAAATGTACAATCAATCACTAGCACATGTTACTAATTTGTAAAACAACAAAAAATGAAAAAAAAAAAAAATTCGTCGAAAGTATGCCTTGAGGGACGGTTAATCGAAGAGGAGAAAATGCTGAATTTTATGGTGCAATTTTCATGATTTTTCGACTTGCCGTTTGTGAGATATTTAAGTTTCAAAAATGTGGAGGAAATGGGTATTTGATGAAAATGAGTGGTTGAGATTGATTCCCCTATTCTCACTCAAAATTGTTGTACTCATTTGAACATACTCTATAGTAATAATATATCATTAAGGGGAATAGTTTTTATTGGTGAAATTGTTGTAAATGATCGAGTTAAGCACAATTAAACATTTTTATGTATTGAGAATAACTTAAAGATGATGATGATCATGTATTATACGTAGTTAGATATATATAGAGATAGTTAGAGATATATAGAGATAGGGAACACTTGTTATTAATGAAATGTTTTAAATGACTTAAGGGTAATTTAGACATTTCAATGTGTTAGAGTTTAATTTTAAGATAATGGCAAGCATAAACTGTCAGAGATTAGAAATAGAGATAAAAAGTGCAATATCTTTAATGGAAGGGGTAATATTTATAGTAATATACTATACAAAGATTATGATGTGATATATCCTACGTCTTTTTGTTCTATAGGTCGAAGATGTTTGAGTCCCCTTTTTGAAGGGCAAAGATTTAACTTATTGAGAAAACTATAAGGTTATACTTATACATAATAATAACAATAAATAAATAATACAAGTAAATAAACATTAGAAAAATGAAGTAAAAATGTGAGTGAACATTGTAGCTAGAGATGAATGAGGTGAGGTGAATCTTATGTTGCGTTTGGTTTGTGAAATTTAATGGAATTCGATGGAATTGAAATCTCAATTTCATTCTATAATGTTGTTTGGTTCAAGAATGAGTTGCAGTTAAAGTCATCAAATTACTTTACTCAAAGGAATTTACATTATACTCCGTATTCTTTAGGGTAGTGATATTTTCACCATGGAAATTGATAAATTTATCATAACAGTGCATTAAGGGGTTGTATTGTACACACAATTGATGCACTGTTGTGGTGGATTTATCAATTTCCATGTTGGAAATTGATAAATTTACCATAACAATGCATTAATTAAGGGGTTATATTGTACACACAGTTGATGCACTGTTGTGGTGGATTTATCAATTTCCATGGTGAAAATATCATCAACCTATTCCTAATAATTTCTAATTTCATTAAAAACATTATGTGAACTAACGTTACTACGTTTGAGTAATTCTTGACTTTTAAGTCAGGTAAAACAAAAAATATATATTTAGTATACATATTTTCAATTTTAACCCCATTTTTTATACTCCCATTTCAACAATATTAATTATTGGCTGTTAAAAGAAGGGAAAATAAAATAAAATTATGTTAACCTTTTATCAAAGTAAAAAATATTAGTCAAGTGTTCAAATAAATGTAAAAGCAACCCATATTACAGATTGGGGTAAGAAATTAAAAGAGAATTATGAGCCGAAAATGATAGATGTCGCTCTACGAAACTTTTACTATACCTTTTGTTGCCATATTAAGCAAATAAATCATTAATATTAGCTTTAATTATTTTTCTTCCAAAAAGAATATTATATTTAGTTTACCATTTTATAAAAGCAAAAAAAAAAAAATGTTCGTTGACATCAACATATATTACATCGCATACTTAAAAGAATATGGGTGGAGTGTAAACTAAGTCAAGCCTACTCGCGAGCTCGACTCGATAAAAGTTCAATTCGAACCGAGCTTAAATGAGCACGAGCTCAAGCTTGAATATATTTTGAAGCTCATTTAACAAACGAGATCGAGCTCAAACTTCTTATATATACCAAGTTCGAATTGGCTCACGAGCCTAAACGTACGAGCTGAGCTTATCATTCATATACGTTAATAGTACTGTATAGTATAATAATCTAGTAATATGATTACATCATAATTAACATATGTTATACTTAAAATAATAACATTAAACTTATTACATAAAGTTAGGAATTATGTTATGTAATAAATGAGTCAAGTCCGAGTCGAGCTCGAGCTTATAAAATATTAAACGAGTCGAGTTCGTGCTTTAGATTAGATCGAAATAAGCCATACCCGAACTCGAGCTCTTTAAGATTTAGAAAAGATGAGCTCGAGATCTTTAAAATTTAGAGGAGCCGAACTCGGTCTCTTTAAAAGTTAAACGAGTCAATTTCGAGCTTTACATTAGACTCGAAACAGGTCGAGCTCGAGCTCGCTAAAATATAAGCGAGTCAAGCTAGCTCGATCAATTCACCAATTCGGATAGGTTAGGCTTGGCTCGTTCGCCTCTATCTAAGAATGTTAAAGATATTGAGTGTTAGTGGTGCATGTGTAACCATATAAGTTGGAAAACGACTAACATAAATACTTTTAGCTTATTTACTTTTGGCTGAGGTACTAAGTTACATAATATGCAATATATACTTATGTTATATATGTATAATATGTGTGTGTGCGCACGCGTTCAACTAAGTAATTAAAAAAAATACAACATTCATGATGTAATTGATATATAGACCTCATTTTGCATCATTATAATTTCTTTATAAAATTTGTAATATGTATGTCATGTGTAACATTTTAATTTCCTTTTATAATTAATAAACTCCATAAGTTAAGAGAAAAAGAGTAGTCGAGTATTAATTAAATGGCTAGAGAGCATACCCTAGCTATAACATGAGATATGATGAACCGGTAGATGGTTTGTTACATGTAATTAACATCGTATGCACATCAAAGTCACTACCACAATTAATAAAGGGTCATTAAATAACTCATGTATATAAAGAGAAGCTGGGATACATGCATGCATATATGTGTACAAATTAAAGAACACACAAATTAAAGTGAAGCTGCTAGTGCTAACGATGGATGAAAATCAGAATGGTGGTATGGGCATGATCGATCATCTTGATGTTGGGAATTGTATTCCTTGCAATTGTGGCGATTGGAGGTGTTGGAGCATGATCAAGCATATTTTTACACTTGAGTGCAATGGGTTGGACCGATTCGTTACTCTCCGCGACTTGCGTAAGGACCCATTAGAGTGTATCGAACGAAACTAAGGGTGGCGAGAATCGGTATGATACCATCTATGAAGATGGGTTTTGGGTGATGAGCAAAACTCATCTTGATGGAGAAGATGATGGGGAGAAGGGGCTGCCCTTGTTCTCCTTGTCATCTCATAAATGAATCCTCTCTTTTGTTTGCTAGGGTTCCCCTTTATATAGGGGGAATGAGCCAACCCATTTAGGGAGCCCATGGGCTTGAAGCCCAAGTACATGGTACATGAACAGAGCACCTCATTTGCTTACAATGTTCATAATCGTTGTTGTGCTCATCATATCTTCCCTTCCACTGGTTGGTTAAGATGAGTAGGTTGGTTATCTTCAACCCATATATAACTAACTAACTAACTTTTGGTTGTATAAAATGACTCTATTTTGTTAATTGTTGGTTATCGTTTATTATTATTATTATTATTATTATTATTATTATTATTATTATTATTATTATTATCATTATTATTATTTCAACCAAACTAGCAACAAGAAATGAAAATTTAGTTAAAACAACTTTTACTTCAATCGTAGATACTCCAACATCAACTTATAAAAATATAAATTCACAATGAAATTCTAACCAAAATACATCTATTTGAGTTGTTTGCAACTACAACTTCAACTATAAATATTAATCTAGGATTAAATTTTCACTAAAAACACTAGTAATGGAGTTGCCTCAAAACTTCTTCATTTTAGCCATTTTGTTATGACTACTACTAATTACATTTGACTTTTTAAATTTACAATTAAAATTTGAGCATGATGTAATTTGTTATATATCAAAAATGGGTAATTTGGAGGTACCATTGACTCTCATTCCATATTTCAATGGTACGCATCCGCTCCACCTGCAATGAACATCAACGCCGGACAAATCACCTGTCCACAAATCACCCACATATGCTAAGACATAGATTCGAACTTCTGACATGTCGATCACACATATAGTGTATGAGTGTTTATGATAACAGTACCACTTGAGCTATTTCCAATTGGTAAATAAATAAGTATTTCAACCATGCAAATTTATTGTGGTACTCTAGTGTCAAAAGATGTTTTTGTTTATACAATTTTAGTATCAACAATTTTTGTGATATATTTTTTAACTAACAACGCCAAACTTCCCTATTTCATTTTATCAGTTCTAATTCAGATGAAGCAATATTAGTATTGATGTATATAACCGGTTCATTTATGACACTAGCTTTATTATTATTATTATTTTATTATTTTTGTCTATTTAACCAACATATATAATCATTATTACATATTAAGCATCAATGATATAGCTTTTGTATTTAACCAACAAATATAATCATCATTACATACCATTAATTTTTAAAGGCAGTTGTGGAATCACTGACGAGGCCCACCCGATCATCTCCCTAAACGGTCACTCCCCTGGGATCGTGTAACCGCCCCTGAGTTCGTAGCCTAAGTGACACCCTAAAGGGGTTGCTCTCCCATGTTTTGGATGTATATAGCGTCACAGGATTCCTCCTATCAATGAGGCTCGAACTCATGACCTCCAGGAAGAAACCCTTTGGAAAACTCAGCGTCACAGGATTCCTCTTCTCAACGAGACTCGAACTCATGACCTCTAGAAAGAAACCCTTAGGAAAACTCCCTGACCACCGTGCCAAGACCCCAAAATAGCATTATTACATATCATGGAATTATTACATATCATGGAAATCAAAATACAAAAGCTTATGGTATAAGATTCAATAGTCGGTATTTACATTAACTTCATGTAAATAAAAAAAGATTATACATTACCTACCAACTGAAATTAAGGATAACAATTAAGTGGTTAAGGATACGGGTAATTGACGGGTATTATCAAAAGTTCAAAACCCCTCACGATCTGCGAAATAAAAATATTTGTATCAAATCGAATCCTAACATACCTCCATACCCACTGTGAATATGTCGGGTTGGATTTTCCCAAGTTTCGAGTGTTGTTGCCATCCTACAATGGTACCCGTTACCACTTACCCGACCCATAAAACATCACGACCAACTAACAAAACCAAACAATCTATGACTCACTCACCATCCCCACACTAACGCACAGTTTTCAAACAGCAAACAAAGGGGTGTTTGGAGGAGCTTATTTGGTTTGCTTATTGCTTATAAGCAAATAAGCTAGAAATTTCTAGCTTATTTGCAATCCCCTCACAAAGAACCAAAAATAAGCAAATAAGCTTCAAAAAATGTGCTTATCCAAACACTTATAGCTAGCTTATTAAGCAAATAAGCAAATAAGCCCATCAAAATAAGCCCCCCAAACACCCTCAAAGAAGATGAGGGTCTTCTTCTGCAATTCACCATCACCACCATCGTCAACCACCGTTAACCGCCCTCAAAAACCTCACCTTTCCCTTCCTCAAAAACCATCTTTCCTCCATTCACTCACCGGAGCTGCGTTATCCTTCAACCTCCTTTTTTTCTCCCCAATCTCTCCGCTTCCACCCCCGTCAATCGCTTCAGATATCAACTCTTCGGGTTTTCGAGTCGAGTGTCGCGAAGAGGACCAACGGAGAGAAGAAGACGAAAAGAGGTTTCAAAATGCTCCTGAATTAGTGACTAATCAAGAAATTGTCAAGGAAGCTTGGGAGGTTGTTAATGATGGGTTTCTTGGTTCCGATCGAACCCGCTGGTCACCCGAAACTTGGCTTGTATGTATCTATTTGATTTTATTGACTCATATGTGTTTATTTGAAGTTGAATGACTAATATTTTTTAGCTTGTAAAGTCACTGGTTTATAACATTTCTTGTTGAGATGTTTGTTATTTGTTATCGATAACAATTGCTTTATGTTAGTTTACACATTGCGTTTTTTGAAAGTGATTATCTGTTTATTGTGTTTCTAGTGATTGGGTGTAGTGAAACACTGAAACTGATTTTGATTCACTTTGTGATATAGTGTCATTTTACATGTGAATCGATTAAAATTCGCAAGTTACCCAACACTCGAATTACTGATTATCCGAGTATTACAACTTTAAAAAACATAATCAGTTTTAGACACTACTTGCTAGCCGGACGTTTTGCTATGAGCCTTAGACTGGTTATCTAATTCTGATTATTTCATATGATACCAAACACCCCATCATCCCATATTCGAGGTTCAATCTTGGGTTAGTATTTCGTCTAGGAAAGTAGTTAGTTTGACCTATATAGTCATATGTGAACGTTTTTTGTTTGTATGAAGTTTGAGTATTGAGTTTTCTAGTGGCGGGAATGGTTGTTGTTTTTTACATATCTTTCTTGGGATGGACTAGTGGATTTGACTTTGCATACTTTGGTTATAATCGAAGTTAAGATCGTGATTCGAGGCTCTGAACCTCATTTGGTATCAGTATCTCCATTGGTCAAGTATATATGTTTTCTCACGTGACATGGTTGACTAGGATTTTGATCAAACTAGTACAAGCTGTCTTCCTTTCAAAGATAGACCATTAGCATTTACTTCATTAGTATCTTGTGACATTTTAAAAGTTACGTAAACTTCACTACAGAAGAAAAGAATCCTGCAATAGCTTGAAAGATACTAAAACGGTTTATTATTACGTACTTTTCTATCTTAGGCATCTTACTCTCAGTCATCACCGGTTACTAACAGAGAACTAGGGAAATATAATCCATTTCACCATCACCTTGGTTAATATAATATGTATTCTTATGGAAGATGTACGTAATGTTTATTTATTATTTATAGCAAAAAAAGGAAGATTTTCTGAATACATCCCTCCCAACAAGATCTAAAGCTCATGACGTAATCAGGAGGATGTTGTCCAGCTTAGGCGATCCTTATACACGTTTTCTTTCTCCTGCAGAGGTTAGTTGCTTCTCACAGACCTTATTTTTGATTTTCATAGATTAGTAATTCTTGACTTAAGTTACATCGTTTGGAAATATTTAATTATTAGTGTCACTGAGGTACATATAAATTATATACACAAAAGATAGAGGTACATATAAATTATATACACAAAAGATAATAAGAAACGGATATTTCACTGCGAACAGATAACATTCATCATGTTCTTTGAAGATGCATACATATTAATATAAAAGACGTTTTGTTCATTGCTACTAATATTTGACATTTCGTTAATCCTTCATCATTAGAGTTTGATATCATGTATAATTGTTGTTTCCACTTACAAACTTTCCAGTGTCTTATTCCATGGCATTTGTTCCTTCCGTTGGTATTAAAAGTTCTCAAAGATGGCACGGTATGATATGTCTGGAATCGGAGTTAACCTTAGGGAAATACCTGATGAAAACGGTGAAGTAAAGTTAAAGGTTTTGGGGCTCATTTTGGATGGCCCTGCAAATACAGCCGGTGTCAGACAGGTGCACAAATTTCTAGAATCCATTTATTTAAAATCTATATCAATATGCTTATAGTAGATTTTATTTCAGGGAGATGAACTATTATCTGTCAATGGAGTAGATTTGAAGGGTAAATCAGCATTTGAAGCTTTGTCAATATTACAAGGCCCTAGTGACACATCCGTAAACATCATGGTTGTTATCCTAAATGGATTTTAATTACAGTTTATCCTCATTTGATTTTGTTACTAAATGTTTATGTAATATTTGATATTTTTAGGTCAAACATGGAAATTGTGGTCCGGTACAGTCTATGGAGGTCCGGAGGCAACTTGTTGCTAAAACACCAGTTTTTTATCGGTTAGAAAAAACTGATAATAGTAACACTTCAGTTGGATATGTGCGTTTGAAAGAGTTTAATGCACGTGCTAGAAAAGATTTGGTTACAGGTAAATTTTCATTATAGTGATAGAAGTCATTTTCTTCAGGATTAGATAGCATTTAACTTGAAACGAATATTTTGACAGCAATGAAGAGACTTCAAGGCATGGGTGCTTCATTCTTCGTTCTCGATCTTAGAGATAACCTTGGTGGATTAGTACAAGAGGGAATTGAAATTGCGAAACTATTTCTCAGTGAAGGGCAGACAGTATGTTTATTTTTTTATTTCACTTGCATTTACTTGTTGCCGTGAAATATTCTTTAATTGACTTTTTCCATTCCGGTTCTGTTTACTATTCGGTTATTGACAGGTTATCTACACTGCTGGAAGGGAACCTCAGAATGCACGAAGTATAGTAGCGGAAACAGACCCACTTATTTCAGCTCCTGTCATCGTATACCATCTACTGCAACATCATTCTTTTATTCATATCTATCATTGCTCGTTTCACTTTTCCAATAAATCAAAAATTATAAAACAAAAACAGGTTTTTACTCGATGAGTCAACCCACCCATGATCACTTTGACCTGTATTTAGATGTTGTTCATTTTGACCACTTACCCAACTCTCATTTTGCCACCTCGAAGCAGAAAGCTTAATAAACACGAAATCAACTTTTTTTTATTGTTTAGCTGGATTGATGATTTGATTGTTTCTATAAAATTAGATTAGTTGTTAGAGACACATTTTTGGGCATATACCAAATTTTGCCTTTTGTTTGTTCTTTGGGTTGATGAACCAACGGCCTAAGAACCTGTTTAATTGTTTGTATTGCAGGTTTTGGTAAACAAAAATACTGCTAGTGCAAGTGAAATAGTGAGTACTATCATCACCATAGTTTTCAACTTCTTTTGGTAGTGATATACTTTAACCGCTGATATTCCTTGCAGGTTGCAACTGCACTTCATGACAATTGTAGAGCCATTCTTGTTGGTGAAAGGACCTACGGAAAGGTCTGCTTCTCTAATGACTAAAATTAACGAATAACATTGTTTTATTCACTATTCTGATGGCATTCTTGATCATTATCAGGGCCTGATTCAATCGGTGTTTGAACTTCATGATGGATCTGGCGTGGTGGTCACTGTTGGGAAATATGTAACACCAAATCACTTGGATATAAACGGGAACGGAATAGATCCTGATTATAAAAGGTTCCCAGGTACTTTATCAACTTCATTGATGCCACACATTTAGATCTGCAACTTTCATTCGCTCAAGTTGTTTCTCTTACAGCATGGAATGAAGTGGTTGAACGTTTATCCAAGTGCCAAAAGCAACAAGGGTGAAACACACGTATGTGGTCTTCTTCCGATACTTTCTTTTCGAAACAGTTAACAATTTGATGTATTTTCTCATATGGTGGTTTTTCTGGGGGTGGCAATTTAACTCATTAATGGCTTAATTTCCGCTGTATCCATGGATAACGGGTCAAACCTCAAACCCCGTAGATATAAAAGATTAGCTGAAATAAACAGCATCAAACAGGTCAAAAGTTGCCAAGTGTATGCAAATGCTTACATGGTCCTAATCCGTTTTATATAAGATATCTTGTCTTATATTTTTTACTAATTACTAATACAGTTCTGTAATTGTTTATTATACACTAATTGCTTACAAAAACAAAATGAGAGGACTAAAAAGTGTGTGTGGGCTGACCCAACCCAGCCTGTTTGATGTCCTATTTGAAATGAACTCATTTTGATCTGTTAGTTGAGACACCCATTTTGCCACCTTCAGTTTTTTTTTTTTTTACTTCTGTGTACTTTGTTACACTGATATCAATCTTGGTTTCAATTTTTAAACACATGCAGTCGCAAAATCTGTTAGATAGCTGTCGTAGATGGCACCCCCATTACTTCTTGTACAAAGATGATACGATATGATCTGAAGCAGATGATAGAGAAATCCCAGGCATCGCGATTAGCCTTCCAGCTACATCAAATGCTAAGGATGGTAACCCGTAACCGGGTGTATTATGCATAAAAGTACTATCAAACGGGGTCTATCAAGATGATCTGCATATGAAAAGACTCTTGTCCCTTTAATTGTTTTAGAATTAGAATCATTCATTAAGTGTATATCTTGTCTACTTAATTTGTTTTTATTTTTAAACTATGCTCTGCATACTTTCAACTAAAAAAAGATGCATTATTTGGATAGAGTTTGGGGTATCATTGTCTTCCATTGATTTTTTTATTAATACAAACAGATTTTTTTTTCTTCCACTATTTCATTTCCATTTTGTTTTCATATTATCTCATGAGGTAAAAAAAAACTCAAAATTATCTATTTGAAGAAAAAAGTACACATGCCTCTTAACAAAATAAAAACGACTATGATTCTTGAAATGACAAAACCGTACAATAGAAATCTAAACACCTTAATCTTGTTATGTGTAATACTAATGTGTTTCATGTTACATTATTTAGTGTAAACATTTTGCAGTACATGAACACGTAATTTCTTATGAAAATGGAAAACGATGTGTTCAGTGTTGTACAGTAAAACACCGTCACCGATCAGGTTTGGTGTAAAAAATTGGTGATAATTGACCAATATTTGACCCAAAATGTATATAAAGACGCACAGCGTGCGGCCCACAAACCCTTTATGCTCACTTTCCCTCCGACCGCCTTCCGTTTCAAAATCCCCCAAATTCCTTTTCATATTTATATTATTCCCCTTCATAAATTAAAACCACTCCAGCTCACCAGCGCTCACTTTACACCAAACAAACCGCTCACCGGCGATGAAATTTTTCGGCAAAGGCACTTCCGATGACTCACCGACGACGTCATCTCATACTTTTTCTACTTCCACCGCCGGTCCGGCGAGAGCTATTCGTCTTGTTTACTGTGACGAAAAAGGAAAGTTCCAGATGGATCCAGAAGCGGTTTCTATCCTTCAACTTGTTAAGGAACCTGTAGGTGTTGTTTCTGTTTGTGGTCGTGCTCGTCAGGGCAAGAGTTTCATATTGAATCAGGTAGTTTTTTTGTGCTTTTATTCTGTATGGAAGGGTTAGGGTTTACTAAATTGATTTTGACGGTGTATTTGATAGTTAATTATGTGTGCGTTATGGTAATTGTGAAATTATGATTTTATGTGTGATCATTTTTTTATGAAATTGTTTAGTTTGAGTGCAATGCTATATATGATATTATATGTATCTGGCTTTGTGCACACTTTAATTAGTCATTTTGAAGTTAGCAAAGGCTTAGGGTTTGTTAATCTATTGTTTGTCAGTTAGTTTATGTGTATTTTTTAGTAATTGTGGAGCTAGGGTTTTAGGTGTGATAATTGCTAATGAACTTGTTTAGTTTGAGAACAATGCTATGTAGATTGAAGCTATATGAAATATCATTTGGAAAAGATCAATTAGTGAGAAACCTCAAATTCTTTATCTCATTTTGTTTCTTTATCTCTATTTCTATTTTGGTGGTTTGATGTAAAGGAAGTATAACATTGCCATGTGGTCTGTACAAGAGAATGAGTAGCAGTCAATCAAACTCTTAACATGCTGGTAAATCATTGGCTTCTAAAATTTTAAAACTTTGAACCTGTGTTATGAAAAATATGGTACTTGGTTCTAGGTTGTTACTGCCGAGTAGCGAGTCTAAGAATTAACCCACAAATCTTTTGCCTAGTGGCACTTGGGTGGCCCATCACATAAGAGGTTGTGAGTTCAAGTCTTAATCGAGACATATGTATAAAAACTGTGTAAAATACTACTTAAGATTGATATAGGAAATCAAAAAGGTTCAAAACGTCACATAGGAAACAACATTAAAGCTCTATGTAGTGAAGCTGAAACATATTGAAGACCAAGAAGTCAGAGATTAAAGCATGGATATGACTAGTAGTTGCAAATTCGATACATAACTGAAGCAGAATGAATAAAGCAAAAAAAGGTGACGTATATTGTAAAAGTATGTCTGATAGTCTTGAAATTATTTCATTTTGCTTATCAAATTATGAAACTTCACGTTCTCTCATATAAAGACATTGTGTTTAGGTAACTTTGAATTCCACAAGTGTAGTACAGGTTGCAAACATATAGATGTGTGTGTGCGTGTTCGTGTCATATTGGTGGGTGGAATAGATATATGACTGTCTTTATATAAATGTTTGCCAATGTTTCGTTGTAGCTTCTCGGTAGGAGTAGTGGGTTTCAGGTGGCATCGACTCATCGTCCATGTACAAAAGGGCTTTGGCTGTGGAGTACTCCTATAAAGAGAACAGCTCTTGATGGAACTGAATACAACCTTTTACTCTTAGATAGCGAAGGGATAGATGCTTATGATCAAACGGTTGGCTTTCTGTCTTCCGTGTTTGATTATAATTATAACAAACCTCCGCTTTTCTCTTCGCTAATTTTCCTCACTTCTTTTTACATGGGTATTTAACAGGGGACATACAGCACACAGATCTTCTCTCTAGCTGTCCTGTTGTCGAGCATGTTTATATACAACCAGGTTTGATTTATTAGTTATCTATGTTAACTCTATTTGTCCATTGGACATTGTTATGTCTCTATCTGTTTATTAATCTTTTTATTTATTTATTATTATTGTCAGATGGGAGGTATTGACGAGGCTGCACTTGATCGCCTCTCTCTTGTAACTGAAATGACTAAGCATATACGTGTGAGAGCCTCAGGGGGAAAGACTTCAGCTACTGAACTTGGCCAGTTCTCCCCAGTTTTTGTCTGGCTTTTAAGGGCAAGTCCACATGGGATTATTATATTATTGCTATGTACATTAGTGGTTACTGTTGAAACACCTGTTTGTTTACAATCAGTAACTGCTCTTGTTTTGGCTATTTCTTACGACATTCCGACTTGCAGGACTTCTATTTGGACTTAGCTGAGGATAACAGGAAAATAACACCTCGTGACTATTTAGAGATTGCTTTGAGGCCTGTTAATGGTGGTGTAAGAGATGTTGCCGCCAAGAATGAGGTTACTAAACTCAGTCTCACTATCGACCTTTTTTTGTGACAAAATACTATATACAGTGCATGTTTATCATAAGACCTGACCCAAATAACAATTAAACAAACAAGATGAAGTCTATATTCGAGAGATTGACCAACTCTCCCATGGTTTACTTTTGAGAGGAGAGGTAAACAACTCTCCAAATTGATATCAAAATAAAATCATTAACTTTCCGGCGTGCAAGAAAACAATCCTGAAGCCTATTTATACTAGAATAACCTAAATTTAATAATTGAAGGACAAGTAACTTAATCTCCTAGTTTACTTCTTATTAAATTCTTTTCTAATGAAAACCATAACTAATAATAAAAGTATCATAATCCCTAATCCCAAATAATAATGTTAAGAAAATCTTCTAATAAACCAATGCTTGTCAGTTTACTATTGAGATAATGTAATGTTGGTCTAACATATTGTTTGTACCTTTTTTGTTGCAAATGTTTTACCACACTCTCACAATTAACAACTAATATTTTCTAGATTCGAGAATCCATCCGAGCTCTCTTCCCCGATAGAGATTGTTTCACTCTTGTTAGACCTTTGAACGATGAGAATGAGCTCCAGCGACTCGACCAGATTTCGGTCAGTGATCCCTTTCATGAACATGAAATATTATAAGTATCATACATGCGATGTACACATATGTATTGCAAGTTTTCTACACACAAAAAAATAGCCTTTTGCTTAATTATTGCATGCATATATACTTATCTTGTTTGTGATTTTAGTTGGACAAAATGAGGCCAGAGTTTAAATCAGGACTGGATGCTTTAACAAGGTTTGTGTTTGAGAGGACTAGACCAAAGCAAGTTGGGGCCACAGTTATGAATGGACCAATTTTTGCTCGTATAACTCAGTCTTTTCTAGATGCACTTAATAATGGTGCAGTGCCTACTATAACCTCCTCATGGCAGGTTAGTTCTTTAAGTTATTCCTTTGTTGTCGTGGCATTACCTCATCGGCTTGATGCTAATTTTTATAAAATTTCTTCTTTTTGATTGTGCTTTATTCTATATATTGTAAATTGTAAATATGGTGGAGCTCTCAACTACTTTTTTTTTATAGAGTGTTGAAGAAGCAGAGTGTGAACGAGCATATGATTCAGCTACTGAACTCTATGTGTCCATCTTTGACCGTACAAAGCCACCTGAAGAAGTATGATTAGTTATTTCCGTCACTTTATTAACCAGTGGGAAATTGTTTAGATAATCTGACCTTCAAATCATTGTAGGCTGCTATGCGAGAAGCACATGAAGAGGCTGTTCAAAAGGCAGTGGCCACTTTTAATGACATTGCTGTGGGAACTGGTTCTGCTAGGCAAAAATATGAAAAGCGTCTCCATACATTTTTGAGAAAAGCTTTTGAGGTAGTCATTGGGCCATGCTCTTTTAATTCTGTAATTGCGTGGTCAATAACATGTTCATTTTCAATAAAAGAATACATTTATATTTAAGAAAAATATCATTAATTATGATTTTGTCTGCTTAGTATTCATTCTTGTGTTTACTGGCTTTTAATTTATTGCAGGATTATAAAAGAAATGCCTTTAGGGAGGCTTACTTGCAATGTTCGAATGCCATACAGAGCATGGAGAAGGAACTAAGAACAACTTGTCAGGCTTCTTTCACAAAGCTAGATGATGTTCTTAAGGTACTATTACACTGTTTTCTTTTAATGTATGGAAATGTTATGACCTTCCCTCAATGTTATCTGGTCTATGTTCTGCGAAGTTCGCATGTCTCCAGCTGTTACTAGAAGTATTAGGTAATAATTCATTGTTATGTTCTTTAGGTTCTTGATCGGCTCTTATCAAAGTATGAAGCAACCTCACATGGTCCAGAAAAGTGGCAGAAGCTTACTATATTCTTACGCCAAAGGTTTGTCTTCTATATATTAGAAAAGTGCAGCAGCCAACTATTCTTTGGATTTTGACATTATGTTTTACTTTTAAATCTTTAAGTTTGGAAGGTCCAATCCTCGATCTTGTGAAGAAACAAATCGATCATATTGTGTCGGAGAAGAGTTCCCTCCATCTAAAATGCCGCTCAATAGAAGATAAAATGGGACTGCTTAGCAAACAGTTAGAAGCCAGTGAGAAGTACAAATCTGATTACTTGAAGCGCTACGAGGATGCTATCAATGACAAAAATAAGCTCACACAAGATTATATGAACCGTATAACAAATCTTCAGAAAAATTCTAGCTCATTGGATGAAAGATGTTCCAGCTTATCAAAGACAATGGAAGCCACTAAACATGAATCTCTTGAATGGAAAAGAAAATATGAGCTTTCTTTATCTAAGCAAAAGGCTATGGAAGTCCAGGCTGGCTCGGAAGTAGCTAATCTGAAGTCGAGAAGCAGTGCTGCTGAAGCTAGGTTAGCCGCTGCACGAGAACAAACCATGTCTGCTCAAGAGGAGGCAGAGGAGTGGAAACGAAAATATGATGTTGCTGTTAGAGAAGCAAAGAGTGCACTTGAAAAGGCTGCTGCTGTGCAAGATCGATCAAGTAAACAAACACAACAACGAGAAGATGTTCTTAGAGCAGAATTTGCTGGTACATTGGCTGATAAGGTGATACCTATTTTCAGTCCTACGTGATTTTGTTATTGTTCTTTTAGTCTAGCTTTAAAGCATGATTTTCATTCCCTAAAACTGAATTTTCAGGAAGCTGAGTTAAAAGATGGGGCATCAAAGCTTGAAAATGCTGAGCAACGTCTAACGACTTTGAGCTTGCAACTGAAGGTGAGATTTTTCACTTATGCCTCACTAGAGTGGCAGAATGGTCGAGATGGGTAACAGGTCAAAAAGGTTAATTCTTAGTACGTGTGGTGACGGGTCCGCCTGGGAATTCCTGAAAGTACACTTGTCCACTTTATTTGCAATTTTATACACCGTATTATACATTAAGAATTATATTATATTTTTCTTGTTGATTTAATTTTGAAAATAGGATGATTTAGGAAGTATTTTGCGTTAAAAATGCTTTTTTTTATTGGAGAATAATCATAGTTGACTTATATTTTAGGTAAATGAGTCGAAATTGCCACCTATCTGTAACGAAGATCAAAACTTATCTCCCATTTCATTCAAAATATGTTACTTGTTCGTGGATCTTGTGTTGACTATTGATATTTTCAATTATGTTTTCCCAGACTGCAGAGTCAAAGATAAATAATTATGATGTGGATATGTTTTCTTTGAAAAGTCAAATCAAGGAGCTCGTGGAAAGGTTAGAAAGTGCAAATGCCAAAGCTCAATCTTATGAAAGAGAAGCGAAAATTCTGGAGCAAGAAAAACTTCATTTAGAGCAGAAATACCGATCTGAGTTTGACCGATTTGAGGAAGTCCAAGAAAGATGTAGAAATGCTGAAAAGGAAACTAAAAGAGCAACTCAGTTAGCTGATATTGCCCGGGCAGAAGCTGTCACTGCCCAAAAAGAAAAGAGTGAGATCCAACGCTTAGCAGGAGAACGGTCAACAGAAATTGCTCGGGCTGAGAGGCGTATCGAGAATCTGGAAAGGCAAACAAAAGACTTGGCTGAAGAATTGGAAACATATCGGGCTGCTGAAATGGATGCTGTTTCTAAAGTCAAAATGCTGGAGTCAAGAGTTGGTGAACGGGAGAAAGAGATTGAAAAGTTATTAGAATCAAATAACGAACAACGGGCGAATACTGTACAAGTCCTAGAAGCCCTTGTGGAGACCGAACGGGCTGCTCGGGCGGAAGCTAGTAATCGGGCGGAAGCACTTTCACTTCAGCTACAAGCTACTCAAGGGAAGCTTGACTTGCTTCAGCAACAAATGACCACTGTCCGTCTTAATGAATCTGCATTGGATGGTAAGCTCAAAACCGCTTCTCATGGAAAACGTGGTAGGTTTGAAGAAATGAATACAATAGACACTGATACCGTTCAAGAAATGGATGTTGATGAAAGAGGAAGTAGGTTGAATAAGAGGTCTAGGAGTACAACGAGCCCATTAAAGATTGTTTCTACAGAAGACGGTGGTTCCGTGTTCATAACTGATGAAGACAATAACCAGAGTCAACAAGTCAACGCAGAAGATCATACAAAATTCACAATCAAGAAACTTAGGCAAGAGCTCACAGAACATAACTTTGGTGAGGAGTTGCTTCAATTGAAGAATCCCACCAAGAAAGACCTTGTGGCTCTTTACGAAAAATGTGTTCTCAAGAAACTGTGAATTCCCAAGTTTGTTGATTTGCTCTTTTAGCTAAAAACGAGTATAGCATGTCGTGGAGCGTTAGCGTAGTCTAGTTACGTTGTGTGTGTGTAGAGAACATAGGTGATAGGAGTTTCTTCTCATTTTGCTTATATCGTATAGTAGTTAAATCAAATTGCTGCGAATGATGGAGTTTGGTGTGTTTTTGGTCACATCAAGCGACTCAAACTTGATTTATGTGCAGGGTCAATTTTTTTGGTTTGGTGAGTTTGGTGTGCTAGTTTGGTTTTAATTATGGTGTAAGGAGTGATACTAAATGTTGATGGGGTAGAAATTGGCATGTAAATTACTACTTCCACAGGGTCGTTAAATGGTTGTAAACTTCTACAGTAACTTTTAAGTTTGAGATTGTCACCAACAGTTTGTTTATCCTTTCTTTTTCTTTTAATGCAAAATTACAAGTAATACGTATTTACGGAGCCATGTTGAAAGTAGAGAGATTGTTGCTATGGGTTTATTCGCTTTACGAAGTGTAAATTTCTTATGAAAAATTGTATTCTTCGTTGATTCTTTTTCCCTGCTATGGCATATGCTACGTGTCATTTTAAATTCTGAATTCATATAAAATGAAGATGCAACGAACATAAATAAAAAGGTGGGAGATGCTCGCATGAAAAAAAAAAGAGGGAAAGTAAAGTATTTAAATTATTTTAGTACTGCTTATTTTCTTTGCAACCGACCACATTTGGACTTGCTGAATTTATCAGTCCACGTGTAAAAGTTGTATTGGTGGAGCGAACTCAAAGAGAATTTCGATCCCAGCCGTCAGTTGAGTCAAGTTACAGACTATCGACACTATCTTTCGGAGCTATACTTTTTATGTATCAAACCACCCCTTGTACTTTACTCAACTTTCCAAATAACGTATTAAATCATATATTGATTCAAATGAAGTTAATTCAAAAAATTTGTTAACATATAGTTATTATAATTATAATGATTAATATCAACAACTTAGAACATTCATGATAAAATCTTTTTATAAAAAATATTTATGATTTTTTAAAAAGGAAGCTTCATAAAAACACTTTTACTTCAATGAAAAAAAGCTTTTAAGTACACTAATTCCATTAAAAAGACTAATAAAATAATACAAAGATAGGTCGCTAGTGAAAATTTTATACTAAAATTTCAAAATCTTTCAAATAGTAAAAACTTCTAGAAAAAGCTCTTGTTGTAAACGCTCTTACTATATAATTATATGAAGTATTTATAAGATCGAAATAAGTCTCCACATGAAATATTCTTTTCCTTTTCGAAGTAAAATATATTGATATAGCATTAGTCTATAATAAAAGGACTATAATGTATTTTTGTCAAACTAGTGGGGGCGTAAATGAAAATTGAGCCCACTCGTATACAACACAGAGTGAAGTGATGAGAGAGAGGGAAAATAAAAGCGCGTCAAACAGAGGGTAGAGAGAGAAAGATCAGCAAGGTTTGATTTTGATTCACACAGGTAATAATCATTTAATTTAATCAAAATTAAAATTTTACTATTGAAATTGATACCTTGAATAATCTTAATTTTAGTCAAATTCACTCCAACAGTATCAATTATATACACAATAATTCATATATCTATATCTCAAAACATATGTGTTTGATTACTATATTTGAATTTCAACCTTATTACCAGTGATTCAGCTATATAAACTCTTAATTAAGCTTTGTAGTAATCCTAGGGTTTTACATCTTATTTCTGATCAATTCTGTTGTGGGTGTTGAATTGGTTGTGTTGACTTTAATTTGAAAATTGAATTGTTTTTATTTTAGAGTATTAAATTTAATTAAGGTTTTGTTAATTTGTCATTAAAGATGATGAATTTAAGAAGTAGGATCATGATTATTAAGTAGGAATTCATGCGCATACAATACTAAATATGTACTAGTAGGTATGATTTTTTATGGCTTTGTATGTATTTACAGTATATGAATTTGTTAGATCTACATACAGAAATATATAAATTCTTTCTTAATGTAAAAGGTTTGCCTTTCAAGTTGTTTGTTAGTGTGGCGAATTGCGTTAAGGATTTTTTTCTTTTTTTTTTTCTTAACATTTCTGATGATTTTTATAGAATTTGTGTGCGTAAGAATGAGTGTGAACTGTGTATATAATCCTTAAAAATCCATCACTTTTGCCTTGTTCCGGTGTGTGTGTGTACGCGCGCACGTGTGTGAATGTCTGGCTCTTTTGAAGTGTGATAAAATAAAATGTTTTTGTGCTAAATTTGTAAGCTTTGGTAGTTTATGATGTTAAGCATTCGTTTTATGTTTATTGAATAATCTGTCATAAATGAGAAGTCTTTTTGTGATACTGATTACAGGGCATTGGCTTCAGATATCTTCACTCAACTTAATTGTATTCATCATTGATGATCTTGAGTGAAGATTGTGATAGACTTGTAAGATACCAATCAAATGCCATCAATTAAGATGAAGTCACCGGAAGACTCTTCAAGAGAAAACAATGGTCTCCGTGTGTGTCAAAAATCAAGCAAGATATCCAAAAACTCTTCTTTCTCTCCCTCGAGGAACGTTCAACATGAAGCAGAACTCGACACTTGTCATCCTAACAAGCAGGATGGTAATAACCAAACTTGGTTTCATCAGTTTTGCTCTTCTATTATAAAAAAAAATACAATCTTTATGATGATGATTTTCATTTATGTCATCTCGTTTTATTGTCTGTACAGATTCTATCAGTAATAAAGCAACTGATCAGGAAATAAGAAGTGGTGAAACCAACTGTTGTGAAGTTGTAGATACAGAACTTATTCAAGGTCAAAAGCATCTATCACCTTCAAGTGGTATTGATATTGATTGTAGGACGGTAAATATCTTACTTAAATTGGTGTGTTTGTAACAAAATTACTATTTCCGTCATGTTCACTTATGGTCGTTCTAATAATTGATTGCAGGATCATACAGCGAACTGCTCATCAACCATAGAAACAATCTTCTCACCTATATTGGAGTCAATTGACATTGAACCAAATATCTATGATTATGGAGGTAAACAATGAAATGGTCGAGATGGCTTGCATCTTTTTCTCGCAGAAATTAACAATCATAATGCAAAATAAGTTAATCTAAAGCACATAAACATATTTCATCTGAAATCTTGTTGCATAAAGTGTTTCCATTTATAAACAAAAGTTTACCCTGGTGGCCTGGTATGAAATGGACATTTTGGCTTATGGAATATATATACTATTGTCATATGATCTCTTCGTGGTAGATGCATGCAAAACTTATGATCCTTTTGTGTTATCTATATATTTATACATAGGTTGACATGTGTGATACAAACGTGATTACTGATGTTTTTATTTCATACGGAGTATAATGTTCTTGACTACCTAAAATATAGACGCTCACTTTTTTTTTTTTTTTTTTTGTCTATGTAGGTAGGGACCATGATGCTGTCTTGACATCATGTGGAGAGAATGGTAGCTGTTATACCAGTAGAATGTCATGTGAAAATCAAACTTGTAATGTATTGGATTTGTTCATTCCCGACATGATTGTCTCTAGCTCGCATTTACTTGAATATGAATGTAATGAATCAAGCAGTAATTCTGGTGATGAATATATGCTACTTCCTTTTCTTGAAGATAGCGTTGAGACAGACAGTCGTTATGAAGATAATAATGTTTATTCTGAACCTGTAATCGTTTCAGAAGATCCAAACATATACGTGGCGATACATCAATTAAAATCCTGCAATCAGGAATCTGATTTTAATCAGTATTCAGAATGGGATCCATTCGAGTGCCTGGATCCGCAAATGTTTATCAAGAATCTTCTAGAACTTTCGAGTCCCTCTGTCTTGCCCAAGCAATCAGAGGGAACCAAATCAATAACACTTGTACTTGATTTAGATGGTATAAAAATGCTTGCTTTTTATAATATTTTACATACTAATACTAATACAATGCTTTATAATAATAATTGTTCATTTGGTGTACAGAAACACTGGTCCACTCTTCACTCGAACACTGGGATGATGCAGACTTCACCTTTTCGGTATTCACTAGTTTGAAAGAGCATACTGTGTATGTGAAGCAAAGACCTTACTTAAGGCCATTTTTGGAAAGAGTGTCGGAAATGTTCCATATCGTTATATTTACAGCCAGTCAAAGCATTTACGCTAAGCAACTTCTGGATATTCTGGATCCTGATGGAAAGATCATCTCTGGTCGAGCTTATAGAGAGTCATGCATCTTTGCAGATGGAAGTTATACCAAAGATCTAACAGTTTTAGGTGTTGATCTTTCCAAAATTGTCATAATTGACAACTCCCCACAGGTAGAATGCTCGTTAGCTTTCTTGGATTATACTGTACCTTTTGTTTGATGAAAAGTTTCAGAGTTATAATATAAAATATGATTGATTTCAGGTATTCAGATTGCAAGTAAATAATGGGATACCAATTAAGAGTTGGTTTGATGACCCATCAGATTGTGCACTAATTACATTACTTCCATTCCTAGAGACTCTAGTCGACACTGAAGACGTTCGTCCAATTATTGCCAAGAGATTCGGTAACAAGGAATAGTTGCCCCTCGTTCCGACTCACTTACGCCTCCAATTTTTAAATTATCCTTCCTTTTAGATGCTCATTGTTCCTGAGCTTTTAATAGTGATCATCTATAGAATAAAGGTTACTTCCTTTTTTGACCTTTCACTAGTCGCTAAATATAATATGTCGAGTTTTGGACAATTGTAGGTGCAGAGAATTTGTACAGTTGATGAAGCTTAGAAACTAAAAGTATGTGCATATAGGTCGTTTTTTGCGTTATACATCTTACTGATTTCTCATTTGGTGAAAGTCTTTCATATGCGTAAATTAAGACGAGTATTAACTGCAGTTGTTGCAAACTTTAGTTGATGTTTGACATCCAGTGAAGCTAAAAGTTTGATTTTTTCCTTTTCTATTTCCATATTCTTATGGCCCAACTTCAAGTTTCTGTTTAAAATTAAGATAGATTATGTTTTTGCTGCCAACTCTACAAATCAGTTCCCTTGGCTGTTCAACACAATTAATGTCTGACAACATAAAATTCAACACTACAGAACACTGATTGATAGGTAGTATAATTAAGGTCCAAAGGAACAAAAAAACTTAAAAAGAGTTTATTCCTGCAGAACTGATACAAGTTGGCATTTTTTTAAGTAAATAGAAAAGATCATTTGATATTTTGAGTATTAGATTCTTTGAGTCAAAAAGGCATGTTTTATGCCAAATTTTTCCTAAAAAAAGGTGGCCACGACGCGATTATGGTCAAAACACATGTTTTAAAAGATTTAAAACCAAAATTTTTGAAACCACAATTCCATAGAAATTTGGTTTATGACACCGAGGCATCAACAAACTGAATAATAAACACCGAATCGCTGCAGAATCTTAACACATTACATTCTAGGCAAATGAAATTGAAAACTGATCGCTGAGAAACAGTACACATTGGGTTTTTGTCATTAATAACTTCAAAAACAAAGACATCATAAGTTTTCTCTCTAGTTCCACACTTCCACTATACAGTTGTCACAAAAACCAGCATATTACTAGAATTTGTCAACAACCCACCCAACGTACATAATTACAATCCCCAAAATGAAGAGGTGAAAAACAGGAGATTGCATCACTCTTATATCTGCAATCTCCACCTATACATTTCAAGGTTATTCACCTCTTTCAACCCCTTTTAACTTTACCAAAATACTCTCTCTTTCTATTTTCAAAATACGCAAAACTCACAACTGATTTTAGGTTTTGGTGTGGGTTTCCTACTTCTATAGATAACTTATGTACGATTTAAAGTCAGCATAAAACTAGCAATTTTAGGTTCAAAAGACATCATCTTTGTACAGATACGTTAACATTAAGCATCATCTGAAGAAGAGCTTGCCAACGGGTCTCTGGAGTATGGACGGGCCTGGATGTTCAAACTACCACCTGGCTGAGGTTCCTGAAAGTCATATATCATAGACACGAAAAACACTTTTAGAGGAAGAGTGTTCAGATAATTATTTAAATAGTCATGCATTTACTTTTATGAAGTCAATTGCATTATGTTTTTACCTGATCAACAGACTCTAAGCCCTCAGAATGGAAGAGAATAGGCCGGCACCGTTTATCTTCATTCATCAAGCTGGAATTCTGAAAATGGGTGACTAGTGCTGCCTTTCCTTGGATTCGAGCATATGCTAATGAAGCTACTTTTTCACTATTAAACTTTTCCCATCTTTTCCCATTGAACACCTAAACACAATTTATGGAAGTTCCAGTCATTTAAGGTATAAATTCGTCAACAGGTCAAATACAAAAATATTAACTATCGTCGATGACAAAGACCTGGTAAAATGGGATTATATGCATTGGCGAAAGCATGTTGATAAATGCATACCCTACATTGCATTTGTTCTGCATAAAAAGAGCAGAGAGAACAAGTCACTTCTACTAATTCCAATTATGGGAAAACAAGATAAAAATGCTGGACAGATAAGATGTTCTACGTGTTTTATACCTTGAAATCAATTGGCAGGTAGAGAAAATCATAGGTACCACTATGATTTTCATCAATGGCTGCTAGCAACATCTTTGAAGTATACCTGAAAGATTAACAAATGTATATAGATCGATAAACAGTTCAAGTATTGAACTAGGAATACGAAGAATGGAGTAGTCTTTTACTTATTAGGAATGTTTTTTATCATTAAAGTTGTTCGAGTATCTTCCCCAGTGCTAATTTTATCAAGATCGAGCTGAAACTGTTTCTTGTTATCCATCTGGTTTGCATTGTGGTCAAAACGACGGGTGGTCCGGCCTCGTTCACTCATGCTTTCGAAATTCATGGATCCTAATCCTGGATAATGGCCATTACCTAGGAATATAGGACTCATCCTAGGAGACGACATGTTGCTGAAATTTGGGGAACTGTTTTCCATAATGTTTCCAGGAATGGGAACATTGTTCAAAGAGCCACGAGAATTTAAAAAACCTCTGTCAGTTTGACCTCCTATACCTAGTCCTCCAAAAGTTGGAGGACTCATGAACAATGTTTCAGGAGACTCGTTATAGCGACCAAAGTGTCGTTCAAATGGTATTCCAGTTGGGGCCGACCCAACATTATGGTGTTGTTGAGATGAACCAATGAACGGACCTGGTTGCCTTGTGAATGGATGGCCGGTGGTCGGGAGGCCATGGTTAGGTCTACTGGGACTTCCCCATAAAAATTGTGCACCAGATAATGTTTCGATTCCTGAAGTGGTTGAACTCGAAGCACCAAAGGTGGACATTGACCCGTTTAATTGACTCAATTTGGAATCTTGCAGTGAATGAGACTGTTGAAATACAGATCCGTTGTTTGAACTACCATTTGAGAATATCTGGTCAAGATGTCTTATTATTCTAGGATCCTTGCCGATTGGTGGTATTCCTGATGGCTGAGCATGCAAAATAGAAGCCAGTCCAGACGGTAAACTGTTACTACTCATTGGAGTGAATACGGGTGACTTGCTAAGATTTTGCATAGGACTATGTTCTATAGGACTGCCAAACTGTGGCCAAGCACCTGCACAAAGTGTATAAAGAAGCAATCTAATAAGCGGGCACATGGTAATTATAAATATCACAGCATTAAAGTGTTACAAAAAGTATTACCTGGAGGAGAATTAGCTATCGAGGGACCTACTTGAAGTCTAAAACTTCGAGTGTCATCTTGGTCAAACTCTTGACTTAGTTGCAACATTAGGCTGAAGGCACAGAGGATAGTCAAATAATTATAGACTGGGATTTTCGTCATTTGACCACTTGTCAAACATAGAAGATCATCAAAACACAAACTGTTCTAAGAAAGAAGTATTAACTAACTTACTTTCGACGAGCTCCACCAGGGCGACTAGGTTCAAGTTTTATACGTTTCCCAGCTATGTCACTCCTGTTGAGAGACCTAAGTGCCGCTTCTGCAGCTCTAACATCATAGTATTCAATGAACTTATGGTGCCTTTTATGCGGTGTCTCTCGTATCTGTCATTGAATAATATATACCTAACATTTAGATATTCTTCTAGACTCTCCAAAAAAGGAAAGAAAAAAAAACTTCAGTTCATTAGAAATGGTATTTAAGATAATAAGGAAAAACTATTACCTCTTTAACCTCACCATACACCCCAAATATTTGAAGCAGGTCTTCACATGAAACCGAAGGATCCAAATTAAAAACAACCAGTGTTCCTTGATTTATATCTTTGTCAGACGGGTTATCCTGATCGGAGAATTATCATTATTAATTAAAAATGCTTCATTATTAACTTATGTACGAAAATGGAAAAAAGAGAGAGGGATGAGGGTGTAATTTAACCTTCGGAATTGAGTAGTGAATGTCTAGCTTCCTTCTCCGTAGAGGCTTATTCTGTAATGCACGCATAGCAGTTCTAGCGGCACGGATATCATAATAAGATATCATAACAAATCCCCTGTGTTTACATGCGGTGTAAAGTGTTCTAATATCACCATATTGCTACAAAATACATAATAAAGATTAGTTCACCAAATGGTCAAAAATACGAATCACAAAACATAACTTTAAACCATATATTCTAGACTATAAGAGAGTAGAATTGCCTTTTATTGCGGACAGCAACACCCTCAAAAGTATTCTCATACCCTATAGATCTTTTTGTATTTAGTAAATAGTAAGATACAAAATGGGCAAATGGCAACTTATAGCAATGCACTTTTTATAGATTTGTAATTTGGTCATGAGACTTCAAAACCATTATTAAAACCCTCTACAGTTTATAAACCATTTAACAGCAATCAAATTTGAGACGTAACAATTTTTAAGTAAAATTCAAAACATAAGTTTCAGTTAACATTATTTACCTCAAATAGAGTTCTTAGCTCTGAATCCTCAACGTTACTATTTATATTCCGGACAAATAAAGTTCTTGAAGGATGCTCTCCATACGGATGTTCCCCTACAACGGTTCCGGAGCCATTCGAAAGATTGTATTGGGACAAACCGTTGGCAACAACCCCGTCACTCAAATTTACATTTGACATGCCGATATGCAAGTTATCCATCATATCAGATTCCATTTCCATATCTCCTCCGCTTCCGAAAAGATCAAAATCTTCTGATTCATCGACACGGTTAGGATACAAATTTAGGTCAAATCCATCCATCGCGCCAACTAAAAGATCATCTTCGTCAGGTAACACGCTTCCAATACGATCTTTAATATCTTCAAACAAATCATCAGCTTCCTCAAATTGATGATGATTGTTTCCGGTGTTATTCAAAATCACTACATGTTGAACAAAAAAAGGGTTAAATAAAGTGCTTTGAGTACAAGTGAATGTAGACATTAGGCAAGAGGGTGCGTACAGTTATCGTGAGGCAGCACCGGTAACGAACTTGAGAAAAGAGTGGCATCAGAACCAGATATCATTCGCTGGGTTCCACTTCCCACCGCTTTTGAGAAATTCATTGACTTCATTATGAAAGAGCTACTGGTCGCGACAAACTATAAGTCAAAGTCTAATGATTACGTTTAGCCGGAATCAAACAAACAACAAAATCTCGGGGATCTACACTTTATTAGCAAGAAAGCAACATGTCGGCTAGCAGGTGATGCCGCGCCTATCCAAAATTTTTTATTAATAGTGTACAAGTTTCGTAATCAACAACAATAAATAATGTCCCCAAATACGGTATTTTTCTTGTAGGATGTTCAGCCCTCCACTGTAAATAAATTATTCTGGAAAAAGAATTACTCCATTATAGAATAGATTGCAATAATGGGGTTTTTTTTTTCTGTACAAAGACTAAAGATATATATTTCCCTAGGTTCAATGCAAATCTCACTACTATATCAAAACTAGTTACCATGAAGAACATGTGAATCGCAAATCCAAGAATCGAATTGTCATAATCAACAAATGAATCAAATTGGTGAAACTAAATAGAAATGGAAATTCCATTGGCTTACTTTATGTGACATACATGTTAATAGCTTTTTTATGATTATGTGCATTAACTTAACTATCATCATTTTTATATCTCTCTACATTAAAAGTGGGTAGTAAATACTTTTGAAGAAGATGCAAGTACAAACAACAAAAAGTGGGTGGTTGATTTCATAGAACAACAACCCAAAGTACAAGATTTCCATTGAGGGGGTGTGTGGATGTCTGTTTATAGTAGTAATTCAATAAACTAATTCTATTATTTATTTTTCTTCTGATTTACAGTTTGAATAATCACATCAAACTGAAAAGTGATTATCAAGATAAATTGTCTTAATTATTCCTTCACCTAATTAATTCCAATTTTAATTATTCAAATTGCAATAATTAATAATCACTTTAAAATGCATATCCAAACACCCCGAAATCGCAATAATCACTCTTAAAATCACATTATAATGAATTAGTGCAAAGATTTAATCATCAAAACAAAACATACAAGCCACACATAAATGTACAACATGATGAACTACATATAAATTTTCATAAAAAAAAACAATATTTTTTATAAAATTTACAATAATTACTACTTTAACAGATTCCAACAAAACCTAATTTTAGAAAATTTGCGAATTATCACACCGATCACAACATGCAAAACAAACAACCAAGCTGACCGACAAAATAAAGCAAAATATCACACTTAAACACCAAAATTAGAGGCTAAAACAAAATCCCAACTTCAAAATAGCAACTTTAACAAAACCCATTTCATAAAAATCATTTCATACCCACAAATTATCTTTCTAAAAAAATGAGTTTCCAAGTTCACACACATAATTGTGTACTATAAAGAAAGAAATAAAAAGAATACCTGAGGAAGGTTAAACAACGAAACTAATCACAAACCCATGTGAATCTACAAAAGATTCATCCGAAAAACATAATCTTGATCAGATTTGTGTGTGTTTTTAAATTTTTTTATGATTTTTTTATAAAAAAAGAAAATAGAGTTGTGAGAATGGAAACGTGAAGGGGGAGAACTGTCTTTCTCTACACTTTTATGTGTGTGTCAGTGTGTGTATAATTTTTTATTTTTTTCCTCTCCCTGAAAAAGTATTTGTATTTGCACGTACAAATATCTATAGATACAAGTATCTGTACGTATAGTAGTAAGAAAGAGAAACTTGTGATTGGAGAAGAAAAGTCATGTGAATGAATAAAATTTTGAGGATGATTTTATTACATAGGAAGTTGTGGTGTGGTGTGTCTTCAATTGCATTTAAACCTGGTTTCATGTCCGTAAGCAAAATATTATATTATTAAATTTTATTTTATTAAAATAATACTAATAAATATTAAATAAAAAGTACTTTATATATATGTTAAAATTACTGTTTTACCCTCAAGTTGGATGTGACATGTACGGTCTACATGTATAGGCATAGCTATAATCATTGTTGTAGCTCACAAAATGTCTAGTCGTTTTAAATTTTTATTCATTAATTACTGGTTTATAAAAATAATAATAAAGTCTTTGTTTGAACAAAATATATATATTTTAAATAAATTTATTCGAAGTTATGAGAACAATTTAAAATATGAAGGTAGAACCGTAGAAGGTTAAAGTTGTAGTTATACACTTTGTGGGTAAACCGGTTAACGATTGAACCGGTAATACGTTATTATTACATCACTGACTTCATTCTTTTCATGTGGTAAAAAGTCAGAAAAATGGGCCTCTACGTTGAAATATTGGTATATCTCAAACTATGGGCACATTCTAAATATAGCATTTTTATTTTTAGTAAATAAACTTAAGAATTTCATGTTATGGTCTTATGGACAGCTTATGTTGGGCTTGGAAGAGTAAAAGTCCATGTCCCTTTTAAGCCCAATAAAAGGTCCAAATAGAAAATTGGAATTTGGATTGACCAAATTTTTATAAGAACTCGCAACTTCGCAAGAGTTGTTACATCCGAAAGTTATGTGCCTTTTGTGATTTCCTCCTAGTCGATGTGTAATTTGTCAAATATCATGAGACAAAATCTTTTATCTGCATTTTGCAATAATGACATGTTTTGCTCTACTTCAAGCTTGGTTCATGTACTATTGCGACTCGCGTGCAGTGTTTTATTATTTTTCACGATCGTCTACACAATTATTGGCATCATCGTCGATTTCACCATGAAGAATTCTTACAAAAGCTCATGTTATCTACGAGTTTCCACTTTGTTGTCGATTTCTTTTATGAAAATTGATCTATCTTTAAAGTTCTCATTTTTATATGTGGTTCGTCGACATGTATAAACTCAAATAATACAATTGTTTATATAAATAATAAGCTAACAAGATGTAACTTTCTTTTATTTATGTTAAGAACACTTTTTTGTCTATAAACGTATCATTTTATTTTATGCTATTAACTTTAGTTATCTCAAATGTCCCGTATAGATGTTGATAAGTATATCTATTGGATTCTTAAAACCTTTGTAAACCAATTTCCCTTTTCAGACCTCCAAAGCATCGAGCAAACAATGTTGTCTATGATGAAAAACGGGCTTATAAAACGAGTCAGGATGTCAAAGATCCCCATATAGCGAAGCATAATTACTCACAAGATTTATGAGTGATTTCCTTCGGTAAGTAAATATTTTCGCCAACAGCGTAGCAACGGGCGACGTTCAACTTTCTCCCGGAGGCTTTCTTTTTTACGTTGCGCCAAAAAGATTAAGGTAAGTTTTTTCCTTTTCTCTTGAAGTTTTTTTTTTTTCATGTTTATGCTTTTCTTTGGTTCTTTTTATTACATATCTTTTTATTGGCTTTGGGTTAATGATTATTCAAAGTAGTTAAATGTTCATTAATCTCGTTTTATATTTATTACTCGCTTGGTACTATCTAATTTATTTTATTTGCATATCACGAGAAATGATAACTGAAATACTATCTCACTTTTGACGATTGCGTATTTGAATTAGCTCGAATAGATTCATAGTCCTCGATGTTTTCTTCCCTCAACAATATAGTGTTTTGATTGTAATATTTTGAGGAAAAGGAGAAAAATTTAGGGCTATGAATTATTCAAATACATAAAATGTTAAAAACTAAAAACGTCTTTTTTTTGGATAAGCTGGGTATATTAAAAAACTAAAATATGATAATTACATTAGAACGTACTACTATAGGAATAAAAGAGCCCAAATCATATCTATTCAAACCACAGAAGGATTAGAACACCAATTTGGCCAACGAAACCCAACCTTCGAACACTTGTTTGAGATCCACAATAGAGAGATCGATTGAATTTTGGGAAACATATCCTCATGGATTTTAGATTGCTTACTTTCATCATTAGCATGAACATAGCGATTGCGCCAACGCCAAATCAGCCATAAAGTGGCATAACAGACACCTTGGAATACCTTTCGAAGCGGACTGTAACGATGGTCCAGAAATGACATGGAGATGAGGTCTTCAATCGAGCATTGTTGAGGATACCCAATACCCTACCAACTGAAAACTTTGAGCCAAATTGGTCTTACTCGATCACAATTTATAAGGATGTGTTCGATCCCTAGTTTCACTTGATCCCATACAAAATGGACAACTCGTAGAATCAACAATCACACCCCTTTTTCTAGATTAACCATGGTAGGGATTCGATCATGAGCCAATCACCAAATATAAATAATGACTTTTCGGGGCACCCAAGAGTTCCAGTTAGATTTTTTACGCTAAAGTATCAATGAAAAAAACCATCACTTGGATTAAGGTCATTTTTTTTTTTTTTTTGAAAGGCTAACAGAAATCGCCTAGGTACTCCGTACGGGGAGATCCAATGGCTAAGTCTCCATATACTGGCCCAATCGAGCCGTACGGAGCCCTTAAGCGCCCCAAGTTACTCCAAATCCGAAAAAAACCCACTAATCCGTCGGGAAAAATGTGACAACCCGCAAAATTTTAGTACAATTAAGTACAGTAAACCCGTGAGTTTTACGCAAATTTCCTGGTTTAGTTTTAACAAAACTTCTGGATGTGTTGTAAGTCTAGCAAAGCCCCTTTTTTTAAAACAAAGAGTATTACATAATACGTAAGTATTTAAAAATTACGTACAAACGTATCGGAACAAATCCGACAAAAATAAATAACAAAAATTGGTGACACAAAATAATTAATAATTCAATTATTAATTACGAGTATTTATATATATATAACAAATAGATAAGGGAGAATTACATCTATATCCTTCTAAAAGTTCATAATTACATGTATATCCTTCTAAACTTTAAAATTACTTATATATCCTTACAAACCATTGAAATACTCACATATATCCAAATTAGTAATTTAATAATTGTTAAATCATTTTTAATCCTTGAATCTATCATCTAAATATTAATTACATGTTATGAGACTCTTTTACCCTTCTCCTTACAATAAAACCCTAACGGTAAATAATTCACTTCGTTAAATCATCACATATGTATTAGGGATTTTAAAGAAATATAATCAGATAGGTAACTTCTTATCAAATTACTTTTAGTTTTGCTCTCTATTTATCTGAATCAAAGTTAATTAAAACATAAAATGAAGTGACTGGGAATTGAAAACCAACTAAAATTGCGGTGCTCATCTTTCGTCTTTGTTATCATCGAGAGGCTTTTCTAATGAGATTTTATTTTTATTTCATTAGGAAAACTTGGACTTTTGAAAAATGCTTCAGTTTTCAATTTTCCCATATGATAAATTAATTTTATATCTTTTTGTTCAGCGTCTTTGGACGTTGTGGTATACGGACATATTAGATCGAAGAGTTTCTTTTTTTTTTTTTATCAAAGAAAACCCCAAATACACATACTACAAATTAGAAGAGGGTAAAATGGTCAGATATGATTTGTTTAATATTTAAATGAATTAAAAATTATTAAAATTTTAATTTGGATATATATGAGTATTTCTATAGTTTGTAAGGATATATAAGTAATTTTAAAGTTTAGAAGGATATATATGTAATTATGAACTTTTAGAAGGATATAGGCGTAATTCTCCCAATAGATAATGTGGTTAAACGCACGTTTTATATAAAACATAATATAAAACGAACAGAAACAATTTTAAAACGAGCACGGAAGTCCAGATTAAGAAAATATTTATTTTCTCATTCGTTTTGAAAGGTTTAGAACATTACCTCAAAATATGAATTCGAAACTTAACTGAAATTTGGCGCTTAATTATGTACGCGCAGTAAAATGTACAAATTTGTACAACAGTCAAAAATAATGAAAACATCATTATTCTGATTTTATATTACGAACCAGGAGTACATCTACGAAATAAAAATATAAAATATTATATTTTATATTGCTAAAATTATACCCGTACTCGAAATTGTAGTACACAATTCGATCACCTAACTACAATAATTGAGGTGGAGTCTGTTGAAAATATATTACTCCCTCTTTTCTCTCTGTGATCTCTCGGCATACACACACACTCATCATCATCAATCCAATCCTTCATCACTAAGAAATCAACAAGATCAGGGAGTAGCAAAAACAGCAGGAAAGTTGGAGTAGAACAACAAAGCCAGTGACCTTATCTTCTTCATCATCATCGTCGATCATCATCTCACCTTCACACTCATTGTAAGAAATTTGTTTTCTCTGATTTCTACACTTAAATCTCGTGATATATATCATGTTTAAACATCATAATCTAGCTATATAACATACAAAATCTAAGATTTGAAGCTTCGATCTTGAAAATGGTTTTGAACACCAAAACTACAAACTTAAAATCGATGGAAGAAAACTCGTTAAAAGGTTGATATTAAGTTGATAAAATGTTATATGATGATGATATGCATGTTAAGAACCAAGAATCAGGTGGATATATATATGTAAAAACTGATCAGACCACTGGACAAGACGATGCTACAGTGCATTCATAAACCACGCGATCGCGTGGTATTCAAGAACGAAACATGTTTGAACCATTTGATATTAACGCGATCGCGTGAAATTTAAGAACAAGAAACCTTCGAAAACCAAAAGAACGCAATCGCGTGGTTTTCAACCACGATCGCGTGATTTTTTTTCAAAGTCATGATCGCGTCATTTAACCCCCAGGATCGAGTGGTTTGCTTACCATGGTCGCATGGATTTGGTCAGTGTCCAAACTTGTAGAAATTCATATGTATGAAACGATTACGATGAACTAGTAAAAGACAAGTCTAAACGATTACGATGAACTAGTAAAAGACAAGTCAAGAGAATTACGATGAACTAGTAAATGACATATTGGTGAATGGGCTCGAGACACTAATGACAAATTCTAAGTCTCGTACTAACAAACGATATTTATATATATGACGAACATATACGTTTATGTTAATCGTTAAAACTCGATTAGAAAATCATTAACACTGATTTAGATTAAACGTATTCGATGACATTCGAAACGTGGAAATATTTACTTAATAAACGAAAGTAAATACGAAGGGAGATATAAACGACTAACATATCGTTTTAGAAATATTATTTTGTATATGTAACGAGTAAACAAACTTTCATATATATATACACTCGACATTTATAGTTGTATATTCACATATATACACAAAGTGATAAACGTTCGACAAACGTACGACCTAATGATATACAACAAGTATATTCACCTAAGTATACATATATAGAATAAATATATGTACATACGATGATAACGAATTCAAGGACTTACAATATTAAGAAACTAACAATTTCTTCAAACAAACAAACCAATAACATAAGTTGATTAAACAAATCAACCGTACTTATATAAATACATTTATTATGTATAGGTTAACATACCTTGAGCTGTTATCTGTCGACTGTTAGCATTCATACCGAGCAAACCAATGTGAGTTCACAGCCCCTTTTTACTGTTTTAATGCTTTTAAAACCTAGGGTGAAAAACATACAAATGTCTGCTAGAACATGCAACTATTAGAAAATGCAATAACTATTGAAATTGCTTTGGTGCTTATGTGTTTCTTAACTGCTATGTGTACTTAAGTGCCTCTGATTTTGAGAATGATCTCATATTATGCTTGAGAACTGTTTGTGAATGCATACATGCTGCTGTATAAACAACTCTGTAATGAAAAATGGTTTAACAAACCACTACAAAAATAAAACCTGTGAATTCACTCAACCATGTGTTGACTTTTACTATGTTTTTCAGGTAATTAGCAGCACAAATAAGACTGCACGCATATGGAGTTAGGCGACCCTCGACTAATTAGGATGCCACGTTTTGGGACACTTAAGATTTCTTTGTTAAATGATTTACATTAATCACTATTATGTAATCTTCTTGATAAAAACTGTGTACTTGATACACATTGTATTTTATAATACTATTTATACGACTTGACGAGTCGTGGTACTTTTGTAAACAAATCATTTACTTAAATGGCATCCTAAATTACTGTTCAGCAATAATCAAAAGCTCTGATCTGGCATGATGTTCAAAGTTGACGTCAGCACCCCCGCACTTGTTAATGCTTCCGCTAATCGCGCGTTGACTGCGCTGACCGAATTTGGGGGTGTCACAGATTGGTATCAGAGCCATTGGTTATAGTGAACTAGAGTTCTTTAAGTGACCTGAAAGCCTTAGAGACCTAGACTATAGCCTTGGCCAGAACATGCATGCACATATCTGCATACGCCTAACTTATTATAAGACGACTATTGTCGCAATGTGTTTAGATAAATAATTACGTGTTCCTACACGTGACTTTTAAAATATGGTTGAGATAACAATGACGACTCGATATACGAGAAATTATCAACCAACAACATAACACACTAAATCTATCCAGACGTTATCGTCTTATGTATAGTTAATACGACTTGTATCCCCTGAAACAAACTACACCTAAGATGGTCAATCTTGCTTAAGCATTAGGAGAATACTTAAATGCACTTTTATCAGATTAAAAATCTGAATCACATCTCATACATACAGCTCTCACTTTTAAGAGCAAACACATATAAAACTAATGGTTCCTACTTAGTTGCCATACGCCGTACACTAATCAGGTAACTCCCTGACACGCACTAAGATGACTTCTTGGAAAGCGGTGCCTCAAGATTTGATGGAGACATGCTCCACATACGAGCGCCTAGAACTTGCTGAAGGGCACACGGACTTGGATAACGAAAATGCCCATGCTACCTATGCCCGAGCACAGATGCTAGAAGAGCATGCTCGAGTGGCAGAGGGTGTAGCTGGAGTCAGCATGATGATGACTATATGATGGCGACCGTAGGAACACTATTATACGAACATCACGAATCGACGAATACACGGTCATGGTAGACCACTACGCAAACAAAACTCTCACCTTCTAAAGGATCGAACAAATCCTTACTAAACATTTAACGATTAGGAATGACGGCTTATCAGTCTAGTGGGTGGAGACAACAAATGGGAAATGTGATAGGTGTCGTAGTAACGAGCCTCTTAAGTACTATATGAACAAAACATAGGAAGGTATTGACATACACTAATCGAGATGGAGTCTCAACCCACCATTAGGGTAACCAGACCCACTTATGTGAAACAAACTCCTCCCCACAAATGACAAACTCATCTTGACAATTTTTATAAAATTTGTCTACAAAAATGTTTTACTATATTTTGAATAACATTCCAATGAGAACGATATTTTGGGCAACATCCAAACGAAAACTATGAGTTTTGAATAACATTTCAACAAACACTTTGAATAGAACACTGGAGAACACACCAGTACGCATGTATGAACCGGAGAACGACCGGTATCAAATTTTTTATTTTTTTTAATAAACTGGAAAACGTACCAGTGAGGCCTCAAACCGGAGAACAACCGGTGGATATACTGAAGAACGATCAGTACTATGAGTTGCTGGAGAACAACCAGTAGTGTTATAAACCGGAAAACGACCGGTAGATTAACTGGAGAACGACCAGTACTATGACAAACCTGAGAACGACCGGTAGACATGGGAAATGTTAATTCTTGGATTGAATTAACCTGTGTTTCCTACGATAACGACCTTGGGAAATGTTATTTTTAACTTGTGTTTTCAACGATAACTATTTTGGGAAATGTTATTTTTAACTAAATAACCTGTGTTTCCTACGACAACCACTTTGGGGAAATGTTATTTTTAATAAATGACCTGTGTTTCCTGCGATAACTATTTTGGGGAATGTTATTTAAATAGCTTGTGTTTCTTGCTATTACTGATTTGGGAAAATGTTAACTCTTGATTGAATTAACCTGTGTTTCCTATAAACCAATACTTTAGGAAATGTTTCTCTTAATCGATAAGCTTGTGTTTCCTACAAAGCAAACAACGAAACTATATTATGGGAAGACATCCCGCTCAAATTGTAAGTTGGATAGACATCTCCACTAAACTGTATCTTGGGAGACATCCCAACAAAATTATACTTTTGGATGACAATCCAACAAAACGAAATTGATTGAATCCTAACACCGTCACTGAGGTGTTGTGGAAAACGAAGACTTAACTTTAAGAAGTTAACTCACTAAAAATTGGATGACAAACACGTCATAGAACAAACCGATGGTAAGTTGATCGAATCAGGAGAAATAGTACCGGGATGTATCCAAACGTTTGAGGGTCATCTCTTCGAAATAAACTTACCACGGGTAGAGATGAGAAATTTCGGCGTTGTAGTCAGTATGAACTTGTTGTCAAGGAATCAAACTGAGGATATAGGTTGGATATGTTGGTAAGATTACCACTATCCATTATCTCTGACAGAGATAAGCACCTTACATTTCGCATCTAACGAATGGCACTGTTGGAGGCGTTATATGGACGCCAGTGCCGATCACCACTCTATTGGAGAGAGTTGGGTGACAGACAACAATCTGGTTTGTAGATTGTCTAGAAAACTACGGACAATATAGTTCAAGTATTTAATCAACTGAAAATAGCGTGAGGCTGACAAAAGAGTTTCGCCGATAACCGCTGTGAATCTCTTGAATATCAAGTAGGTGACAAAGCTCTACACAAAATATTGCCCTGGAAGGGGGTCGCATAACTTGGGAAAACTTAACCCACAAAATATTTAGGACTTTTTAAAAAAATCCTTGTAAGGATTGGTCCTAGACCTACAAACTAAAATTATCTCAGGAGCTTAACAACATTTATGACACTTGTCAAATTACTAATTTGAAAAAGTGTTTCTCCGATCGACAAAGTCCTTGACACAACAATAACAAATATGGGGACAACTATGATAACAACTATGAGTTCCACTACGATAATAACTACGATTCCATCTATGATTTTGAATGGACATATTGTAATTAGGGGTATGTACAAAACCCTGGAAAACTTAACTCGTGGATTTTAGTCAACGCTAAACGCATGTTAATCCTTTCTCGATGCCAATTCTACTAAATTGAGGCTAAGAGTGTCATAATAGTGACCTATCTAAGTCAACGCAAAACTCAGAATCTGCAACTGGCAGACGAGTCAACTCACTATGTTGACCGATTAGTCACGATAGGACTACACTGTAAACAACTATCCTATGACAATTATTTGGTCAAGAATGGACTACCTAACAAATGGTTACCTGGTAATCACAATATAACTACGATTCGAACTATGAAGTGGTCAGAACACGACTACTACAATATAACATCTATGATGGACTACGACATAAGTCCAGGATGATTAACAACGTCATTGTAAACTACCAATACCAATGGTAACTAAATATTTGTGAACTAATGAGTAGACATTAGTCCTTCAGATGTGAACGGTCATCACATAGAAAACCTTTTCTCTATTTCCTTTAATTGCCAGCACGGCACTAGCCTAACAAGGGGAGGAAAACAAACACAACTGAACGTCACATTACTTGACATATACCCGACTATCAGTGAGTGATACATAAACTACTACGATCGACACACTAGGCTATAATATATGTGGATATATACATGCGAGTTATGAAACCGTCAGGAAATGACTACCTTTAAACTCGCTCTAAATATTCTAGGCCTACTCGCATTTAAAAGACTTATTTATGACCAATTCATAAGTCAAGGGATACATGAGAGAACAACTCATAACATAACTTAAATTTCGAGGACGAAATTCCTTTAACAAGGGGAGAATGTGACAACCCGCAAAATTTTAGTACAATTAAGTACAGTAAACCCGTGAGTTTTACGCAAATTTCCTGGTTTAGTTTTAACAAAACTTCTGGATGTGTTGTAAGTCTAGCAAAGCCCCTTTTTTAAAAACAAAGAGTATTACATAATACGTAAGTATTTAAAAATTACGTACAAACGTATCGGAACAAATCCGACAAAAATAAATAACAAAAATTGGTGACACAAAATAATTAATAATTCAATTATTAATTACGAGTATTTATATATATATATATATAACAAATAGATAATGTGGTTAAACGCACGTTTTATATAAAACATAATATAAAACGAACAGAAACAATTTTAAAACGAGCACGGAAGTCCAGATTAAGAAAATATTTATTTTCTCATTCGTTTTGAAAGGTTTAGAACATTACCTCAAAATATGAATTCGAAACTTAACTGAAATTTGGCGCTTAATTATGTACGCGCAGTAAAATGTACAAATTTGTACAACAGTCAAAAATAATGAAAACATCATTATTCTGATTTTATATTACGAACCAGGAGTACATCTACGAAATAAAAATATAAAATATTATATTTTATATTGCTAAAATTATACCCGTACTCGAAATTGTAGTACACAATTCGATCACCTAACTACAATAATTGAGGTGGAGTCTGTTGAAAATATATTACTCCCTCTTTTCTCTCTGTGATCTCTCGGCATACACACACACTCATCATCATCAATCCAATCCTTCATCACTAAGAAATCAACAAGATCAGGGAGTAGCAAAAACAGCAGGAAAGTTGGAGTAGAACAACAAAGCCAGTGACCTTATCTTCTTCATCATCATCGTCGATCATCATCTCACCTTCACACTCATTGTAAGAAATTTGTTTTCTCTGATTTCTACACTTAAATCTCGTGATATATATCATGTTTAAACATCATAATCTAGCTATATAACATACAAAATCTAAGATTTGAAGCTTCGATCTTGAAAATGGTTTTGAACACCAAAACTACAAACTTAAAATCGATGGAAGAAAACTCGTTAAAAGGTTGATATTAAGTTGATAAAATGTTATATGATGATGATATGCATGTTAAGAACCAAGAATCAGGTGGATATATATATGTAAAAACTGATCAGACCACTGGACAAGACGATGCTACAGTGCATCCATAAACCACGCGATCGCGTGGTATTCAAGAACGAAACATGTTTGAACCATTTGATATTAACGTGATCGCGTGAAATTTAAGAACAAGAAACCTTCGAAAACCAAAAGAACGCGATCGCGTGGTTTTCAACCACGATCGCGTGATTTTTTTTCAAAGTCATGATCGCGTCATTTAACCCCCAGGATCGAGTGGTTTGCTTACCATGGTCGCATGGATTTGGTCAGTGTCCAAACTTGTAGAAATTCATATGTATGAAACGATTACGATGAACTAGTAAAAGACAAGTCTAAACGATTACGATGAACTAGTAAAAGACAAGTCTAAACGATTACGATGAACTAGTAAAAGACAAGTCAAGAGAATTACGATGAACTAGTAAATGACATATTGGTGAATGGGCTCGAGACACTAATGACAAATTCTAAGTCTCGTACTAACAAACGATATTTATATATATGATGAACATATACGTTTATGTTAATCGTTAAAACTCGATTAGAAAATCATTAACACTGATTTAGATTAAACGTATTCGATGACATTCGAAACGTGGAAATATTTACTTAATAAACGAAAGTAAATACGAAGGGAGATATAAACGACTAACATATCGTTTTAGAAATATTATTTTGTATATGTAACGAGTAAACAAACTTTCATATATATATACACTCGACATTTATAGTTGTATATTCACATATATACACAAAGTGATAAACGTTCGACAAACGTACGACCTAATGATATACAACAAGTATATTCACCTAAGTATACATATATAGAATAAATATATGTACATACGATGATAACGAATTCAAGGACTTACAATATTAAGAAACTAACAATTTCTTCAAACAAACAAACCAATAACATAAGTTGATTAAACAAATCAACCGTACTTATATAAATACATTTATTATGTATAGGTTAACATACCTTGAGCTGTTATCTGTCGACTGTTAGCATTCATACCGAGCAAACCAATGTGAGTTCACAGCCCCTTTTTACTGTTTTAATGCTTTTAAAACCTAGGGTGAAAAACATACAAATGTCTGCTAGAACATGCAACTATTAGAACATGCAATAACTATTGAAATTGCTTTGGTGCTTATGTGTTTCTTAACTGCTATGTGTACTTAAGTGCCTCTGATTTTGAGAATGATCTCATATTATGCTTGAGAACTGTTTGTAAATGCATACATGCTGCTGTATAAACAACTCTGTAATGAAAAATGGTTTAACAAACCACTACAAAAATAAAACCTGTGAATTCACTCAACCATGTGTTGACTTTTACTATATTTTTCAGGTAATTAGCAGCACAAATAAGACTGCACGCATATGGAGTTAGGCGACCCTCGACTAATTAGGATGCCACGTTTTGGGACACTTAAGATTTCTTTGTTAAATGATTTACATTAATCACTATTATGAAATCTTCTTGATAAAAACTGTGTACTTGATACACATTGTATTTTATAATACTATTTATACGACTTGACGAGTCGTGGTACTTTTGTAAACAAATCATTTACTTAAATGGCATCCTAAATTACTGTTAATCAATAAGCAAAAGCTCTTATCTGGCATGATGTTCAAAGTTGACGTCAGCACCCCCGCACTTGTTAATGCTTCCGCTAATCGCGCGTTGACTGCGCTGACCGAATTTGGGGGTGTCACAAAAAACCCACTAATCCGTCCGCCCGAAGGCACGACAACGAATTAATGGTAAAACCCGCTGGCCTCAAGGATCGAACCTGGGTTTCCCAGGTCTCCTATCATTGACCCCCAAGCCTCTGACCAGTTGAGCTGGACATCATTGGCTGGATTAAGGTCATTTAAAAGGCTTAAATTACTTTTCCATTGTTCATATCATTTTTAATTTAATTCTTTTATCATATTTACGTAAACGATCTACTTTTAAATAGATTCTCTCACTAACGAGTATATTTGTTAGAATACTTAGCATATGGCCTTTGTAAAGTGAAACAACCGATGCAACTTATATGTGAATTATATCAACTCTTTTTAATTTTCTTTATACATGTTTATGATTTATTTTGTTTACGGGCATTAATCATTAAGGAATTCAATTGATATTATTGCATTATAATAACTTGATTGATGTGTATGTGAGTCATTCATAAATATAAGTTAATATTTTTTTTATGTCAAAAGTGTGTATTAAGTAAGTCCTGGTGTCATCATAGAGATAGGAAGTTGATGATGTAATTAAATCTAGATATCTTTCCTGGTGTCATCATGGTTCTCATATGACTAATTTATCACTAATCCTCTTATTGTTGTCCCCTAGCTAGGTTCAGCTCTAGTGTTCGCACATTTTTGTGAATTGCAAACTCTATCCGGCCATTTACGAACTTATAAAATAGTTGTCCTTATCAAAACAACCTTTGAAGTCTTTAAACGTCACGCTGTTGCCACAATGTTATGTCACACAATTACTCGAATTGATATGTTTTCCTTTCGAAGAAACGTGATCGTAGTTACAATACTATGTTATCAGATCTTTTATTATCCTCAAAATGTATAAATTGTGTTTACTCAATACACTTGAGTCAAACCCTATGTATAGACGGAGTAAGAAAAGATCTGATAACATAACACAACAACTAAAGTCATGTATAAAGTTTCAGAAAGGAACACATATCAGGGTCTACCATGTAGTAGAACAATGTGACAAGATCAATATGATGTTTAAAGGGTTTAGATTTTGTGTGGACAAAAATAAAATATTCTAGATGGAAGTTATTACTAAAGAGCAATATTATTTGTGCTTGAATCCAATAATCGACATAATACATCAATATATAGGAAAAACACAAAGCCCTAATCTAAATGGGTCGGGCTATCTCTGACGGGCTAGATTATCCGTTAACATCCCCCCGCAGTGAGCGGGAGGTCTTCGAACACTCAAACTGGATCGGAACTCAGCAAACAAAGAGGACGGAAGCCCTTTGGTGAAGATATCTGCATACTGATAACGAGACGGGACATGAAGAACGCGAACCTGTCCCGTTGCTACTTTGTCACGAACGAAATGAATGTCAATATCAATATGTTTCGTGCGTTGCTGTTGAATGGGATTAGATGACATGTATACAGCACTGACATTGTCACAATAAACTAAAGTAGCTGTAAAAAGCGGTGCATGAAGTTCTCGAAGAAGATTGCGAATCCAAGCAGTTTCAGCAACAACATTAGCAACTCCCCTATACTCAGCTTCGGCACTAGAACGAGAAACGGTCTGTTATCTTTTTGACGACCAAGAGATGAGGTTGTCACTAAGAAACACATAATAACCTGAGGTCGACCTGCGAGTAGTAGAACACCCAGCCCAATCGGCATCAGAGTAAGCTGTGAGTTGGGTAGTGCGTGATGCGTATAATTGTAGACCATGATCAATCGTCCCGCGAACATAGCGAATAACACGCTTTAAAGCATTGTAGTGGGGTTTGCGCGGATCATGCATAAATAGACATAGTTGTTGAACTGCGTAGGTCAAGTCTGGTCTCGTGAAAGTAAGGTACTGTAAAACCCCTGCAAGACTGCGGTACAGAGTGGGGTCAGTGACGGGTGGACCATTTGGGCCAAGCTTGGCTTCAGTATCTACTGGAGTCTTACACGGGTTGCAATTGAGCATGTGAGCCCGCTCAAGAATTTCGGTAGCATACTTTTTCTGAGAGAGAAACATCCTGGTGTTATTGCGTAAAACTAAGATGCCTAGAAAATAGTTAAGAGGACCGAGATCAGTCATAGCAAAATCCTGATGTAGATCAGTCATAGCAATCTCTGACCCATGACTGAATATGAATAATGATGAATCACATCGGCTCTATTGAAATCCAACACGAGTGGCATAACCTGCAAAACGCTGAAACCAGGCACGAGGAGCCTGTTTGAGACCATATAAGGATTTCTTCAGAAGGCAAACATGATTTGGTTTCTTAGGATCTGAGAAGCCAGGAGGTTGATGCATGTAAACTGTTTCAGACAAATGACCATTAAGAAAAGCATTTTTCACATCCAGTTGGTGAATAGGCCACTATCGACATACTGCAAGGCTGAGAACTGTACGGATAGTGGCCGGTTTAACAACTGGACTAAAAGTCTCGTTGCAATCAATACCATGTTGTTGACTGTGACCATTAGCAACAAGTTGCGCTTTGTAGCGACTCAATGAACCATCGGCATTAAATTTGTGTTTATACAACCACATGGAGCGCATAATGTTGACGTTTTGAGGGCGAGGAACAAGAATCCAGGTGTTATTCTGAATGAGAGCATTATATTCATCACACATAGCATGTTTCCAGTTAGTGTCTTTCAGAGCATAAAGAGGAGACTGGTGAATAGGAGAGAGAGTAGTTATGTGAAGATTAAGTCTTCAACTGGTTTGACAATGCCAACCTTAGAACGTGTGATCATGGGGTGTTGGGAACGTGTGATCATGGGGTGTTGGGGCACAACATTGTTGGTTAGTGGAGGTGGTGTATGAGTAGGGGTGGTGTAGTTGGAGTCGGTGTTGGAGTTGGTGTTGGTTGTGCTAGATGTGTAGGTGTAGGTGTAGGTGTAGGTTGAGGTTGAGGTTGAGGTTGAGGTTGAGGTTGAGGTTGAGGTTGAGGTTGAGGTAATGGTTGTTGGGAAGAATTAGGTGTCGTGAGAAGGCGTAAAGCAATTGGTGAGGGATCAAGATTATTGTCTAGAAATTGATATGAAGGAGATTTAGTAGGAGTCATGGAACCAAAAGGAAAGATGGACTCGTCAAAGGTGACATAACGAAAAATGATGATTTTATTAGTGCTTAGATCGAGAAAACGGTAACCACGATGGTCAGCAGGGTACCCAAGAAAGATAGATGGTGTGGTGCGAGGAGCTAGTTTATGTGGAGGGAAAGCATAGGGATAACAAAGACATCTAAATGTGCGAAGGTGAGAGTATGATGTTGGTTTATTGAATAATTTAGTGTATGGGATGTCGTTATTGATAGAGGTGGATGGAAGGAGGTTGAGTAGAGTAGTGGCCATTAGTAGTGCTTCGACCCAATACTCAGGAGGAAGGCGAGCTTGAAATAGAAGCGAACGCACAACATTATTAATGGTACGAATCATACATTTAGATTTACCATTTTGCTGAGAGGTACGTGGGCATGAGAAGCGGAACTGAATGCCATGTGTAGCAAAAAGATCATGTAGGTAGTTGTTATCAAACTCACCACCATGATCGCATTGCAAATATTTTATTTCACAATTGAATTGGGTATTGACAAATGCACGAAAATGCATAAATTTAGATTGAGCATCAGATTTTCTACGTAGCGGATAGACCCAAAGAAAGTGAGAGAAGTGGTCGAGAAAAAGAACGTAAGATTTAAATCCATTTACACTAGAGATGGGAGATGTCCAAAGATCAGAGTGAACAATGTCAAAGGGAGACGTGACAACAGACTCAGATCGATGGAAGGGAAGTCTGGTTTGCTTCCCTAGCTGACAAGCACGATACATGAGAGGAGTGTTTGATTTATGACATGAAATAAGACCACGAGAAGCAAGAGTATGAAGAACTGAGTCACCAGGGTGACCAAGTCTTTGGTGCCATAGGGAATGACTATTTGAAATTGATATAAATGTTGAGGCTGCGACGTGTAGCGGATATAAATCACCATTGCTGTCACAGCGAAGAAGAGTTTTACGGGTATTGTAATCGCTCACAGTGAAACCATAATGGTCAAAATCAATAGAACACTTATTATCGGTAGTGAACTTGCGAACTGAAATAAGGTTTTTAATTATATTAGGAGTAACAAGTACATTTTTAAGGTGTAGGGGACGATAGGGATTAGAAATTTGTGCATTTCCAGAGTGAGTAACGGGTATAATTGATCCATTACCAACAATAACAGAATGAAATTTGTTATTAGAATTAGAAGATTGAAGATTACCAGTATTAGATGAGAGATGAGAAGAAGCTCTGGTATCCATGTACCAATGCTTATCTTCAGAAGACATTTTAATAATAACAATATTATAATTGATGGATGAATCAAATAATTTAAGTTATGTTAAAATTTGACATATACGATGACGAAGACTTTGAGGTTTAAAATTTAGATGGAAGGAAGGTAATTACGGAATGCACATGAATATATTTTTGAGAAACAGCCAAGACAAGTGATAGAATATTATTATATGATATAATAATTGGATCATATGCAAATGGTTATCGAAAGGAAATCGAATGGCCACTGAAATTAATATCCACAAAGATTATAATCTATCTATACATATAAAACAAAGATTTTTCTTGATTTTTAGACATGACAAATCATAACATTTCCTTTTCTTTAGAGCATCCTAACTTGCCACATAATCATATTATGTTTTCCTTAAAAACCTACTTGAGTTAATAGGGACAATTTCATGTATATCCTTCGAAACATTCAAAATTACGTCAATATCCATCTAAATTTTAAAATTACGCCAATATCCTCGTATAAGTTCATAATACACATATATATCCAAACAAATAAAATTATAATATTTAAATGATTTTAGTAATAAAAAGTCTCAATTAACAAGTATTATGTCTATATTACCCTTTTCTAACCGAAAAAGATTTACTATCTTTAGATCTTCTTCGTCCTAATTAACGGTTTTACGTATTACCCTAATCATGAAACTCCGACTGAAAGTTCGTTAACCAAGGTTTATCCATGTGATCCAATCTATCTTTATGTTAGTTTTTCTTCCTTTTGCTCACGATCTATCAATTCCTTCGGGGCTAACATGTGCACCATCATCTAAAAACAATACTCCGTATTATATTTGATTTGTGATTTAGATATATCATATATAAACAAGACAACTATTTTATTAACAAAACATAATCAATGTTCGATAGATATTATACGTCTGCAAGCAAGGTTGAGGCAAGTTTTTGATTAGGTTAAATCTCAAGAAGAAGAAGACAGTCGTGAGGATTTTTGTTAAAAAAGGGTAAAAAAGTCAAAATACTTGTAAAATAATATTTATTAGAAGTTAATAATATTCAAACCATTTAATTATTGTAAAATTTTAATGTTTGGATATGAGTGTGTATTCTTAAGGTTTGAAAGGAAATTGAAGTAATTTTAAATTTTACAAGGATATTGATGTAATTTTAAAGGTTTGGAAGGATATAGATGAAATTCTCCCAAATTAATAATTACTAAGACTATTATTATTTATTAATTATACTTTATTAATATAGGCCTTTAAAATTCCTATTCCTATATTATATTTAATATATAACAATTTTTACCTACATAAAAAAAATTCATTTTCTAATCCATATCTTATACATTGTAGTTAAAAAATATTATCATCATCAACTACCATGTTTTAAGAAAATTAGTTTTAATAAAGATACCTGAAATTGATTATTTTTTGTACATTTTAGTATATATTATTATTGAATTTCAGTAACAAATTTTAAACTTTCAACAATATTAAGATACAGTTGAAAACCTAAAAAACATATGATTAATTTTTATTTTTTTAATTACCTTGCATTGCATAGGCTCAACAAATGCATTAAAACTTAACATTAACTTACAAATTAATTTATGTATTCAAACTTAAACATAATAACATATAAACTGATTTAATGGTATTATATAAATGGGCGTGCATCGCACGGGCTCAATGCTTAGTTTTCATATATAAAATAAAGTTTTTTAATTGCCTATTAGAGTGTATTACTTTAATTAACGATTACGTGTTATTAATTTACAAACTCTTGAACATTATTTGCAAAGAAGTTTGGTTTATAACTTTATGCTAAAAAGTAAAGGAATGATGTATATGAAAAATATTGAAGTAAACGTAAAGTAATTGGTCAAAACCACAAATTAATTGTGTTATCGATAACACTGATTATATGCTCATTAATATATTCGTCTACTTACAAATTACTATAACTGCACTTTTCAAACGGCTGTGCATCGCACGGGCTCAATGCCTAGTATATTATAAAGGATGAAAAACTTTAATAAGAAGAATAACGTACGCTAGCTGTGGTTTCTTTTCTTTTAGTTTGTTACCGACGATCGTTGCCGATGATTGTGCAAAGAGGCCGATGGTAATTTTAGGTTTTCATAGATTTAGCTCTGCTACCATAAAGAGCAATATTATTTGTGCTTGAATCCAATAATCGACATAATACATGAATATATAGAAAAAACACAAAGCCCTAATCTAAATGGGCCGGGCTATCTCTGACGGACTAGATTATCCGTTAACAATTACTAAATGGATAATATTGAATTGAAGAGTATATATGCAAATGCTAGAATTGAAGTTAATTTGATGGAGAACTATGAGATTGTTAGTGATCTTGTAAAAAAAATATATGTTATTAATGTCACTAAGAACCATTTTCTATCTTCTTGTAAATGAAGCTAACATATATGGATGTTGGTTTGAAAAATGTTGCTTCATATTGAGGATTTTTCTTCTTCATTGTCTTTCACTTTTAAAAACTAAGAGAGGTGATATCGAGAAAGAAGAAAAATCCATTAACATAAAAGTATAAAACTAAAAAACCCTAAAATAAATAGGATTTTTCTATACATAGCTCTAAGTGCTATGAATAACAATATAAATTCCTTATAAAATAACATTCAACTTCTATTGAAAACGGTCAACTACTGTAAAACCGCCAGCCATATTTTGTTAAATAGTGAACGTCAACCGTTTTTTAACCGTCACGTATCAACCACCCATGATTTTTTAGTTGTTATCCATAGCCCTTAGGGCTATGTATATCAAAATCCAAATAAATATTGCATTTATGAATTTCAATCACTAAACAAATATCTAATTTTCCTTATCTATGGTTCCGGAGGAGCCAACCCCCAACCGCTCTTTGACAGTTACAAAATCCATTGACTTTCAATATGGTGTATTGGATCCCATTGACTTTGTATCATAGCATTCCTTTATTCCATAGTTTCAGTTAATTTGCGCCAGATACAGTTTTCTTCTAGGGTGAACCGCTCCCACGATCTCGTCTTTAAAGGAAGACATCCTTCAAATTGATTAATCTAATTTACTCTTTTCTCTTTCAAGTTTTGGCGGAGAAATTTAATCCAACACCTCTGGTCTCAATAAGTAAACCCCAAATATAACATCCAATATATTTCATAACATTATTTAAATATATTTTACATCGGAAGCGCAAGTCCAAACAAACATTAACAATTTACGTTATAGAACATTAGGTAAACTAAATCATAATATTTCAAAAATCATAGTATATCTGATTTGGGTGTTATTTAATTCCAAAATACAACTTGAGCTTATTCCAAAACCAATATCAGAGTAAGCCTGGTCAAACATTCCATCCCGAACAAACTTCTTGCCAATCCCGTTATATCAAAACCATAACCTACAAGAAGTGGAGTGGTGGGGTTAGCTCAAAGCTAAGTGAGTGAATAAATAACCAACGGCCCAACTTAGCATAACAATCTTGTTTACAGCAAATAATTGTAAACAAATAACATCACAGTAGATCGATGGTCCTTGGGGAAACCTTCATCCAAGAATACCAACAGTAAACACATAATATCAATGAGGATCGGTGGTTCCTGTGACAACTCTCCAAATTAGGTACTAATTAAACTTAAGCATGTGCATTCTTACGCTAATTTCCTGACAAAAGTTTAAGCAAAAACTACTGATGTGAAATAAGTCTAGCAAGCCCAAAATAATAATACGAAAAGTATTACAAAGTTTGTAATTTATATAATTACACATTAAATGCTTAAAAGGATAGCGAAATACGAGTCCGAAAAACGTCGCAGAAATGTTCCCAAAATCATTTCGAAATATTATTTAACTAAAATAATATATGGGAAAATTTTTAAAACGGAATAATATTGCGTTTTAAATACATATTAGGCACGCAGAACATTTATAATGTACAAATCGTACAACAGTCTAACATAATGAAAATTTCATTATTCTAACTTTAAATAACGTACCAGGAGAGCATCAACAAAATAAAAATATAAAATATTATATTTTATATTGTACTAATTATACCCGTACCCAAAATTAGCGGGACAAAAATGTCAACCACCTTAAATAATTGAGGGGGCAAACCTCTGTTTTAAACCATACTCCGTATCATATTGATATATACATGTTTTCCTTCATCAGATCAACAACAACACTTCAATTATTTCTATCATTTTTTTTCTTCTTCTTCCTCTCAAATTAAACCCAAGGAACCAGCAGCAACAAGCAGTAGCAGAAGCTAGGTAACCATATAAACAATATTCATCATCATCGGACCATAACTTCATCAGCACCGTCATTTTCTCCATTGTAAGGAACTTACTTTCTTAAAATCTTTACTTCAAATTTCGTTATATATCATAATCTATACATATAACTCACCAAAAACTGATGAATCATTTGATTGTCTTGAAATAAAGGTTGAAAAACAAAACTTGAAACCAAAATTTATATATGTAAAACTTGTTATAAAGTGTTGTTATGTTGCATATTGTTGTTATTAAACAAATAAACACGAAAACCACTTGAACTATTTCAAAAACATACCTTGAACTCGAGTTGCAGAACTTAAAAATGAAACAGGGGGTCCGGGTTACGAGCCCAAGCCGAACGGATGGACCAAGCCAACCGAATGACTGGACCAAGCCAACCGAACGGCTGGACCAAGCCGAACGGCTGAATGCTTGATGGGCCGGCTGAATGTTTGCTGGGCCGAAGGATCTGGGTTGGGCCGAATATTTGGACCAGGACAGCTAATGGGCCGAAGGTTTTAAGGCTTTAAATGATATTAGGTTAGACCGAACGGGTTACATAAACATTTGGGCCGTGTGATTGAGTTATGAGCTCGGACGAGTGAGTAATAAAACGGGCTAAACGAGTTATATAATTGGGCTAAGTCATTGGGCCAAGACAAAAATCTAAATGGGCCGAGGAATAATTACTAAATGTTTTAAAACCATTATTGGGCCGAATGAGTTTAATATTTTGGGCCGAATTAAATTGTTTTGAAAACGGGCCAAGTGTTGGGCCGAGCCCAACGAACCGTTAAACAATAAAATGTAAAACGACTCGAGTTAATAGTTGTAATGTATAACTTTAAACGAGAATGAATGTTTCATTTTTATAAAGTTAGGACATAATTATAACTTATAAACTTTTATATATATATATCAGCGAACGTTTATGATTATATATATATATATATATATATATATATATATATATATATATATATATATATATATATTTTATATATATACAAATGACGACTTTTTAATAACGATGACATTTATTTATCTTATAAACGGAAATAAATACAATGAGAAGTTTTATAACAAATAAAACTTATATACATTTTAATACGTAAACCACATATTTAACACACACACACACACACATATATATATATATATGTATATACACATACGCACGACAAATTCAATATGTTGAAATCATAACTATATAATTTTTCATATATATACACAAAGGGAATATACGTTTAACAAACGTACTAAATATAATATACAACAAGTATATTTATATACATATACATGTACAACAAATATATATATATGTACAATGGGAACCAAACGACATTTAAATATATGTATACAACTACATACATGTAGATACATATACGAAACGAAATATACGACATAAAAATAATAACGATATTTCAACATAATGTCAACAACTATTTGTACAAATTAAGAAATCAACAATTTCTTTAAAACAAACAAACTATTAACATAAATTGATTTAACAAATCTAAGTACTTATGTTAATACAATTATTGCGTATAGGTTGACATACCTGGGGCGCCATCCATCTGCTAGCATTCACATCACTACCACTACTGTGAGTTTACAGCCCCTACTTTTAAATGTTTTCTGCTTTTGAAACACAGGGGTGTTAAACATAGAAATTGCATGCCAACACATGCAACTAAATTATAAATGCTTTATTGCTTTTATACGAATGATTGATTGATGAAATTACATCTTCACAACTATTTTCGGAATTAGACAACGTATCCTAGTACGGACCTAGACTTGAAATGTATGCATGAAAAGACCTTATGTCATGCAGACTGTAACCATTAGCTAGGTGACTCTAGCCACTGAGTATACGGATAGTACTATTGCCGTGACGACCCTCCTAAGGATAGGAGCGTATATTTACATGTCCTTCAGGCAAACAACATATGTGACACCCGGTTAAAAAGGGGCAAAATTAGCGGCCAATTTAAACCTTAATCATTCATACTCAGTACGCGTTAATACAAAAGTATTCGGATGATATATATATATATATATATATATATATATATATATATATATATATATATATATATATATATATATATATATAATGTATATATATAACGTTAAATGATTATTTAATAATCACATACAAACAAATCTGAAAAAACGCGCAATCTCAAATACGGACGTTGCTGCAAAACATTTCTAAATAATATATTATTGTCGAGAATAATAATTATTTACTCAGAAAATATTTAAATATATTTTTGCACAACTGAAATCACGAGAAAACTATCCGTATATTCAAAGTGAAACAAAGATATAATTTTATATCTCATTAAAAGTATTTTTATAAAATACTTCAATTGAAAATATTTTCGAATACATATTTAGAAATTTACCATTTAAAAACATTATACTACTTTACGATCGGGTACACGAACACGGGTACCACCAAAACCAATTATTGGAGACGGTTATATACCGACTTCAATAATTCACCCAATCACTCAGACACATTCTTCATCACTCTGGGCTCTCTCGTTCTCTCCTCTCGGTATCACTTCAATTCATCAATCAACAACATCATCAACAACAACAAGAATCAACATCATCTTCATCATCATAATCATCATCTTCGATCATCACCATCATCCGGTTCATCATCATCCTCCTCACGGTTCCAAATTTTAATTTGTAAGAACACTCACCAATTTCCTTTAATTTCGTGTTTATAATATGTAATATATCATGTATTAGTGTTCTACATGCGAGAAAATTAGCTAAAATTGTGTTAGAACTCGTTTTGTTAAAAACTTGGACGAACAGACCTGTAATGGCCATGATCCGGCCACGATCCGGCGGATCCTTCTTAAAACTGCACAATCATGATTCGGCCATGATCCGGCGGATCATAGGGTCCAAAACAGAAACTGAGTTGTAAAATTTTGAACTTATATGTACGGATAGTTATAAATAATACGGCACACAAATGAACGAGCTATTTATATACGAAACAAACATTATTATATTTTTGGAATATAATCTCGAGTCGCCACCAACGGGCCGTACACTTTTACAAACCTTGAACGGAAATACAAATTTAAACACACGGACATAATTTAAACGGATAAACATTGATACGGGAATACATTAGACAATCCAAATAATCATTCGATATCTCGCGTGTTAGGACACTAGGAGATTCGGGGATTGTCTATTCCACATCGGATATATACATTGCTCGGTGACTCAGGTGAGTCTCACAGCCCCACTTTTACTGTTTTTAAACTTGGGGTGAGATACAATGCTTACTTGTTTTCGTGATCACTGTTATTCGGTTAGTTAATTTAATTATTAACTCAGTTGGTTATCATTGTCGGTCTTGATTTTCTTTGTTCGGTTATTGCATGAGTGTTTTAATTCAGGAAAGTCCTCATCATTACATGGTTCATTAACTTAATAAGGCGCGATTACTAAAAGATAGATCTATCATGGGAGTGACGTCCCCGTCCGGGTTGCTAGCTACAACCACGTCCAAACGGGCATTTTAGTAATTGTTATGGGTGTTGACACCGTTCGGGAGGCACAAATCGGGTTAGGCCTCGAACCATGGCTTATTTCAATACAATGTCATTGTCGGTAAATCTAGTCGGTAACCTTAATTGGTTTAATCATTGTTCGGAAACCTTTATTGGTTTATCATTGTTCGGTTATGTTGTTGAATCATTGTCGGTATTAAATCGTCGGATAATCATGTTGATCACATCATATTTTATGTTAAACCTGTGAGATTCACCAGCTTATTAGCTGACCCTTTTAGTGTTGTATTCTCAGGTGATCAGCAACAGTAGGATGGCCTACAGGATACGCTAGCTAGTACGAGTCGCATGCATCTATAAACATATGAAGATTTTATAGCATTATCTTTTGTTAATCGGTTATGTATTAAAATCTTTAGAATCATTATGCGAACTCAATTATGTTGTAAGACTTATGACCCAAACTATGTATTGCTTTTGTAAAATGTTTAAACGTCTCATGTAGAGTCGTTTGCTTGTACCTCTGCGCTTTGATTATTGATTAGTCACACCCAAAATCTTCGCTTCCGCAAACCAGGAAATCGGGGGTGTGACAACATAAGTGATGGTCATGGTTTGGTTATAGGGTTAGGTCGCGTTACTTTAACTTGTAAGGTTTAGCTCACCTTGCAGGGGATCATAGTCTAAGTAATTCCCACATACTTTTAGGAAGAACGAATCCTACAACTGTTTCATACCGGAAAACATACCGGTTACTTAATTTATACTGGCAAACAACCAGTGATATATTTTGGGGTAACATCCCACATAAAACTTGATATCTTAGGGTAACAACCCTACAAAACTTGTACTTTGCAAATGAATAACATTTCATTTATACAAACATACTTGGTTTAACAAACCACATACATACATAAAACCTGTAAATTCACTCAACATATTTTGTTGACAACTCTTCTCTATGTTTTTCAGGAAATTAGCCGCGTAAGTAAGAATCACATGCATTCAGGATGGACAACCCTGGACTACTTAGGATGTCACTTAATATGGGACGCTTTTGGAGATTTCCTCGGTATAACTGCAGAACCTTGCAGTCATACTCATGAAATCTTATATTACTCTTATGTATTTTAAAACTTAATGTTTTAAACACTACTACTGTTACGACTAAACTAGTCGGAATCTTTTTTAATAACAGTTAAACTTGGCATCTTAACATATTATGTTGTGCAATAGCCATATGCTCTGAGTATGTATGTACTACCTGGTTGTATTACTGTTCGCAGCCCCGCCACGTCACCAAAGCTTCCGTACACATTATTATTATTGATTGTAATTACTGTTTGGCGGGGTGTGACAGACTTGGTATCAGAGCCATTGGTTATAGCGAACTAGAAGTCTTTAAGTGACTGAGAACCTTAGAGACCTAGACTATAGCCTTGGCTAGGTACATTTATGCATTCACGCATACATACTTTGCATATATCTAACATACGACTAACACGTCACACGCGATTTCTTTTGTCTCAGCATGTCGAGACAACACCCGATATATGTGTCTGACTAAGAGGAGGAGCCGATGGAGGACTCCTATCAGAGCCTTGCGAGTTCAGGAGTCGAGAGTCCGACTGCTCATCTTAGGGCTACTTCTGACCACACCAGCGATGCCTACATTGCACCACCCCCGACCGCACCTGTGGTCACACCTACTACTGTTTCCACTGATCCTACCACACGTATGCTAGGGTCTACCTTTATGGCGACACGCCATATGACTGCTGGACCTTCTAGAGGACCGGTACCGAGGAGGACACCCCGGATGTGTGTCCGAGATTCACCCACTGGACCATTAGCGCCGAGGGACAAGGCGCCGATGGACGAGTCTGCCGAGTCACCACTGAGAGCACCCAGGTTTGCTCATCTGGAGTGGATGATTCCTACGTTAGGGCGTTGGAGATCACTAGAGGGTATTCCCTCTACGTTTGAGATGGGGGAGTCTTCACGATCCCTAGCTCCATTGCCTACCACCGGAGAACCGGTAAAGCTGACTCTCCCTACTCTGGTTGCTGTTATGCGTACATTGTTTCGCATTTCCGCTAGCAGAGGTGCTCACCTCATGGGGGTGCAGGGCGAGGTCTCCCGTCTCTATGGAGACATGGCAGATGTACATGAACGTTGCCATTTCTTGATGGGCAACATGGTTGCTGCCCGAGAGATAGCTGAGACTGCACGTACTCGTGTGAGGGTACTGGAGAGACGTGCTAGGATAGCAGGGTTTATGGTTGGAGCTTGTGTGATGATAGCTGTGTTGAGGACAGCTGTGGGATTGTTTTTACCTTATTTCTATTAGACCTATGTATGGCGGGTTGTGCCTACTAGGTATTAGACTGATTACTTTTGGCAGATGGGCATATCTATGTACTAGACATGTACTAGGTAAAAACTGTTGTTAGAATGGGTATATGTATAGGAAAACCCATTATCTTTTGTATAGCGTAAACACCGATGGGCATATTAGGGATCCCATCTTGTTTTGTACGAAACGACTGTATCAGCGTTATAACTTTTGATATAATATAACATATGTTTGGTTTGTATTTCGTATTCATTACAATTGTCAACAACTATAGTATTATACCTATATCTATATGCGTGTGATTGAACGATAATAAATCGAAAGCCCTTGAAATCATTTCTTGTAAACCTTGAAACACATTAACCACCGATTGTTGATTCTTGTATTAAATTCCTTTGAACCTAATCGTGTTAAATGATGATGAAAAGAAATATGTATTTGGCATTATATAATGACGCCTGGCTAACGTGATTATATTGTACTAAGTACATATGGGCGTTTCAAAGTCATGCGACACGTAATGCGAACTCTTGTTCTTCATCCTTCATATTGTTCCTTTGTTGATCAATGTGAAATCTTGTCCTTTTCACATTCACTATCTTGGCATTGACTTCTGCATTTTCTTAACCGCAGAACGGAATCATGCCACCAAAACGACGAACAACTAAGAACAGTCGACGTATGACCACACCTCCAGCCACTGAAACTATTCCACCACCCAACACTGGAGAAACTACTAAACAAATGATCGCATGGCGAATAGCTGAAGGTATTTCCGAGCATGAGGCAAGCCGAAACTGCGAGAATGGAATAAATGACAGCGAATCTACCCCTGTTAACACTGAGACACTTGTGAATACCCGCCGAGGGTGTTCATACAAAACCTTTCTGGCCTATAAGCCAACTACTTTCCGCGGCCAGAGGATGCTATTGGTATCATTCACTGGATAGAAAAGATGGAATCAGTGTTAGATATCAGTGATTGCTTACCTGAGTGTATGGTGAAGTATGCCACCTGCACCTTGGTTGACAAGGCGTTAATATGGTGGAACAGTCAACTCCAATCCATGGGAAGCGACGCTGCCCACTCCATATCTTGGGGAGTGCTGAAAAATATGATGCTAGAAGAGTTCTGTCCCCGTAGTGAAATGCAGAAAGTTGAAACTGATTTGTGGGACATTAAGATGATTGGCGCTGATGTCACTGGGTACACCACTAAGTTTCAGGAACTAGCGCGACTGGTGCCACACATGGTGACACCCGAGTTTAAACGCATTGAGCATTACATCTGGGGATTGGCACCTCAGATCCGTAGTTTGGTTACTTCATCAGAACCTACCACATTCAGGAGTGCTGTTACTCTAGCTCAGAGATTGACCGATGAGGCGGTCAGAATGGGGACCTTGACCAAAAAGGTTGTGATAGGAAAAGTTGAGCCAAGCAGCACTGAAGCTGGTAGTTCTGGAGGTCTGAAGCGTAAGTGGAACGGCAGAGGGTGTGACCGTCAGGGTCAAACAAATAAGAAAGGATTTGGAAACCTGAAGTCCTATGCTGCCACCACTGTGGAACCAAAGCCATACTTGGGTAACAAACCTAGGTGTGATAAGTGTAACAAACACCACGAGGGTGAATGTTGGTTTTGCAACAACTGTAGAGGTTGGGGTCACAAAACCCAAAACTGTAAAGTTAACCCTACACCTAGGGAAAACACGGAACGCCAAAATCAAGGGTGTTTTGAATGCGGCGACACGAGGCACTATCGGAACCGTTGCCCTCGACTCAACAACCAAAACCCCAACAATAACAACTAGAATAACCAGAACCGCAATGCCAACAACACCAATAACCCCAACAACAATGATAACAACCGTGGTAACAACAACCGAGCCAACAACATCAACAATCAACCGGCTCAAGGAAATGCATTCGTGATCGGAGCACAAGAGGCACGCCAGGACCCTAACACCGTCACTGGTACATTTCTCGTAAACAACCATTATGCCTCTGTGTTAATTGATTCGGGTGCCGATTTAAGTTTTGTGTCTACTGAGTTTAGACCACTATTAGAACTTGAATCCCGTAAGCTAGATAACAAATACACAATAGAACTAGCCGATGGTGAGTTGATCGAGTCAGGAGAAATAGTACCGGGATGCACCTTGGAGTTAGAGGGTCATCTCTTCGAAATAGACTTGCTACCGATTAAGTTGGGAAGTTTTGACATCGTAGTCGGTATGGATTGGTTGTCAAAGAACCACGCTGAGATTGTATGTTTCGAGAAGTTGGTACGTATACCACTACCAGCAGGAGAAACTCTAGTGATAAAAGGAGAGAACCGAAAAAGTGCCACTAAGTTGATTACTTGCTTGAAAGCTAGTAAGTATCTCCGAAAGGGATACTAAGCGTTCTTGGCACACGTGGAAAAGAAACCTGAGGAGCAACGCATAGATGATATACCTATCGTACGTGATTATCCGGGAGTATTTCCTGATGATTTACCAGGGTTATCGCCCCCGCGACAGGTCGAGTCTTACATCGATCTGGTGCCATGAGCAGCACCAATTGCTCGCGCACCTTATCGACTAGCACCATCTGAGATGCAAGAACTGTCTACACAGTTGCAAGAACTTTTAGACTTAGGATTCATCCGACCGAGCTTTTCACCTTGGGGAGCTCTGGTTCTATTTGTCAAGAAAAAGGATGGATCAATGCGGATGTGCATCGATTATCGGGAACTGAACAAAGTAACTATCAAAAACCGATATCCATTGCCACGCATCGATGATTTATTTGACCAGCTGCAAGGGTCAAGTTACTACTCGAAGATCGACTTGCGATCTGGTTACCACCAACTGAAGGTACGGGATGAGGATGTCCCTAAGACTGCATTTAGGACTCGAAACGGTCATTATGACTTCCTAGTCATGCCGTTTGGATTGACAAACGCGCCAGCAGTGTTCATGGATCTCATGAATCGAGTATGCAAACCTTATCTCGATAAGTTTGTCATTGTGTTTATCGACGACATATTGATATACTCACGAACGAAGGAAGATCACGAACAACATCCGAGAATAATTCTTGAACTACTGGAGAAAGAGAAACTTTATGCAAAGTTCTCTAAGTGCGAATTTTGGATGCGTGAGGTCCATTTCCTTGGTCATGTGATCAATAACAAAGGAATACACGTGGACCCATCCAAAATTGAAGCGATTGAAAACTGGGAAGCCCCGAAAACTCCATCCGATATACGACAATTTCTTGGACTAGCTGGCTATTACCGATGATTCATCGAGAATTTTTCAAAAATATCCCAACCACTTACCGCTCTAACTCAAAAGGATAAGAAATTTGACTGGGGCGAGAAGCAAGAGAATGCTTTCCAACTGCTAAAACAAAAACTGAGTACCGCGCCCATTATGTCACTACCTGAAGGAGTAGAAAACTTTGTTGTCTACTGTGATGCTTCACATCAGGGATTAGGCTGCGTGTTGATGCAAAACGACAAAGTCATTGCTTATGCGTCTCGTCAATTGAAAGTTCATGAGAAGAACTATATGACACATGACTTAGAACTGGGAGCAGTCGTTTTTGCTCTTAAGATTTGGAGACACTACCTGTACGGTACGAAGTGTACTATCTTCACTGATCACAAAAGTCTTCAACATATATTTGATCAGAAAGAACTCAACATGAGACAAAGACGTTGGGTTGAACTGCTGAATGATTACGACTGTGAAATCAAGTACCATCCGGGCAAAGCTAATGTAGTAGCGGATGCCTTGAGTCGTAAAGAAAGAACTAAACCTCGCAGAGTTCTAGCTTTGGGATTAACAATCCACTCAGACGTCATTACTCAAATTCGTGACGCTCAACGATTAGCTTTCGTTCCCGAATGCCTTAAGGAAGAATCCTTGAAGGGAATGGACAAACAACTTGAAACAAAGGACAACGGAGTGTTGTATTTTATGGATTGAATTTGGGTTCCTTGTGTTGACGAACTACGTAGCCTGATATTGGACAAAGCTCATAAGTTCAATTACTTGATACATTCTGGTGTAGACAAAATGTACCACGATTTGAAAGGGTTCTATTGGTGGCCTGGTATGAAACGAGATATTGCCACCTACGTTATCAAGTGCCTGACTTGTGCGAAAGTCAAGGTTGAATACCAAAAGCAGTCTGGGCTCTTGCAACAACCTGAATTGCCCAAATGGAAATGGGAACACATTACGATGGACTTCATCAAGAAGTTACCAAGAACAACATCTGGAGTTGACACTATATGGGTGATTGTCGATCGACTGACAAAATCAGCCCACTTCCTTGCCATCAAAGAAACAGACCGGATGGAAAAATTAACTAGAATCTATCTGAAGGAGATTGTTTCCCGACATGGCGTGCCATTATCAATCATCTCCGATAGAGATGCACGATTCACATCTCGCTTCTAGCAAACACTTCAACAGGCATTGGGTACTAGACTCGACATGAGTACTGCCTACCACCCACAAACCGACGGCCAAAGCGAGCGAACAATACAAACGCTCGAAGACTTGTTAAGAGCGTGTGTGATAGACTTTGGAGGTAATTGGGATACCCACTTACCTCTAGCCGAATTCCTCTACAACAATAGTTATCACACTAGCATACAGATGGCACCTTTTGAGGCGTTATACGGACGCAAGTGCCGATCGTCACTCTGTTGGGCAGAGTTAGGCGACAGACAGTTATCAGGTCCTGAGATAGTCCAAGAAACAACGGACAAGATATCTCAAGTACTCAATCGATTGAAAAATGCACGAGACTGACAAAAGAGTTATGCCAACAACAGACGAAAACCATTGGAGTTTCAAGTAGGTGACAAAATCCTACTCAAGGTAGCACCCTGGAAAGGGGTTGCACGATTTGGCAAACGAGGAAAACTAAACCCATGCTACATTGGGCCTTTTGAAATCCTAGCGAGGATTGGTCCTGTCGCTTACAAGCTCAAACTACTGCAAGAGCTTAGTAGTATCCATGACACCTTTCATGTATCCAACTTGAAGAAGTGTCTATCAGACGAAACGTTAATCATTCCTCCTGACGAAGTCTTTATTGACTCAAAACTAAACTTTGTGGATGAACCTCTCGAAGTTATGGACTCGAAAACACAAAAACTTCGACATAAACGAATCAAACTTGTTAAAGTTCGTTGGAACTCGAAACGTGGCCCAGAGTTTACCTGGGAACGAGAGGATGAGATGCGAAAGAAATATCATCACTTATTCGAGAGCGTGACTGCAACTCACGGCTCAACTTAAATCTCGAGATGAGATTTCCCTAACAGGGGGAGAATGTGACAACTCTCCAAATTAGGTACTAATTAAACTTAAGCATGTGCATTCTTACGCTAATTTCCTGACAAAAGTTTAAGCAAAAACTACTGATGTGAAATAAGTCTAGCAAGCCCAAAATAATAATACGAAAAGTATTACAAAGTTTGTAATTTATATAATTACACATTAAATGCTTAAAAGGATAGCGAAATACGAGTCCGAAAAACGTCGCAGAAATGTTCCCAAAATCATTTCGAAATATTATTTAACTAAAATAATATATGGGAAAAATTTTAAAACGGAATAATATTACGTTTTAAATACATATTGGGCACGCAGAACATTTATAATGTACAAATCGTACAACAGTCTAACATAATGAAAATTTCATTATTCTAACTTTAAATAACGAACCAGGAGAGCATCTACAAAATAAAAATATAAAATATTATATTTTATATTGTACTAATTATACCCGTACCCGAAATTAGCGGGACAAAAATGTCAACCACCTCAAATGATTGAGGGGGCAAATCTCTGTTTTAAACCATACTCCGTATCATATTGATATATACATGTTTTCCTTCATCAGATCAACAACAACACTTCAATTATTTCTATCATTTTTTCTTCTTCTTCTTCCTCTCAAATTAAACCCAAGGAACCAGCAGCAACAAGCAGTAGCAGAAGCTAGGTAACATATTAACAATAATCATCATCATCGGACCATACCTTCATCAGCACCGTCATTTTCTCCATTGTAAGGAACTTACTTTCTTAAAATCTTTACTTCAAATTTCGTTATATATCATAATCTATACATATAACTCACCAAAAACTGATGAATCATTTGATTGTCTTGAAATAAAGTTTGAAAACCAAAACTTGAAACCAAAATCTATATATGTAAAACTTGTTATAAAGTGTTGTTATGTTGCATATTGTTGTTATTAAACAAATAAACACGAAAACCACTTGAACTATATCAAAAACGTACCTTGAACTCGAGTTGCAGAACTTAAAAACGAAACAGGGAGTCCGGGTTACGAGCCCAAGCCGAACGGCTGGACCAAGCCAACCGAACGGTTGGACCAAGCCGAACGGCTGAATGCTTGATGCGCCGAAGGATCTGGGTTGGGCCGAATATTTGGACCAGGACAGCTAATGGGCCGAAGGTTTTAAGGCTTTAAATGATATTAGGTTAGACCGAACGGGTTACATAAACATTTGGGCCGTGTGATTGAGTTATGGGCTCGGACGAGTGAGTAATAAAACGGGCTAAACGAGTTATATAATTGGGCTAAGTCATTGGGCCAAGACAAAAACCTAAATGGGCCGAGGAATAATTACTAAATGTTTTAAAACCATTATTGGGCCGAATGAGTTTAATATTTTGGGCCGAATTAAATTGTTTTGAAAACGGGCCAAGTGTTGGGCCGAGCCCAACGAACCGTTAAACAATAAAATGTAAAACGACTCGAGTTAATAGTTGGAATGTATAACTTTAAACGAGAACGAATGTTTCATTTTTATAAAGTTAGGACATAATTATAACTTATAAACTTATATAATATATATATATATATATATATATATATATATATATATATATATATATATATATATATATATATATATATATAGATTCGTCATTTGTTATTAAGTATATATATATATATATATATATATATATAATCATAAACGTTCGCTGATATATATATATCAGCGAACGTTTATGATTATATATATATATATATATATATATATATATACTTAATAACAAATGACGAATCTATATATATATATATATATATATATATATATATATATATATATATATATATATATATATTATATATATATATATACAAATGACGAATTTTCAATAACGATGACATTTATTTATCTTATAAACGGAAATAAATACAATGAGAAGTTTTATAACAAATAAAACTTATATACATTTTAATACGTAAACCACGTATTTAAGACATATATATATATATATATATATATATATATACATACATACATACGCACGACAAATTCAATGTGTTGAAATCATAACTATATAATTTTTCATATATATACACAAAGGGAATATACATTTAACAAACGTACTAAATATAATATACAACAAGTATATTTATATACATATACATGTACAACAAATATATATATGTACAATGGGAACCAAACGACATTTAAATATATGTATACAACTACATACATGTAGATACATATACGAAACGAAATATACGACATAAGAAATAATAACGATATTTCAACATAATGTCAACAACTATTTGTACAAATTAAGAAATAAACAATTTCTTTAAAACAAACAAACTAATAACATAAATTGATTTAACAAATCTAAGTACTTATGTTAATACAATTATTGCGTATAGGTTGACATACTTGGGGCGCGCCATCCATCTGCTAGCATTCACATCACTACCACTAATGTGAGTTTACAGCCCCTACTTTTAAATGTTTTCTGCTTTTGAAACACAGGGGTGTTAAATATAGAAATTGCATGCCAACACATGCAACTAAATTATAAATGCTTTATTGCTTTTATACGAATGATTGATTGATGAAATTACATCTTCACAACTATTTTGGGAATTAGACAACGTATCCTAGTACGGACCTAGACTTGAAATGTATGCATGAAAAGACCTTATGTCATGCAGACTATAACCATTAGCTAGGTGACTCTAGCAACTGAGTATACGGATAGTATTATTGCCGTGACGACCCTCCTAAAGATAGGAGCGTATACTTACATGTCCTTCAGGCAAACAACATAAGTGATGGTCGTGGTTTGGTTATAGGGTTAGGTCGCGTTACTTTAACTTGTAAGGTTTAGCTCACCTTGCAGGGGATCATAGTCTAAGTAATTCCCACATACTTTTAGGAAGAACGAATCCTACAACTGTTTCATACCGGAAAACATACCGGTTACTTAATTTATACTGGCAAACAACCAGTGATATATTTTGGGGTAACATCCCACATAAAACTTGATATCTTAGGATAACAACCCTACAAAACTTGTACTTTGCAAATGAATAGCATTTCATTTATACAAACATACTTGGTTTAACAAACCACATACATACATAAAACCTGTAAATTCACTCAACATATTTTGTTGACAACTCTTCTCTATGTTTTTCAGGAAATTAGCCGCGTAAGTAAGAATCGCATGCATTCAGGATGGACAACTCTGGACTACTTAGGATGTCACTTAATATGGGACGCTTTTGGAGATTTCCTCGGTATAACTGCAGAACCTTGCAGTCATACTCATGAAATCTTATATTACTCTTATGTATTTTAAAACTTAATGTTTTAAACACTACTACTACTGTTACGACTAAACTAGTCGGAATCTTTTGTAATAACAGTTAAACTTGGCATCTTAACATATTATGTTGTACAATAGCCATATGCTCTGAGTATGTATGTACTACCTGGTTGTATTACTGTTCGCAGCCCCGCGACGTCACCAAAGCTTCCGCACACATTATTATGTATTGATTGTAATTACCGTTTGGCGGTGTGTGACAGTTCCTGAGAAAACTTTCTCAAAGAACACTTACCGTCAATCTGTATGGCCAATACAGAATAGACCGATAGCTTGGTACTAATTTCATACGACCTAATTTCTTGTTAACAACATGTACTAGGAAATTCATGTCGTATAACAATAGTAACCAAGCCTAACATCCTGCTGACCTCAATAATCAATGCTCAAAGGTAATATATCAAGTGATCACATATTCACATACTCGTCATGGCAATGTATCAGACTCATTAGTCTATCAACAGTATTATTACAATTAAACCATAATCATCAAGATAACTAAACTGTAATAATACGTTTACCCGTTGTAACCAAACTTGTTACAACTAAATCATACTAAGGATTACAGATCCACTCACCGTTACCTCAGCCGCAAGCTCAGAAGTCTAATATTACTGAGCCTTCTCTCGTATCTGAGAATACAATTTACACAAATGAGTTATTAACTCGTCCCATAATAGATAATTCATTTCAAATTCATAACATCAACCTTTACAATTACTAAGTTATAATATCAATTATAACTACTCAATTGTGTCTCAAGATATATCATCAAAATACTAAATAGTAATCAGTTATACTACTTAATCGAATCATACTTTATTAATGATAACAAATCATTAATTCATATTCAGTTTATATCTACATTTCTGAATATACAACATCAACATAACAATTATAATCGAGTTGTAAATAAAAATTATAATTACTCTAAAAACATATTTACCTAAGCAGGTAAATATCTCAGGTCTAAAGAATCAAAAATCCAATCCGAAATGAAATCGGAAAGTCCCAAAACAAGGTCCAAAAACTGAAAAATACCAATTTCGGCCCCAAGACAGCCCCGAATGGCCAAAAACCGCCTAGGCTTTTAGAATAGAGCTTTGATCATTGGGCCATTTTCGAGTGACCGTGCGAATTTCAACCTAATCCGAGTTAATAAATTTTGTCACTTATTCGCGACCCTGAACACACTTGCGAGTTTTCAAAATTTGCAAACCAAATTCTGACTTGGATCCGCCGGATCTACCTTGGATCCGCCGGATACATAATGGATCCGCCGGATACAAAAAGGATCCGCCGGATCCTTCATCCCCTCCAGCGACCTGCAACTTTTTCAAAACCCAAACCCGAATTTTCCAATTACTAACCATCAAATTCATTTGACAACTCAATTTAATACAGAATTTAATCTCAAACATCATCATATAACATCAAAGATTTATAACTCAAGCTTTAATCCCTACACCACATTATTTACCCATCAACTTCAATAAAAATTAAATTTCAAGAACACTTACAATTTTAAGGAAGTAGAGATGATGATGATTATGAAATTGAAACAAAACCACAGCTCAATTTATACTTCCAAGTTGTTTTCTCTTTGATTCTTTATCACTGTGTGTTTGGTTTTGCCTAAAGGAAGTGAGCTTCCCATTTTTGGGAAAGTCAATAAAAAGGAAGTCGGCTCTCCTTTAAACCGACTTTATATTTCTGTACAATTTATCCACTTTTTAATTTATTGTCTGGAACCTAAAAACCATTTACGATTCCAACAATTTTATTTTACCTTCAACTTTAGAAAGTTAAAACCATCAATAATTTACTAGTCACAATAAGTTATTTGACTTTTTGACTAATCATTCACAATAAACTTAACACAATAAACAATTTAATTTTCTAACTCCATAAACAATTATTTACAGTCAGGAAATACCATACTACCACTAGGCCTCTAAAGTGGATGTTACACCAAATTTTTTCCAACCACTTGCATAATTCCAAATTTGGAGCACCTTCTTCTTCTTCATTACTCATCACAAATCGAAGGTTTAAGCAGAGATTGTATTGTTTCATGACTTTTGATGAAACACTAACTTATGTATCTGTATATTCCACTTGCTCCCTTTAAAACTTTTTCATTAGTATACTTTCAATTTTTCAATTTCATTGGTGCCATTAAACATCGTGTATATTTAAATATGTAATGGATACATTTCGAATATATAACGAGGGTTTAAATATGTTTTGTAGGATTGCTATACCTACAAGTGGGATTTATGGTCAGTGACAAATTATAGGACATACACATATTCATTCCATGGTAATGTTTTCTTGCACGCTAACTGTTTGTAAAAAGGCCTCTTTGTAGCCATCTGCATATATTTTCACTAAGTTATTACCAAGTGACTTTGTACATAGATTTAGGTTTATTGATAGTCTGCATATATTTTCGCTAATTTATATGACAAGGATTTTGGAAAACTGATGATGTATGTCGATGTGCTAGATCTAGTTATGAAATTTATCGTTTAAAAGTGAACTAGAAAATACCGTACTAAGACCAATGCACAACCGTGCAGTGGACCCTATCGTGTGTTAGTATAGTCGGGTAAGTTCGGGTTCGAACACAGGGAACTAGTATTCAAGAAGTTTAATTCAAGTGCAACTAATTTGAACAGGAAAGTAAATGTGAGGGTTTTGTGACCGAATTATCACGTTGCTTAAAAAATACTTTTAAACTAGAAAACAGACAAGTGGACTCAGGAAGAGTTAAATTAGAGTTTTTAGAAAAACTTCGGATGTTAAAAACTATATTTGCTTGGATTATGTCACTAGTGATTTCGGGGTGATAGGTCATAACCGGTTTAAATTATGCAAGGGCAAATTTCCATAAAACATAGGCTTAACGTTCGTCATCACCTAATGTTCGACTTCAATTTACAAACCTATGATTTAATCTAGTAACAGACGTTCGCCATGGTTACCTTCTTACACATTTGAGCTTAAATTATCTAACCTATTCCAAAACTACATCCGCAATGTTTGTTCAATCATTTATAGACAAATAATCGATAGTAATTTACCTAGTAGAAAACGTTCGCTATATCCACTAGCCAATCACCAAACAAGTTAAAATAATGGAACTAAGCTCAAACACGCAAGGTTCACGATTAGACATAGAGTTCAAGTTTTATAAGTTTACAATTCATCCACACGAAAGACATTCGCCATATTCGCTAACTTATATGAATTTATGCTCATTTGTTTAACTTATACCAATTTTCCCAACCACAAACAAAGGTTCATTCATACCTAGACATATAAATGACAAGCATTTTTTTTACTCATAACAAACGTTCGCTATAATTATAAGTCTAAAACACTAACAAGTTCTACAAATTATTGAGCTAAATTCATACAAATTTATGGAGGAATTGTAAACTCACGCATAAAACAACACCAAAATATAACACCCCTAATCACTAGTTAATTCATCCAAGCAAGTATAGATAATTTAGCCACTAATCATATTCATAATCTCAAAGCAAAAACAAACAAGAGTTGTGATCATAATTAACATAATTTAAATTATAAATAATGTTAACTAAAAATATTACAACTTCTAATGTTTTTGTTACCAAATGATGATGATGAAAAATGCTAGCTTCAAACTCCCCTGTTGTTTGTTCATCCGAGACTTTCCAGAGAGAAATTTTGGTGTGTGAAATTGTTGGTGAAATTCGGTCTGGAAGTGGTGGTGTGAAAAAAATGATAAAGTGATAGATGATAAGGGATGGAAGTAAGGCCTTGAGTGATGAAATAATTGAGCTCCGATATGGAAACCCCAGACCAAGATCCATAAATTTAGGGATTGAAGAATGTGAATGAGAATAAGATAATGATAAAACCATGGAAGTGTAGGAAGTGGGGAGCAAGAATATGGTTGAGCATTAATTAAAGCATGTATCGCCATTTCTTTTTTTCTTTCATGCTTGCAACATTCCCAGATAAAATAATCGAACCCCTCAAAGTTACAGATAAAGCAATCGGAGTAGGTGACAAAACCCCGCCAACTCACGCGATCGCGTGTTTTTTTTCTTTGTTCCACACACGATCGCGTGTTAAGAAGTTTCTTGATCCGCTGAACTTAGGCCTTGCACTGATGACATTTTGAACTAAAAGACCCGATCGCGCAAAACCACGCGATCGCGTGGTTTTCTTTTCGGCTAACACGCGAACCAGATTTCAAACACACCCGATCGGGTAATTCGTGTAACAGGCGATCACGTGAATTCCTTATACCCGATTACGTGAAGTGCTTTTTCAGGCCAGCCAAGTTTGAGACTCAGAATGCTCCAGAACTTCACCATTTTCCCAACTTTACTCGCCAATCCAGAAGTTTTCTTAGAGATCAATTACCAAATCGAATAAGTATCGAAAGTTCATGAAATTGACTCAAATACAAATTCAAAAACAATGATATCGCGATAGATTTACATATACAAAATGAGCGATATCATATGTGTATTTACCTTACATATTTATTTTAGATTTTATTTAGCACGAATGTTAGATAAAACGTTGTTTTTATGACATACCTACAGTAATGATCATAGGTTGGTGATTTTGATGTTCATCTTCCATTTAATATCACATCACATTAATAAAGATGTAACCACTTCTGGCCGTTTTGATGTTCATTTAATCGTTGTTGTATGTTTTATTTTTGGATTATTAATTCCTTAAAAATAATATGTACATGTAATTTCTTTATAATAACTTTTCTGGTAACGTGTAGGTTGTAAGTTCAAGAAAATGCCCATTGATTTCTCGCTACATAGCATATGTACGTGCTCAATATACACGTGTTGAAATGATTGATGGCGTATTCTGATATGTGGCTGCTGATAAAAAAAATGGGATGATCAATGATCAGGTTTGAATAATATAAAAATAAACCTTTCTAAAAGAAAAAATCTTTGAATTTTCCATCTTAATTGAGAATTACAAAATTTTGATGTTTTTTGTGATTCTATAGAACTATTGAAAGGCTTTTATCTGAATATTTCTAAGCTAAAACCAAATATCATTATTTTCCAGGAGGGAACTAGCAACTATCAGTTATTCAAGTGCTCAATATCGAGCTTGAACTATTAATGTGTTGTAAACTTGATTTGGAGCTACAAAATTTTGTTGATTTAGTAGCATCAACTGAAAGTAAATAATGCCAGCGTGCAAGTATTTAGACGAAATGTGGGATCCCTATTTTCGTTATCTATGGCCCAGATGGAGTGAAACTGTATTGGCATTTTTTTTCCATTAACTTGCATTGTAGACCATTGGTGTTGCTGGGTGTGGGTCTGGATGTGGGTGGACAGTCTTTTATTGCGAGCCGTAAAATTGATGCATTTGGTAGTTTAAAACAATAGAAATCGAAAGTTGGCTAAAATGGGTCGATCATGTTGGGTCAAACGGGTCAAACGGGTCAAACATTATAGTCTAACTCTAATGAGTCACACTTGCAAGTTGCAGCATTAAGCTATAAATTTTACATATATGGCTGCCGGGGAGTCTAACCTCTTGTGGCGGTTGAGTTTTTCCGTTGATTTCAATTCAGTTGTTTACATACTTTCACTACCAAATTTAAACCCCTGATATGCTCCTTTTATTCTTCCATGTCGATCATCATCTCCTAAGTTTTTGCCCACGGGTATTCTACCCATCAGGTATTTTCGCTGATTTGTCTATTGGATTGTGACATCAAGAAGCAATGCTAGAAAATGGGTGAAATTCTGCTATTCGTGATATAGTAGAGTTGTCTCATCATCTTCCATATTTGGTTTCAAAGTAACTCCATTATAATCTTCATCTTATCACGACTATCTGAATTGCATCCCTTTCATTTAAGTTCTCATTGATAATGTGTCATGTGTGGATATTAGAAAATAAGGCTGTTGAATAACAATCTGTAGGTCTTATACTAATTTTTAAAGTTTGATTGTTGTGTTTGTTTCTCAGTTGATCATATGTCTTTGCTTCTCAAATAATGGCGAAATTTGCACTGAAGAAACTGACGGGCACATTTTGCATGTAATATGTACTTTATCTGAGGTATTATTTATTATTGTCATTAATAAATCACCTGTTCTTACTTTATTTTGGGTGTTGATGAGGTCGTTGAATTAATAGAATCGTGTACAAAAACTGAAGTTCATTTTGCTATTTAATCCACAATATTTAGTCAATTTTAATATACATTTGATTTAAACTTTCTGCTGTAACCTAGAGAACCATAATCACACATCAATCTTACATTTATCCAATTGCAATTGCAGGATCTGCTAATGCAATTAAGATGTGTTCTACTATGTGGATAGACTTCTACTCGCAAGGTATTCGGTGAAATGTTTGACACTTAATCATATAATTGGATATTAAACCTACGTAGAGAGCTTTTTTAGTTTAATTTTGATGTGAAGCTTCTCTCTATGGTGTGTATGAGGTGGTCCAACTTCAAATGATCTACTATTGTGAGAAGGTTTCCAAGTAACCTATATTGTTTTCTTGTCTTAATCACCATTAGGAGCTACCAACTGACCTATCGCAAGTTTTTTTTTTTTTTTTATTTAGCTAATGGGCAAGTTGGTTGGTTAAGTAAGGTAGTTCTTTGGTACGGGTCGATATGTGTTGCTGGGTTGGGTTGACTCGAAACCCTTTTGTCCAAAAAATTTTATAAGTATATAATGTGTAAAATAAGATTTTCGTTTGTCATTGGATATTGGCTTATAATTTTTTTTGCAGTGTTTTTCTTTTGGTTTGAAAATGAGATTTGTCACCATCAGCCAACGTGTTCTTGCAAGGCTTTTTAAATATTTAACCGTTCCTGAATCTCACTAAAAGTAAACATATTATGCAGTATATAAGGGTGATTTATTGCTCATGCTTGAACTTGCATGTTGTGAAGATGGCTGCCATTTTTCTAGGTATCATAAATCAAGAGAAACTGATAATGCTGACCATAATGCATGTATTAGATGACTAGACTCAAAACTCCATGGACCAATTGCATTAAAGAGCTCAATTTAGGCTTATATATATGAGAGTGTCTTTGACATATTTGAATTGTGACTTCGTAGACTTAATATGTGAGTGTATTTTTAGTTAGGCTTATATATGAAATGTGAGTTATGATCATAATTGTGTTTGTGATGCACACATGTTGAGCCTTCTATGTGAAGGGAATTGCACAGGTCGTTTATAAATACTTCAACAGTCGATATAATACTATAGCACAAATAGCTCTGCTGTATGCTAATTACAACTTGAATTATTAACTTATGCAACATATATGTACCTCTTTCACAAACAAGTTCCTGAAAGATTGAACGCTCAACAGTCTGCGGCTTTGGAACAATTTCAACAATATTAGTTGTTTGGTTGGCGCTAATCATCAATTTTTGATGTATGTTACAGAATACATATATCAAACTATTGACGACATGGTTAGTTTATTTTCATATAGTTATTATAACGTGTAAGTACTACCATTTCTTTGGGCCTCTCTTTTAACTCTTTCAGCAAATTGGTGTTAGAAACTTCAGCCATGGATTATTTCAATTATAAAGTATTATTTTTATAATAAATGATTTAAAAAGCTTACTTAAAGATAGCTTGTGGGCAACTTTGACCGATTTCCACTTCTTTGACATGTTTTTATAGCTAACTTTCTTATTCAATATCTACTTGATCCCTTTATAGATAATCAAAACCCGAATCGACATTTTATACATAATAAGTTTTACTGCATGACCGATGGATTGCCACACCGAGAAAAGGCTTGAGAGGGAGAAATTGTTCAAGTTTTGCTTATCTAGAGCTTCTAGCATAATGCATAATAGATGTTGCTACTTATTAGACTTTGGCACTAGACGCTTTATCATTAGATGACTGAATCCGACTAGCAGAATAAGATGTAAGTTCCAACTCTATTGTTGAGTGCTTGTGGGTGGAGAGTAGACAATTGCAAATCTAAACTACAAAACGATAATCATGGTGATAGAGTTTTGTTTTATGATTTCCTTTACTAGCAGCAATTTTCAATTCTGCATACACTTATGATGTTCTATTTGGGGAAATTTAAATTTTACTCACGATTTGATCTTTAGTGAAATTTTGTTGTCATACTTTAACAACATTCCTCTATTTCATATTATTATTGTGATTGCAATTATTACTCTTCTAATTTAAGAATTTCATGTTTCTATAAGTGTTCTTGCTTATATCGCTTACTATTCATGATATTTTACATAACACAAAGTTCCTTCAATTTAGTTAAGATGAGTTGTGTGAACTGATCATCGACAATAACCGAGCAAAGGCTGAAGGGATGGTAATGTGTAGGGGTGTTCAAAAAATTTCGAAATCGAAAAACCGAACCTCAAACCGGGTGAACCGAACCGGTATTTTTTCGGTTTTTCGGTTTCGGTTCACACTTTGGAGATAATCGGTTAACCGAAAAACCGAAAATTTTAAATAATTAATTTTAATATGTATATTTTCTAAAGATATATATATATATATATATATATATATATAGTTATATATACTTAATTATATGAACATGGATGTTAGGTAATAGACTATATTTATATATAGTTATTATAAATCAACACTATTTACTTATTTAGTATTTACTATATTTATTATGATACATGATACCTTTATGAAATTGGAATAATTAGAGAACAGTAAGTTTATCTTCCTACTATAGTTTTATAGAGCTAAGGTGTTGTTTTATAATATTCTTTATATGTTCCTTCAACGACATTTGTTATATATGTTATAGTAATATGTAAGCTATTGTTATCTATTGTAGGTATGGCAGATTTAGAACGAGAACAACCAACAATTGAAATTGATGAATCATCATACATAATAGTGGGAGATGAAGTTCAAGCCTCTTGAAAGATCGATGAAGGGGCATGTATGGGTTCAAGATTCAAGGGTATATTTTTGTGAAGTGGCTAATACTTTTTGGTAAAGAACTTCAACTTAGATAATGATATACTCCGTATAAGTTTGCAAGCTACGGATATGTATCTTTTGTAATTTGATGGCATATTTAACTATAAATATACACCAATGTTGAAATGAATCTGGATATGCGTTAACGTATATATTTTGATGATTTTGTACGTGTGCTATTCTTATTTTTAATACGATTAGTAGATAAGAAATGGTCAATTGGTTAACCGCAAAACCGAACCGTAGAAGTCGGTTAACCGATTACCGGTTAACCGAACTTTTCGGTTTCGGTTTCGGTTTCGGTTCAAGAAATTGGTGAACCTAATTTTCGGTTAACCGGTTTCCGGTTAACCGAACCCCCGGTTAACCGTCCATGAACACCCCTAATAATGTGGGTTTGTGTCTTTGCTGGAAAATTCAATATTACAAAATTTTTGGGACCAATTATTGTTTGTACATGTTTGATTTCATGAGATACAGTTTAGGAGCTTTGAGTGGAGTTCAAGAAGTCTAAGGAAGGTTACATTGGTGTAGTAATAGGGGCTAACAAATCCAAGCTCTGATCGTGGGTACAAATAGTGGTAGATAGCTTTGAAATGGGTCACATGAAGGAAAAATATTGGAGATGAAGGACTTGTGTTTGTTTGTGTATGAATGATAATGAGTGATAAAAAGGCCAACTGTATAGACTATAGATGCATTATTATATTCCGTTTCCAATTGCGTAATAATTGCATTACTTTTTTTCTTTCTCTCCCACTAACTAAAAGTTTTTATTACTTTTCTTTTTATATGATTAATTAACTTTATAGTTTATCTGAAAAGTTAGAACATATATAATTACACATTGTGTAAGTGTAAATAGTTAACTACTACGTATATATAATTTAATTAAGTATATAATTGGGCAACGCCCGGATATACTACTAGTTAGTAATGATTCCATAATCTTAGAAAAACATGTACAACTAATACATAGACAATATTACATCGAAACCCTAAGTCCCAAATTTTCTAATGGGCTAAGTATAGTATCTAATCAAATGTGATATTATAGCTTTTAGCCCAATAACCCGTTAGATAATTTGGGCCTTAAGGTTTCGAAGTAAAGTTGTTTATATATTACTCCGTATTAATTAGGAATTTTTAGATTATTTCTACTTTTCTAGTCATTAGAGTGACACAAACTCAAAAGTTTTCTGAGCTCTTCTATGAAATTTCCAGACTTATATGTAAAGGTGTCAAACAATATATGCAAGTTTAATAACTTGGATATAGTGAGTCAAAACATGTATTTTTAAATAATTAAAAAAATATACAATGAATTGAATCGGTCATATCACAACGCTATACAGTAGCTAAAAAATAATGATGAATTCATCAAACTTTTTAATAAATACACCAATACTTGAATACTATACATCGTTTGATATTGTAAGCGCATATGCTCCACAAGCAGGACTAGGAGAAGCAGAGAAGAAGAGTTTCTGGGATTCTTTAGACGATATGGTTAGGGATTGTCCAATAGACCAACGACTTTTCATTGGAGGAGATCTTAATGGACATATCAGATCGGAAATAGACGGATACCTAGGAGTCCACGGTGGTTTTGGATATGGAGCTAGGAATGAAGAAGGAAGCAAGCTTCTAGAGTTTGCTACCGCACACGACCTTGTGGTGGCTAACTCGATGTTTAAAAAGAGAGACGAACATCTTATTACTTTTCATAGCGGTGGCCACAAAACACAGATTGACTATTTTTTGATACGTAAAAGTGATCTCACTACCTGTAAAGATTGCAAGGTCCTTCCGGGTGAAGCGTGTTCTTCCCTACACAGATTATTAATCTTGGACATCTCTGTCAGGAGACGGGCGCACGAGAGAAAGAGAGTTGTAAAATCGAGAATCCTGTGGAAGAACCTATCCGGAGGAGTTGCCGAGACCTTTAGAGAGACAGTGACAGAGAGACTAGCGGTAGTGGAAGGAATAGGAAGTTATGAAGCTGACCAGCTGTGGAATTGCTTGGCTAAGACCATCAAGGAGGCTGCAATAGAATTGCTAGGGGTGGCGAGTAGCACTTCGAGAGCACATAGAGCCAGTAGGGAATCTTGGTGGTTTAGCGAGGAGGTCCAAGGCAAAGTTGCGGCAAAACAGACTCGTTTCAAAGAGCTTATGTGTTGTCGTGACGAGGCCCAAGGTGATAGTATTGCGGCAAAAGAGAGGTATAATGAGGCCAAAAGAGAGGCAAAAAAAGCAGTAGCTTTAGCAAAAGATAAGGCATATGAAGACTTATATAGAAAATTAAGTTCCAAACAGGGGGTAAATGATATCTATAAGTTAGCAAAAGCCAGGGAGAGGAAAAGAAGAGATTTAGGAAATGTCAAATTTATCAAAGACGAGAATGGACAAAGCATAGTGAATGAGATCGAAATTAGGAACAGATGGGCTGGATATTTCTCAACTTTGTTTAACGAGAGTACGATGAACGTGACGAGTAGGCCAGTAGTGAACATAAGTATTAGACAACAACCCGAAAACGATAGTTCCTCTTTTAGGATTGGCCATGAGGATGTTAGAGTAGCCCTGCGGAGAATGGGGAGAAACAAAGCAGTAGGCCCGGATCAGATTCCCATAGAGGTATGGAGGTGTTTAGGTGATGAGGGTCTGAACATGCTGACGACTCTTTTCAACAAAATCCTTAGTTGTGATAAAATGCCAGAAGAATGGAGACTCAGCGAGGTTATCCCGATCTATAAGAACAAGGGTGATGCACAATGTTGTAGCAACTATAGGGGCATTAAACTACTTTGTCATACGATGAAACTATGGGAGAGAGTGATTGAGAGTAAAATAAGAAGTGTGGCTAATGTGTCTGAGAACCAATTCGGATTCATGCATGGACGGTCTTCAACAGAGGCGATACACTTAATCAGATACTTACAGAGAAATATAGGGAAAAGCAAAGAGACCTACACATGGCTTTCATTGACCTTGAGAAAGCGTATGATCGAGTACCTCGTGCGCTAATTTGGAGGACTCTAGATGCTAAAGGAGTACCAGGGAGATACATTAGGAGTATTATGGATATGTATGAGGGTGCTAAGACATGTGTACGGACCCCGGTAGGTAACACGGAGTACTTTCCTGTGGAAGTGGGTCTACACCAAGGATCGGCACTTAGCCCTTTCCTGTTTGCCTTGATAATTGATGAGATATCTCGGGAGATCCAAGAGAGCATACCGTGGTGCATGATTTTTGCAGATGATATTGTACTTGTCTCGGAAACAAGAGGTGGCCTAAATAGCAGGCTAGAACAGTGGAGAAAGGTACTTGAGGATGAAGGCTTACGGATAAGCAGAGAGAAAACGGAATATGTACATTGCGATTTCTAAGGAAATGTGGGAGAACGGGACGTTTTAGAGGATATTCATATTGGGGATACAATTTTTCACCCAAAAGAGGCCTTTAGATACTTAGGATCTGTACTCCATAAATCAGGTAGAATAGACGAAGATGTGACACACCGTATAAGAGTGGGATGGTTGAAGTGGAGGTCAGCTACCGGTGTCTTGTGTGACCCGAAAATACCATTGAAGTTGAAAGGAAGATTTTATAGGGTAGCAATTAGGCCAGCCATGCTATACGGGTCTGAATGTTGGCCGATGACGAAGGCCCAAGCGACTAAGATGGAAGTGGCAGAAATGAGGATGTTAAGATGGTCGTGTGGGAAGACCATGTTAGACATGATCCCGAACGGTGTTTTCAGGGAGAAGTTAGAAGTGGCGGCTATTACGAAGAAACTGAGAGAGGGACGACTTAGATGGTTTGGACACATTAGGAGGAGACCACAATCAGCACCAGTTAGAAGAGTAGAAGACATCACTATTGATGGCTTACGTAAGAGAGGCAGACCTAAACTTAGGTGGAAGGATAGAGTGAACCTAGACCTCAAAGAGTTGGCACTTACCGAGGACATGACCTCTGATCGAATTGAGTGGAGACGTAGAATTATGGTAGATGAGGAGAGGGTCTAGCGATAGTTATTATTATTTTTATTACTATTATTATGATTATTTTTATGACTATTATTATTATTATTATTATTATTAGTATTACTATTACTATTACTGTTAGTATTACTGTTATGGTTATTGCTATTGATATTGCTATTATTAGTTCTAGCATTATTAGCATTGGTACCTATTATTATTATTATTATTACTAGTTGGTATTAATTATAACTAACATTGTTATCATATTACTGTTATTATTGATATTGCTATTACTATTACCAATATCTGCTGTATGTTATTTGTATTATTATTACTATCATTATTGTTGCTATTATTACTATCATTATTATTATTATTGTTTGCATTTATTCATAATATTACTATTACTTCTATTACTATTACTAGTACTAGTAGTATCATTATTACTATTATTATTTCTGCTGCTGCCGTCGTGGGTTGCTGTGTTTTTTAGGTGATTGTGTTAGGTTGCTGTTTGGCTGTTGCGGTGGCGGTTTGCTGCTTCTGCTGCTGGAAGAGGATGCATATGTGGAGGACGTTCAATGGACTTTCTGCTAGTTGTTCTAATTATTTTGCATTTACTTTACTACATAGTTTTCTGCACTTTTTGTACACATCGTGTAAAGAACTAAATAAATACTCTGCCGGAGGTCTTTCTGAAAGCAGCATCTCTGCCCTTGGGTAGGGGTAAGGCTGTCTACATCCTACCTCCCCCATACCCCGCCCTAGGCGGGATTGGGTATTGTTGTTGTTGTTGTTGTTGTTGTTGTTGTATACATCGTTTGTGTGTATAGTACAAATTCTTAATACGTTTGATGGATTTATTTTAGAGTTTGGCGGAAATAGCGATTGATATCCTCACCTATAACGTTTATATAAATCATCATTTTAAACATGTTAGAAACACATATAACTATTATTCATCACAAGTGTGTAAAAAACACTTATATGCCTCTTTTGCACTTTCTAAAGACAATAATTGATTGCATCCAGAGGCGGATGTAGAGGGGACATGGGACAGCTCCCCATAAGATTCTCAAATCATGTAAAAAATAAATTTCTTTAAAGGTATTTATGATATTTTTTAATTTTTGCCCCCATAATTGAATAAAAAAAATAAAAAAATTTGCCCCCCCCAATTCATAAATCTAGATCCGCCGTAATACTTTAGAATTGTTCCAAATAAAAGGAGGCTTTAGCAAAAGCCTCAACCAAAGAATCACAAAAGACCAAGAATCTTGAAGTACCTTGCCTTGAACTCGATGAAACCTTTATATTGTCACCTTTACAGTTTACACACCACCCAAACAAAACCACTTTCAACAAGCAAAGAACCCCAAAAACCACATCTTTATATAAATCCTGCAAATTAAACAACCAAACATCTCATCTTAATTTAACTTGACACACAACACCAAACACACAAGTTTACATTTTTATTATTGTAGCCAACACAAAATGGCTGCTAATGATATGAGATCAGTTGCATCTCTCCTTATGATCCTCAATTTCGCCATGTATGTTGCACTTTTAGGCCTTGGTGGTTGGGCGATGAACCGAGCCATTGATCAGGGTTTCATTATAGGTATGTATATCTAACTATAAACCCGTGTCCTTCTTTGATTATTGTTTTATCTAGCTAGCCAGGATAAATTATTTAACTATGGCTTGTAAAATAATTAAACAGGTGCAGGACTTGAACTACCTGCTCATTTCTCGCCTATATATTTCCCTATGGGAAATGCAGCTACTGGTTTCTTTGTAACGTTTTCATTGATCGCTGGTGTTGTTGGTGTTGCATCAACTATTGCTGGATTCAACTACATTCGATCTTGGAGTTCTGATAATAGGCCTGGGGCAGCTTCTGCGGCTGTTATTGCATGGGCTTTAACTTTGCTTTCTATGGGGTACTTTTTAACTTTTTAATAAATCATGATTAACGATCATTGTCCGAAATTTAACATGAATATATGGCAGGTTTGCATGGAAGGAAATCGAACTTAATGGCAGAAATGCGGCACTTGTAAGTTTCTTGTAAAGAGTAGATATGCGATTACAGTTAGCAGAACATATAATTTATGTTATTTAATTTATAATTTGATTTTTTTTTTTTTTTTTTCATTTTGAATTTCAGAGAACAATGGAGGCATTCTCAATTATCCTTTCAGTAACTCAATTTCTATATACAGTTGTTCTTTATGGATGATCAAGTCTGTTTGCAACCACAGGCTTATTCTTGATCATCATATATTTTATTTATTTTTTTGTAATTGACTGTATAATTTTAGCGTGCAATAACTCGCACAATATGATTGATTGTATTTGTATAACTGTGAAATAAAATTTGGTTTGTGAAGTACCGAAGCACTCATTAGTTACAAGCACCTTGATTAGTAGGTCTTTGTTTTTTAAAGTTGTTTTAAGTACCAAAAAGTCAAAAACAGATGAATAATTGGCACATATCGGCATCAAGATCTACGATATGATCAAAGATAATTCAGCTGATGTGTTCTAATTAACGACATAGATTATAGATACTCACCTTTAAAGGAAAATTTTATATCTGTTGATACTATAAACAGTTGAAGAATGCTACCATATATATAATCCAAATTCCAAATCATTCATAAACTACAAGATTCAACATGTGATTAGAGTACATTTCATGTGATTTACCAGAAAGAAAGAAAGCCAGAAACTTTGAAACAAAAGTTCCATTCAGAAGCTATGACCTTTTGATTTCACAAGTTTTTGTGTTTCTACCATTTCATGCAATAAAAAGGGTGAGCGTTTATATTAGTCGTTTAAACAAAGATTATACGGAGTAACTAGATAGGGGAGGCCACTTGATATATGTAACCATTATAAGTAGCAATTTCTGTAAGTATATTAGTTAAGAATATAGGTAAAGATCACAATGTTATCTACTCTGCAAAATGGAAAAGGCAAAAAATGAAGTTAAGGAATTTGAGCTATAACTGCAGGGTCTGTTTGCTTCTTTATGACAAACTATTTATTTACTGGAGCCTGAAAACAAGTCAAATATTCCACAGCAACTCTTCCAGGAACTTTTTTCAGCCGCTCGAGGAGGAGATGAAACTAGCAGAGGCTGCATATGATTTTTTTTATAAATAAAAGGAGTTAACACAAATTAAGAGTACGTATTAAGCAACTGGCAGTTAGAAGTGCAGATTGATAAAAAATTAAACAGAGAACATGTAATATACCTGTCTCTCAGAGGATTCAGGTGACATGGGTTCATTTACACGATCATCATTGCTCTTTCCACAATACGGGCATTTAACATTCTCAGAATCTGGTATTAAACAGTTGTCTTTTGATTTTGGAGAAGTCTTCTGAACCTCGTTGTCTTTAGGAATCGAACCAATCACTTCACTTGTAGAAGTTGAACAATTATTAACTGTATGTTCGAAGGGCATTTCAGCCACAACTAATTCTTGAACCTTTGTGTTCATGGACTTGATTGAATTAACGTTAGGGGGAGTCTTGACAGTTTTAAGATTCCCCTTTTCAGGCGAAGAAGATTGAAGAGGTTGGGCTAAGTATTCAGCAACAGTAGCAGGTTCAATCACTGCTGATTTCTTCTTACCGGGAGACTTGTTATCCAAGCTACTACTTCTCGAATTAGCGCTCTTTTCATGTGGTTTTTGTGAGTTTGACCCTTTGTCGCTCTCAATCTTACCTTGATTATCTTTGGCAGCCTTCTCATTTGTCTCTATCGACATATTACTTTCCTTCTTCTCTGCTTTGACCTCTGGAAGAGGAGAGTTACGTTCGGCTTTTGAAGCTTGAGATCTGACTTTCCCACCATCACTATCTCCTATCATAGTTTAAACCATCACAAGGATGACCAATTTTTAATATTTGCGAAAATCATAGAATTATGAATAAGAAATGAGATGAACAAAAGAAACTAGTAAATACAAACTGAATTGAGGTTCAAAGTTCAAATCCCATTAACTTTCTGAATGCCCAAATATCTAAGTAACTACATTTGGTTAGTGTGATTCTGAAACAATAAAAAGGGGCTTGATACAATGTTTCTTAATCCAGGTAAACCAACCTCGTTACATCATCTGCTTCATTCGTTTAATCAAAAACTAATAGCATATCAATACATCATATATACAACTTTTGGGGATATGATCTGCAGGAGGAAAATCTATGACATACCCGCGTAACATATTAAAGAGAAAAACGAATTAAAGCATAGATAGTGGGCATGCCTTAAAATATGGCGCATCAGGCAAAAATGAAAAATCATGAATAGAAATGAGATAAATGTGCAAATACCATGACGAAGATGGGGCGTAGATGACGAAACAGAATTTTTGTTGGGTTTGTTCTTATTCTTTTTCTTGACAGCTTTTCGTCTCTTGGGGCCTGGTGGCATGATTGATCGTTAGGGAGAAAAGGGTTGTTGATAGCAAATCCTCTTTCTCCCGTTGTTACAGAATGTAATCAAACGGCTTTTGTAATGTTGTATGTATGATACATAAAAGATACGAAGGTGGCAAGCCAGGCAAGCGCGGCAGGTTTGCAATTTTGATACAGGGAGTCTGGAAGGAATCTAAATATGTGGCTTCATTTTTTTGGTTGGTTGGCCTTCTTTTTCTCTTAACAGATTGACATCACTACATTTTTGCCTCTACCACTAAATCTTGGATTGTTTGATATTTTGTAAATAAACCATGTAAGGTTTGTATTACATTTAACATTTTTTTAACAATCTTCAGATAGTACTATAACTCTTTGCAAACTTATCTCATACAAATTACAAGGCATGTCTTTTTTTCTTATTTCTTAATCAAGTTGCTCACTTAATTTTATGTATACACACACTTTAAAACATAAACAAATTAAATCAAGGCATATTAACTGCTACAGCTCCACAGGTTGGATGCATTTTTACATGACGATTTCGTCATCATACAAAAAATGGCGACTGATTCAGAAAGGAGTCGCTTGATATTTGAGTGATTTCAAGATTGAGAGATTTTAACTGCTCACTGTTGCAAATTTAGTTATTTATAACCTGCAATGAAAACAAAGACTGAAAAACACCAAAACTATTATAATAGCTGAAACCAACAATAAGATACAATACACCTCTTCAGATTGTAACATGGATTGAGAACTGAGTTGGCCAAGTACATTCATTCATCAATATAGGAAGAAAAAGGTTATGCATGACAAAAAATAAAAGGATGTTTGAACTCCAAGTTAACAAGAACCTAGTCGCAATTCAGGCACTACAAAAACACGGGAACACCTCATACTGTGTATTTGTTCTTGGCACCTCTGTCAAGTTTCTTTGCATCTTCCTGCAACATAAAGCAGAATGTAAGTAAAGGAAAAGTATAACCGAATATTCTCTAAAAAAATGGGATCTGAAGATTTTACATGAAATATGAAGCCTATAGTGTCATTGTGATCAAGGAACTCCTTCCACTGCTTCCCAATGCTCATCTGCAAACGAAGCCAATATATTTCATCGTAAGTTCAAGCAAAGATCATGTTGACAATAACATCAGAATAAAATTTGGACATACAAGAAGATAGCATTACAGCATATCTTTGATATGCACTATGCATTCATTTTCATATACCTGAGCACTCTCATTAGCAGCATTCTTGGTCCAGAGAGAAATTTTCTCCTGCTTGCCTCTGACATTTACAACAGCTCCACATATATCATCACCATGGTCAAACTGTTCTCCGATGATTGCTAGCAACTATTTTGCATATGAAAATAGGTCAAAACGAGTATGAAGTAGTAATACCGATCAGATGAAAAAAAGAAAAAAAAGGAAGAAAAAAAAAGGGCACTGGGCAAGTACCGTATACAGCCAACAGGTATCAGACTTTCCCTTAGAAAAGGTCATGGTCCACTTCCCACCATTAGCACAGACAGGGTCCTCCCACTTAGGCTCGATTTTATTCTTGAAGCAATAGAAGTCAGATCCTGTAGTGAGCTTGCTTGGTCGGTGTATATTGTTGTAAAGGCTGCATTAAAAGAAAGTTTCAGCAGGCAACGTTCAAAGATTGCATATGATTGCAGGTTTAAACATAATGTATAGTTTATTATATATAACTAGTATCAAAATTTATGATTGCAGTGAAGTAGCATCTTGAGAAGATCAGTTAGCAGGACACTGCACCAGTAAATAGACAGGTATGCATCAGCTTGTTTTACCCAAATGCAGATTATTAGTAGTGGTTTATTGTGGCATAAATCTTTCTGAAAAACAGAACAAGTAACAACTACTTTTCAGTAGATTCACTGAAGTATTTCCTATATATGAAGAAGAAGAAGAATATTACTGTGGCCAATCCCTATAGCATGGAATGCTTTTCCCCATGTTCTGAGTATCGTTGATAACAAATACGGAGTATTAAACTTTCAGCTGCAATTTATTTGAACAATACCATCAAATTTTTTTATTACATTTTTAATTTAACAGTTATTGAACTTTCATATGTATAGTATTTATAACTTTCTTTGAAATCGATTATACCACCACTGTTACAATCAAAGAATGTCATACTACAGTTGTTTGGAACACCAAGACATAAACCCTATTATCACTAGTTTTTTATAGTATTCTCTCTGAATTGAAATTACAAAAATTTTACTTTGGGCAAGTTTGGAAATTCAGATATCCATTTTTTTTACCGCCAAAACCTGTGCCCAGAAATATCTTTGTCACCACAAAAAATCAATAAGTGATCCATTTGATCTATAGGTCTATTTGTTGGTGATGCTTTACCTACAAAAAACAAGCTCAAACAACGAAGCCTTAGCCAACCCTGACAACTCCAAGACTAACATGAATAGAGGTCAATATGGAGGACTGATCAAATATCAATATTTATCAACAGAAAGCAACTGTTAATGTAAATTTACAATCAAATAATACTGTATGAAGGTATGATTGTATCAACACTGAAATATGAAAACATGAAGAATTGCATCAAGTTGTTACTGTTGGCAGATAGTAGGAATGCAAGAATGACCAATGGTGAAAGAACATAGAATGGGTGGGATGGAATCATTTAAAAAACAAATGAAGTGTATTTGAAGGTAAGTTCGATAACCAAACACTGAGGTGTGTGAAAAAGTGTAATTGGATACATCACATGGTACCGCTGAGAGTGACAGCATACCCACGGGCCACAACATATTAAGCTCTAAACACAATGCAAAGATGTTAGAAACAACTGTGTCAACTGTACGAATGATCCAGCATACATATCTAACCAACTTTAAGAAAATCAAGCTATAAAACTTCCTACTATCTGTTAACAAGATGTCACAATCAAAACTTATATAAACGTCTGTAACGGATACTGCTAATAAAACATCTCCATAAAACATAACCAAATAATTTTGTTTTCAATAATGACTTCTAACAGAATATAACTACTGCAATAAAAAAAATTAGTCCAACCTTTTTAAACTATCACTACAATGTATATAAGTTAGATACAACTATCTCAATTGCCTACTATCCACACATATGAACCATACAGACATTATTCTAACTCATAAAACCCTAAGTCAAGAACAGAGTCCTACTAATTAAATCTATTTCCAATTCAAACTTTCTTGATGAAAATATTAAAATTAACATTATTATACAATAAAAGAATTGGATCAAAAATACCAATTAAATTACAAGAAAATAAAAACTGGTCAAAACCCTAATTTAACAACCCTTGAAACAAAAATCGAATCATGTTCCAATTTTAAACCCTCTAGCTAGCATAACGCAATTAATCATGTCAAGAATCATCAACAAACTAAAATTCAAAATCTATACAGATATGCATACTTATGTAAATAAAAAAAAATATTATCATACCTCCAGAATTCTTCAACAGTTGAGAAAGTGTAGATAGGGCGCATGGAACTACCCCAAGCGGCTTGTTTAGATTTAGCAGTTGAATTATCAAACCAAAACGTCCATGAATGCTCAAGTGGATGCTGCACGACGGCGGTACCAGGCCGGGAAGATGACGACGACGACAGTGTATCGCCGTCGCCGGCGACGATTTCGCCTTCTTCCAGCTGTTCATCTTCCTCCCCGTCCGATCGAACTGTCTTAATTTGTTTCTGTTCTTCTGATTTCATTACTTCTTCCACCATTTTTCGCTTGAAATGTGTTTCTCTCTCTAGAAAATTGGGTTTCTCTCTCTAAAATTCAGTTGGATTGCACAGGATGAAGAATGTGTGTGTATATATATATATATATATATATATGTATAAAAAAAGCTGTATCTAACATTCTAACTGCGGTCTAGTTGGGCCATTATGGTAGCATGACTCGGCCCAACACTGAGCCCAAATGTTAAATGAGAAGATAATTTTTTTTAATTTATTTAGAAACTAGGCACAGAGCCCGTGCGATGCACGGTCCTTTATAAAATACGATTATAATTATTGTAAGTTTAATTTTGTTAATTAAAAGACACAATTATTATTGAAATAAAATGATTTAGTAATATAAATTAAATTATAATGAATTGACTTGTATTTATTTTTTCAGCCGTTGAAATTTATGTGTTAGTCCACTTCACAGCGTAACACAAATATTATCAACGTGTGAATGATAAATGTAACAACCACCAGTTGCAGAATTTATGTTAAGTTTTAATACATTTGTTAAGCTCTTATGATGCAAAGGTATTTAAAAAATAAAATTAACCCTATGTTTATTTAAGTTTTTAGTTGTAATAATATTGTTGAATGTTGAAAATTTATTATTGAAAGTCAGTAGTAACAAAAATTAGCTAAAATAGAAACGAAGTATTGCTGTTGATAATGTTTGATAATTGCAATGTATGAGATATCAATAAGAAAATAAATTTATTTTTTATGTATAAAAAATTCATTATTATTTAAAAAAAAAAACTATTATAGAATAGAATAATTATCATTGAGAATTGAAAATAAATAATAGCATAAACCAAACTATATAATAAAGTAATCAAACTATTTTAATAAATTGCATAATTTAATATATGGTGTCAAATAAAACATAGTGAATTATACGAAGATAAATAATAATTATTATATGTATTCATAAAAAATTGTAAGTCTTTGAGCCCGTGCAATGCACGATAATGTATAGGGTTACTCACCAATGCCACATGACACCTTAAATGAGCGACACATCACCAAAATACATTAAAAGACCCCTTTTAAAAGTTGGATGCATTAAAAATGGTAAATTGTAAGTAGGGTACACACAATAGACCACAATAGACATCAAACATAAGTTAAATGCACTAACCCCTTTTTATTTCATTAACAATATAATGTTACGATTTTTATTAAATCAAGGATATAGATTTTCATATCTTAAATTATATATAAGAATCACATTATGATATCATCAAATATTCAATTAGCCAATCAAATTGTCTAATTCTATCAAATTGCTAAAATTTAGGAAAATGATGACATCATAATTAATTATTTCATAATCTTAATCCTAATCAAATTCAAATTGTCTAACTTTACCAAATTATTTAATCCTAATCAAATTCAATAATATAATAATAATAATAATAATAATAATAATATAATAATAATAATAATAATAATAATAATAATAATAATAATAATTATTATTATTATTATTATTATTATTATTATTATTATTATTATTATTATTATTATTATTATTATTATTATTATTATTATTATATATAGGATGGTAGCTATTTGACTATATATAGGATTCCTATTTTCTTCTTACCAACAATCGCATATGGATTATTAATTTATTTTTCTCCTCTTTCAATTATATCATTACTTTTAATCACAAAATTAACTAATGTTTAACAAAAAATTCGATACTAAATTTTTTTTATTTTACCTTACATAACCCCGTGTGTATACACGGGTTTAAGGGCTAGTAGACTTATATAATAAATCTATTGTAGTTTGTTTTTGTAGTATAGTAAGAATACTCATTGAATCTACGAACGAAGTGTTAGTCTCATATGTTTTTTTGTTTAATATTATTTTATTATTTACTAATTAATTAATTAGAAATAATAGTACATAGACTATCCTTAGGAATAATCAACGTTATTTTTTTAATAAAAATTATTATTACTTTCTATATATCTAATATTAAATAGAAATTAATAATAAATTGATCTTAAATTTATAGAAAGTCCATGTGTCATGTTTAAAAATTAAGATTAATTCAAGACTTTATAAATGTATGACATGTCATCATTTACTAAAATAACATGCTTTAATATGCAATTAAAAATCTTTGTTTTATATGTATAGATAGATAGATAGATGATATGATCAGTTTTGTACTAAACTAGAGTTATAATTATAACAAAAGTAATACAAATGAAGAGGTAATTTAATTACGCGTTTCGTTTAAACATTTGGTGAAAGATTTTGTTACTTATCATAAGTACTTATTTTACGACTAGGTGTGTTCAAGCCACAAAGGTTTAATGAAGTTATGAGTAATTATTAAAATCGTTCATATAGTTTGTCATTGTCATCCCTACCTTTATAAATGCCATTTTAATAGTTTCGTTTTTGAAACTTGTTTTCCCCATTGGAGTTACATGTTAATGCATCTCACGTGCAATTCACACAAGGCTAATATTGTCTTTTCCACTTCCACACCTTCTCTCCTACTTTAATACCCTTTATTATTCACAACAAAATTTATTTGGCAACTTGGGCAAACCCTGACAAGAATGAATACAACAAGCTCTGAGACTAAAAATTACAAAAATTTAGTAAGCACTAATCAATAGCCAGCACAAGCATTAACCAATTCCACACGAGTCCAACAAAGAAAGACCTAACGGATTTATAATCCACTTTTCCCAACTGACGGAGAATTTCCTTCGTGTGTTTTAGATGTACAAAAAGGCTAAAGATTGAAGTTTGCAAAAAATATCCATATTTACAATGTCTTGTTTATCTTCAATTCTAGCATGAACAATGAAGTTCCTCATATTCTAAAGGTTCCACAAAGTAGCATAAATCACACCTTGAAAAATATTCTTATATTTGACATAAAAAGGATCCAAATTAGCAGTTAGTTAAATCACATCATCTAATAGGAGAGGATGATGGCAATGGAGAGTTTCACCAACTAAAATTATTACGCCAAATATTCTTAACCTTTGAACACTCAAGAAGCACATGATCTCAGGTGTCGATAAAAGAGCAACAAAGCGGTCAAATAATATAATCAACATTAATTCCATGGATAGCCAGATTCGAGAAATGAGGGATGCGATCAAACTAGCTCTCCATAAGAACACAATTACTTTTATGGTAACCAAATTGTTCTAATCAAATTTGTTCGCAATACTATGAGCCTCCATAAACTTTTTGTCCAACAATTTGGAAAGAAAGTTAACAAAAAATAAATTATCCCGAGCAAGCAACAAATTGTATCCATCCGCTTTGTTGGAATTTAAGGTAATCGAGCTAATGTCCTCACATGAGGAGTTAAGATCATCAGAAGTTCTATCTCTCGGGACTGATCTCCAAGACCAGACCCAACCATCACCACCTCCATTAGATATAGCCCATTTTTCACTAAGAGAAGAACTTTTATTAATATCGTCGGGGGCATATAGACGTGTGTAACTTTGAATAAGACAATCCTCAATTCCGAGCCATTCATCCTTCCAAAACAAGATATCATGGCTGTTACCAATTTTCTAACAAAAGACTTAGAGAAAGGAATGTCAAGTTGATCTATAACGAAAGACGAATCCCATTCCAATTACCTAGAGCCATTATTGATTTTGGATTTTCGTCAAACCCGCCATCATCTCCATAAATAGCTTTAATAACCATGCATCATAAAGCATATTTTTCATGATATCTTCACTTACCAAGAAGGTTGAGATTTTTAGCTTTGATGCTTTCCAACCCTCCAAGATTATAAGACGCTCCAACTTTTCTATAATGCACGACGGGAGACTCCCAAGTACAACTTTGATGAGAGTAAGTCGAACACCAAGTGAGAGGGCCTTAGCTTTCCAAGAAGATAATCTGTTGACAAAAAGATCAATTATAACAGCCTATCCACATGTTTTAGTCATATTTTTTTACCTATTGGGAGACCGCGATAAGAAAATGGAGCTTAACCATAACTGCAATTGATAGCTCCAGCCACCTCACTAACCTCGGCCAAGTTAACTCCAGCACCGTACAAAATACTTTAAGACATATTAACTCCAAGTCCATAAGCCTTTTGGAACCATTTAAGCAAATAAACAGGTTTTCTTGTGTTGGACTTAGATCATTTTCCAAAAAATAAAGCGTCATTTGCATATTAAAGTAATGAGAGATTAGTCGACATATCATTCGGAAAAATACCATTTAAAAAATCATACTGACATGATTCCATCAACGTAATTTCAAGAGCCTCTGCCGCAATGAGGAAAATAAAAGAGGAAAGATGATCTCCTTGACGAAAACCCCGCTTCATTTTAAACTTCAGTAGTTTCAGATCCATTAATCAACACCGAAATTGTTATCGGAAAGGGAAACCATGAATCAATCCCTCTATTGTGAACTAAATCCCATTTAATTCATTATATCATCAAGAAAAAATTCATGACACACAATCAAATGCCTTCTCAAAATACTTTATAGACAAAGAGTTTTTCTCCAACATTATGAGCGTAATTAACAATTTCATTTGCCACGAGAATACCATAAAAATTTTAACTCCCCTTAATGAAAGTGGTTTGGTTAGGTGAAATAATATTTGAGATCACCTTCGAGAGACGGAGTGCAAGGATCTTAGTAACAACCTTATACCCACAACAAATTAAGCTAATAGGTCAGAAATTGGATAAAACAAGCATGTCTTTATCTTTTGGAACAAGCGCAATAAAGGAGGCATTACAACCTCGGCCAATCCTGCCCGTTCTTTCAATTTGTCTATACCTTCACAGTAATATGTTTTTATAATGTTGCAATCGCTTTTAATAAATTTGAAATTAAGACCATCAGGACCCAGAGACTTTGACCTTGATCAAGACTTACAACTTGTTTGATTTACTCAAGCGAGATGTCAGAGTCGAGAAAGGAACTACTCAACCCGAACGATTAGATAAACGGGTTATATAGTTCAAGCCCGACAAGGCCTAGATAACCCATTTAAGAAAAGTTTCAATAGGTTACTAGGTCAATTTCGGGATTGTATATCAAATAGTTTGATTTTATGCTTAAATGTGTTAATTTATGCAAAATGGTATTTGTAACATCTTGTTTTTGGGCCTAGAATTTAATAGTATTTTATTAAGTTTTTGGAACGGTTTATTTGAAAATAAACAAGTAAAAGAACCTCGGGTTTTATTGTGACTAATAAAATTGTATTTGTTTTAAATAACTAAAGTTGAAAGTAAAATAAAAGTATATTGACTCGCGGGTATTTTCGGGTTCCAGACAATAGATTTAGGACGGGTATATGATTTAATCATTGGGGTTTATTTTGGGAAGGGTCGATTGATTTCTTAAACCTTCCTTATTGTTCTTTTCTTTCATTTTCTTCCTAAACTAAAACACACACATAAGAACATCATAAATCAAAATATGAGATAATTAAAGGTTGTGATTCTGGAGCAAATCTTAGCTTGTTCTTCATCATCTTCTTGCAATTTCTATTTGTAAGTTAACTTCTTAATCTTAAAGTTTGATTATATGATAGAAATTAATAGAGTTTATAAATTATGTAGGAAATCTTGTTACAAAGAGTGTTTACTATTGAATATATGATTATATGATGATATTTGATGAGTATATGATATGATATATGATAGTTATGATTTTAATTAAGGAATTTTGTTGATTTTCTTAAAAAATGGGTTCCTTGGTTCATGATGATGAATAGTGAATAGTAAATAGTGAATAGTAAATAGTAAATACGAATAGTAAATAGTGAATAGTAAATACGAATAGTGAATAGTAAATACGAATAGAGAATAGTAAATACGAATAATGAATACTGAATATTGAAAGGTGATTTAGGTATTATTTATCATTCAGGGATCATTTGTTACGTTAATATTGTATATTGTAACGTATGATGTTATAATTGGAAACGTTATCGATTATGATACAAATTAAGTTGTAGAACAAAATACTAACTTAGTGTTATTCGTGTTCTCAGATAAGCAGACAGCAACTCAGTAATATTAGACCACTGAGTTTGGAGTTGGACGACAGTTGGTGAGTGGGATCATATTCCTCAGTTCAACCCAGTTGTAACAAGCTCAGTTACAACGGGTGAAAGTTCTAGTTGTTAGTTGTTATTAGTTGTTGATTGAATGGTTAGATGAAGAGATGGGAATTGGTTATTAATATGATATTCGGGTTGGGTTAATGAGATATAATTGTTGGAACGGTTTGGGTTGATTATGATAGATGCGGAATGATGGGTTATTATCATTGTTAATGGTTTGATATTATCTATTGTTGATCATGTTGTTGTTGATTTATTGATTGGTTGTCATTGGTTGATGGTAGTTGGTTGATTGGTTGTTGACTGAGTTAGTTGATTTAGTTGAATCAGTTGTACCAGTTGTTCAGTTGCCGTCCCATAATTGCATATGATGTGCCTTTATGTGACAAGTTGTTGAGATGAATTGGAGGAAGGTCAATAATGTTTGGGTTTGATTACTATTGTGTAGCTGTCTAGGTTTCTTTGATACAGGTAGTTGAGAATGAACCTATGTCAGTGAAGGTAGTAATCAGGCTATCGGTAGACCATTGCAGAGGTCGTGGTTTCTGGTATTGGTCTTGGTGATAAGTTATAACAGGAACCGCCGATCCTTCTGATGGAATGTGACTAATTGTTTTAATTTATCGTGATGGCGTACCAGTGATGTCGGTTGAACTCACTGTGATGACATATCGGTGATATTGAGTTGAATTCACTGTGTTGGCATACCAGTGATGTAGTTGATTGTATTTGGTTATGTGAAGTTTGGTTTGACCAGTTGAGTTTGAATGCATGCTCAGTTGTTGTAAATGATTTGTTAGTTCTGGTTTGAATTGTTGATTATGATTTGACTCACTTAGCAATAAGCTAACCCCTCGTTGTTAAACATTTTGCAGATTATGTTTTGGTTTCTGGATGGGATGTTTGACTACTATCGCAGATACTCTGATTGTTTGGAAACTAAAGAATTGTTTTAAATGGTTTTGTAATAACGCATGTTTGTTAAAATGATACTTTTGAAAGTTGTACGTTTTGGTACAAGTAAATCAGGAAAGTTTTTATCGGGACCGCTTTCGAAGAATTTAAAGTATAAAATATGTTTGTATGAAAGTAGGGTGTTACAGTATTCATGGTGAGATTGAGATCGAGTAAGTTTGAGTTGGATAGTATCTAATATGCAAATGGTTTGTACAATAGAGTGATTACAAATGTAGAGAAAGGTTCAAAGGAGTACAAAATTTTTTGTAAGAATGAGGGAACAAATTAGAATGTGTCACGTGTCACTAAACCCTCTTTCCCCACGTTTTAAAAAATTAAATATCTCCCAAATGGTAAGTCGAAAAATCACAAAAATTGCACCATAAAAATCATTGTTTTATTCTCTTCAAATTAGAGATGTGACAAGGTATACATTCGAAGAAGTTTTTTTCGTTTTTCGGTGGGTTTTCAAAACAACAAACACATGTGTTACCAGCGAGTAACGCATGTGTTACCAGCGTAGTAACACATGTGATACCAGCTAGTAACACATATGTTACTAATTTTGTACAATTTGTAAAACGAAAAAAAAAAGTCGTCGATAGTATACATTGTGAGATGGCAAATCGAAGAGAAAAAAATGTTGATTTTTATGGTGTAATTTTTATAATTTTTCGATTTACCGTCTGTGAGATATTTGATTTATAAAAACGTGAGGAAAAATGGGTTTTATGACACGTGACGCATTCTTATCGGTTCTTTCATTCTCATCAAATTTTTCATTCTAATATGAACCTCACTCGACAAGAGTATACAATATGGGTGTTGATATATACAACAAAAGTTTTGATGCATACAACAAAATTTTATAATATTTATGCATGCAGTACAACTTTCTAATACACAGTTTTAATGTATGAAAGAGAACCATGTTGTATTTATCAATCTCCATACAATATTTAGTGAATTGTGTATGATATATTTTATCTCACATAAACCGGACTCTTTGTATATGTATAAATTAATAAATTATCTCTAATTGCCAAACAAATGAGAAAAAAGAAACCTAAATGATTAAAAACAACAAATATATTGATAAATCCATTGTTCTAAACTCATAAAATAGAACTATGTAGTTAATTAAATAGAATATTCAACATACTCTTTGACGGGTTTGGTGGATCAATCAATTGCGAATGTTGCCCAAACATGAACCGAAATTTATCAGTTTGTCGAATTAACAGGTTGACGGGTTAGTCCTTAGTGGCTCGAAAGTCTCAAATCATCACATTTTTATTTTCATATTGATATGGTGTTGGATTTGAGTTGTGTCCAGAACTACGAGCCATATCCATACAAATATTAAATAGGGTGATAATTTGTACAATATTATTTTGTTAACTTTACATCATTTTGCACTCTACAACAATTTATAAACGTATGCTAGTGATCGAATCGAATACCACAAAAATTAGATTTGTTTTTGTAAGAAATAAATTAATCAAAGGGCCATTGACTTAGCAGTATCGTGAGAATCTTACAACCTTAAGGTTGTTGGTTCAAGTCCGATGATGAACATATCCATATATTCATAGAAAAAGTTGTACATATTCTTGACACGTACATAAATGAGTTTGCCTTTCCAAAAAAAAGTAAATAAGAGAAAATAAATTCTTCGTCATTGTGTATACATATATTTTGCGTACATCTACATGCCACTTGTTGGCAGTCGAACGGAACGTGGCAATCTCGTGAATTCAACTGTAGCGAAAGGGCAGAACTGGCAGAAGTTGTCACGGACCGATCTCCGCCGGAATCAACACTATTTCTTTTTATCATTTCAATCGATTCATTCAATTTCCAATTTTTACATCACCAACTTCCCCCCTTTTCGATTTCGCAGCTCGCCAAGGTATATTTCTTCCTCAATTCTAATTTTATTGTTACTTAGCTATGATCTTTAATCAATTGAGCTGTTAATTAATCACTTTTAATTTGTGGGTATTGATTTTTTAGCGAAAAGGACTTGTAGGGTTTCAGAAAGTTCCAATTTTTACTGAATACCACTAGCAATATTTTGATGGGTCTTGTTTATTTTATGCTAAATTCGGAATTTATCCTGTGAAATTGCAAAAGTTGTGATTTTTTGTTCCGTAAAATGAGTTTTTAAAGTGCCAAAGTGTATTTGTAGTGTGATATGGCTTATAAGTATTGATTCTTAAGCTTCATAGTTTATGTAATGTATTTATTTGGAATGAAAATTATCTGTTGAAGCATCATCTGATGATGGAGTTTTGCACAAGTGTTCAAGATTTCATCTAACATTGTTTCGGTTGATTTTGGTTGATTTTGGTTCGGTTCGTTTAGTGTTATAACATATATTGTTCATTGGTCACTGTATTTTACCCAAGGTTTTGTTTGCTGCAAGTTTCTGATTCATCGTGTCACTATATTGATACTGTTATTTATAAAGTTAATCAATTTTCGCTGTACTATGATCAGTGTATCGGTGGAGATGAATTGTTAGTAAATTAGAGTTGTTAGCTGATGAATGTTTGATTTTATTTTGCATATGCAGTGGTGAAAACATGTGGTGCCCTACCAATTGATGGAAATGTGGATATACCATGGTGCAGTTGGTCAACATTCCAAGATTCAACTAACCAACTGTGATCCCGATTCACTGCAGAACGTTCTTTACAAAGGGGCTTCTTTGTATTAGCGGACCTTTCCATCTTTTGTGTTGGGCATCGTTTTCACCTTTTGCAATTGACAAGATTTCTGCAGGAGGCGGATTGTAATTGTGACTTCTGTGTTAAATCATGCCTCAAATACAAAAGCTTTATAACTCATGTAATGCATCTTTAACTACCAATGGACCGGTGTCAGAAGATGCTTCTGAAAAAATACGTTCTCTCTTAGGTATGTATTGCTGCCCTTTATTTGCTTCTTGCTTTTTCTTCGATCTTCTGGCACCTATTATTAGTTCCAGGAGTTAGCATGCGAGATGAATTAGCTTGGCCATGACATCTTGTTAACTTTGTTGTAGTCATTTTAGCATGGTTTAGTGCAAGTAGTGTTCTTTTTAAAGATATGAACATCAAACTATTTATTATATTAATGCTCATCCACTCAAAATTCATTATAATTAACTGTAGTTTTCAGATCAACTCTTATTGGAACCATATTAACTTAAAGCAAGGTTATTATCGTATACATACCTATGTAAATAGGTGTATCCTTTACAGAGAACATGTTACACTTTTGTGATATATTGAACACTATTGCAGTATATCTTTAGCATCATCTGAGAATCATAACTATAGACATCTGCCCATCCAAAATCTTTTCTTTACAAATTTGATGACACTGAAGTGCAAACAAAACTGTGAATCAGAACGTTTGCTTAGTTTTCTAGAAGTATAGGAAGATGATGTATTGTGCTATGTTTGGTATGACAGAAACACATTATTATTGTTATTATTATTTATAATAATAATATTTTGATTAGACTTCTACCATCTTTATTTGGTCAGTTAAGTGTCTTCCGGGATTGTTTTCAGTGTTTGTAGAGTAATAACTAGCTTTATCCGGTAAATAGAGTTCACAGGGTGTTGGATGCCTGTCTTCAAAGTCATGATTGTGACTTGAAGTACTAAACTCAGATGATCGGATAATTATAGTTAGAGACGGTCTGCAAATGGACTATAGGACAAGAAATCAAATTTAGTTACTACCTCTATATGCACATAGTGTCAAGTATCATGGTAAGTTTCATGATTAAGATATACTGGTTCCAGCAATTGCTTTAAAGATCTATTGACGCACGTACCCATGTGAGTTATAGTGTCTGAAAACCATCTTATTTGGTATACTGCTTGATCACATGAAAAAAGAAGTCATAAGTAGTCATGTATGATAAACATCGTATTAATCTACTTTTGCTTTATGAGTTTATGGTGATTGACTTTTTTAAGTGCTTGTTGACATCAATGGGCTACAACATCTTGTCAATATAAGTGAGTAGTTTGTCATCATGTCAGTTATAACAAAATTTTACAAAAAGTAAAAGTATATTGTTTAATCAAATAAAAAATAAGTCATAAGTAGCCCATGTATAACAGATCATCTTTTATTCTTTTGATCCTACTTTTGCTTTTATGGCGTTGATGCCAATGAATTACAAAACCTTGTTAGTAGGACTATAGATGTATGATTTATGACCATTGTAACCTTTTCAGATAAAATCAAGCCTTCGGATGTAGGGCTGGAGCAGGAAGCTCAATTAGTGCGTAACTGGCCAGGTCCCATTAATGAACAAAATGGAGCCAACCGATCTTTGCCACCAATTAAATATATTCATATTCACGAGTCTGACAGCTTCTCTGTAAGTTAAAAAGAAAATTATTGCATTATCTTGGTTTTTAAGAGACTGAAATGGAGAAACTAAATACATTTTATATTTTCTTTTCCAGATGGGTATATTCTGCATGCCACCCTCATCCATCATTCCCCTTCATAATCATCCTGGAATGACCGTTTTTAGCAAGCTTCTTTATGGATCAATGAATGTAAAAGCATATGATTGGCTTGATGAACCCTCATCATCTGATACATCACATGGTATCATCTTTCTCAGAAATCTATTGTATTATGCTTTGCTGTGTAAAAGGGAAAAAAAGAGAGAGTCTATTTTACTTCATCCTTTGAAAAATATCTGTTATGATGGTGCATTTTTTGGTAATGTTTGAGTACTTCTCTACAATAACAATTCGAAGAATCTGGTGAATTATGATTAGATTAATTTGTAATGATTATGGGCAAATTGGTGAATTTTAATATAGATATAAATTGAGCCAGTAGTATGTTAGCTATTTGTAAGTTATTAGATATAGATGAAATCATGGAAGTGGATCTAGTTATTACCGTAGTAATCACACCATGAGTAAAAAGGTCTGGTTTCTAATTTTGGTAGCTCCTAGAAATACAAGTCTCTTTTAATAGATAGTCATAATCTACTTTTGACAGAGATCGACTTAGCTTGCTAGTAGTATAAAAAACATGCATCATGGGCAGAATGGGTACCATATCACTGTATTTTCACTTACTCCAGTACAAACAAAAGTCAACAGAATATATCACATACTTATACTTATATACATACCCTATATTTTTTTATATCATCTTCGGTTCATAGTATTGAGATGATATATGTTCTTTTGTTAACATGTTATCCTTGTTTATTTGTTTCAAAATGAACATTTATAGTAGTTAATATGATTGGACTATAATCATTATATGGTTATGTGAGCATAACTATGTGATTGATAAATCTTTGTGTTCAAGTACGCAATTGAAAGCAGTTCACATGACATTTAGAAAGTTAAAGTTCAGCTTTTTCGTTCTAATTGTTTTGTTTGTTTATCAGCAAGGCCTGCAAAACTTGTTAAAGATGGTGTGATGACAGCTCCTTGTGGGACCACCATACTATACCCAACCTCCGGTGGCAACATTCATTGTTTTCATGCCATAACCCCTTGTGCCATCTTTGACATCTTGTCGCCACCTTACTCTTCCGATGATGGGCGGCACTGCACTTACTTCCGACGGTCAACCGGAGTTGATCTACCTGGTAATTAAGTCTATTCATTTTCCCATCTGTTTTTGCTTTCAAATAACACAATGTTCTACAATGTATCTTGTTATATCTTGTCCAAGAAGTTAAAAACTGGTATGTTTGACCTCAAAAGTCAAAGTTAAATTTCATACATTTTTTATTGACATAAAACCTGCCTTTCACCTGTACCCCCTTGAAGGTACAATTGAAGTAGATGGCGAAATATGCTCAGAAGTTTCATGGTTGGAAGAATTTCAACCTCCTGATGATTTTGTGATTCGGAGAGGTCGATACAAAGGCCGTGTTATCAAGACCTGAAACGTTTTATTTGAACGTATTGAACATCCAAAATTGGACAGCATCCGAGGTGAATATTAGCTATGTTTTCTGAGATGCTGAAGGATAATAATGTAATTCTATTACTAGTAGTTATATTATGCAGACCTGCATGCATATACAACATGATATAGTGTCCAGTTATATTTATCTTTGCTTTTCATACTTTCTTATAGGCTCGTGTACTTGCTTTTGTCTACCTGCAAACTCAGAGAAATTATAGAGTTTAGAGGTCTTATGGAAGGCTTAGTTAAGACTTAAGATTATTGTGGTTTCATGGATTAAAACCATGTTTTAATTGCTTGGTATGTTAGGGAGAAATTATGCTCGAAATGCATGATACAAACAAATATATCATTTTATGAGAGTGCTGAAAATAAACAAATATAATTATTAAATTCTTACTTGTGTCAATCATTATAAAATACTCCTCAGTAAACAAGGGCTAAAATAACATCCTTTCTGGATACCAGATGATCTAATGACAAGCACTAAAACCAAATCCATGAAGCCATGGTCTTTTTCATTGTCTCATGCCAACATATAATTTTCAAAGTCTGGGTTAATATTATTGACTAAATAACGGTTTGCCATTTATTTAGTTAAGCGGAACGAGTTTCTGCTATATATCTCGACCTAAAATTAAGCTTACTCAATTCAAAGATTAACATATGTATTACGTTATTTTTCTCTCTTTATCTTCACCAATTAATCGACCAATTATTTTGTTAGCAATTTTAAGGGCGCATTAGCCGGAGACTCACTTATTTAAACGGTTTGCACTTTCATACCGACATGTCATTTTCTATGGTTGTTGGGTGTATTTTCTGACGGAGTCTCTAAATAAGTGATTAAGGGTGCGTTTAGCTGTAGAGAATTTTGTTTAATTTTCAGTATCTATTTTAAGTAGAAAACGAAAGGAGAGTGTTTTAACTTTTATCTCTAAATAGGTGTTAATAATTTCGTTTGTGAAGATGAATAAGTATGTAAACTGCAATTCATAGGTGATAGAGGAGATTAGGTGGATATATTAGTTGAAAACTAAGGCATAAAAATGTCACTTAAAAATTTATAATTCATGGGTGTCTCTTTTAATAACACGTTTGGCTCAGATTAAAATGCTATAAGAGCACAAGGTGTGGTGTCGGTGTTCTGGGACAGTGTTCTGGAGAATGTTGAAAGTGGGGATTTTGTGGTGTGGTGAAACTGAATTCTCAGTGTTCTTGACAGTGTTCTGGAGTTTTTTATTATTTGTTTTATTTGATTTTTTAATAAAGATATTGTATAAATTAATATATAAAAAACAAATAAATTAAATAAATAACATTTTATCAATTAAAAATGCAATACAAATTCTAAACACAAGGAAAAAACAAAACAAAAAAAGTTGTTTTGTTCAGCCATCTCGTGACCATATATGCAATACATAAAAAAAAATGTTTTGTTTTTGACTCCATATCCGGTTGAAGAAAAAGAAAACAAAAAAAAAATTGGAGAACATTGAACCTTCTCGCCGTCCATATCCAAACGCTGGCATCAAAATTTCACCAGAACACCGGCGAGAACACCGGGCTGGTGTGGCAGAACACTGATGCTCGGTGTTCTGGATGGAGAACGTTGATGCCACGTGTGCGCGTACCGTATGCTCTAAAGAAGATACTTGACCAACCTAATTACATTTACAATCAAGCATCGAAAGAGAGGTAATAAATACAACAAAAAAGTTATTCATATACCAAATTATGCTATAAGCAAAAAACAGTTATACAGTATAGCATATGAATAAATTTTTTTGTTTTATTTATCAACTCCCCATTGAAAAGTAAACTTGAATTGTCTCATTCCATTCCTTTTTTTTTTTTTTTTTTTTTTTCTTTTTAGTTCTTAATTTCATTATCATTACTTTTTAAATAAGAAGAACCACATATCCTAAAATTTGGACACATAAGCACCTAAATTAGTGTCATGTGTCCTCACTACGTAATAATAATTATATTACATATATCCTAAGTTGTTTAGAAAATAAAAAAGTTATACCTTTTCTTCTTTTGATTATATTTGTAACATATTTTAATAATTATTTTAATTTCATTTCATTACTTTTTGAATAAGAAGAACCACCTATCCTAAAATTTGGACACATAAGCACCTATATTAGTGCCATGTGTCCTAACTACATAATAATAATTATATTAATATCCTAAGTTGTTTAGAATATAAAAAAGTTATACCTTTTCTTCTTTTGATTATATTTGTAACATATTTTAATAATTATTTTAATTTTAACATATATAAAAACACATATTAACAATTCAAAAGCAAACATAAAACATACATATAATATAAAATTATATTATGTAGTTAATATAATATAATTGTTTAGAAAATAAAATTATACATATCTTATAATCTTTTCGATACATATTTTTATCACAATAATTTTGATCTTAACATATATGAGTATAGCAACAAACACTAACACTTCAAAAAGGAACATAAAGATACTTAATTTTAACCTTAATCACCTTAAGCCTCTTTCATTAAACAATATAATATAAAATTTAATCATTTTCTTAGTATTTTAATTTTAATTCTTAAGATACTATATATAAAAGGATAGTGATTCGAACAACACCAAAATTCTTCGATACCACTTTTTGTGTTTTAAACCTTTAAGTCTTTTGAGTTAACACATCTCATGAGAATTTTTTAGCAAAGGACTTTCACTATTTCTATCTATTTTTTTTTATTCCTAAATATAATGTCCTAGATATACACACAAAATCATCAACTCATGCAAAAGATAAGAAACAATTATCTAAATTTATGTTCATTTTGTTTTTTGTTTGTTTGAATATACACGGGTTTTTCAACAACGGTATATATGTTTGGCCAGTTTCTTTTTAGTCTTCTAAAATAATATATCATACGACTTTTTGATTAGTTACACATCATTGTAGTCATAAAATTATGTAGATATATATTTGATTAATTTTTTACTGGATAAATTGATAAATTTACTTCATGATAATTTCGAGAGTATTTTTATAGTGGGTCGTGCTTAGCACGACCCGAAACCTAACTAGTCTTATTCTTAAGGAGTCAACAATTACATGCAATTTAAACATTGTTTACTATTGATTAAAAAAGAAATAATATATCTCATCATAATATATATATACTTTATAAATAAGAAGCATCAATTCAACCTCAAGATGACACATCATCTTCTTTAAAGATGACATGTGTCCTCTACTTTTTATTTTAACTTTTAATGTTTAATTTTTAATCTTTCACATTTATTATAATGCCTAATCCAAATTTAAACATTAGTAAAAAATGTCACCATCTTCAAAGAGGTCAAATAGTCTTTAACACATCATCACTATATATAGTAAACATATTTTACATTAACATCTTAAAACTAATCCTACTTTGAATATCATAAACAACACTTTAAAACATTAAAAAGATGATAAACAAATACTCCGTATTATAAATATTCTTAACACATCATTAATTTAGAAAATATACTTTACATGTATATCTTTAAACTTAATCCCAATATAACATGATGAACAAAAATTCAACACTTTTAAAAAATGACAATGTCATTAGTCTTCTTAACCCATCATTAGTTTATGATATATACTCTAAACAAAATTATTATTAGTTATCAAAGAAAATTTTATGCTACTTAATACATGATATCTATATCTAAACATAATGAATTTCATAATACAAATATATCTTAATATTCGAAGAACTTTCTTATCTTTGTTTTAATCATGTCTTCTACTACATATAAAAAGAGCCTTATGCTCTAAAAGATGGACACAGAGATTTCTTAAGTGTCCACAATTAATCATCATAAAATATGAAGTTATTAGAAATTACTTCCTCTATTTGTTAGATAACTCATTAAAATTTGTTACATAAATGATTAATACAATTAATCATCCATTATACATTTAACTATATAACCAACTATCTTATAGATTATATATAAGGCAAACCTAAATATCTTAAATAGCACTTATACCACATCAAATTTTGTGTGATGTGAAACTCATGCCCAAAATTTTTAATGTTACTTTGTGATAACGTAAGTACATGTGTTAGCAAAAATTTTGCTAGAAAAAAGTTGTTTAACCCTTTTAAATTTTGACATATCTACGTCGAATTTTGCCGCATCTACATTTTCATTTACAAATTCTCTTATTTTAGCAAACGTTTTCACTTTCATAATATATACTTCTCTTTACATCTTTAATGGCAAAATCTCAAATTTTTCTAGCTAACGTTTTCAACTTCTCAACTGATATTTCTCTTTCAGTTGCTAAAAATATAATGATATCTTATGATGTACACTTAAATTACTCAACATTTTTGATATATTTGCATCTTTTTGGCATTTTATTTTCCACCACATATTTTCACTTTTTTATTTGTACCTCTATTTAAATTGTCAAAAACAATGATCATTTTGAACATATAGAAGTTTATTGTCTTGTAATTTTGATTCAATCATCAACTTTGATCATGATAACACGTAACATTGTAAAAATCAACATTACCCTATTCGAAAGTGAGCCGTGCATTGCACGGCCGAAAAGCTGACTAGTTATCTAATAAAAACAACAAGTTGCTTCCTATTAAGCCACATCATCACTTCTCAAGGTGACACATCATCACCTCTTAAGATGACATGTGTCTCAATTTTTTATAATTTTTAACTTTATAACATATAACTTTTAATACTCTATTGTTGATTAAATTTTTTTCCTTCTTAATTTTAAATTTCATTATACACATATAAAAAACATTACACCTTACTAACTATCATATTCACTCTAAAAAAATACATGAAATGCTTTTGAACTTTTTTTATCTTTCTCAATGAGTGATGCCTTTAATGAGGGATAAAATTATCAAAACATCTTAGCAATTATCAGATGGTGTCAATAACTAAATATCATCATATCGCATTTATGTTCAAACCATCAAAATATAACATTATAATAATTTTTAGTTATTTTAGTAAAATGTAAATTATCGTAGACACAAGAAAAGAAACTTTTGGTCCCAAAAAGTGATTATGAAAAAAAAAAAATGATCAATAAATTCTTGCAATTATATGACGTAAAGATGTAAAAAATGAGTACTTAGATTATATAAAGACTAAAATCGTTTTTATCATAAAGGTTTATCTCAGAAAGAAAAATTCCTAACAATGAAATCGATTTATATCGAAGCATAAAAACGATCTACATAATAAAAATACGGGCCGTGCGTAAGAACTCCCTAGTATTTCTATAACAATCTTGATATATTCTATGCTGGTTAGGTTATTGATAATTGATAATGATCTACGAGTCTTCAAAATTCGAGAAATCTACTTTTAAAAAAAACTAGTTTAGGACCCGCGAAATTCGCGGAATCATCCATGAAAAATATTTAAGTACCCGTATCAATAGCTGTATAATTGTTAATATTATTTTGAGCTTTATATACTATATATACAAAAAAATTTATGTATAATAAGATAGTGTATACATCAACTGGTGAACCTTATACCATACGTTATTATATTTGGATTTTCATGATTATTACATTTTAATTTTATATGATATGAAAACATGAAATTGTTCGTTATCTTGAACGTACCGAAACGTTGAATTAGTTAATTAAAAAGTTAAATTGTTAGCTTTAAGATTTCAAATCTTGAATAAACGATAGTTTACGGTATTTTGGTATTGTTTTTTTTTCGTGTTTTAAATTTGCGTCGTATTATCAATAACTAAATTTTTTTTTGTTTCGCCAAAGTTACATACATGGGGATTACCCGAAACCCGCGAATAAATATGAAAAACCGATGGGTAATACTAATTGGGTACCCAACAGGTATTGGGTCGGGTATTAGTACGAATATTCTAAACGGGTATGTGTACATATACACTAAAACCCGCCGAAAACCGAACCGTTGGCATCCGTAATCTAAGCATTGTAAATTAGAAATTGATAAAAGAATTCAAAAAAGGTGGTGGTATGGGTACAAATACACTAAAATCCGTCGGAACCCGACCCTTTGGCATCCATGATTCAAGAATTGTAAATTAGAAATTGATAAAATGATTCAAAATAGTAGGTCGTATAAGAATTTAAATCATTGAGCAATGAAATGAAGTTATGAATTTTTTGGAACTGAAAATAACTTATTGGGGATTTTTTCAGAAAAAAATAAAATAAATAAGATTGTAGGAAGAGTTTGAATTATTGAAAAATAATAAATTAGTTATTAAATTAAAATTTTCATAAAATATTTGGAGGATTATATCTACAATTAAAGGAAAAACAGATGATTTATATTGTAAAAAATGAAGGGTGTATATTGTAAATATAGATGGGTAAATTAGTCTTTTAGTCACATAAAAATTGGATTAATGTTGTCATAAAATAAATTAATGGTTAGATCTTAATTGTTGATCTCCATTTTTATGGTCCTTGTTCTCTCAATATTTTTCTTTTAATATATATATAAGAAGATAAGATAGATCACATTAATGAACAAATAGGTGAAAATCAAATTTGATCTTTCCAAAAATAAAATGTCATATTTTTTCTTAGAAACTCAAATAATAAAATGAATTCAATTCCAGAAAAATATAAATAATAGATGTTCACAATTCAAAAAGGAATTCTTAGTTAAACATATTGTCGAGGTCAAAAGAATAACGGTATGTGAGATAAATTATAAGTTCAAATGTTTAATGGCATGTGAGGAAGACACCGGTATACAAATTATAAGTTCAAGTCCAGATCAAAGTAACACGCATAGGTGTAGATTTTTGCAATCTATATATATGAGGTTGTAGATTATTTTTTTCAGAAGTGCTACACTTACAAAAAATTTACAAATAAAATTTACACAGAACATGACGGTAAAGTTTGACCAATCAAATAACATGATTGGTCAATATCTTTTTATATACATTTTTTTATAAACGTTTTGTAAGCCTAGCGTGACTCTTTTTTTCCTTTGAAAAAAGGAAAATGCTATAACTAGCCATAAGGGTTATGAATAAGAAATTCATACATGCATTTAATGTTTGTATCTTAATAATAACCATCCACCCCTATAAAAACTTCCTTCAACCAACTTGATGTACCACTTTTTATGCATGAGTCTAACTCTTAAATAGGGATGGCAATGGGCGAGAAAAAACCCGCGACCCGTGGGTACTCGTCCATCGTGGGTGGGTAAACCCGTGAAAATTTTACCCATAGGTGGGTTATGGGTTTGAACTTCTACCCGTTGGCGGGTCGCGGGTGGGTGATGGGTATGGACTTATACCCGCGGGTAAACCCGACCCGCGAATCTACAAAACACATTATAGATATCTACAAGTTGATTTGTATAATTTATTGCATATATATGTATATATAACGGTTAATTTGAACAATATAGAATAAAACTATTCCTATAGAGACTAAAAAGTATAGTTTTCATGTTTCGAATAACAAACTTATCAAATGATCAAGAAAAAATAATCAAATAAATTGATAGTCATCGAACTATTTGTCCGCATATCTTAAATTTTAACAATTTGATTCGTTTAAAATTACGATCAATTGATTTGAACATGTTTTAGAACATTTTTATACATTAAAATTATATAAAATCTTTTGATATTTTGATAAAATGTTTATATTATTTAAAACACGCGGGTTACCCGCGACCCACGGGTATCCGCGGGTACGGGTGTAAAAATAAACCCGCTAGCAGGTATTCGCGGGTTTGCGGGTAAAAAAACCCGTCGCGGACGGGTGATGGGTTTGACATATCCGTACCCACGACCCGCGGGTACCATCCCTACTCTTAAATATAACAAATAGCAAAATCCAAAAAAAAAAAGAGAAATATTTATTGTTGGACTACAAATCTTTAAAACTTTAGTTTCAACAATGAATTTAACGTCTGTAAAAGTGTAAAACACAAGACGCCACCAACCTGAGCCTCAACCCCACCCAACCCCCTCGGCCCTCACCCTCACCTCCCCTGGACCCTGGTGTCGGCACATACGAGTCCTTGTCGGCTAACCCCTTACATATTGTTTTATTTACTAGGAACCTTTTGGTTGTGCATACGCACAACCCACGACCAATGTCAACTTTATCACGACACATGTATGAATAATTATATGTCGATAATTGAAAAAAGTTAATCACAAATAATATATTTATGTATAATAGATACCTAAATTCGTATACAATGATATGCTCTATACTTTTTGTCATCTGATTCATCATAACGGTAATATAATTCTTCTAGCATATGATAAATAACAATTTCTAATATTACTTAATGGAGATTATAACTTTTGAGGATCTAGAAAGTATAAACGCATACATATTTTTCTTACGTAAAAATGCAGGACGAAATGCATGTATTAACTATTGTGTAAGATAATATATGACTCCTTATCTTAGGTAGTCCCTTGTTTCACCTATTCTCAATTTCTTGAATTTTTTATGTGTCACTAACCAAGTATAGTTGATCATAATATTGGTCTAATAGAAATGTACATCTTAAATAAGTATTTTGAGAAACAAATTTGGTGAATTCTGTTTGATGTATTAATATGTTAAAGACAACATGTCTTATTCTCAAAGAAAGTGAAGGATGAGTTAATTGTATATTAAGATTGAAATACTAATAGGATTATTAAGGTTTTTTCTTTAAAACAAATTAATAGAAAAGAATATTTATACATATAGGATAATTAAGGTTTTTTATATCTAATTTTGTTTATATAAAAGAGTACAAAAGCTAGTGTAAGATATTAAAGTACTCATGTCATTTGTTACAAGGTGTTAATAACTTCCCTATACATAATAGCATTAAAATAAAGACTAAAACTTGTAAAAAAAAAAGTTAAAGAAGTTGAAAACAAAAAATTAAGACACAATAGAATATATGTCATCATGTTAGATACATGCATATGTGCCCTCACAAAAATGAGAATGAGTTTGTTGTATTTATATATATTATAAATAATAATAGTAATACTAATAATAATAAAAATATAATATTAGTTAATTAATTAATAAAATAATTATATAATGGTGATGATGTGTCAAGCTAGGAACAATTTTGCCTTTCCTTATATAATAACTAGGAAGCCTCATGGCTTTGCATACGCAAAGCCCCCTAAGATGCAATTTTTTTTATCAACGATTATTGTATAACATTTATTGTAACATTAGTAATAGTAATATATATATATATATATATATATATATATATATGGTCGATAATTTGAATACTACCACCTCCGTCCCATTATAAGTGTCCACTATTGACTTTTTGAAAATTTTCCTTTTCAACTTTGACCTTAAATATTTTTGTTTGTGTTATATAATACATGATAAACATTATACCAATGAAAATACATTTAAAATCTAATTCATTCATATATTTTGCATCAAGTATCATATAACACAGATAAAAATATTTAAGGTCAAAATTATAAAAGAAAGACTTTCAAAAGTCAATCGTAGACACTTGTAATGGGATGGAGGAAGTACAATACACCAAACCTAAATTCTAAGGTTTGGTCTTCACATAGGCTTGATCCGTAAAGTAACATAAAAGTGTAAGTCAACGGTTGGAATATATGTGATAAAATACTCAAATACATACTTATTTTCTAGATTACAAAAGAACGTGTTGTATATACATGTCAACTTTAGATGGTTTTCCTTTTTATAACTACAAAGTTGAAAACTACTTTTGATGGTTTTTCAAAGTTTTCCATCTCACTCTTCATTGGAAAATGAAAACTTCACCTCTTGCAACTAAACAGATTTTCTAGATTTTTCATGCTTTTTTTGAGAGGTAAAACACTTCTCATTCTCTAAGGAAATGGAAAAAGAAAAATGGAGAAATTTTCCGTAACTAAACGCGCCCTAACCTTTTACATGCAACTTCATTTCACAAATCCTTTATCGAGTATTTTGTTATATCACCTTCTATCCTTCTCCTGTTACTAAATTAGCCCTTAACAAAATGTTCTTGTTAAATTGTAATCTTCAATCTTCTATCTATAAATTGTATACATTATAAGAAAAATTATGGAAGAATAAGGACAATTCAGATGGAGATCAACAATAAAGATCTAATCTTTAATTTATTTAATGACATATTTAATCCTATTTTTAAATTTAATTACTGACATACTTAATCCCTATACGCTCGCCTTTTTTGAATTCTTTTATGAATTTGTAATTTACAATTCTTGGATTAAGAATGACAATGGGTCGGGTTTCGGCGGGTTTTAGTGTATTTGTACCCATACTCGTTTATAATATTTGTATTCATACCCGGCCCAAATCTCCATTGGGTACCTAATTAGTAGTATTATCCATCGGTTTTTCGGATTATTCTGGCTCCGGTTATCCCCATGTATGTAACTTTGATCGAACAAAAAAAGTTTAGTTGTTGAAAGATGATGCAAATTTGATCAAAGTAAATGATTTCACAAGATAGTCGCGTTTCACTGATGATTAAGTTAAGTCGTCCAATTCAGACGGTGAACATTTGAACAGTCTGTTGGTCACAAGTTCTTTGATCTACTAATTCACTCCATAAACACATGCTCTATACATATAGTCATATCATTCGAATTATATCTTACGTTTTGCTTCATATGCTAAAATTCATGACTAATTGACCGTTAACATACATTGATAATGTAATGTACGGAGTAGTTCGTACATACATGTATACGAGGCGACTTAAGTATTTTCACGCGAATTTCGCGGGTCCTAAACTGATATTATTTATCCTAAAATCATTTTATTTTATTATTTATATTTTTTAATATATGTCTTCGAAAAATGTAATTTGTTATCTCAAAGGAAATTAACTCCAACGGGCCTCTTCTGACTATCATAAATGAAAACGGCAGAGATCTGTAACAAAAATAAAATATAAAAATTAAATAAAAAAAAGGTTATAACCGCCCACCTATAGATACAGAATGCCATGTAAGTCGTTATTTAACACATGATCCAAAATAAGTGAACATCAAACTGCATACACCTTCACTACAGTAAATATAAACCACGAAACGTATTAATCAATTCATTCATTCATATTCATGTTATTAATTACTATCATTTTCTTTTTTAATTGTTTGAATTTTCGCTAATATTCCGGTCAGATTCCCAACTGACAGATTGTGTAATCGTGTTGATTAACGCAATCAAAGTGATTACAACAAGCAACTCATCACTGACGTAATATTAGGTTTATTCGCTCTTTTTTATGATCAATTCTTTCGTTCAATCGTATTCGTTAGTTCTTGCCTCAAGATCTTCGTTAATTCAAGGTAATTAATCGATTACTTCACTTTTAGTTGTGTTTTATTCGGTTATTGTTTAAAATCTAGTGCAAGGATATTAAGTGTTTGATTAAATGCATCAATGAATGTGTGTTTTTTTTCACTGACGAGTTCTTGTTTATGAATGTTAAACACATTGATATAGGTTAATGTGTAATACTCTGAGAAATATAAAGATATTGTTTGTTTTATAATGGGAAAATTTAGGGGCAGAATGTTTGAAATTATGATTTAATGATATGAGGTGTTTGATTAAATGCGTCAATGAATATGGTGTATTTGGTTACTGAGTTCTTGTTACGAATGATTGTGATTGAATAATTTGAATGTAATGATATGAAGTGTTTAATTAAATGAAATAATGAATATGTGTGTATTTGGTTAATGGGTTCCTGTTATGAATGATTTGTGATTGAATGGTAAATTTATTGAACACATAGATAGGTAGGTGTACTGTGTGATATTATGGAGACGGTAATGGGTGCCGAGTTAAATTTGTGTTTTATTTTGAAAAATTATGACAGAATGTTTGAAATCATGATCTTTCTTGTTATTTTTTTTTGAATATGTATGTTCATATGTATATTTGATTAATGGTTTGTTGTTATGAATGGTAGCTGTTCTCGATTAATGGTTAATTAAACGCATAGATAGGTATATACTGTGATAAATATGGAGATAAGGCGTAATGTTATTTAATCTATTATTTCTCTGTTTGCATCATAATTACATGGTGAGATAGTAATGAAAGTTTTGTATACTTGCAGCACATTCACCATCAGACTATTTCTGATTATGATGGAGAACAATCAGTTGAACATTAATCGACCGCTTCTGTCTGTGAGACGAGTTTCATCAACAACAGCCTCACCGAAAAATGAGAATAGACGAACCGAAAGTAGTGCTTTGGTTAGACCTATCGTGGCATCTTCTAAAAAGGAATTCAAATTGGATCCAATGATGAACACAGGGAGTGTTCCGTTTGGGTGGGAACATAGTCCAGGAAAACCAAAAGATGAAAGGAATAAGCAAATTCAAACCAAGGAAAACTCTCCCAGTCTTCCGAAGCTACCTCCTGGTAGGTTTTTTACATCTTCACAGAAAGATTTAGATACCAACACTACAATGATAACTAGATTTGACAGTGGGGCATCAACATCGAAACAAAGTTCTGACTCCATAAATGATCATGACGATGATGATGATAGTGAAGCATTTATGGATGCACTTGATACACTTTCACGGGGTGAAACGTCTTTCTATAATTGTAGTGCAAGTGGTGTAAGTGGATTTGGATCAGATATGAAACCGTCTGGGATTATTCCAACTGATCCAAAAATGCGTGAGTTCATGATGGGTCGATTTCTTCCCGCTGCTAAAGCGATGGCTTCAGATGTGTCTCAACATACTTCCAAGAAAAACATCATCAAAGAGAAGCCACGAGAGGTTAAAAAGTTAGCCAATATGGATAATAAGAAGGGGCAGCTTAGATATGGACCTAACTTTTTGCAGGATGTTACTCATGATAATGAAGAAGAAGACGAAGATGATGATGATGATAGTGATTCTGATGATCATCAACATGGAAACCATTCATCCAAGCTTTGTGGATTACTACCACGCTTTTGTTCTGTAAATCCTGTTCATGGAATGTGTATGAGGACAAAGTTTCCGACATCTCCTGCTAGCAGAACTCCTGCTAGCTCTTCCACTATTAGTTCTATCAGTGGATCTGATAATGAGGTATCGAATTGATATAAAAATTTTCCAGAATTGTTTTTCTTAAATAGTCATTGCTAATCTTGTATTTTGATCTTGGTATCTTAGCCTGCCAGGACTGGAATTTATGAGCGTAGATCATGGAATGGTGTTTTGAAGAGCAAGTCCACTGAAACTATAAATCTAGAAGGATCAAAACTTTATAATCGTCTGCAGGGACGTGGCGTGTCTGTCAGTTTTAGTGAACCGCTTCGGTATAGTGTTCCTGAAGAAAACAATTCAAATTTAAAGAAGAAAGGCTTAAGCTTTAAGGAATTGCTAGCTGATAAGAATACAAACGAAACAGATGGCGAAGAATTGATGGTCGAGAAGACTCTTTATGTCGATACTGTGCAAACTGTCAAATCACCGGAAGCAAATTCACTTCCATCAAGAGGAACACCGCAATCCAGCTTCAATAAATCGTTGGAGTCAGATATGCTTGCTGATGAATCAAAACATGGTTTGAAAACCGAAAAACATACAAAGTCCTGGAAGGATTCTGAAGATGCGGAAGTGTTTGACGATAAGTTTGGTGATTTAGATCTGAAAGCTTATAAATGTAAGGGCTTTGAACTCCCTGCACCCCCACCATTGCCACAATCTCCATCAGACTCGTGGCTATGCCGTACGCTGCCATCTAAGTCTTCCAAAAACACCCCTGTCCAGTGGAACCCTATAACCCCATCTTCCAACACTGTTGCTAGTGATCAGAATGCTGATAAAAACATCCAGTCACCATCTTCTAAGGTAAATAGACTAACTTTCCTTCGATTCACTTTTTTCCTAGACGAAGTGTTTTCACATATTGTTTTCTCTTATCGCAGGGACCATTGCATTCTATACCTGAGAGTTAGATGGGTGATTCTGCTGTATCAAGTTCTTTCTTTTGTGCATATGTTTTGGCTGTGGAAAGTTTATTAAATCAAATGACTTGGTGAGATCATATAGATATGGATTTGTTCTTTAATGGGCGTATACCATTGTTCCTTTTGTAACTAAAAAGGTAAAAAATAAAAATAAAGAAATGTACATTGTAGAGTTTCTTTGAGAATAAAGTGGATTTCGAGCTATCATATCTTTGTCTATTAGTTAGATCTTTCTTTTTTCTTTACATATTACATATTATCTTTCTAAGTTACATGTTGTCTCTAATGGGTCAAACAAGTTAAGAGCTGCTCCAAGTTTACCGAAATGGATAAAACTTTGCGACTGTAATTAAAAACTGGTAAGATTGTTGGTGTAATCATATAGTTTGTGTTTACGATGACGTGGGCAGGATATCACGATTCAATAAAGGGGGTGTTTGGGGGAGCGTTAGTAGAGGGCTTTTTAGCTTTTGTGTTATCATAACGCAGAAAAGCTCTTTTTTAGTGTTTGGATGGAGGAGCTTTTTAGTATTTTAAAGGGTTAAAAAGCTAAAAGCTAAAAAGCCAGGAATTTGGGGTGGTAAGCTAACGCAGAAGCCAAACTCCTACCGCCCGGCCAAACACCCTCAAAGCTTGGTTTGAGGGCCTACATGAATCTATAATAACCAGAAGCACTACTTGAATTGGCCAAAAATATCTAAATGGGAATGAAGTAGATTCTTAACAAACCTGTAAACCAATGTCACAACTTACGCCTTAAGAAGGAAACCTAACAGAACGACAATGGGAAATGACAAAGGATACTATGATCAAAACAACAATTTATTAACTCTTTATTTTCTATACTTATAGTGAAGCATTTGGAATTTTGCTAACCATATTACCATAGCCCTTAGACTACTGTTAAGCATTACATATTTGCAAATTGCAAATATGCAAGGACTAAGCAACGTTAAAGATAGGGGTAGCAGACTAGCAGTAGCTACAAATACATTCACCATACGAAGTATCAATTTCTTACAATTTGGATTCTTCATTAATTCTTTGAATATGTTACGAGTTCACGAAAATTGAAATACCAATATTGTGAGTCACCGTAAATATGGCATTTTAAAACATAACATTTTTATGATTAAACAATCTTGACATATTTAAATAATGAAAATAGTGTTGGAATGTACTCATTTTACAATTAATTCAAGTTAGTTTTAATATTTTCAGATATAGAACGTTACTCATTGCTCCAAGAGAAGTAAGGGGGTGCTTGGTTGGGGTATTAAGGGGCGGGAAATGGGAAAGATAATGAATAATGATGTTTGGTTTAGTATAATGCAATCAATTATTAACCATTAGTAGGTAATCACCAATTCCCACCAAATTGGGGGTAATGGGTATCAATACCTAGAAACATCATACCATATAACATTTATATACTCATTTCAACTCGTCAACCCACTAAACCTCAACTCTACAACCCGTTCAATATTCAAGGTCGGAATCGGGTCAAGTTTCGGGTTAACGAGTCGAACAATCAAACCTAATATTAGGCCATTAAATTTGACTCGTTTTACCCCAAAACCAACAGAAAAACCCGAAATTAACCCAAATCCAACATGCCAAGCAATTAACCCGTTTGACCGTTTACCCAAACAGTTATGAATGTCGTGTCCGGGTTAGGTACTTTTTACCCGTCGATTGACTAACCCGAAACTTGTAGCGCGTTTAATTTTTAAGTTGAACTCGGGTCAAAGATTCGGGTTAACGGGTCAACCCACCAACCCAAAAGTAACTAATTATTTTGACTCACTTGACCCGAAACCAACGTACCAACTCAGTAACCTGTTTACATTAACAGTTAATAAAAATTGTGTACGGGTTGGGTACTTTTGACCCACAACCCGTTTCAAATCATGCCGGATTTGTGTCAGATACTTTGAACCTGTTAACTTGACCCGACCTATTTTTCACTCCTACTCATAGCTATACGAACCAAGCAACATTTATGGCAAAGGTAATAGTAAGGAATGCTCATTGCATTGCATAGTATTCCTTTTACCTTTCTCATTCCCATTCCCCATTTCGAACCAAGCGCACTTAGGAAAAAAAAGTATATTTCAATAAAAAAAATGTACAAAAGTTGTTTATACAATTTGACGAATCTTACAATATGATATTTTCATAGAAAATAGGAAGAAAAAGAAAAAGAAAAGAGATGTTTATACAATTTGACAAATTGTTATTATTGTTTAGTGCTTTTAAATAGACCGGCGTTAAAATGAAAGTAATCGTAGAAAAAATGCTCTTTGACTATAAAATGTTTATTCTATTCATTTTGTTACATCTCAATCAAATTTGAAACAACTAAACCTTTTTTTTTTTCAATTAACAATCAAATTATATGAAGAAACACACATGTCGACACTTCTGTAACGTAATTTATAATTTCTAAGTGGTCAAGGATTTCGCTCACCCAAAACTTCATGCAAATCATCATAATTCAATTTCAATGTTTTGCACAATAGGTGATTTTGTTTATGTTAAAAATGGGAATAAATCAACAATTAGTTAATTTGTTTTAAGCAAAAAAGATAAATCAATTAAAACAAAATTATATATTAGCTTATTTGTAGGATTTGCACTGTACTTTCCCGGCCAGAGTATAATCAAACTACTCTCAGCTGAAACAAAAGTAAGAAAGAGATACATATAGATACAGAGATACATATACATATAGATGTCTAGGTCACCACCTGACGGCAGTTACACTAACGGCAACAATAACAACCATCACGGCGGCGGAATGTCACAAAGAGATCATTTCCGGTCACGGAAGCCCGGCCATGGCGGCGCCAGGTCTCGTAGGGTTCCGCAGGAGATAGAAACGCCTCCGTGTACCGATTTCGATAAAGCTTACTTTCAATCTTACTCACATGTCGGTATTCACGAAGAAATGATCAAGGTATTTCTGTAATTATGTATTTTTCTTTTGGTTTTAGTTATGTTTGTGATATATATCAGCCTACATTGTTGATTATTTCCTGTATTTGTGTTGGAATTTTGTTATATAGTTTCATAACCCTAAATTTAATACTTGTCTCAATGTTTATTACTTCGATGTATTGTTTTAAAAAAAGATGTTCATGCCTTGAATTGGGAAAGGGAATGTGATTAGAACTGCGTGAGCGTATGTTGCAGTGATCGATGTTGGCGGTGAAATCAAATTAATGAACAAGATGTTATGGATGTGACTTAAGGATGAGACTGGATAACTTCCAACATTTTATGGGCCTTGATGGCTAGTTGCTTCTTGTGGAGTATTTGATATGAATATTAAGCTTGTTGCTACTTAATGTCTGCTTCTAGGATTATGTGGATCACAATGAGAAGATGATAATGAGAAGATGATTCTCATTTTCTCACTTATATAGTTCTTAGACTTAACTCAAAGGCTGATGGAAACATGCTCTTTGTTTTATTCCTAGAGAGTTGAACTAACTTTGTAGGTATGGGGATTTCAGCATGTTGCTAGCATTGCTTGTATTAAGTATGTTATGTGGAGTAGGTTATACAATTTCAAACGTGATTAGTCAAACGATAGTTAATTTCTTCAACGAGTCTCACTCTCCTGTATTTACTTTCTCTGCATTCTTGTGCATCAACTTGGTCTTTACTTGTAGTTTGTACTGCACACTAATTTTTCCCGTTCTGCAGGATCGTGTGCGGACAGAAACTTACAGGACTGCCATTTTACAACATCAGAGTCTTATTGAAGGCAAAGTATGTGAATATTTGAGGTTTTCTGATTATCGTTTAGTAATGGATTTACGTAATGATTGTAGCTATTTAAAGAACATATTACATCAATATTGGATATCCCTGAACTGTTTGCTTTTTATAGTTTAGTGGCGGCGACTTCTGGTTTATCTGTTACAAGTTTCTTTCTCCTTTGGTTATTAGTCTTGTTTGACTTTCAGATTTAACGTATTGTGTTTGACTTTTATGTACAACAATTAGTTGATGGTATAAGGTAAAGGAAGGATTTGGGATTTGTTCTTGGTCTATAATAAGTTAGTGTTGAGCCCGTAGTAGATTTTAGTTTAGCTTAAGCACCCAAATAAAAAAAGGTTCTTGCCCTAAGATTTTGTTCTTTCATTTTGGCTCTTTCAGTTTGCCATATTTTTTACTACTGATTCATATATGTACTAGTTATTATGGGGTATAATTAATTCACATCGAGCTACTGCAGAAGTAAAACTTGCAAGCTTAAATAAGTTATTGTATTCCACTGGTTCACGTTTTGGTTAACAATATTATGAATGTGGAAACAGCCTTGAATATTGTTTGTATTTAACAATGATATGAAGGTCGTCTATTTTCAGATTCTTTTGTTTTCTTTATTAGTTCATAATAGCTAATTGCACTCTCTTGTGCCATAGGTTGTTGTAGATGTTGGCTGCGGCACAGGGATCCTCTCGATATTTTGTGCGCAGGCAGGTGCAAAACGGGTAAGATTATTCAAGCGACAAATAATGGTTTACCGAGTGATTGTATTTATGTGGAAGCCTTTATGTATGCTTTGTTGATTGTCAATGTAACCTTTTGAGGTTTTCAGAATCAATCCACTTTCAGTTCTAATTTGTTTGACATCAACCTGCGTTTTATTAGGTTTATGCTGTGGATGCCAGTGAGATAGCGTTGCAGGTATGTTTTTATTATATAAATATGTATGGAATTGTTTATATGTGTGTATATGCATGCCTACGTGCATACATAGATAAAGTCATAAAGACATACATGTGTAAAAGTACAAAGTTACAGACACACGTATCTAGATGCCTTACTCCACATGCTAGAACTCAGAGTTATATATCTTGGCAAAAACCATAGAAGTTGATATGTTAATAATGTTTCCATCATAATGTTGTTCCTTTGGTAATTTTGAACCAGGCAAATGAAGTTGTCAAGGCAAACAATCTCTCTGACAAAGTCATCGTTTTACATGGACGTGTTGAGGTAATTTTCAATTTTCATCAATACTTTGCAAGGTGAATAAATAGTTTCTGCAAATTGAAATAAACATGTGAAGATTGACATGTCTTTTAATGATATTTTTGTCCCCATGCAGGATGTTCAAATTGATGAAGAGGTTGATGTTATCATTTCAGAGTGGATGGGTTATATGCTTCTCTATGAGGTAAGTTTTCTATTTTTTCTATTTTTCATGTTTGGCATCAAGTTACTGGTTGTATTTATGATCTAATGTGTTATTGCATTGTAGAGCATGCTTGGGAGTGTCATTGTTGCCAGAGACCGCTGGTTAAAACCTGGCGGTCTTATTCTTCCTTCGAATGCAGTGGTATACCTTCTTCTTTCTATTGCTATCGACATTTATAACTGTAGAACAATATTTTTTAGTTGACTTTTTATCGAATTTAATTTATCCCTTGTATATTCCTGTAGCTATACATGGCCCCTGTTACACATCCAGACAGATATGCAGAAAGTATTGATTTCTGGCGCAATGTCTATGGAATTGACAGTGAGTAAATAGATAATCTGAAACTGATCCATGTGTGTAGAAGTAAAAGCTACGGAGAATATGCTATTATCTGATGTTACTATTTCTACCCTAAGCTTTATCTCTGTTGCATTTTCTTCTTTCTCAGAATACTTTTGATGTAGTGTAGATTGAGATAACAAATTAAACCTGTTGATTCTAGGAATACCCAGGAATAATTCTTCCAACAAACATTGATTCAAAGAGAATACCGTTAGGATAATTTCAACTCACAATTTGAGAGAAAAATCAAAATTCTTGAAAATCAAAACTGAATTGTTTACAATGTCACATGAACCCTAAATAACAAGCAGAATTTCGAATGGGCCTAAAAAACATAACGGGCCGGCCAAAAAGCCCAAAACAAAAGTCCAAATGCAACCGAAAAAACATAAAATGGCCCGTATCTTCTAAACAGATCCGTTTTTGGGCCTCGAGGGTGGGTTTAATCGCCTACGGCGGTTAACGGCTTGGTGGGCCTCGCTCCAAGCTTCCATTCGCCTGCTCATGGGCCTGAAACGGAGCCCTGAGGCCCAAGTTATGGCCTCTTTCGTGCCGCCCTTTTTGTTACACAGTCATGGGCTTCCAGAAACAAAAGGGCTCTTTCTTCAACACCTGGGCCTCCATCAACTTTATAGTTTGATTGGTGAATTTCTATATTGTATATGCGTGTTGAAATTTGGTCTATTGCAGTGTCTCCAATATTGCCATTGGCAAAACAGTGTGCCTTTGAAGAACCATCTGTGGAGACAATCAGTGGAGAAAATGTTCTTACATGGCCACATGTGGTTAGTTTCTGTCTATGTTTTCTACCCAGACCTATTTACAATTTGAAAGATACATATTAATTTTTATGTGTCACGCTATTTCTGAAAAGGTGTTACATGACTTATCTTTTAATAGTTGTACCATCTCCTTCTATTATGCAGGTAAAGCATGTGGATTGCTATACAATCACACTTCAGGAGTTAGAATCTATTACGACGAACTTCAAGTTTCAATCTATGATGCGAGGTAGAATTCCTTTTATGTCATCCACCGTTACATGGAATCCAGTCGTTTAATCTGAATTAATTAAAGGGACATTTTTTAATTTTTGTTCATTAATCAATTTATGTTTGATTCGTTGATGTCAGCTCCTTTTCATGGGTTTGCCTTTTGGTTTGATGTCGAGTTTAGTGGACCTGATGCCCCATCCTCGGTTGAGGGGTCCTCCAAAGCTAACCCATCTGGTAGTCATAGAAGGAAGCGGACCAATCCCGATGAAGCACTTGTTCTCTCCACTGCACCCGAGGATCCTCCTACACATTGGCAACAGGTACTCTGTTGTGGTAATTGCCTTTATTTAGTTATTCTTTTCATTAATTGTTATTTCTTTTTTTCTTTGGCAGACAATGATATACTTCTACGACCCCATAGATGTTGAGCAGGATCAGGTCATTAATGGCTCTGTTACACTAACACAAAGCAAAGAGAATGCTCGGTTTATGAACATTCATCTTGAATATGCGTGAGTTACTGATTGTAAATAGTTTCAAGAGCCTCAAATAAAGGATGGCAGTTTCAACCCATATGCTAATGGATGGGTCAAGTGGGGTTATGTTTATCTGTAATTGGTCATGGGTAAAACACAAAGTTGCGGAGATTCCATAAACCATCCTGAATCATAAATATTCAGCAAATTGAGTTATCAATGAATAAAAAAACCCTCTACTAATCAATTTGACACTCTATTATATGTATAAGTTAATATGAAAAAAAAATCGAACATATAGTGTTTCAGCTCAACCTGACCCGTTTCAACCTGTGCGACTTTTACCTGTTTACCCAACCTGCATGACCTGCCCATTTAACCATCTTTATCCTTAATGTTTTATGCTCTATGTTCATTACTTGTTTTGCCCATGTCTCTTGCAGGTCAGGTGGTCGTTCTTTTGTTAAAGAATCTGTATTGCGTTGATTCTGTCCCAATTGACATTTTACTTTGACTTTTCAACTACCGAAGCTTCTCTTCAGGGTTTTGTTGATTTTCACCACGTTTTAAGGAATAGTATCTGTTTGTGTTTGTAGCTAGGTAGAAATGTAGTGAGTGTAAGATTTTGTACGGACCTGATGTTGATGAGCGGATTTAATTATTCCACATGAGATGGTGTTTTGGGAATGTTGGGCTTAAGCTGCATTTTGTCAATTGACATCTTTACAGATTGGGTGTAACTGTAAACGACCAAAAGCGGTCATATGGATATATCTCTATTATGTCATACATCGGTTAAGGTAAATGGTTTCTTTAGATCTATAATTGAAAGGTGATATTTTGTTAGTGTACTAGTTACGTCGTTACTTAATTCCCCCTTGAGGCCTTGTTAAAAAGACAAGAATACCAGTCAAGTATTCATTTTTTTGGGTGTTTCCGAGCACTAAAATTGTCATTGCGTCACAACGATTGTTGTGTTTGATTAGAGTACCAGGCGTAAAAACACTTAATTTCAGTGGTTATCTGTAACGTAGACTCATAAAAATAAGCCTTAAGCCAATTTTTAAACAATACAAAAAAAAAAAAAAAAAAAAAAAAAAAAAATTGCGTAGGTGATACGAACCTAGCCCATACTAGGCTTATATCAAGCCCATAAGCCCAAGTGTAAAACTCACTCCTAAAAGCTAGCTTGAAGGAGGAGGGAACACCTAAACTTATAAGCCACCAACTAATCCCATACTTGGCCAATGTGGGATCATAATAATACCCCACACTTTTGAAGAGTCAACGTCCTCGTTGGTCATGGCTATGTTGGTCACGGTTGGCACCCTCTTATCGGGTCCAAGCCACCACTCCATAGGCCACCACTCCGAGGTGTTAGATCCTCTAAAGATGGGGTTGACTCTGATACCAATTGATACGGTCTCTTTAGAAATCAATTAAGAAATGAAAAAAGATTACAATTGACAAAGGAATTACTGGATAAGAAAGTAATTCGATTGAAAATTGAATGAATTAGGGTTCTGAGAACTCAATTACAATATTAGAGAGAAAAGGGAGAAACGGTCTTGATGATCCAAATAATAGACTAACCAACTCATTAGCTCAAGTACCTATTTATACTAACTAAAATGCAGCTCACTAGTCACATGTCACACACGTGACTTATACTGAAAAGGATCGTAACAGTAGGTTATGTATGTACGCCGTTGTATCTTCATATTTTTAAGAAGTACCTTTTACACCAACATTGTATCTATTAACAAAAGTTAACTACATATTAGATTAGTTGCGTTACAGATTTTACTCGGATTAACTTTAACCAGTTGACAATTACAGAGAAGATAACAAGTGAAGACTAATTTGATAGAAAAGATTTCAGGATCTCAATCGTTATAGATGATTTAATTTGTATGTATTATTTAACTAAAGTTCAACTGATATTATTCTTGACAGAAAAGTAAGTTTGTAGTAGACGTATGATGCCTAGTCAAATCAGACGCAAAGCTTTTACCTCATGAAAGATACATGATCGATAGTAGCCAAAGGCATCCCATACCACAATTGTTCAAAACATAATAAAATGAAACGGGCAACATCTCAGGGTAATGGTAAGGCCCTTTACACAGTCGTTGATTATTGAATCAAGCAATCCCATGTTTAAAGTTACTCTAATCATCATATTTGAAGTGCATCTGCGATAGATCCTGCCAGACTTAGGACTTCAAAAGGAGCTTGATTTGCAATTTCTTTAACAGTAGGAGCACATGAGTCTGTTATCCAAAAGTACGCAAACGCCTTGTTTGAATTTTCTAAACGCATGTATAAACATATGTTAGATCCCATTATTATTACATTATAGGAACTAGTATACTTGTGATGTATTGAATAGGCCGATTTATGTTAATCTCAAAAAAAGAAAAAAAGAAAAAAAAAAAAAAAAAGAAAGTCAAAGAAAGAAAAAGATGGAAGAAGACTAGCTAAAGGGGTAACAAGTCAGATGGTCAAACACTCGAGCCCTTACAAAAAAGGATGGTCAATTGCTGGAACAGGTTGAAATTCGCCCCAAGTCTATTTTTAATGTATAAAACCTCCTAAATGGTAGTATTAAAAGAGTTGAATTATTATAGTAATAGTAATTATATTAAAAGTGCAGTGTGCTGGTCAACCTAAGTTGACCCAGCCTGTCTAAGCGTGTACTAAAGATGACTCGTTCCGGCATGACCCGTATTGACCAATTTCCCCGACTTGCCCATTTTGCCAACTCTAAGAGAAAAATTATGATGGAGAGAGATTGCTCAAGATCTTACCACCATTGGTGTGAACGAATTTCGTCCACGATTTTTTGGGAAATACTGCATGTGTGACATAAGCACTGACCTTAGTCGCCCCATGAGCTGCCAAAACTTTCTGCATAACAAAACAGAAACAATAAAGTCATCAGGATACAACCATTTCTATCTTTGATGTCCCAACTGATCGAAGTGTTACCCTTTGGGACATATTACAAACCTATACTTGATGTTGAGTGTGATCATTTCACAGGACGGTATCTAATATTTAGAGGTATCGCAGGCTTTAAACACTCGTGCTAACCAAAGAAGTTAGCTGAGAACATAAATACCTGGCATTCGATTAAGGTACCTCCAGATTGTACCAAATCATCAACGATTACTACATGGCGACCAGCAGGGTCACCCTCTTTCAGTCGGACTATCCTTTTATCACCCTCACGAACTTTTGCACAAACTACCTATGATTTCCAAATCATCAAATATGCTTAGAGATGAAAATTTATTGGTGAAATACATAGGTAAAAGGAGAACATGTCAAGTGGCTTGAAAGTCACACAAAGTGTGTTTTAAGACATAAAACCTCTAATTAAAGATCATATTGTAGTTAAAACTAAAAATAAATCTCTAATCAGACTTGGAACAATTATTTATAAAATATAAAAAGGATAAAAACTGTATAGGTCGCGACCCAACTCTTTTAGAAACCCGCCATTTTGGCACCTCTACATATGCTATATGACGTAAAGGAATTGAATTTCCTTGGTTTTCCAAAACAAAATATATGTAACAACAACAAGAAGAACAATAACAATACAAGTAACAAAATAAAGAAGCTAAACTCACTGTGGGGAAGTGATCCAGCTGTTTGTGGAAACGCTTCCAAGCCCCATCATCGGGAAAGGCAATCACAACCTGAAGATCCGTATTGAAGATGGACATAAGTACAGGACTACAGATGTAAAAGATGATAGTGTGAAATAAAAAAACTATTAATTTTTGTAAATGCTAACATCATCAGCATCAGGAAGCAGGTGAAGACGTTGCTTCAACAGAGGCATCCCAGTTTCAAAACAAGGTAAAACATGATCGCTGAAGTAAAATCTTTCCTGAAAAAATACAAGTAGTGACATAGGAAAAATAAGAATGTTCTTTATATACTTTCACTAAAAGAGGAAATAATTACTAGAAAGAATGATATAGGTGTAATAAAGAATAAACTAAAAGGTCCAGGTTTTATAGACTTTGACATACCATTTTCTTTATAAATGGGTGTTTGAATTTGCAATTTAGAACTGATTAGATAACTAGTTTGTAAATTTTATTAATTGGATAAACAGAGTCTGCTTCTAATCATCCTATTATTTGATCAGTTCGCATAGTTATCTTCATAACAACAGCAACAAAACTGATTATTTAAGTTAGAACAGCATTTACAAGATTACCCTTTCTTTTAACATAATATGAGTTACTGTCTCCCTCATTTCATAAACAAATATATTTAACAAACATTTGAATTTCAAACAATCAAACATTTGACTATTACAACTTCGAATAACAGAAGTGCATATACTTTAGAACCCATTATTTAATATCATCAAATTAAGCATCTAATCGGTAAAGAAACTTGAGGCATATTCTATTACGAAACCGACCTGCAAAGCATGTATGTCGTAAATAACCAAACTTGTAGGACCACCTCTCGATACAGGAATATTCGACAATATTCTTGCCATGGTAAATGCAGTTGCTACATCTCCTTCTTCTTCCATTCTTTCAAATGAACCAGTTGGAAAGAACGGTAATACCAACGTGAAAGAAGCAACAAATAGTCTCGGGAGTGCAAATATAACTGAAAGCTGCTCAAAAATGACAGCTGGGGAGCTGAATGATGCAAGAAACGCAACATGCTGGCCTCTGATATCTTGTGCATTGTTTATAAATAAGTTGGGAAACCCATCATCAAAACTCCTAACAAAAAAATGTAAAGTTAAGTCCATACTAAAACAATAATGATCATATGCCCATCACTTCAGGGGAGTTTGGGTGTGCATTTCTAAAATCATTAAATGATACGAAAAATCGGAATAAGATAATCAGCTGGATAAAAAATAGGTTTTTAGGAATAGAAGATAGTGTTTGGATGTGGTTCGATTGTAGTAACTTGTGATAATAACTTAATAAGACAAGCAGTCGTTTAAAAAGTTTGTCAAACATTGCTTATTTCTTTTTTTAAAGAACTATACTCCACAATGGGTGGTGATTTGTACAGCCCTTCACAATATAACAGAAAATGGCACGTTGGTGAAAAAAGAAGAGGCACCTTATGAAATGAGAATGTAAGTCTATTGAATTAAGTTAGACGAAAGAGCTTTAGCCTTTTATATTCTGTTTTGTTATGGCTAATGTAAACTTATATTATCTTATTTGATCCTTAAATATTCAGAATATCGAAAGCTTGATTTGTATCCAAACATCAAAACTGTTTACTGAGACATCAAGCCGCAATATTAAGATCAGCATGCATATCCAAACATACACTTCACAATAAAACCTGTTGTCATACCACAAATCCCGATAATTACGCTATGGAAAATGTTTTACAAACCCTCAGATAATTTGATACTAAGCAAGCTGATCATAATTTGTACCACTGCTCAAACTTAAGACTGTTTCGATACAATATTATTAAAAAATTTAGAATGTATCATATTAGGGTTTTCATTTATCTTGGTTAACCCTAACCCTAAACCTAACCTGAGTTCAATTAGTGAAATACTAGTAGCATTCTTCACTGAACTAGTAAAAAGACACAAACTTAATCATCTTTCCTAGCAATCTGAACAATCTACTTATTTAATAGCAAAGTTGCAATTATACCCATATAATAAACAGGCCCAAAAACAAGAATATGAAAGACTAATAATAAGCATAAGAGACGGAAATAACAAAATTGATGTATAAAGGGGGTGAGAAGTAAGAAACCTCCAGTTGATGGATTGAAGCTGAATGAGGTCAGATTGAGCAGAGATTTTGTGAGCAAGTTCTTGTGATTCCACACAGTAGAACAAAAGCACTTGCTTTTTATTAGGTTTCTCCATTTTTACTCGCAAATAGTTGCTGCTACTGCACCCTGCAGTTATACAAGAACTTTAAAATTGTTTATGACCTTTGTTTCTTTCTTTTTTCTGGGTAATTGGGTTACAGGGGTGACTGTACCAGTGTACCTCTCGCAAAATGTGGGCTCGAGTTGGGCTTGTCAAAGAGTCATAGAGAAACTTTTATTTAAAGAAACAGTGTGTTTTAACAAATTTCACTTCATTTTACACCTACAAATTTGTTCTTAAAATGCAGAAAATTCTGTCTTCCCCTACTTCCCTTTATTTGAGCTGATGCTTTGTCATTATTCAAGCTTTCATTTTTAAGTGATTCCAATTTATATCTTCAAACTCGATATTTCAACAAATTAACGTTTTCTACTCATGTATGCTTCAACAACATGCAAAACATTGTTACTTTTTTGGGGTGGAAAAAGGCATATGTAGTTGTGAAATTGACTTTTGTTTATCAAGTAATGGGTAGTGATTTTTGTACCCAACCTTTTGATGATTTGCAAAAATACAAGTTCATAGTAAAAATGTGCATCACTTATGTATACACTATACAGTACAAAACTCCATAATTATAGTACAAGCTCATGATGTGTTAATTTAATCGCTTACAAATATGTGAAAGTATATTTAATGTGGGGACGTTAACCTAAGGAGTATGATGAATTAATAGTTTAAGTTGTTAAAATTTAATATTGGTACTAGCTAGTTAATATCAAGTACTAGGCTATTTTTCTTTAATTTCATTTTCAACGTGATTGGCTATAGTATAAAAACGTACCTAAGTTAAAGTATAAAACTTAATTGAGTTCACTGCTCAAATAGAAACTACAAACGTGCATCAATAATGCATAATATTTTTCTTGAATTCTTTGTAACTCAATGATCATAATAAGTCAAGATGAATTAACATAGGTGATTTAAACAAACATGCATATAGGGGAAGGTTCATTTGAGGAGGGAGAGAGACATATACGAGAATGAGAGAGGAGAAACCGTGAGAGAGATAATTAGTCTTTGAGATATTTGAGATATATGAGGGAGTGAGAGAAATTATTAAGCGATGAAGAAATTGAACGGATTAGGTAACTGCCATTTATGTGTAAATTGACTACAACAAAATTTTTTGTTGCCCTCGCGATGCGACGGGTTTTAACATTAATATTTTCCACATAAATATTAAACCTTAAATTTGGGTTCGGCTTTTAACTTTAATAGAAAAGTTATGAACTTATACTCTTTTGTAATTGTAAATTACTAATAAGTTTTAGAATACCAATGATATAATAATCTAAATAATAATATTAATAACAATAACAACGAAACATTGATAGTAGTTACCCAAGTCAAATTTATCGTAGCAAAAGTAATAACTATGACTTTAATATTTTGTGATTTTATTTACACTTGGTGTCTTTTTTTTCTAACTTATATGTATTAGTATCGGAGTTAATCTTAAATATAGAAATAAAAACACAAAATGTAACATAAAGTGGTGGTACAACATACTTATTTATAACTTTCACCTTCGTCATCATATCATCATAAATATATATATGTGTAAGATATTATTTCTTTCGAAAACTTAAAACGTACACTCTATAAGAGTTGAATAATTACTATCAAGAGATAAAATCATGAAATATAATTATTGTAAATTATTTTTTTCGTTCGAAAAATAAAAACGTAAGAATTAAATAATAAATATTAAGAGATAAGAACAATGAAATATAATTATTGTAGCTAATAGTATGATAAAATAATAATAGTAAATATGAGTTATATTAAGATACTTGATAAAAAGTTAAAGACTCTCATCTCTAAGATTTAACTCGTATAACTCATAACAAATTCAAAGTCGTTATCATATAATATAATAGTTATAGTTAATATTAATAATAGTTTGTAGATTAATATGAAGGTGTAAGGATCAAATATATATAAATTAATATGTCATAAAAGACAAAAGAGTTACTATTTATAAGTAGTCAAAAATTGATACGGAGTATTATATAATGAAGGTGTAAAGATCAAAATATATATAAATTAATATGTCATAAAAGACAAAAGAGTTACTATTCATAAGTAGTCAAAAATTGATATTATATGATAATACCCTCCTTATTATAGAGTTTCCTTGGTTCTTAACACTTATCTGGTTCTCAAATGAACTCCCCACTATAGGGTAGAGATCCCGTGAGAACTAAAAATTGATGAGAACTCTTAGAACTTCCTATTTCCTTCTAAAGACTTACCCGCTTTCCAAATTTACTTAAAAACCCCATATCTTTTAATTCAAATTACTTCAACTTGAGCAATAATTTAATCAAACATAAAATAAAAGTGAGTTAATTAATGCCAATTATTTGCAACAATAAACATATAAGTCTAATTTTATATGTTGCATATGTAGTTGCATCTTGCATCTGTTGATGCATATGTAGTTGCATCCCTTAACAAAAGAATATGAAGATAAATTAGTTGCAAATTAGTACAAACTGAGTACTCTGGTTATACTCAGTATATAGTTATACTCAGTTCTTGGATGCAAGTTATTATACTCAATATAAACTGAGTACTCTCTTAATACTGAGTACTCAGTATGGTTATACTGTGTTTATACTGGGTATTCAGTATGATTATACTATCTTTATATTGAGTACTCTTTATCAAATTGGGGTAGATGAATATTCACATTAATTGGATGCATCACCTTAAAAATAAAATTCACAAGTTCCATTAAATATGGATCATATCACTTAGATAAATCCAGTTTGTACAATCGATTATCGTTAACCGCCGTCAACAGCCTTGTAACCGGATGCAATTATCCAATTTGATGGTTGTTGTAAACATGTCGGTGAGGGCGTACGAATCGTTTTTGAAGCAGATCGAAAAGTGGTGGAGATTGTGAAGCATATCGGAGACGGCGACGGTTTTAATCACATAACTATATTAGCGATGCCAGATATGAGAGTGATGGTTTGGTGAACACCACACTGGAGGATCGCCGACAAAGTGTAGATGGTGACGATGACGGTGAATATCCGGCAAAAGAGATGATCGGGGGCAATTTGTGATTTATGAACAAACTTGAGAAGATAACTAGTAGGTAGTTATCTGGAAAGAGTGCGCTTCAATAAACTAACTGGCACGGTTAATTTTTCTTCTCAGAGTTCTCACTTCAAATTGGTTCTCACCATATCCTTTCAATATATATATATATATATATATATATATATATATATATATATATATATATATATATATATTAAGATAAGATATCAGCTCATGAGTTAAAAAGGAGTGTAATATGACTACACATTTATGATACGAAAAATGATACATATAGATTAATGAAAGATAACCGATCGAGGGAAATTTCGGGATATTTAGTAAGAAAAGTGATTTGTATATCATTAGTTTTATCTAATCATTATTGAATATATATATTTATATATATAATATTTACAATGGTATATGAATGAATAAACTTGTATAAAATCATCACTCGTTTTTTTAAGTTAAAGAGACAAAATAACACCATGGGTTATAAGTTAATTATTTACTTTAGTCTATCAAAATAATTGACTCATACGACAAGCATGCATGCTAATCATCATTAGAGTTGCTTAAACAATAGTATTAATTTGGTTCATGTACAAACTTCATGCACACAAGATACTTATCTTAAAAAGCAAAAAACGAAACTCATATTATAACATTTGACCACATATTTCTTTTCTTGCTTGTTCAAAGTGGTACTCAAAATCTATATCTATATATTCTATGAAAGCTTTTATAGTTGTTTGTTTTAGATTAACATAAAATGATAATGGATATATTAGTTGTTCATTTGTGTACATTTTTAATTGAACAAACTATAGTATAAATGGACGAATAATCTATGCATCAAAACTGCACAAATGATTCCGTGCTGTTAGTTATATTATGAGGGGTCGTTTGTTTACGTATGACAAAATTGACGGTTATAAATGTAAATTTCAGATCTTTATGAGATTGCCGATTGGTCACAACAAATGTTTTGTACAATAACAACCACGGACGGATGGAGGGGGGGCATGGGGCAGTTGCCTCCCAAAAAATTATAAATCATATAAAAATTATTTTTTATGGATATTTATGATATTTTATAAGTTTTGACTACAAAAAAAATCAATTTTGTTTCGTTTGTCCTCAATTATTAAATTCTAACTCCGCCCCTGATATTAACAACACAAATGATTCAAATACATATACATTTACGTTTAGTGGAACAAAACTACCACATTGATTCAAATCCTTCAATTAATCATCCTTTTCAAATGACTCTCAACTTCCATAAGTAAATTACGTGGTAATAAATCAAAACAATTATTATGATAATAAAATCATATCGATATCAAATCAATAAACGTTACAAAAATTGTCCTCCACAACATTATGTATCTTCAATGCTGCCACATGCCATCTTTTAAATATTCCCAAATCCACAAACTAAAAAAATAAATAAATACAAAATAATAAAAGCTAAAAAATATAAATAAAATTAAAAAAATGACTTCCCACCGCCCACAAACCAGAAATATAAAAATTTTCAAATTTGGTTGGTGCCCAAAATTTTAAAAAAACATATGGAGGTTATAACGACCCCACACCACATATTTGGTTATACACTTTTTCCACTCCAAAAATTCCTTCACACACACCACACTTCCTTACAAAACTTGTCTCCTACGCATTAACTCTTGTACGCTACCCGATATTTAGCCATTCCCGCTCTGAACAACTCCGTTTACTATAAACTTTTTTTCAGATCGAAAATCATTATCCAATACCATGTTATACGTTCCGTTTCAAAGGATGTATATTTACCTGTAATTAGTAATATCCCATCTGGTAATAAGATAAACGTAATTAACGTAATATTAATTAATTAATTACGTTATATATAACGCTTTTTTGTGGGAATGAATGTGTGTTTTGGGGAGAGAGAAAGTAAAAAAAGCAAAGCGGCAACCATCGTCTCTCTCCATGTGCTTTGGACCAGGTCTTTTTTATATTCCTAAATTAGGGTTTAAGCACTTTAAATGTTTACTTATATGATTGTTAAACTCGTTTATATATGTGATAATCAAGATCTATACTGTTGATTTAACCTAACAGATCTACGGTTCGTGAGATTTTGAAGTTGAAATGAGCTAATTTTGTATGATTTATACATTCGGTTTCAGTAGTTACGTACTTGAAGATCCGTGATTTGTTAGGTCAAATTCGGTCAAAATTGAGTGATTGAAGTTGAATTTGAGTTGATTATGGTATAGATTGTGACGGATTTTAGGATAGTGATTTGGAGTAAGTTTGGTAAGGAGTGGAACTGTGGAAGTGGTAATGTGCTTTTGAAATTGAAGTGGAGTATTATTTGAATACCTTTTTTGAATTGATGTCGAAATTGTCGGAATATTGATGAAGATGGAAGAAGTGTTTTAGGGTCCCCTTCCATTAATAAGTCAGTTTGTAGGACCTTATGTTAATGATTGTTACTTTTTTTGGTAGATGAGATATAGCAGTATCACCTTTTTGTGATTCAATTAGCTGTCTTGGAACTAAGTTGGTTCCATACTACCATTATAGTTAGATATATTTGAAGGATTGATAATGGCGAGTGGTGGAGATGGAGCTCCGCGTTTCAAGTCAATTAAATCGTTGCCAGTGGATTATAGGTTTGATGGTTCTTCAGCTGAAAAGGAAAAGTCTAGTAGTAATAATAGTAGTATGATATCGGTTAGTATACCGGAGAATGGTGCTGGGAATATGGATCGAGGGGTTGATGATGATTCGCCGTATGGTCAAAACTCGAAATTTTTGCTGAATGATAGACCTTCTACGGATGATGACGATGTTAATCCTTCAGTTTCTTCTCAAGGATCTGTTCTGCCTTCATGGGGTAACAAGAAATGGGGCGATACTGCTTCGTATGTTGCTAAAAAGGTAAATTTGCTATCCAAGCTACAGTTTTTCTTATTCATATAGATTATTGGATCAGTCGGATTTTTGATATAAGTTGCTTAGTTGCAGCTGATCTTATCCATTCCTTTAACTTTTTGTATACGGAGTAATTTGCATATGCTTAGAACATGCGGTGTTTTAAAAATGACCTGTCTACCATGTCTCCACTTATTCTTCTTCCTAACTTCATCTGTATAACATGATTAACATGTTTCCATTCTTTTGCTTGTGATTTTTGGCACATGTAAAATACTTGGGTTTTATGTAACAAGCTCACTTCCTCATGTCAAATCCAATCAATTGAGTATATTTTGTAATGTGTCATTGGAAAACCAAGAGATCCATTGGAGCATGTCTTGCTTTCTAATTTTCTATTTAATATACTTTTTTTAAAAGAGTGACATAAAATTCGCATAAACATCTTTAAGCACACAGACCCATCCAAGCATGATTATGGTCACATGAATATGTCAATATGAAAGGTAAATTTGAATGTATTATTTGGCCCATACATTAAAACCCTAATTTGGTGTTTTTATAAAATATAGAACCATCAACAAGCTGGCCTAGTGTTTAGGCATCTTGATGTCCTCACAAGAGGTCTCAGGTTCCAACCTCTCTAGCTAAACATCTTGGGGTGGCTAGGGAAAGGGTCCGAAAAGGTCACGGGGATACTCTGGTTAGGCCTTGCATATCGGAGTCGAAATAGACTCGCTCTTCCCGGGTAACCTGAACAGGGAAAATCTCATCCATTTATAGAAGGCTTGATGATCACTTACTCAAAATGACAGATTATAGCGCAGTAGTTCAATTGTTAGAGGTGGAAATGATGAACTCAAGATGTCATAAAGTTGAGTCTGTTTCTGCTAAAAAATATGAAAATTGAATGGATAATTTTGTCCAAGTTGTGTGCATGTGAGAGGTTGAATCGTTTTTCTAAATTTCAGATTTTATTGGGGCAAAATCAACTCAAAAACTGCATAAGCTTAATATGTTAGCTTGGTCTATGTGGGTTTTGCATTTTGTTCTGCATAAAATATGTTTATGGGTGGAGAAAGTTGGCTTATACGTCAGTTGAAGAGCATTTAGCAAATTAACTTCCCTAGTTATGTGCTAGTGGATTTGTTTGTTTCCCATGCAAGTGGAAGAAGAAGCTTGACTTGAAGTTGCTAAGTAACACCCGTTTTAAGAGAATTAAGAGGCACACAATCAAGTTTCGATGTATATCTGAATAAAGGGTTAAGAGCTTCATGCCTCCAACCACTTTTATATTATATAATCCTCTAATCTACTGTTTCCATTTTCTTACGCATGACTATCATGTGAAAGACAAATGTGCTTCCTTAACCAAATTGGTCAGCGCTATAAACAAGGAATGGTTTAAAAGCCAGTTAGGTGGTCCATGTGATTGATTGACATTGAACAAGTTAATGCCCAATTAACTAATAGTGGATTATAGGAGTGTATTTGGTTTATATGCCGGTTGTCAAACTGATAATGCTTTGTTGACTCAGATCCTATATGCACAATGGTGTAACTTATGTAAGCTAGCATGATTCAGCCATTAAAATGGATCAAAATTTTGAAATATAATGTGCAAAGAAGTTAGTTAGCAGATCATGTTTTTTTTTAACTTCTCTCAATGATCGTAATACGACCTTCTTTCCTTTTGTTCAATCAACTTCTTTTTTCTTTCTCTTGGTGCTTTCATTCGTATTGCGGCATCAGAAGGTCAATTAGATACTTCAAATTGTCACTCCCATATTGCTGAAGAAATTCATCCTATTGTTTAGCTTTTTTCTATATACCTATGCTATGCTTCTGATATTGCTTATTTCTATGGCACTGGCATGCATTGATTCAGAAACTTCAGTCGTGGTTCCAATCCTCTAACGGGAACTGGGAGCTGGCGAAGATTCTATCTATTTCAGGAACTGAGTCACTCATCTCATTTTCTGAAGGAAAAGTAAGCTCAACTCATTTACTTGTTTGTACCTGTATCTAAATGTTGCTCTAGTAATCATGATTATTGACTTGGCTTCTGAATTCAGGTATTGAAGGTGAATTCTGATAGCCTATTACCTGCAAATCCAGAAATCCTTGATGGTGTCGATGATCTCATGCAACTAAGTTATTTGAACGAACCATCAGTCTTGTACAATCTTCAATATAGATATGATAGAGATATGATATATGTAAGTTTCCACTTGTATTATAATATCTAATAAGTTGGCAAATAATTGAAGCTTGTATTATTTTAGTAATTGTCGTATTTCTCTGCATTGTAGTCCAAAGCAGGACCAGTTCTAGTTGCTATCAATCCCTTCAAAAAAATCCCATTGTATGGGAGTGAATATATTGAAGCCTATAAGAGTAAATCCACAGACAGTCCTCATGTATATGCCATTGCTGATACAGCCATCAGGGAAATGATAAGAGGTTTTATAGCATTCTCCTTCTATAAGTATATGATTTATTATCTTTCAGTCCCCTGATTATGTAATTCTTGCTCTTTTTTTTTTCCTCCTTACAGATGAAGTAAACCAATCGATTGTAATAAGGTTAGTTGAAAAATCTTAAAAAAGCTTTAGTTAAAACAATGTTTGCTTATATGTCATATGATGCATGTGTTGCACTTATACTCTATCTTTTGTCTAGTGGTGAAAGTGGAGCTGGTGAAAAATCTTAAAAAAGCTTTAGTTAAAACAATGTTTGCTTATATGTCATATGATGCATGTGTTGCACTTATACTCTATCTTTTGTCTAGTGGTGAAAGTGGAGCTGGGAAAACTGAAACAGCAAAGATAGCGATGCAATATTTGGCTGCTCTTGGAGGGGGTAGTGGAATAGAATATGAGATACTGAAAACTAATCCAATCTTGGAGGCATTTGGTAATGCAAAAACATCAAGAAACAACAACTCAAGTCGTTTTGTGAGTTACCATTTCTTCATGTAGGCTTTAAGTTATCTCTTTAGGCTATAAAGTATGTAGGGAAAGAACAAAATGACTTTAGGACATGGAGTTATAATATGCTACGGTATCCCTGTGTTCTGACAATAAGATGAATGACTGTCAGGGAAAATTAATTGAAATTCACTTCAGCGAAACTGGAAAAATTTCAGGAGCTAATATTCAAACATGTAAGGTGTCACTTTTCTTTTATTAGATTTTCGAATAGAAGTTGTTTTTATACTATCTCTGATGTTGAAGTCTGATTACTTTGTGCAAATTTGTGAACTGTGATGTTGAAAAAAATCAGTTCTGCTTGAAAAGTCAAGGGTTGTTCAATGCAATGAGGGAGAAAGGTCATATCATTCATTTTATCAGCTGTGTGCAGGAGCTCCACCTCTTCTTAGAGGTATTAGTTTTTTTTAACTTTACACTCATTGCATGGAAATAGCAGTAATTGAAAGTAACTAATAGTGTAATTTATATTTCTGTTTACACTTTTGCAGAGAAATTAAACTTGAAGAGTGTGCACGATTACAAATATTTGCAGCAAAGTACTTGCTATTCAATTAATGGGGTTGATGATGCTGAACAATTTCGTATTGTAGTGGTACTGTATCTTTCTCCTTTATATGCCCTTCACATGTTAGCAAAGAAAGAAACGTTTGATATATATTATTAGAATATTATTTTTTTCAGGAAGCTCTGGATGCTGTTCATGTTAGCAAAAAGAACCAAGATAATGCTTTTGCAATGCTTGCTGCAGTGTTATGGCTAGGAAATGTGACGTTTTCAATTGTTGACAATGAAAACCATGTGGAACCTGTGATCGATGAAGGTATTATTTGGGGGTTTCTTATTGTTTTTACTTTTACATATGAATATACATAACTTGTAATTTGACTAAAATTTTTAAATAACAGCTCTGCTGAATGTCTCCGAATTAATTGGGTGTGAGGCTGATGATCTAAAGCTTGCGCTGTCTACGCGAAAGATGAAAGTTGGTAATGATAACATTGTTCAAAAGCTGACCTTAGCCCAGGTAAAACAATAATTACATTGCACAAAGAATTTATGGGGTGAACTTTATTGTGATCATAACAAACCCTAATTATTCAGGCGATTGACACAAGGGACGCATTGGCAAAATCAATATATTCATGTTTGTTTGATTGGTTGGTGGAACAAATCAACAAGTCGCTTGCTGTAGGGAAACGTCGTACAGGAAGATCAATTAGCATTCTTGATATATACGGATTCGAATCATTTGACGTTAACAGTTTTGAGCAGTTTTGCATTAATTATGCAAATGAGCGATTGCAACAACACTTCAACCGGCATTTATTCAAGTTAGAGCAGGAGGTAATTAATCATCTGCTGTTCCAGTTTCAAATTTTATTTAGATAATTACGTTATTTTTGGCATCTTTGTGGCAGTTATTGTATATACCTTTGAATATTGAATAATATAATGTTAGTATCTGAATCAAAAATTGGTATAGGAATATATCCAAGATGGCATTGACTGGGCTAAAGTGGAGTTTGAAGACAATCAAGATTGTCTCAATCTTTTTGAAAAGGTTTCCAGCCTATTCTGATCACTACCCTATACTGCTCTTTTTTGTTTCTTAAGGGGGTGTTTGGATTTGCTTATTTACAAGCACTTATATGCTTAAAAAATAAGCATGTGACCCCTTACTTATTTTTAAGTGCTTATTCCTTAGTAAATAAGCAGATAAGCAGTTTTCGGAAAAGTGTTTGTATCTGCTTATCTGCTTTCAAAATAAGCAAATAAGCAGATAAGCACTTATTTAAGCTATCCCAAACACCCCCTAATTGTCATGAATACTTTCATTCCTTGCGGGGACATTTACGAACATTAATAAATGTCTGTCATGCCCTTGATTGGATCTTGATATCGTGTTTTTTCTTACAGAAACCATTGGGTCTATTGACACTATTAGATGAAGAGTCTACATTCCCAAATGGCACAGACATGACATTTGCAGCCAAGCTAAAACAGCATTTGAAACCTAACTCGTGCTTTAGAGGAGAACGAGGCAAAGCATTTACTGTTCATCATTATGCGGGGGAAGTAAGCATATATACACATATTCCTCTTCAATACAACACTTTTCAATTGAATGCTGTTATCTGTGGTTACTTGCTTATATTCTATTATTCTATACACTGAACCTATAACGATTTTTCTACAACCCTTATTAATTGAATGGTGTTATCCGTGGTTACTTTCTTATATTATATACACCAAACCTATAACGATTTTTCAGTCTACTTGTATAATTGGTAATTAAAGATTTTTTGATTTGCCATTTTCAGGTTACATATGATACAAGTGGGTTTCTGGAGAAAAACCGTGATCTACTGCATCCGGATTCCATTCAACTTTTATCTTCTTGCACATGTGAACTTCCTCAAGCATTCGCCTCAAATATGCTTTCTCTATCAGAAAAGCCTGTTCCTGGACCATTACACAAATCAGGTGGAGCAGATTCCCAGAAGCTTAGTGTTGTCACCAAGTTTAAGGTGAGTTGACTTTGAAGGTTAAATTGGTAATTTTAGATGTTAATAGCTAGGACTTTTAGCATTGGGAATACACCACCCAATTATATTAGAGTCGGCAGTTTCTACCTATTTATTATTAATGGGTCGATATAGGGTGTTGGTTATCAAAAACAGAAAAAAGTTTGCTAAAAGGGACATAGGTCAAACGGGTTGAAAGTCTCCCAAGGTCTTTTTTTTAATGCATGCAACCTTCTAAATCGTCTTATTAAAAATATATAGATTCTGGTTGTCATACTCTGGTTTTGCAATTAATGATTTTTGTTACATATAAAGAGGTGTTTGTAGATCATCCAAACAAGCATCCAGCATTAAAAATAGCCCGTTTCAACTCGAACCCGTTATGACCCAATCATCTGATCTACCTGACCCGTGCATCTTCATAAAAAACTTATTTTGTTTTGTTTGTATAGCGGTTTTGTATCTTAATTTTCTTACTGACTTGTTCTGTCCTTCATCTTGGTCAGGGCCAACTCTTCCAATTAATGCAACGTTTGGAGAGCACAACGCCACATTTTGTACGTTGCATCAAACCCAATAACTCACAGTCTCCTGGAATTTACCATCAAGGACTTGTATTGCAGCAGTTGAGATGTTGTGGTGTTTTGGAAGTTGTTCGAATATCAAGGTCTGGATTTCCAACAAGAATGTCACATCAGAAATTTGCAAGAAGGTATTGTCTGTTACTTTTTTCCACTTTTGCCACATGTGATGCTTTCCAATTCTCAATTGAAGATCACATTAATTCGTTATTATTCTTCATTCCGGTGTTTTCCTTCACATTAGGTATGGTTTTCTTCTACTGGAGCATGTTGCTTCGCAGGATCCACTAAGTGTATCAGTTGCCATTCTTCATCAATTTGATATTCTTCCTGAAATGTATCAAATTGGCTACACAAAGTTGTTCTTTCGAACTGGACAGGTTAGATGAAGAATTACTATTGTGTAATCCTTGAATTAAAGTTTCAAGTTATTTAGTTACATGTCAGTTAACTTTTCTGATCATGTTTTCAGATCGGCAAGCTTGAGGACACAAGGAACCGTACATTGAATGGGATATTGCGTGTTCAAAGCTGCTTTAGGGGTCACAAAGCTCGTCAGTTTTTGAAGGAGTCTAAACGCGGAATTTTCACTCTTCAGTCATGTATACACTTCTGTTCTAATCATTTAATTTTGATTTCGTTATGGATAATGTGAAATCTAAAGATTTTACAATATTCTTCTACAGTTATTCGTGGTGAAAAAACTAGAAAGGAGTTTGCAATATTGCTACAGAAACACAGAGCGGCCGTGTGTATACAAAAGCAAATTAAAGCAAAAATAAGCAGGAAAAGATTTGAAGACATTTATGAAGCATCAATCATTTTACAAGCAGGTATTTGTTTTTGCATGCGATTTTGGTTTATGGCTCGCTTGTGAAATTCAGATCAGCTGTAATATGTCAGTCTTCAATTATGTTAATAATACCTCTTTCCAGGCATACGTGGGTGGCTGGTTAGGAGATGCTCAGGGGATATCGCACTACTTCAATTTGGTTCTGGAAAGGTAATTGCAGTTTTGCTGTCTACTACAATATATTATGATTTTGAATAACTAATCAAATATAAATAATAATTTGTACATCATATATTGTTCATCTTTTTCCACTTATGGTTGGTTGAAATCAGGTACTTATAGCCCATTTTTAAATCTGACTCAACAGTGCGTATTGGAACTTCTATTGTTCAAATCAGCTGTTTGATATATATTAGTCAATATAACCCATTTTTAATGTTTGGATAAAGATAAAAAAATATATATCAATTTTTGGTAATCTACATAATAATTTCTTAAATAATCAGATTTTGCCAAACAAAATCTAATTATTTGCTACTAATAATTTGTAGCACATTCTACCTTCGTTTTTAGTTGTTAATAATAAACAATAAACAGGGTAATGAGTCGGATGAAGTGCAAGTGAAGTCATCATACCTTGCTGAACTACAACGGAGAATCCTCAAAGCAGAAGCTGGTTTAAGAGAAAAAGAAGAGGAAAACGACATTCTCCACCAACGTCTCCAACAATATGAGAACCGCTGGTCAGAATACGAGCTTAAAATGAAGTCTATGGAAGAAGTATGGCAGAAACAAATGCGTTCACTACAATCAAGCCTTTCCATAGCAAAAAAGAGCCTTTCACTTGATGATTCTGAGAGAAATTCAGACGCTTCAATCAACATAATGAATGACGAAAGTAACCCAAGCTGGGATTCAAATGGTAGAAGAAATGGTCAGGAAAATGGGAGACCGATGAATGCAGGTTTGAGTGTGATTAGTCGATTGGCTGAGGAGTTTGAACAGAGGAGTCAAGTGTTTGGAGATGATGCAAAATTCTTAGTTGAGGTGAAGTCGGGTCAAGCGGAAGCAAACTTGAACCCAGATCATGAACTCAGAAGATTGAAACAGATGTTTGAAGGGTGGAAGAAAGATTACACTGCAAGGTTAAGAGAGACAAAGGTAATTTTGAACAAGCTTGGTCATGAAGATGGCGATGGTGAGAAAGGTAAAAAGAAATGGTGGGGAAGGCTTAATAGCTCACGGGTAAACTGAGTTTGTGTTTTCTATACACGGTATACATAGCAAGTGTCTAAGGCTCGATTCATGGTTTGTGGTTCATACATATATTTTGTCGTTTGGGAGGTTGATGCTCATGAACATGTAGGTGCATCATGTGTGCTGAGTGAATGAATTATGGTTTAATCATCATATCGTGTATTTTTAAAATACTAAGACACGGTGATCAGGTTAATCAAATGTCTATTTGGTTGGTTTTTATTAAATACATGAATACAAGCAATTATAGGTGCTAAATTGCAATATTAATATCTGTATTACAAAACTAGTACAGATACAAAAAACAAAAGATAATCCCCGAACATCTGGAGAATATGAACTCAACAAAAAATCCAAAACCAGAAGTCATGTCTTCAAATAGGCTATGGATATGTTCATTTACCTGCAAAATACAAGGCCAATCAAACATCATCACAAATAAGTACGATTCATCACATGTTTGACGTGATAAATGACTTATTAACCTCTAAAAGTAGTCGGCTCGGGTATCATTTTACTGCAAGTTATATATGTTTTGGCCAAATGGGTTGAATGGATTAAACAAGTTGTAAGACTACAAATGTAATGCATAAATGCTCCCAAAACATGTTTTATTCAGAGATTTTTCCAGTTTAAAAGTGTCTGTAAACCAACCCGTTCTGGCCCTTATTGAAAAGTGACCCATTACAAAAACAACCCGAATCGCTCACATCTTGCCATCTCTAGCATACAGTAATCAAGAAATTGCTATTGCAAGAACAACAAGTTCCAAGTTCTCAACGAGTTACAAATTTAGAAAACCACCACCTTCGTATGTCTCATCGTTTTACAAGCAACACAGTTGAAAAAAAAGACGGAAATTTGTGTTCATCATTACACGGAGTGCAGAGAAACACTGGAAAATGGAGTCTTTTAGCGATTTTAATTAATTGAAATAATTAAATAAATAAATAACCACTGCAGCACAAACCTACAACTCCACTGAGATTGTTGCAGTACTCTTATTACCTGAAAGATGAAAACAAAAAAATCAGCTCTTTACCGGTGATTTTCTACGTATATAAAAAATATAAAAAACGTTGTTTCGGGAAAATAATTTACCGATCAGCTGCGCATCTTCTAAGAAGTAATCCTGAATAGCAACCATTTTAAATTTGGTGGTTTTCAAACTTCTTATGGCTTCAGCAGTAGCTAAAGCACCTGAAACCGTCGTTATAACCGGAATCTTGTAAGCAAGAGCCATCCTCCTAAGTTGTCGCCCATCTATCTGGTCAAGATCATCATTCGAACTTGTAACCACCATCAAATTAATTTGTCCATTTGTAACCATATCACCCGCATGTGGACGTCCTTCATGCAGCTTCAAAACCCTCTCAACTGGAACACCATCCAATTCAAGAACATGAGCAGTCCCAGAGGTTGCAACAATAGTAAACCCCAGTCCCATAAACGCCCGAGCAATTTTCCCCAAATGGGGTTTTGTCATATCATTCAAACTAAGAAAAACGGTGCCCGAAACCGGCAGTTTCTGGCCCGCAGCTATTTGGGATTTAGCAAATGCAACAGAGAACTCAGTGTCAATCCCCATTACTTCACCGGTACTACGCATCTCGGGCCCGAGAAACACATCACATCCTTGAAATTTCTCAAAAGGAAGAACCGCTTCTTTGACCGAAATATGCTTTGGAATGACTTCTTTAGTAAAACCGAGTTCATTAAGTGACAATCCTGACATTACAAGCGAAGCATATTTAGCCAACGGGCGTCCAATTGCTTTAGACACAAACGGGACGGTACGAGAGGCTCGTGGATTCGCCTCGAGCAAGTAAACATCCCCGGAACTGGTAATTGCATACTGACAATTCATAAGACCGCACACGTTTAAACGTTTAGCCAGTTTGGTGGTCCATGATCTGATTGTATTTAGGCTCGATGATGAAACCGTTTTTGTAGGAATCATGCAAGCTGAATCACCCGAATGAACTCCCGCTTGTTCAATATGTTCCATGATTCCACCGATCACCACATTACCGTGCAAATCAGCAAGTGAATCGATATCGATCTCTATTGCATCTGATAGGTATCGGTCAACCAGAACTGGGCGTTCTGGGTCCACCTCAACAGCCGTTTCAAGATATGTTATAAGCTTTTCATCGCTGTAAACAATCTCCATTGCTCGACCACCTAATACGTAAGAAGGTCTAACAACAACCGGATACCCGATTTCAGATGCAATGCGAAGAGCATCAGCATCACTTTTAGCAATTCCACCTTTCGGTTGCTCAATTTGCAGTTCTTTCAAGATTGCATTAAACCGCTCTCGGTCCTCAGCAGCATCAATGGAATCAGGCGAGGTTCCCCATATATGTACCTGACCACCACCAGCCGATGGTGGTTTGTGTTCATCTAGATAATGTTGGATGGGTAGAGCCAGTTTCAGGGGGGTTTGACCACCGAACTGCACGATAATGCCATCAGGCCGTTCAATGTCGATGACGTTAAGTACATCTTCCACTGTTAGAGGTTCAAAGTAGAGGCGGTCACTTGTGTCATAGTCAGTGGACACCGTCTCAGGATTTGAATTCATCATTATAGTTTCATAACCTGCCTCCTATACAGATCAAATGAAATTAAGAGATAAAATAAACAATACTAGTAAATAATAAGAAAAACAGATAATCAATAAAGTAACAAACAAACCTGAAGAGCAAATGAAGCATGGCAACAGCAATAGTCAAACTCAATCCCTTGACCAATTCGATTAGGCCCTCCACCCAAGATTAGAACTTTTCTACTTTTGGTTGGTGCCGATTCACATTCATAATCATATGATGAATACATATAAGGAGTATTGGCCTCAAATTCTGCAGCACATGTATCTACACGTTTGTAAGCAGGAGCAACTCCTAAACCTAATCGTGTCAGACGAACTTCTTTCTCTGTTGACTTTGTAGCAAATGCTATCTGTTTATCACTAAAACCTCTTTTCTTCACCTCGTAGAATTCATCTTTAGTGAGCTGAGGTAAACTTTTTGCCATGACATATTGCTCAACATCCACCAATTCCTTAAGTTGGGTGAGGAACCATTTATCAATGAAACTCAATTCATGAATGGCATCCACTTTCATGCCTCTTTTCAGTGCAGCGTATACAGCATGGATACGGTCAGGATTAGGGACCCGTAGACTGTATTTTATCTTGTCCCAATCCCAATCCAGCTCCTTGATCGGTGCACAACCCCACCCAGAGTAGCCACATTCAAGTGATCTAACCGCCTTTTGAAAAGATTCTTGAAACGTGCGTCCTACAGCCATGGACTCACCAACGGATTTCATCTGTGTTGTCAACACTGGTGTAGATCCTGGGAATTTCTCAAACGCAAACCGGGGTATCTATAAAATATGAATTAATAATAGGATCAACATTAAATTATATATACACATCATACAGTAGGAGTGTTTGAAGTTCGTTATGATAGTGATGATGCGATATCGGATAATAAAAGAACATGGTGTGTTGATAGGTTTTACAAATTTCAAACATTTAAGAAAGTAATAGATACAATAATGGTATAAAAGATACAATACTATATCCTTATATAAGCAGTTCTGTTGCCATTTAAAAGTGATCATATGATGCTAAATAATTAGAATTGAATAACAAGTTGTAGAAGATAACGTTTACATGTTCTTTTAGATTTTTCATAAAAATATTTATCCGGCAATGCATGAGTATTTAGCAAATTCCAAATCTTGAGTGATTAATGAAAACCATGACCAAAAAACACATCTTTGTGCAAATATTATAGACATTATGTAAGAAGGGAGTAAAAGTCACTAAAGTAAGGTTAAGGGTTCTCGCCTTTGTGACAACATAATCAATAGACGGTTCAAAACTAGCTGGCGTCTTCATCGTGATATCATTTGGAATCTGATCCAATGAATAACCAACAGATAACTTAGCAGCCATCTTCGCAATAGGGAAGCCAGTAGCTTTTGAAGCCAAAGCAGAAGACCTCGAAACTCTAGGATTCATCTCAATAACCATAACCTCACCATCCTCAGGATTTACAGCAAACTGTACATTAGAACCACCACATTCAACTCCAATTTCCCTAATAATTGCTATAGAATAATCACGAAGCCGTTGGTACTCCTTATCCGTCAAAGTTTGCGCAGGGGCAACAGTAATCGAATCACCAGTATGAACACCCATCGGATCAATATTCTCAATAGAACATATAATAACAACATTATCAGCCAAATCCCTCATAACCTCAAGCTCATATTCTTTCCATCCTAACAACGACTTCTCAACTAAAACCTGTGATGTCACACTAGCTGCAAGCCCCGACTTACAAATCGTTTCAAATTCTTGTTTATTATAAGCAATCCCACCACCAGAACCACCTAAAGTAAAAGCAGGCCTTATAATCAAAGGAAAGTCACCGATTTCTTTAGCGATTTGCAGACATTCTTGCAATGTAGTACCAATTCCAGAAGGTGGCGTCTTGAGTCCAATATTCTTCATAGCTTCCTTAAACAACTCCCTATCTTCAGCTTTCTTAATAGCTTCAAGTTTAGCTCCAATCAGTTCCACATTATACTTATCAAGCACACCGCTTTCAGCCAAAGCAACCGCCAGATTAAGCGCAGTTTGCCCGCCCATCGTGGGCAGGATCGCGTCAGGTCTCTCTATCTCAATCACCTGCTCAACTAGCTCAGGTGTCATTGGTTCAATATAAGTCCTGTCAGCCATTTCAGGGTCAGTCATGATAGTTGCAGGATTTGAATTAATAAGAACAACCTCATAACCATTTTCTCTTAGAGCTTTACAAGCTTGAGTACCAGAGTAATCAAATTCACAAGCTTGACCAATAACAATAGGTCCAGCACCAAGAATCATAATCTTTTTGATGTCAGTACGCTTACCCACATTCGGTTTTTGATCTTTAGTAACTTGGGTACTCTTTGAGGCATTTAAACAGACAGTTGGTGCGCGTGTTGAAGGTGATGATAGATAGTAGACTGGTTTGGACTTGTTTAACGGGAATAATGACAAGGGGAAAGATTTGGGTTTGTTGGAAATGAAAGCAGAGGTGGCAGTGGTGGTGGGTGAGATGAAGATGTTGTCGCAGGGATTGAAGCAATGGGTGGTCGCCATGGTTTACGGCGGCGAAAGGAGCAGCAGCGGCGGCGGGCGAGACAGAGAGTAGTAGGTTTTTGTTCCAAATGGTTCACCTTTCGGCTTTCTTCTCCATTAACCACAATTTGCTCCACCACTTTGCAATTATTTTATCGTTTATTACTCCCTCAATCCGAAATTGTTTGCGACTAAGTTGAAAATACACGTACTAAGAAAATCATATTAAATACAGAATGATAATTTTAACCCTTAATCATTAATTAAATTGTTTTCTTTGAGGTATGTGTAGTTTTAAAGTTAAGGATAATATAGGAAATATAAATATTAATGTATATTTATTTTTGAAAGTGGTCAATTATTTTGGGATAAGCATAAATAGTAAGATGGACAAACAATTTGGGACGGAGGGAGTACCTTTTTTTTTTTTTTCTTTTCTAATTTTTTTAATCTTTTCTTTTAGTTTTTCTTTTGTTCTTCAGCTTTTTAATAAATATTTTTAATGGGGAAATTTATTTATGTAGTTTGATTATTTGTTGCTATCAGTATAATAATTTGTGTATCATCGATTTTTATAAAGGTGATTCTTACACTTTTTTGGTTGATTTTTTATTCTTTTTCATTATATTATTTTCCCTGAACATATATGATACAAATAATTATCTATTGAAATTTATAAGTTGACTAATAATGATAAAAAAACTTTAGCTTATAAGTGTTTAGAGGATAATGTTACCGGAAGACATAGGAGCAACTAACACAAGGAGAGAAGGAAATGAACACAAGGGCATGTCGAGCGTGCTCCTACTTTAGAAGCACCCTCTTGTTTTGTTGTCCAACCGAATAGGGTTTTCTAATTGTCATCCTTAAGATGACTCAAAGATGTATATCGATTATAAAGTTTCACATAAATTATTATTATTATTATTATATATTTTTTTTGGAACGACAAATAACTCCTTCGGATCAGTAATGGAGTATCATCGTGCCACCACTACTGATCCCACCTTTTGCCTCACCTAAGAAGAAACCCTCTGGAGAGGCTCGAACCCGAGACCTCTTCATCATTGGGAAAACTCCTTACCTCACTCTTACCACTTAGGTAAGAGGTCGTACATTAGGGGCCATCAATTTACTGTTTATCCCGAGTTTTAATTTGCTAAGATGAGGTCCATGATAATACAATAGGGTCGCATAAGTGTCTAGCAACAATTGGTTTGCTTAAACACATGGCACTCGGATTTCAGTAATTTACATAACACACCCTACATTATTTTACATTTACCCCTTGAAAAGTTGGACAATGTTTAATTTAGGTTCTAACTTTATTTTGATTACATTCCAACAGTTTCTTCATTTACTCCTCTTTAGTCTTTACACTAATTAGCTAGGAAGTATATATATTGTACATATAAGCTTTCTTTTAGTTTTTAAAACTTAAAAAATTAAATGCATTTTTTTATTAAACTCACAATGAATTATAGAAAAAGAAAATTGAGCATCAAAAACTATGTATAAACTATATTTTCATATTTATATGTATGTTCTTAGTTAAATTAAAAATACCATATAAATTTGCATAACACACTCTTATATTATGATATTTTCTTATTTTCTTTGATAAAACATCAACGTACTAAGTTTTACAATATAACATTTTGATATTATGGCATTTTAGAACAGTACGCATAAAACGACACTTGGATCATAAAGGTCATCTACTAAAATTGATACTAACAAGGATTTATTTGCCGTCGCAAAATGCGACGGGATTAAAATTACCATCTAATAACTAAAGTTAAATTGAATGTTTAAGTACATCTGGTAAAAACATTCTTTTACGTTGCTGTGATATCAAAAAATTAATGTACATTTTCACCCCTATTTCGTTTATTTGGTGATGATGGAGTGATGGTTACATAACCGCATAATGAAGTGATCATAAGTATATTTGACAAACTTATTCGGCTATGTGGTATTTAGACATAAGTAACTAATTAATTTGTCGTAGATACATTTGGAGTATATTAATCATAACTAACTAATGTGTTGTAGATACATTCGGAGTATATTGTTTATTTTCGCTTTTTCGATATATATATTCTATGACATATACATATATAAATTTAAAAAAAAAATTGCATTACGTTAAAAGGGCACAGATAGATACAACATTAAAATTGTTTCATACACCAAAGTTATGCCTAAATACAACACTAAAATTATTTCATACACCAAAGTTATGCCTCTATATACTTGTAGAGTAAGCCATACTATTGTCCACCCCTGAACTTAAACCCTCAACCACTTGGTTGGAGAGTCACTTCGATACCATGAGGCCAATGACCCTTTAGTTGTATGAAACAATTCTATTGTTGTATTTATCAATTCTCATATTAAAGCAGTTGTTTATTTATAATTTTTACATATCTACGTTTTGTTTTAATTTTTTTCGGTTGGAATAGTTTTTTTAAAAAAATCTATGTGGTTAAAATGTAAAATGCCATTTATAATCCTGATTAAATTTCTTTTGTAGCATGTTTCATAGATCAGGTAGGCAAGCATCCACAGAAGCATATGTATATCTAAAGCAATTTACGGAGAATTGGATATACTCATATACAAATGCATATACAAAAAGTCAAATCAATGATTGGTTTATACGGAGTATTTGAAAGACATTGCTACCCTTCATAATCTCATAAATCTCATCATCAACTCAGGCCTCAGATTCCAATGAGATAAGAGCATCTCCAATGAGAAAAAGCTTTTAAAAGCTTTTTTTCATGCCATGTCATCTTTCAAAAGAAAAACTTTAGAGAAAAGCTTTCTCTCCAATGTACAAAAGCTTTTCAAGAGTTTTTTGATCCAATTTTAGATTTAAACTAGCAAAAAAGCTTTTGCCCCAAAGCTTGATAAATCTCAAGCTTTTCATATATAAAGCTTTTCCTCCAATGATATAAAGCTTTTCCAAAGACTTTTTTGCATAAAAAAGCTTTAGATTTAGTCTTCATTGGAGTTGCTCTAATAGTGATAAATCTTTTAATATCTCAAGATAATTTGACGATATAGTTTAGGAATGGGTTTATTGTTTCGTTATGTATTAAATTTTACATTTTTTACTATTGTATGAGTCGAACTTTGAAAACTTCTATCGTATGTATTGAACTTGTAAATATGGTCTGTTGTATGTAAAATTTCCTTTTAAGTAAGACCCAAATTGGAAAATTTCATTTTTTAGCCTTACACAAAAAGAAAATAATACATACAATAGATTATATTTACAAGTTCACTACATACAATTGAAAATATGTCAGCATACAATAGTAAAAAGTATAAAGTTTAATACATAACGAAACAATTAACCCGTTTAGGAATTGTATATAAGGTATAATAAGAAATAATTTCTTCTAGTAGCTAAACTATTAAACAAATTAAAATAGATTGATGGTAACTGATCGATCATTTAGTGGATGTCTAGTAGTTACATTTATCTCGTTCTAAAAAATCTAAATCTAAATCATGAATTATGAAAATTCAAAAAAGATGAAGTGATTGAAAGGAATGTCACATAAAAAGTTATAGGCTATATGGCAACCGTTCATTATTGTCTATTATTAATTATTATCTAACAATACAAAAAAGTAACATAATTTGATGTGGAGCAGATCAAAACTAGCAGAAACCTTCATCGAGAATGGATGGCGCACTTGGGTGGGTGGGTGGGTGGGTAGTGGGTTTGTATGTAACCTATGTTTTAACATTGTCTTTCACATATTGTCAGCAGCCGCATGTATTTACCGATCATGTTGTTGGTTGTTATAAACATTTCATAGGAGATGTTAATTTTATCTTATAGTTGTAGGATGTGTATATATAATGTGATCAATATTTTTGTACCTCAAGAAAAATACATGTCGAATTTTGACAATGACAATGCATCAGGGGCGATACCAGAAAAAAATTCGAACGGGGGCAAAATTTAATAGTGTGTGTTGAATCTGGGTTATCAACTCGATTTTTTTGCTTTAACCAAAATTATTTTAGTTGAACCAAAGTGAATTTGGTTCAACATCAAATTCAAAATTTTAATTACATGGACAACATATAGCATATACTCATATAATTAGCATAAATTCTAAATCGAATATGCTTATGTTTAACATGTTTATATAGCAAAAGTGTAACGCATTATCATATGTAGATTATGAAGAAAAGGAAAAAATTGTAATCATTAAGATTTATAATTTAACAATTATTTTGAATTAAAATAGTATTACATTGATTATATGCAATGAAAAAAAAGAGAATGATTAAACATAAAGGGGAAAAAAAATAAAATTAATGTAGTAAAGAGGAATTGAACTTTAGACTTATTAATACCAAGTTCACTACCTAGCTAAATACGCAAATAATAACTATTGAAATTGTATTATATTTAATAGTTACGGAGGCAATATGCAAATTATACCGAAACCTACGAAATTTTTTTCGACTCGTAAAAACTTCGTGCGGTGGGCGCCTGCCCCACCTTTGTACCGCCCTTGCAATGCATTATACATGTGTCGAAACATAAAATATTTCTTGACACGTTCTTTTCTTTTCGAAGTGACAGAAACCAATTTTTTGTAGATATATTACATGCATTCATATCTTCTTTCCATTCTCATCTTCAAAAAAATCCCCTCAAAAGTTAACACAAACATGCCAACTTCAAATCCTAGATCTCTTGTCAACAATGAGTATCCACTTGATGATCTCATTAACCAAGCTAGACCCTTTCTTCGAGAGAACCTAGAGTCGGTTGACTCGAACCTACCAACCCTTTTGACTATCTTACGCTCAGCTGGTGCTGGCGAATGCTGGCACCGGCTGGGTACTTTTCTTGACCACCTCTACCATGTTTACCGTATCCTAAAGCTTTGGAAAGCACCCGACTACGTTTGCCTTTTCGGCCTTTTTCACTCGGTTTACTCCAACTCATATCATGACCTTGCAATCTTTGATCCGGTGACTGACCGAGAAACTGTCCGTAACCATGTGGGCTCGGTTGCTGAGCGTTTGATTCATTTATTTTGCATCGTACCTCGACACACTCTCATTCATGATGATCTTGTTTTTCGTTATACGGATTCTGAGCTCCGGGAACACCTCCTAGCTTCTGAACAATCCTTACATGGTGGTTCAAGTAAATTATCACATATTATTTGCAAAATATACACATTTCTTGGACATATAAATTACACACTTACAAATGACAAAGTTGATTAATTTATTTATAAGAAATTGGATTTTACAAGTTGATTTATTTACTTTTAGGTGTATGACAGCAATTTTTTTTTCCTTCTAAACTTAATTAAAAAGCATGAACATCTTTTTTTGGTACCTATGCGAGAAAACTATGAACAGTTTCATAGAATTTAATTATGTAGTTCTAGAGAAAATAAACATGTAAGATTTGTATGTTATGTTTCTTGTAGTGAAAGAAGAAAACTGGAGGAAGAAGCTGCAGGAAATTGTTCCAGCCTCTGGGATCAAAGTGAACCACATCAGAACAGGCGAACCCGTGGTCCTTCCTAGAAGGGTACTTGCGGTTTTCCTTCTAATGACCATAGCAGATTTTGGTGACCAGTTTTATGGTTATCAAGACGCCTTGTATGACAACACTGATGGTCGTCTTGAGTTCTCTGGAAACACTAATTTCGACACGTTATGGCCTGGAAATGGGAAGCCAGGATTGTATTTGAACCTGATATCGAAAATGGCCGCAATCTACACTTTGCTAGTTCGAGAAGAAGAGATTTACATGGAGGAACGAAAAAGAGGCCACCATGAAAATGGGCTTGCAGGTAGTAAGCTTAATTTTTTTTTCCAGAAAAAAGTACTCCGTAGTATAAAGTTGGCAACAAGTTTTTTGTGTATGTGCAGTCATATATATTATTTCTAGATCCGTCACTGAATGCAGGTGAAGACAGAGATGAAGATATCGAGCTAGTGATTCCGCCTGTTTTCGACAAATGCACCAAGATTCTTGATCCAAGTGACTTAATAGTGTCAAGAGACTTGTATTGGCAGGCTGTTAATGCAGAAGGGTCTAACAAGGAAAAGAGTGAGGAGTTATTACTAAAATGTATAGAAAAGAACCCATTTGTAGGTGAACCACATGTGTTATTGAGCCAGTTTTATATGAGTAGAGGGAGGTTCGAGGAAGGCGAGAGAGAGGCCGAGAACGGTTTGAGTCTTTTGTTGGAATGGGGGTGTCCATGGGACAAGAGGATCTCATGGGAAGGGTGGGTTTCTTGGTGTAGGGTTTTGTTAAGCAAGGCTAAAGAGAGGTCTTGGCCTAATACTTCATGGGGGATGATTAGTTTGGGTCTTGTTAAGTAGTAATTAATCTTATTGTTGAGTTTGTATGATCCCATATGAGCCTACTTTGTGTAAGAAATAAAATAAATGGAATTATTTGTTTTTACTGCAGACAAGAATATGTGCAGTTAAGTTGCTGCACCTACCATGTTCCTATAATAATAATAAAATCCACCTGTGCATAACATGGAATAAACAATAATTAACCAATAGGGGACTCACTAATTTGCTTATTTATATCGTAACCCCTATAGATCTCACCAGTCATATCCAAACAAAACCCAAACATGCCTAACAATGAATATCTTGATGGCCTCATTAAATCAGCACGTCCTTTCCTCAGTCAAGAGCTCGAGTCAGTAGACAAGAACCTACCAATCCTTTTGACCATCTTACGCACAGCTGGTGCTGGCACCGGCTAGGTACCTTCCTTGACCATCTCTACCATGTCTACTGCATCCTCAAGCTCTGGAAGGCACCTGATTCGGTCTGCCTTCTGGGTCTTTTTCATCCGGTCTACTCTAATTCCTATCATGACGTTGCAGTAATTGACCCTGTAACGGGTCGGGACCTTCTCAATAGCCATGTTGGACCTGTAGCTGAGCGTTTAATTCACTTATCTTGCATTGTACCTCGCCAGCCTCTCATGCATGAAGATCTTGTGTTTCATTACACTGAATCTGAACTCCAAGAACATCTCCAAGCTTCTGAAAATTCTTTGAGAAATATTGGTTCAAGTAAAGAAGAAAGATGGAGGAAGAAGCTGCAGACACTTGTTCCGGCCAGTGGAGTCAAAGTAAACCACATCAGAACCGGTGAACCAATGATGGTTTCTAGAAGGGTGGTTGGGGTTTTCCTTCTCATGACCATAGCTGATTATGCTAACCAACTTTTCGGTTACCAAGACACGATGTTTGAAAACACCAATGGTCGTATGGATTTCACTGCAAATGGAAAGTATGACACGTTATGGCCCGGAAATGGGAAACCAGGACTGGGGATGAATTTGATGTCAAGAATGGTAGCTGTTTACACTTTACTGGTGCGAGAAGAAGAGATATTAATAGAGGAAAGAATGGGAGATGGCTATCAAAATGCGTTTGACGGTGACGACAGAGATGAAGATATAGAACTACTAATACCACCTATTTTCAACAGATGCACCAACATTCTTGATTCAAGTGAGCAGATAATGGCGAGAGACTTGTACTGGGAGGCTGTGAACGAAGAAGGGTCAAAGAAGGAAAAGAGTGAAGACTTGTTAGTCAAGTGTATTGAGAAGAACCCATTTGTAGGTGAACCTCATGTGTTGCTGAGCCAGTTTTATTTTAGCAGAGGTAGGTTTGAGGAGGGTGAAAGAGAGGCCGAGAAGAGTTTGAGTCTTTTGTTGGAATGGGTGTGTTCATGGGACAAGAGGATCCCTTGGGAAGGGTGGGTTTCTTGGTGCAGGGTTCTATGGATCACGGCTAAGTAAGGGTCTTGGCCAGATACTACGTGGGGAGTCATCAGTTTGGGTCTTGACAAGTAGATCTCATTGGAGTCGACTCGCCAAGTGTGACACTTGACTAATAATCATATATTTACGTTCAACTCTGGGATATTTGGCATTTTCAAAGTGATTATGTAATATGAAATCATAATAATGACACGAGCTGCAAGATAGAGTGACTCTGCTGCTGTAGATTGCAATAAATCAGTTAATAAGCTGTTTGTTATTAAGCAAAAACCTGATTATATAAGGAATTATAATGGGTATATAATCTGATAGAAAGAATCAGGTTTCTTGCAGTTACTCCTAAACTGATTATCTAAGCCTTAAAATATACACAACCGTAAAAAGCTGATCATTTGCGTCTTGTGACTTGACAACACAATAAAGATAATCACATTCAACACGCAATCCCAAATACCCGCAGAAAAACAGATTCTATTAGATAATTAATCAAACAATACCTGATCTGTTATAATCTCTCCAGAAACAAGAAATGTATCAATAAAACCCTTTTTAGTTCCAAAAATTCAATGACTTGACTGATACCTGGGCATTTTTCAGTCATCTTCTTGCATATCAGCCTTTCTTCTAGCCTGCACAGCTAATCGTGCATCTCTCTCCCTCTCATATTCACGATAATCTGCACGCTGCAAAAATGACACTTTATCTAGATATTGATTTCCACTTTTCTTGTAATTTTCAAGCTCTTCATCCAAACGGTTCTCTTCCTTAAACTCCCCCCAGTCCTTTTTCGTTTTATCAAGAACACTTAGTTTTGGTTTCTTCCTTATTTGCTCCAGAATGGCATCAACTGCAGAAGGTGCACCACTCCCTCCAGCACTTTTTTCTTTCTCTGATGTTTCCATCGTATTGGCATCAACTAGCTTCTTTACTTCAATAGATTCCCCTGCAAAGTCTCTCACTTCTCTCACCTGCCAAATTAATGCTCAAAAACATTATTACATTATATTTAATAAAACTGTAACCTGAAAAAAATTCAATGTACTATATTTACTGATATATGCAACATACAATCTTAAACTATTTCAAGCAACAATTATTCTTAAACTATTTCAAGCAACATACCTACAAGATTTTCTTTATCAATTAATGCAACAAATTGCATACTTTGGTAAGGAATGGTAATTAAATTGCCATAAATGGTTAATTATAGTATATTTTGCAATATGGCCTTGTGAAAATTACTTTCATCAGAAACAACAATATATTTACCTCAACTTTTCCTCTTCCTGCAACAGCAGCCATATTGGCGGCATCCTTGACGGCAGAAAGGGCAGCAGCTGCAACCTTTAACGCCTCAGCCCCCATACTTTCTTGTCTATCATCGGGTTTTACAGTTGGTACCGATTGGATAGGTGAAGAAGTTCTCTTTTGACCAAGTCCAAGAACTGACATCCAACTCTAATGAAAACGGATACACATGTATCAATACGTCTATCTGAAATTATTTCATCTTACTCAGTAAAAGAAAAGAAAACAGAGACTCACAGAAGATGATGGTTTAGGAGAAGGCTTAGACGTAGCTCCTTTTGTAGTTGTGGTAGGCTTCTTTAAGAGCGAATTCAGCTGCTGGGTTGAAATCCCTTTATTCATCTGCTGCCACACAGCATCAACTCTAGCATTTTTGTCTGGGAGCACATAACAAATTTTAACTATATAAGCGCACTAGATTAGCTAGCCTATATCCAAACCACACTTTTGACTTAAGCTTTAGACTGCTTAATTGGCCATCTACGAGTTAAGCATTGACCTAAAAAATGCAATCTTGTCTTGTTCATATAATTAACTATCATTTCAACAAACAGTTGGTGTGCATACTTGCAAATTAGAAACAAAAATCAAGAGGCTATAATATGTAATGTAATTAATCAGCACTTCATCACTAATCTAATCTTAACAACTCGTAGAAAAAATTTCTGAACAAGGGTTGGTAAATTCTTGTACATACCAGGGGCAATTTGGGGATTTGCTTGTGTCGCAAGCGACGGCACGGATTGAGTCATATTAGTGGCTGGCTGCGGCAGTTGATCACCGGATAAATTGACGGCCGTGATCGATTGTTGTTCGCTCATCTTTAATGATAATTTTGAAGGGAATTTGACCTAGAAGTAATATGTTCCGTTATCCGTCGTTAATTGGAGTGATTGAGCAGAGATATATGAAATTGCAGGTGGTATAATAATAATAATAAAATGGAAGCTCAAACGCAATGGTTATGCAGAAAATTTGAGGGTTTGAATTAGTGATCAGTGAGGTCGTTGGGGGTTGAGTGTTCGGTGTTCCTAATTCCTAAAGGACTGCCAAAAAAACTCCGAGGCAAAAAGAAGGATGTGTTTGTTTTTTTGCAAAACTCGGGGTGGTTATATGTAAATTTTACAGGATATGCCAATTTACTCTGTCAAAATATTTAGCTAAAATTCAAATTTTAGACTACTCGGATATGTTTTCAAATCACTTCCAAATCACTTATGTAACCTCTATTATCCACTGCCATCAATGACTTACAACTTCATTTTTCCGGGATCCCACATTTACCAATATACCACCATTGCGGGCCCCACTTATTCCAACCGATTACAAATCGGTTTACCGATTGAAGTCCCAACCGATTGAGAAGTGATTGAACAGATGACACGGAAGAAGCAATCGGTTGATAACTGATTTGAAGTGATTACTCCGATGGGAGTGGTCTTACTTTCAAGTTTCAACCGATCAATAATTTAATTTAATTTAATAAACGGATATTGAATTTTGTTTACGACTTATATAATGTACAGTTATCAATAATTTAATAATTCAATAAACGAATATTGAATTTTGTTTACAACTTATATATAATGTGTAAGCATTTATGGTTGCTCTCCATTCCAATATACGGAATTACGGAGTAATTGTCTTTCGATTTAATTGTTTTGAAATATATATATAAATGTGAACAAAACTATAAGTATGTTTACGTAGATAATAATTTAACATACCATGATGACAAATAACAATATTTTATTTCCCCCCCCCCCCCCCCCCCCCCCCCCCCCAATAATCTAATTTATAGCTAGGACTAGGATTTGTTTTAACAGCTTTTTGTGTTAAGCAACAGCCATATTTTTTATGTTCTAATATTTTTAATAAGATATGGCAAACTTCTAAATTTATATTCTATAAATAAATAGTAGATAAATTCTATTGCTATAATTTAAACCTTACTTGAACAGCTGTTAAAACTTTAAACCCATCTTGACACACTCTTGTTAGCCATTTTAACCTCTTGATTGACCGCTGTCGTTAGCCATTCTAAGCCCTATTTGACCCACTTTTGTTGGTCATTTTAACCCACATTAAAACAAATTACTCGACAATGCGTTACTCGAAAAAAACACCATCATAACTTCATAAGCCAAAAACTTCCATTATTCCAGGATTACAAAACCCAACGAAATACCAATTCAGATCCATAACAAGTACATCACACAGATCATAACAACACCGTGTCAAGAGTAACCAAATCCATCCATATATGTTAATTGCTAGACTGACGCAACTCGGGTCTCACAAAGTCGGCATCTACAGGCACCGAGATATCAACAGTAGGTCTCAACTCTGCACACACTTTGACCGCTTCGTGCACGGGATCCTCAAAGAAGTTTTTGATAAGTTGCTGGTTGATTGGGGTGCCATTGTCTACAGCAACCATAGCTTGTTGGGTCAATATGTAGTCAAACCGTGGAGCCCATTTCCTTGACCCCAACCTTGCAGTCGTTGAACAGTTATCAACCATGAATGAAACACCTCGAGCATGCATGAAAGGGTTTAACGAATCCACAGATTCTATTAAACTTTCATTGATGATTTCAGAATAAGAGTGCCCTTTCTTCCTCAATACCTCAATCTGAGTTTTTTCAAGGAATTGACATTTTAGACGTATCCATAATTCAAGTCAATTCATATGATATGAAATGAAGGCTCACCTGGGCCATCATTAATGCCACATAGACACCGGCTGTGAAAGGATATAACGGTCCTAAATCACCTGATGGTCGACTAGCACGGACACGTTCACCAACTTTCCACATCCGAGTCTGATCAATGTTGCCCATTGGGAAGGCTGGCAATCCCTCTTTTTCCTGGGTTATAATTGTAAATTGTCAACAAATCCATCATGTACCATCCAAATATTTCTATACACCGAACAAGAAAGAATTACGGATGTTTGGATGTAGGTCATGAAAATGATTGGGGGAATGCTAATAATCAGAATCAGATATCAGTTGACTGGCTGTGCATTTGCACAGTGAAGTTGCAAAGAATAAAAATAAGCAGTTGTACAAGTGTTTCGCCAGATTTTGATATTTCAAAATTAAGTCATAAAATGACCAAAACAACCTTATTGGTAAAAAAAGAAGATGCACTCACACACCTTATTGTAGCTAGTATGAAACTGAGTATTTTAAAAATTAATTGGAATCAACATTTGCTTAGCCAAAGGTTAGAACTGATTTAAGGTCAAAAACTTACATAAAAGCGACGACCGGCCAAGACAACACTCCGAATCTCACTGCCACTGGCTACATCCTCGTAACACTCGTACAAAATTTCCATGCAGGGATGATATGAAGCACTATATGCTGTCAAGAAATCTTTTTTGCCTTCTTCTGACAGGGACTCGTAAACAGCCTTCATACCCTGTTAAAAAAGGACTTATAAAATGAATCATTGGCATAATGATATGCATATATTCAAAAAGAAGCCATGAGGCTTTGTATAATCTAGGTAAACAGCTCAGAACCAAGATTGGAGCAAACCTTAGTTGATATTGTCCTTGATATTACCCCAGTAATGCACTCTACTGTGTTCTTGTAAGCCAAATCTTCAGCCATACCATGTTCTGTGTACCTTCTAAACAGTGACTCCACAATACCATGCACAGCACCAAGTAAAATACCTAATGTTTACCATTGGAAAAAAAACACTCTAGTGAGGTTTAGATATTAGAGAATGGATGAAAACTGGGTAGTTTAAAACCGATCCTTTTAGTACAAGTCAAACCCAGTCTTAACTTCCATTTTTGATAATATTTTTTAGATGATGGAATATGGATCTATTAATCATGATCACAAAACAAGGTTAAATCAATAATACCCTAATTATTTATATACAAAAATTAAGGGAGACTGTATGATTTTGAATAAACTTGGGCAAACATTCAACCCCATCAACTAATTTGACTTGTTAATCCTTTACCCTTTACCTAATTATTTAATGACCCAATTGAGATATAACAGAATCCAGATTGACTCGCTCATAAGTAAGTAGATCAAGATTGCCAACGAAAAATGCAAGCCAAAATCATAGAATTTTTACCTCGTTCACCAAATATATCACTCTTGTACTCCTGTTCTAGTGTAGTTGCAAAGGTAAACGGTGAACCAAGAGCAACCGACCATCCAAGGGCAACATCAGTGGCTCTGCCATCAACATCCTGCAACAAATGCGTTGATAACCATTAGTAATTTAGTATCTAGGAAAAGATGGCACTCCATAAACACATGGCCTGCTCACTAACCTGATGGACAGCAAAACTTGCATTGATCCCAGCTCCATTGATCTCTTTTCCTTGAACGTAAAGCCTCCTAACTGATGGACCCATTCCTTTAGGACATACAGCAACCACACTGACATTTTTGGGGAAATCAAGACCAACAGATTGCAAATGACCAAGAAGGAAACCATGGGAAAGTCCAAGTATGCTGTTAGGCTTCATGTGGGAGAAGATTTTTTCATAGTTATCAGCCTGCAATGATAAAGTACACTAAAATTTTAGAAGATAATAAATCAATCCACAAATGTCTAAACATGCTTGATTCAACAACCTAGAGGTTGTAAAGACCCACTGATACCATGATTATGTGACATTTAATTATCAGAAGAAGATAATCCACTCTAATAAATCAGGCTGGAGGATATAGTGTTTATATGTACTTATGCTATACAACGCTGTGATTAAAAGAATGTTGAATTGTTTGCAAATCCACGTTATTTAAAAAACTAATTGATAAAATGACCAAAACGGACACGTTTAAAAGAATAAAAATAAGAGACTGAGAAGTCTATCAATTCAGGTTAAGATAGTGAGTACAATTGCAACATTTCTCAGTTTTAATGATCATATTTCTTGTGGTTGGTGTGAAACTGATTATTTGACTCCAGGTAACCAGATAGAAAACATTAAAAAGTGGTTATTGTGACCTCAATTCAAAATAAATAATCATTTCCAAATCACAAACATAAACATCTCGATAAAAAATTGTAAATTGCAACTGGAAATAATCATATTATATAATGAAACTAGCTGTGAGTTCAAGTCTCTATCACAACAACAATGTATCAACTATCAAGTTGTTTAGAGTCTGGTACTCATGTTAAATTGATACGAATGCCCAAAATGAAAACAGTAAAAAGTTCCAAAAAAGCACACTTGCTTAAATCCAAAATATATAAGGTTTATACACGGAGTTAAGAAAAAAATTAAAAAGTTAAGATAAAAAAGCATTGGTAAAGTCTAGAACAGTTGACCAACCTGAGCTGAATCGGATATTAACAGCAGGACCAAGTCACTACCCGAAATAGTGTCATATATATCTCCAAGAGTCCCATTTTCTTCCGTAAAACCAGCAGCACGAGCCTCAGCAAATGAACGTGAACCCTTCCTTAACCCAATCTAACTTATTTATAACATATAATACTAGACTCATCAGCAATAAGCTTACAAGTTATTATTGACATTGCAAAAACAAAATGAAAAGGTAGATATAAACACCTTCACTACAATATCAGATTTTGCTTCTACAAGTGAATCCCTTAAATTCTGAGCTTGCGCAGGACCCTAAACAAAAAGCAAAAATAACCATTACAAATAAATAAAAATCCAACAACCTTTTTTAACAACTAAACATATCAAATCTTGAACTGCAAGTGTGTCATGAAATCAATACAAACAATATTTTCACTAACCGATTTTATATGTATGCACACCTTAAGTTATAATTATTTTCAAATATATATATTTACTTGTAAAACATGAATTAATACATCTAACAATAAAGAAATCATATACAAACTCCAATTTATATAAGATTTTTATATTTATTTAAACAACCACACACGAGTATTATATAAGACTTGAAAAGATCAAGCTAGAGCCTTTATAAGTCAGCTCAAACTATATAAAAGCTCGAGTTACTTGATAAAAACTGGAATGCAAATATTCAATGACATAAATAAAGAAATGATACAAACCTGAGAACCCCAACCGATAACACCAATCTGCTTGATACCTTTAAAAGCTTCAGGTAATAAATAAAACAAGTCTCTTCCTCCTCTTACAATGTACTACAAACAAACAAAATATCAAAATAACTTTTTTACATACATACACAGATAAACATATAATAAAAATAGTTTATTGATGAAACAGACCTCTTCATCGCCAGCAAGGTTGACTTTTTCCTTTTTAAAAACAGAGGTTTCGAAATCGAGCGAAACCGGTGATTTAGTAATCGTTGGCGCTGCAACCATACGAGCTCCGAGTGCGGAACCGGAACCGGAACTGACATTAGCAGGAAGCACGTTCGATTGAAGTGATTTGAAAGATGTTTTGGAAGATAGAAATGTTGTAGTGAAACCTAGGATTTTGACGGCGGTTCTGGTGGAAGTTGACGACGGCGAGGAGGCGGTAGTAGGTGCGACGGAGAAGGTAGTAGCGGCGGCAGCCATAATTGAATGATGAAATGGAAAGAGACTGGGAAGTGGCTGCACGTCGTATCTATTTGTAGCCCTACGATGGAGCCTTTTTTTTTCTCTCTTTTTTTATAGACACATGTCATTTCACGATTGTAACTGTAAATATAACATCGGTTTTGTTTTTGTGAGGCTTTTAAACATTCGTAAAAGATTTATACCTTTATTAAAATTCAGGAAGTCAAAGTAAATTTAAGAGGAGACAAAATGTTTATTATAGTTATAATACAATATTTAATGTATGTCTGAAGATCTTAACGAAAGCCCTAAGAGCTTCCGTTATCAAAACCCATATAACATATAACATATGAGAGTGATTTGAGATTTGTAAACCATTTTTTTGATTCATTCACCATTAAATATGTTTTATACTGTTGTACTATACAACAATGTAAAAAATTTCAATGATGTACGAGTAAATTAATGTAAGTGACATACTAGTTAATTTAAGTGGTGTACGAACCATAACCGTGTGACAAAACTTTCAGATAGGAGTAATTACTACTTAAAATCTTTCTACAAGTTTTTGTCAAAATTGACATAACCAAATTAATACTTGGGTTTGTTATAAAGTTTTCTTGTTTCTATCGATTCTTTAGTCTATTCGAGCGGCCTTGATGAAAACTCTATACGTGAGTGACCTTTGAATAAATTAGGCAAAAGTGAGTTTACATTTTTACGTTTCAAGTTTAAGTTTGGTTAGATTAGACATGAACTCGACTTAATTATGTTAGGTTAAACCTAAGATTAATTGATCTCAACGAACTTTTAACTTTGGGGCAATTACATATTTTCCTTTAACATTTTGCAAAATAACATATATACCCAAGCATGCATTAAAATCACTGTACATCATGCAATGAAAACTTGTACATCATGCATTAAACATATTTACTCGATTGAGAATTGTTATTTATAAACAATCTTGTATCTAAGTAATGTAAAATTCATGTTAAAAACATTTTGATAACTCAAGCAAAATTATTTCTTGTTAAAAACATTTATTTTCTATTATCACTACCCATAATCTATTTAATTGGGATTCAAATTTTCAGGGGCTTTCTATTGTAAATATTGTAAATAAGAATAATAATAATTTGAGAAATGCTACCCATCAAAAATAGGTACAAGGAAATATATAAAAAAATAATGTGTATATTAATCATATAAAGGGATATTAAATGCATGTGATTCATTCATCTCCAACAATCCAATTTATTTTTTGTATAAATTCTTGTAAAGAGAACGATCGAAGATTATTATTATTATTTATTATTTATTATTATTTTAGAAACAACGATCGAAGATTATTTATGATCCTACATATGATATGACGCATTAAATTAAGAATCAACCGGCTTAATAATTAGGTGAGCTCCAAATTGGGGTTGAAGAGTGATGACTGATTGAGGAGCATGAGCATACGATGGAGAAAGCTCAAACGAAAAGTGTTGCAGAATCATAGCTAGCGCTAGTTTGGCTTCCATCATAGCAAATTGTTGTCCGATGCATATACGAGGTCCCCAACCGAATGGGAAATATGACATTTGTCCCTTTGTCGCCTTCGAAACACCCTCAGAGAACCTCTGTGGCATGAACTCTTTTGCATTATCGCCCCATATCTCACGATCATGGTGCAACGCCAACACTGGCACCGTGATCGCTGTACCAGCTGGTAAAATTATCTCGCCTAACTTAGTTTCTTGATTAGTCAATCGGTATAATGCTGGAACCGAAGGATACAACCTCAAAACTTCATTTAAAATCATAGTAACCTACCAACCAAAAACAAAGAAAAATGAATATTAGAACATTATAAACACGAATATACGGACTTATATATGCATGAAGCATCTTACAATTTTCAAGTGACTCAATCTATCGGTGTCTGGTTTGTTACGTCCATAGACGTGGAAAACTTCATCTCTTGCTTGTTTTTGCCAAGATTGGTGTTGGCTTAGTAAGATCATGGACCATACAAGCAAATTAGAGGTGGTTTCTTGGCCTGCAAAGTAAAAGAGTTTGCATTCTTCTATGACTTCTTCAATACTCATTTGTTGCATTTCTTTTTGGTTGGATTCTAACAAAATGCCCAATAAGTCATCACCACCTTTCATTGCCATTAGTCTTTTACTAATCATACCTCTTATTGAAGCCTTTACATGATGGTCAATCTCTTTTACCTTTTTGTTCTTTTTAGTTGGCAAAAATCTAGAGGAAGAAACACACTATTATTTACATTTGCATAAATAGGCTATATTTTTAAAATAGTACTACTACGTAAGAGCTATAATCATGAACATGTGACATTTTACAAGTCTCAATCATTTAAGGTGCATGTACGTATTTACCTGGATCCTGGGATGTATATGGATTGTATGATTTGCAACAATAAAGTAATGAGTTCTTTCTGGAGTTCAAATATCCTTCTTCCTTGTTCATAACTACTACCAAACGCAGTGCGTGAAATTACGTCGCTAGTCAATGTTTGAAGATAAGGAAAAACATCGAGCTCACATGAATGTTGAAATGCCAAAAACTTTTGCCATTTACTGATCATTTCAGTACAACTCACATGAATAGCTGGAGCCATAATCTGCGCAAACAGTTGAGGAAAGCCATATGATACTGCCACAATTACTTAAATCACAAAATATATCTAGTGACAAACCTTCAACTTTTGAGCATGGAACGCGGGGTTGATGATTTTCCGATGCTTGAACCATTTATCTCCATCGTAGTCGATTACTCCTTGAGATAAAATCTTGATATAAGGATTATTTCTCCTAAGCTTTTGGAATTCATTGATTCTAGATAGTAAATCTTTGGCAAGACCAGGATCAACAACATGCACCATTGGTTGTGGCCCGTACCATGCGAAGAAAATATTGCCTAAACCAAAAGTTATTAATATGTGGTTCGAGTTTGATCCGTCATACAAACTAAACCCATTAACTACTACTACAACATGTTATTATCACTAGCTACAACAAATTTATCTACACTTTTTTTTCCATAATTTTTTAAATATGTATGAAATTATGTTATATTATTCACGCTTATAATTGTGTAGAAAATTGTTACATCAAACTTATCCACATTTATAGGTGTGAACTTCAGTTTGTAACACTTAATTTATCCGCACTTTCTCTTTCGTGGGAAAATCATGTGTTACAAAAAATTTTTCCACACTTATAAGTGATAGCAAGTCGTAGTTTCTCTACACTTATAAGTGTGAGCTTTTGTTTTTTACACATATAGGTGTGCAAAATCTTATCTTTTGAAAGAAAAATTACACATTTTCTAGAAGCATGGAGCAAAAAAGTGAGGTAAAATGACATTTTTTTAAAGTGTATGATATGCTAACTATATATTGACTTTGAAAAAAAAAAATACCATAGGTTTTGGTTGCCCTATAAACAAAGGGCATGAGTCTTGGAATGATATCATCATGGATATTAATGGGATTTTGATTGGCTTTTTTGTTCAATTGTTTAATCTCTTTTGTGTCCCCGAACAAGAACTTGTAGGAGGTTCCCTTGATTCCTTGGAGCCTTAGATGCCTCTCGAGGCTTCTTGGTCGCACCCACACCCACTTCAACAAGCTCCACGCCACAAGCGCCACCATAGCCACACCACAAGAACATGCGATCCACGTAGTATACATGCTCGTTATCTCCATGAGGAGATGAGATAAACCAATAGATATACAGATAAAAATAAATTGTGTATGATATATAAAGTGGTGGACAAGTACTAGTATATATATGGTTTTGTTTAAGCTAATCAAGTCATGTAGCATTTGTATAGTTTTATTTGTAGTTTTCTTGGATGGTTGGACCAATCGATTCCAATTGTCCTATATGTGGTTTTGTTCAACATATAGCAGTTTGGAAAATCCTTAATATGTTTAGAAACGTACAATAACATGGAATTGAAATCGGAGTCTTATGATTTGTAACGTGTGTTGTTTCTTGGAAACATAGGATGTTGTTGGTTAATGCATGTGTGTGTTCGTATTTAGTTTTTCATTTCTATGAGGACATACACAACGATATAGAAAACATAAATCTTGCCAAATGAACTGTATGATTCGATGTTTACGTGGGGAAGAAATAAGGGGAAAAGACAGCAGTCGTTGAGTGCTGGAAATGGAACTCATGCATGTTATCATATATTTTAGAGGATATATGAGATAGAAGTATTAAAACTAAGAAAAATGATAACGACAACCTGATAATCAGGGCGGAACTTGAACACTTTCGTTGATGGGGCCAATATAATCAATAGTTATAGCTTGTCCGACTCAACTTCTTAAAAAGCTTTATTATCGCAAACGTCTTTTCAAAAAGCTTTTCATCGTTGTAGTCATGGGCGGAGGTATGCCCTCCCAAGAATTCTCAAATCATGTAAAAAAGATTTTTTTTTAAGGATATTTGCGATATTTCATAAGTTTTGCCCCCCAAATACATGAACTAATAATTAAATTTTTTTTTTTGCCCCCCTATTTCTAAATCCTAACTCCGCCCCTGGTTGTAGCGTAGACATAAGTAATTGGTACAAATTAATCTACACTTCATCTCGATCTGTAAGAATACTTTTTATCAGAAGATTATTCTTATTATTTGTTTGGAATATATTTTGGGTTACGTGATTCCACTCCGTCACACCACGTAGCTCTCTTAAAGATTTTTATTTGGGACTTTATAGTGTAATAGTTTAATATTATCATATTTTACGTACTCTTTTATATAAAAGATCAAAAGACCAACTTTCTTTAAATTGTCGAGATCATATCAAACTTAACGGTAATATATAAAATTTACATGACTATTAAATCGATGTTTTGTACTATTTCTTTTCATCGTTGTGTGAGGATGAGGGAATCAATGATTTTGTGCCACGTGTACAAAGAGAATGTTCTAAATGTACAAAACTCATTTACCTCCAACATCAATTATCTCACAAACGACAAATCGAAAAATTATGAAAACTGCACCATTAAATTCAGCGTTTTCTCCTCTTCGATTTAAGGTCTCTCAAGGCATACTTTCGACGAGTTTTTTTTCCATCTTTTTTGGTGGGTTTCACATTTACTAACACATGTGTTAAAGTGTTGCGTTTAGGGTTTACGGTTTGGGTTTTTTTTTTTGGATAAAGGGACCGGAACCCCGGCAAAATTATATTAATATAATAAAATATTTACAAACTCACATTAGGCATACCTAACGGGGAGTTTTAATGGACATCCCAAACCAATACAAATGAAATACTAAACAAAACTATAATCAAGACTGCTATGACTTTGTATTTTCTATCTATACATGTCAAATTTAAAACTCGATTTTCAAACTTTAAATTCCTACACAAAATTGGCCCATCCATAAGCAGCCCATTATCAATTCCCTTGACATTAACTCGTTTACCCTTTAACTTCTTTGTGATATCCAGTAGACCCAAAACACATACAATACCAGCTTCTTGAACAGGCCCAAAAATACCATTCTGCTTATGCCAATCCAGAACTTGAACAGGCCCAACATCATACTGATTCAATGTTTCTTTACGTGTACTTTGCATAACCCACTCCAATACAATCTTCGGCCCATCTTTATCTCCCGAATCCCACTCCATTTCCATAACTTTACTAGCCCAGTCCATCATAATTTCCATTTTCAATTTCAATCCATACCATAAACTTAGCAGCCCGGTTACATTGTGCCCATTTAACCAAAAAAGATATCCATTGACTCTCCTGTTTGACTCTAATAGCACAATTCATTATTCCAAGCCTCATATTTCCATACTCATAATCCACAAGCATTGTATCACTGTAGCTCAATCTTTTAACATCACATTCAAGGCTACTTACAGTATCAATCTTCTCTCTACACAAATTATATTCCTGTAGCAATAGCAGACTATTCCCTTTTACCATCACACAGTCAATTTGACTTTCTGTAATTTGACCCACTAAAGTCAAACTTGCAGATAATTTACTTATCTTCAGCTTACAGCAACAAACATCAATCCAGCACTTATCACACACAAATTCATACCAATTCACAAATAAATGCAATACCATCATTTTACCACAAACAATTATAACTTATCTGTTTGTTCAAGCACAGATTAGCCATCAATATCTTCATGTCAACATTTGAATCAAAATACAGCAAAAACCCAGCAGCAGACCTCCATCTCACCAATGCAATGCCAATTTGACTATCACATAGTTGACTCTTAAAAGTCAAACCAGTAGCAAACAGTCCACATACCCTTTCCTCTATATTCTGGACTTGAGCAAAATTTAAACTATTTCCCTTGTAGATTATGACCATATAATTACTTCCCCACACCAGTTGCAAGTGGCAAAACAGATCCATAACAGCAAAATCCCATTTCTGTACAGATCCAGCTCCTGCCATGCAATCAATCAACCATATTCCACAATTTATAAGACATATAATACACATCCTTTTCTGATATTGATTCTGAACCTTCCACCTTTTACAGCAACAACAAACAATCATATTAAACCACCATTCAAGTATTGGACCATTCCTAGAAAACCAATATGCATAAAACAGTAACCCATAGACAAACTCTACACCTAAGTACAAAAGAATGCAAAATTGACTTACATTCTTGTTATCATTCCAAAATAAGGAATGACCTTGACACAATTGGCAGCCTAGCACATACAATTGGATCATAACTTTCTGCTCAGTACCAACAATGTAAGAACATCTTCTACCACTGTTCTTAACAGAAAAGTTCACCAAATGCATCACTATCTCACCATCAAATGAAAGTTTAAGCTCAAAGGTCTTCCAAAGGAAAAAATGAAAGTTTTCCACCCTTATTACTCCTTTAAAACATATTATTATGCCATACCCCTTCATATTCCCATAGTCCTCCAATCCTATGCAACTGTAAAGACATGTATACCAAACCAAAGACCAACTATACTTGTGAAGCAATACAAGTCTTAACAAATGAAAATAAAGACTCAATTATGAGTGCATACAACCAAACACATCAGTTGCAAACTCTACCCATCTCCACCTTATATCACCTAACCCAAAAAATATAACCCATGACCAAGTGGTCATACACACACAGGACCCAATATATTTGACACCAAATCTATAGAAATACTCAATGCAATGCATCATCAACTCTTGCCTAATCACCATTGTGTAAAAGGATCTTCTACTACTCCTTTTTACAAGCAGTTTTAACAATGCATTAGTACCCTCATAGATAAACAAAACCACAGGCTTACACAATCCTAAAATATAATGGTTTGGGAAATTGAAAAATGTAAAACATAATACAGAATTAAAATAGACACCCATCCTTGTCACTCCCATGGTTTTCACTACCATGCTAAACTCCAGCATCAAATATTTTTCACCCAAACCCCTACGTGTGTTTTATAACCATGACCCCTAAAAACATACTGTTAACGTGCATTAATTCTTGTCCATACATTTTCCCTTTATTCATTGTGTCCTCTCACTTTCCCTTATTATTTGTTTATGTAACTGTGTATATATAGATGTAATCCTCCATATTGTGAGCATTCCAATTCAATCTATCCACATGGTATAGAGCCAGCCTATCCTCCTCTCTTTCTTCTTCCTGTATTCCCCTCCTCCCCATCATCTCCTTTGCTGCTTCATCTCCTGTCCATGGCCTCCCCTTCTGCCCCTAATACTTCTGCACCTATGAACTCCATCATGCACATGATACCCCTCAAGCTCACTCCCACAAATTACCTTTATTGGAAAAACCAGATGCTTCCTGTGTTCAATGTGCAAAATCTGAGTGCACATATCAATGGTTCCGATCCACCCCCTGCTGAGATCGTTGTTGCTGATAAACGCACCCCGAACCCTTTGTATCTTCCATGGCAGACTGATGATCAAAAAGCCATTATGCTTCTAAATGCATCCCTTTCCGAAGAAGTTTTAGGGGAAGTCATCGGTCTCCCCACTGCATATTCTATTTGGCAAGCACTTGAACAGGCCTTTAGCAATACTTCTGTTGATCGGATTCAGAACCTACGTGATCAATTGCGTCTGATTTCGAAGGGTACCTCCACTGTGGCTGACTTTGGTCGCCGATTCAAGCACATCGTGGACCAGCTTACTGCCGCTGGCCAACCCGTTGATGAGGCTGAGAAATCTCACCTGTTTCTTCGTGGTCTAGGTCCTGGATTTGAGATGTTTTCCACAGCCACTCGCACCGTCAAGCCCTTGCCATCTCTTCGTGATATCATAACACAGGCCGAATCATATGAACAGTTTCACTTGTCAATACATGGTACCGGTACCCCTGCAGTTGCTTTTAATGCTAATCGGGGACGTAGTAATCGTAGTGGAGGTCGTGGCTATCGTGGTTCTGCGTCTGCTGGTAGGGGTCGTGGTTCTCGCCGACCCCCACACTGTCAATTGTGCCGAGAAAATGGTCACTATGCAACGGCATGCCCCCGTTTACCATCATTTGCTGCCTCAAATTCCTCCACTGTCGAGGATATATCTAAGGCGTTTCATGCTACGTGTAACATCACACCTGATTGGCTAGTTGCAGATACCGGCACCACCGATCATATGGTTCAAAATACTCAATCTCTGCAACACAGTTCTCCCTATGGTGGTAACAATAAAGTAACATTTGGCAGTGGTAACTCTTTATCTATATCTCATATTGGCCATAAAACTATTTCTCCAAATATACGATTGAACGAGGTTTTAGTTGTACCTCGCATCGTGCAAAATCTGTTATCTATTAGCAAATTAACCAGTGACAATAACGTGGATGTTTTGTTTTCCCAACCAAATTTTTACATACAGGACCGAGCAACGAAGCAAGTTCTAGCACAAGGAAGGTGTGAAAATGGCCTTTACATTCTCCGGTCTGAGCCACGTGCTTTTTTGGCGTCTTCAAATAAAGCTTCGTTTGAATTGTGGCACGCACGGTTGGGTCATGTATCTCATGATACGCTTATGTTATTAAATAAAAATGGTTGTGTCACATTTACTTCAGTTTTACCTAAGCCGGTTGTTTGTAACTCTTGTGAATTGTCAAAATCGCACCGCTTACCGTTTATTACTAATGAACAACGTGCATCACATCCGCTGGACTTGGTCAATTGTGACCTATGGGGTTATTCACCTGTAACCTCTGTCGACAACAGTCGCTACTATGTCATTTTTGTCGACGATTATTCTCGATTCACCTGGTTTTACCCATTGCAAACAAAGTCTCAGTTTAAAGATGTTTTATTAACTTTCATCAAGTTTGCTCAAACACAGTTTAATCGCAAAATTAAAGTATTTCAAAGTGACGGCGGCACCGAATTTTTAAATCATCGTGTCAAGGAAATATTTGAGGAGAATGGTACCTTTCATCGGGTGTCTTGCCCATACACGCCTCAACAAAACGGGCGTGCTGAGAGAAAGCATCGTCATATCGTTGAATCCGGTTTGGCCCTATTGTTCAATAGTCATGTACCAGCTACCTATTGGGTCTATGCCTTCAGCACCGCAGTCTACATTATAAACCGTCTCCCTACGCGGCTTTTGGATAACAAATCTCCATATGAGGTGCTATTTCATACCACACCGGCCTATGACAACTTTCGGGTATTTGGATGTTTGGTTTACCCTTATCTTCGGGATTACTCGGCCCACAAATTGTCCCCTCGGAGCCTGCCATGTATCTTCTTGGGTTATTGTCCGCAATATAAAGGTTATCGCTGTCTTGATCCGGCTACAAATCGCACTTACATCACTCGACATGCAAGGTTTGCCGAACATTCTTTTCCTTGCCAAGGGGCCACTTATTCCAACCACGAGTCCATCCCAACCACTGCTCATGTTCATGTAACACCCGTAAAATCCTCCTCACCTTCTACTCCTTGTTGTGATGATCCTCTTCCCACTGCCTCCTCAACTCATCAAATCATACAACCTCCATTAGTCCATGATGCTCCAGGTTCTCCACCACCCTCGCCTACAACCACTTCCACCATCTCATCAGGTGAGTCTTCATCTCATACCTCCGATGAAAACCCGTTAACTCCATCTCCACCGCCACCACCTGTCCAGCAGTCTCACCCTATGATTACTCGAGCCAAGGCCAGTATTTTCAAACCCAAACACCATGCAGATTTCGCTTCCACTACTCTTCATTTGGCACTATTTGCTAGCTCAGATCCAAAGGGCTTCAAGTCTGCAAGCAAACATCCACACTGGATTGATGCCATGCATCATGAATTATCGGCACTTAATAATAACAGTACTTGGACTCTTGTTCCCCGTCCATCAACTCAAAATGTTATCGGCTCCAAGTGGTTGTTTCGCACCAAATACCGTTCCGATGGGTCGATTGAACGGTATAAGGCTCGTCTTGTGGCTCAAGGGTTTTCACAGCTACCGGGTTTGGATTTCTCCCATACGTTTAGCCCGGTAGTCAAAGCTACCACTATCCGGGTAGTTCTCTCCCTAGCGGTCGTCAACAATTGGGCGCTGCACCAATTAGATGTTAATAATGCGTTCTTACACGGTCGCCTCGGTGAACAGGTTTTCATGGAGCAGCCACCTGGTTTTGCTGATCCTCGATTCCCGGATCATGTTTGTCTGTTACGGAAGGCTATTTACGGTCTTCGTCAAGCACCACGGGCGTGGTTTCAGCGCTTGAGCGACTTCCTACTTCAAAACGGTTTTGTGGGCAGTAGAGCGGATCCCTCGCTCTTTATTTTCAATCAAAATGGTTGTCACCTATACCTACTTGTGTATGTAGATGACCTTATCTTAACTGGTAACGATCCGAACGCTATGACTCGTTTTATTGCCACTTTACATAAACAGTTTGCAATAAAAGATCTTGGAAGGCTTGGATATTTTTTGGGTCTTGAGGCATCTCACATCTCTAATGGCATCTTCCTTTGCCAATCCAAATATGCTACTGACATACTTCAGCGTGCGGAGATGCTTGATAGTAAACCGGTGTCAACCCCCTTGGCAACTAATGAAGTACTTACTTCAGAGGGTGTCCCTCATTCGGACCCAACTATGTACCGCTCGCTTGTAGGGGCATTGCAATACTTGACCATTACTCGACCAGACATCTCCTATGCCGTCAATCAAGTGAGTCAGTTTTTGAAAGCTCCGACTACCGCCCATTTTCAATGTGTTAAAAGGATTCTCCGCTACATCAAGGGAACGCTGTCGTATGGTTTAACTTTCTCGCGGCCCTCGAATACTTTGGTTCTTGGATATTCTGATGCCGATTGGGCTCGGTGCATCGACACTCGCCGTTCAACCTACGGGTACTCTATCTTTTTGGGCGGCAATCTCGTTTCCTGGAGTGCCAAGAAACAACCAACCGTTGCTCGCTCCAGTTGTGAGTCCGAATATCGTGCTATGGCCAATACTGCGGCAGAGATTGTCTGGGTCTCTAATCTTTTACGCGAACTACACACTTTGCCTCCTGATTGTCCCACTCTTCTTTGTGACAACAAAAGTGCCTTGTTCCTCACGCAAAACCCAGTCTCACATAAACGTGCGAAGCACATTGATCTTGATTACCATTTTGTGCGTGAGCTCGTTGCTTCTGGGAAACTTCGGACTGCTTTTGTTCCTACCAAGCTTCAGGTTGCGGATATTTTTACCAAGAGCCTCTCCCGATCCCAGTTTGAGTTTTTTCGAGATCGTCTAGGTTGTCGACCGCCACCGTTCCGCTTGCGGGGGGATGTTAACGTGCATTAATTCTTGTCCATACATTTTCCCTTTATTCATTGTGTCCTCTCACTTTCCCTTATTATTTGTTTATGTAACTGTGTATATATAGATGTAATCCTCCATATTGTGAGCATTCCAATTCAATCTATCCACACATACTTTTGTAAAACCATTTTTGACTCACACAAGAACCATAAATCTGGCTCAAAAACAGGCACACCACTTTTGAAACTAAAGTCATAAAACACAACTACCCATCTCCCCCTTATATCACCATCCCAATCCAACCACCCAAGGTTTACATGCTGTACTTTAAAGTTTCTAACATACCCACCATGACCTCCAGCAAATACACTATTCCAACCATCCATTTCCAAAATAATTGTATTACTAAGCTGCATTAAACAGTGTTAGCAGAAATACCTTCACCATTCCACTTTGGCTCCAACTGTAATTCCCAGACTTCAAAAGTATCACAAACTTGCTTTGTGTTTCTGATCTTTAACCCCATAAGTCTAGACCTGATTATACTCTTAATCTGAGTTATAAGCTTCTCCACAGGTCTTGACTTTTGCTGAAATAGTCTCAGGTTCATCTCCTGCCAAATAAAATACACACATGCACCCACAACCAGCCTTTGAATAATACTCCATATAGACTTGTTAATTGGTCTTCAATAATGTCACACCAGGTATTAGGGGCATAATCCAATGTAGCCATTTTCTTCAATTCACTCCACACATCACATGGATACTCACATGCAAAAAAACAAATGGTCATGATTGTCTTATTATTTGGAAACTCATTAATATGTATGTTTAGAGCAGTATCTCGTAATAACATGGAATTGAAATCGATGTCATATTATTTGTAAAGTGTGTTGTTTCTTGGAAACATAGGATGTTGATTAATGCATGTGTACGAACGTATTTAGTTTAACATGTCTCCAAGGAAATAGACAACGATATATATAGAAAACATAATCTTGCCAAATGAAACAGTATCATTCCATGTTACCCATTTTCATGTTTCAACCAATAAGAAAAATAGTCAGTGAAAAGATGAAAACATTTAACGTATAATAAAACCTTGATCAGTATTTTTGTACAAGAAATAGTCAAAGTTTTGACTCAACGAGTTCAACATAAGAAAAGGGTCAATGGTCACCCTTCAATAAAAGTCAACCATTGACTAACAAAATCATTTATGTAAAATTTTACACTTTTCAATGACTTTTATGAAATATTTACAAAAATGGTAACAATTAAGCTTCATACCACATCCCCGGTCCCTAATCGCCCTTGAACCCGAACCAAAATAACCTTGAGCATTGCCTTGAGTTTCACTCCTTCACATGCATAATCACCTAAGGACACACACGACAACATGTAAGCTTGAAAGCTTAATGAGTACAAAGTTTTGACACCTTGAAAATAAACACAACTAATAAAGCAACTTTTGAAATAAAAAAAATGACTAAAATAAAGCAACTTAACAACTTGTTTACTTAAACACTACTATGCACTTACTGTTACAACTTATTTGTGCCACCGCACTATCCCTAAGCATTGGATCCAAGCTAGGCTATGAGTCATAGGCTCATTTAACACCCTTTGCCACTTCAGCATAATCACAACTTATTTGTAGCACATTAGTAGTGTAAAAGTGATGTAAAACGACTATTTTGTGTGTGCCCCTAGTTTGGGAAAACAATGTACTCACTTGGGAATTGCTCTTGCGATATACATTAGCTCCCTAGCTAGAACAAGTAAACAACATTCGCCCTTAAGTTGTCATTTCATAATCTTACCCACCTATGCGAATTCAATCATGTATATATTGTTATTATTACAAACCGAACACAACTACTAGCACTTGAGTACTATAAGACTTCGAGACCTTAATGTGTCCCTAACACACTTATAAACACTGTATGCTACAATTTATGTTGCCCCATACTCGCATAATAACCATATGCAACAAATTATGACTCAACCTATTATTTCAGCTTTGACACCCTGTAGCATTTCAAGTATTTGACCCACTGAAACTTACAATTAGCTTATGAAACTTATTTCATGTGAAAGTAGACTCTTCAAGCTTTTTAAGGATATAATATACGCCTCAAATGGAGTTACTGTTAATTAGTTATGAATTTTGAAAGAAACTGCATTTTCCTTATTTACATTTCGCGCGCCGAACTTATATGGTCGTGCCGCGAAGTCCCTTCTGTAATGTACAGCCATGAAGTTGAGCTCAAAACATACCAAAAATATTACCATTGGTTTCCAACACCTTATGGTTTCTAAATATAAGTTTTAAACTTTGGGTCATTTCGAACATGTATTTACCCCTAGCATCAACACTTCCAACAAATTTATCATTTTGACTCATTTGAGTTAATTGCAACATGTACATGACTACATGCTAAAACCTACCATCAATTCAACAATTACTTGGTTTCATTACTTCTGAATTTCATTTAAGATAAATGTTCCATATCATCTAAACACTAACACTAACATTAATCAATTTCCCCCAATTTCATGAACCCTAAAACTTGAAAATAGGTTTAGGAACATTACCTTAGCTCATTGAATTTGTGGATGACACCAAATCACAAGTTTCAATCTTCTTATTCTTCCTTTTTAACTCCAAAGAATTGGATTGTTCTTTGTTCTTGAACTCCCATTTCTTACACACACACACTTATCACTTGTTGTTGGAAATGTCTAGAAACAAGATTAATACTCCATTTTATTTAACCAAAAGTGACAGCTCTGAATTTTCACATCAAGTCCCTCAAATTATCACAATTTAACATTATACCATAATACAAACATCACTTAACTTAGTTAGTCCATTCTTGACCACCTATAGTCAAACTTTGACTGCACCTTGGACTATTCAGAAGTCCACATATAATTTAAACATTCAACACCAACAAATTAAATAATAATAAAGTTTTGAGGTGTTACAAGAGGAAAGGACGATGTCGTTGAGTACTGGAAAATTAATGAAACTCGGGTTTATCATTTATTCAAGATGATATATGAGATAGAATTATTAAAATTAAGAAAAATGATAACGACAAACTGATAACGGATGTCATTAAGGCCTAAGAAATATATTAATTTACTTGCACTAAGACGATATATACAAATTCAATGTCTTCCTGAAAATTTCCCTGAACCCATATATTTAAATTTAATTGAAGTATAAAAACTTATGCTATATCTAAAATTATTAGAATTATTAATAATTAAAAGTTGTCCTTGAAAATACCCTAAAGTTAATTATTTATAAGTTGTAAGTTTGAACCATTGCAAAAGGCAGGCCCACATTACACAAATCTATATAAATTAGATTATTAATTACTTCATTCGGTATAAGATTCTTTATCTCTTTCTTTGGAATAACTCCAAGAATAGTTAAAAATCATGCACAAAGCAAATTAAATATACAAAACTTTGAAAAAGAGCAAAGAACACCGATATATTTCATTCATTTGGGACTAGAGTGCATGTCCCTCCCCTCGCCTATAAGAGAATTATATATTCCAACATCAGAGAAGTCTAATTAGACGGATAAAATATACATACACTTATAATAATGGTCGTGCTTGAACACGAACATCCACTTAATCTCATAGATTTGCAACCAAATTATCCACTTTGTGAAGAAGGGTACGATGACGATGATGATGATGATGATGAAGATTTAGTTACACGTAAAAACTTTCGTTGTCGTCAATGCGATCGTTGTAATAAAGAAATCAACTGGTTTCATAGATATTACTACAAGTGTGCTCATTCATGTGAGTACTCGCTCCATAAATTATGTGGCGAGCTTCCCTTAACATTAAAACACACATCGCACCCACATCATACTCTCACTCTCTTACCAAATACTTTAGAATATACGCCATATTGTCACTTATGTGGAAATGAGATAGGTGGAGTACTCTTTTATGATTGTTTGGAATGTTATTATAGACTTGATGTCAATTGTGCTAAGTCATCTAATGAAGATCCACTCATTTATCACCCAAGCCACATCCACCCATTAATGCGAATCTTTAAGCCACTATTGTGTGAATGTAATGCTTGTGGGAAAAACCATAACGGGATATTTTATTTTTGTTCCGCTTCACCTAACTTTTGCATTCATAGCGATTGCGTTTTTCTACCAAAAACATTGATGATTCAAGATGCTACAAATGATAATTTCTCTCATAGTCACCCACTCATCCTTTCTTATTCATTCCCGCATACAGATCAAGCTGCTAATTTTAATCCTAGGTGCAGGGCATGCAATAAATTTTTTGACAATGAGAAGCTTTGGATTTTTAAATGCGAGAAATGCAGGTACTATGCTCATCTAGATTGCGCAACATCAAGAGAAGAGCCATTTATGTCCGTCATCTCATCTTTCGGTATATTCTATCATCCACATAATTTTATTAAATATTCTATATGTTTATGTAGGAGAACTACTTTCATTATTCTACTATCATTATTGTAACAAATGTTTTTATTTCTCACTAGGTAATAGAAAGATTAAAAAGGATTTTGAAGATTCTGATTATCCAGATCTCATGCATCTTCCATTCCCCGATGATAGTTATAGCACACTAAAACACCTATTTTTCAAGAAAGTTGGATATGAAACATGTGCAAAGGATGAGGGGTACAACTTCCATCAACACCCCTTAATTTTAGTTCTTTCAGAAAGTAGCATTGATAACATAATGCCTACCTCCTCAAATAAAAAGCTTGTATATTGTCATAATCCGATGAAGAAGATTGAATTATTATGCAACGGATGTTTGAGGCCAATTACAAGTGTGCCATTTTTCAAGTGTGCAAATGAGGATGAAAACTACAACTTTGTTCTCCATGAGTGGTGTACCAAAATTCCTTATGAACTCAGTGATTACCCGGACCACCCACAACATACACTCATTCTTCATCCAAACGTCCCCTGTAAGTTCTTTTCTGTGTTCGTTTGTGACGTTTGTCAGTTGCCATGTAACGGATTTGTTTACAGCTGCGTGCAATGTGACTATCACATTGATGTTAAATGTGGTTACATACCTGAAAAAATAACACATGAAGCTCATATGGGTCATCTCCTCTCAAGGGTTCAAAAAAAAGTGCACCAAGGCTATTGTCGTATATGTGTAGGAGACGATGATGCTGATCCGTTTTCGTTTCTTTGCCATACTTGTAATGTCTATATACATGTCAACTGTGCTTTGTTGTTACCTCGTGAAATTAGGCACAAGTATGACAAGCACCCTATGAGCCTAAGTTACTTACCGATTGAAAATCATAAAAGTGAATACTTTTGTGAAATTTGTGAGGTGAGTTTTGATCCGGAGCGTTGTTTCTACCATTGTAATCACTGTGTCCAAACAATTCATTCTCATTGTGCACCGGTAATACTTCAATCTGAGAGAGCTATATTATATCCACGCTTTAGTAGAAGGGGAATATATCCGTTTGTGAATATAAAGTTTGGGGGAACTCACAATATTAAAGATCACCCACACCCTTTGTCTTTTACTCAAGGGATTTCAAGTGATGGTGAATGTGCCAAGTGTCAAGACGCATTGACGGATGAAATGATCTTCAAGTGTGAACCATGCAAGTATGCACTCGACTTGAAGTGTTGTGAGGAATTAAGCAAATGATGTGTTTGTTGCTCTACTTTTATCAGTCGTAACTCTCTTAATAAGAGGCTGCCTACTTCATTTTCTCTACAATAAGGCAATCAAGCATTTACCATGTATAATTTATAGTCTTAATTAACCTTCGTCTACTTATAAGACTTATCTCTTCTATATGTATAATTTATATATTCAATAATTTCGGACTTGCCGCAAAAAAGCTCACTCGGTTTTTGTCATTTGTTTTCTCATTTGTTGATAATCCAAATTTGATTTTTTGGTTATGTTTCCTTACACTAACATTTAATTTCTTCTTATGAAAAAATGATAAACAAATAGCAATCATCTTCAGCAATTAATGATCATTATAACAAGCAATGGAATTGTTTATGAAGATTATATAAAAAAAAAATTCATATATGTCCAGATAACACTTACCTTGAGCTAGTAATGTGTTAACAATCACCAAAATAAATCCTAATTTTATTACTCACAAGGTGGGACGTTGCAGTAGATACGAATTAGAAACTTTGCACCCAAAACAGTTCAGACACTTCCAAATTCATTATGAATCCGACACCTTCAAATCGGGCAGCAAGTTTTCTTTTATTCAAAAATGAAAGAAATGTTGTTGATAATCAAGCTTCAAAACTCACACTCAAAAAACAAAACAAGATTTATTATAAATAGAATATTAAACGAAATGAAATCATAAAACAAGGTTGAAAACATGCCGATTACTCTGAAACTAAGTGAAAGTCGAGATTTAGCACGATAAATGATCTGATTATCTCTGCCAACTTACAGAGGTGGGAGATGATCAATACACAGAACAAAATAAAACTTTGTGTGTTTTCGGTTCAAAATTCATCGGGTTTAATTGGTTTCAGAATTTGCCATTTCAAGCTTGTTTGTTTTGACACCACTAACAGTCAATTAGAGAGGATATGCCCTTTTATTGTCTCTTATGCAGATGTAGTAGTACCAACGACCGATGCTCGCGATTCTGTTGTAGTTGTAAGAACCATAAAGATTATAAAGTTCTACAACGTTGTGTACTATAAACATATTTTTAGTAACGATTGGGTTTGGTTTTCAGCTAGCTATGTGGGCTGAGTTTGAATCTGTCGTTTGTTAGGAGGGACTCGACCATTGCTAGTTCGAGTGTTGCTAATTTCAAGCTAGTTGTTTACAAGACATTAAATGATTGTGCGATCGCACTAGCCTAATTGTGTACTATGTAAGTTGATCTTTTATGTGTATGACATTATGCGTATTACAAATTTATGCATATCTAATGCTTTGATTTATTTTTTTTTGCAATATTTAACCCTCTCAAGGTTACCATTTTCTTTGAAACTCCTCTTGCAGATTGTGGTAGTTGGCAAAATTGGACCGTCTTAGTGTGCTCAAGGTGTCATTGGATTTGCATGCTACTTTAATAAAATTAGAGACTTTAGCTTGTATATATATTTCATATTTCATGATTATCTTGAATGGGTAAGGTTCAAATGAGACTAAAAATTTATGTGAGAATAGAGGAAACCAATGATATGGTGTCATGTGTACAAAGAGAATACAAAACCCATTTACCCCTTAAGTTAAATATCTCACAAACGACAAATCGAAAAATTATGAAAATTGCACCATTAGATTCAGCGTTTGATCCTCATCGATTTGCCGTCCATTAAGGCATAATTTCGAAGAGTTTTTTTTTCATTATTTTTAGTGGGTTTCACATTACTAATACGTGTGTTACAGTGTCGCGTTTAGGGTTTAGGGTTTAGGGTTGGGAGTTTGGGGTTTCGGGACGAAACCCCAAACTCCCAACCCTAAACCCTAAACCATAACCCCTAAACCCCAAACCCTAAACCCTAAACGCTTTATAAAACTCTAAACCCTAAATCATACTAAATCCTAAACCCTGCTAAACCCTGCTAAACCCTAACACTAAACCCTGCTAAACCCTAACACCAAACCCTGCTAAACCCTAACACTAAACCCTGCTAAACCCTAACCCTAAACCCTAAATCAAATGTATATTCAATCACTAACACATGTGTTACTAATATGTAAACCCACCAAAAAATGAAAAAAAAGTTCGTCGGAAGTATGCCTTGTTGGACGGCAAATTGAAGAGGATAAAACGCTGAAAAATATGATGCAATTTTCATGATTTTTCGACTTGTCGTTTGTGAGATATTTAATTTTTAAAAATATGGATGAGAGAGAAAAAAATGACACATGACATATTGTGGTTGGTTCCCCCATTCTCACACAAAATAAATGGTCTCAATTGAACTATTCTCTATCTTGAATATATAGCTAGTATTGACAATTCCCCCTATTTATGGCTGCCAGTGAGTGGACTTTTCTTATCTGCATTGACTTTTAATCTCACACCCTTGGATCAATCTAACTTTTAATCGAGACCGTCACAACTCATTATTGTTGGTTATTTCTCCTGCGGTTTTTTTCTTGCGCTCTACTAACCGCTCACACGTTCTCCCATATTCAAATATTCAATGTCTGTTTAATTGAGTTTCCCAATCCATTCACTCCAATTTTTCATGTTTCTGCTCTGATATTGATAACCCTTAGAAAAAAATCAAACTGTTCCAGCCCTAGATCGTCAAGTAAGTACTGAAGATAGCTTTTTGTTTTTTAATGTTGCGATTAAGATTTGATTTTATGAGAAATTTGATTCTCATGAATAAAGTGACTGATTTGGAAGGGTTTAGTAAGGCTATGTTTAGTATTCAATCTCAATCATTTTGTTACATGTACTTTTATTAACATTTTGTTACATGTACTTTTATTAAGATCAAATTTCATATTTCTCTAATTGGATTTGATGCAGGTTTGGCAAGTTAATGATGAATAGTGATAACGCAAGTGCACGAAAGGTGTTTGATGAAACGTCCAAGAGAAATGAAGTTACATGGTATGATTTCCGTTACACATGAGATTACTAAATAGTGTTGTGATTAGTTTTTGGTTGATAATAGCTTTCCAGTTCTTTACTGTCAGTTCTTTTATTTTATATGAAGGTAATGAAATTTAACTGATATGGGCTACGTGATACTTAAATTTTGTTTATATAAATGGGTTTCTTTTATATGTTTCTATTATAGATTGCTAGGTATATGTGTTAGTTTTGTTTTAAGTGTGTGCTTAGATGTGTGTGAGTTTTGTTTGGAGGGTATGCTATTGGTTTGAATTACTTGATGGAACTTATTGAAGATTTTATTTTATTATTTGTTTGTAAATCTTTCGTCTCCATCAATTTTCAACATCTATTATTTCTCTGTATTTGATCCGATCTTTATGATTTTCATCTGTTAGGTATGTTACCGTAGATTTTGTTTTGCTATTGTCACATCAAGATTGGATGTCGTTTTTTTGGTGTTCTTTCTTTCAATCGATTCATCCAGGCTTGGATGTTGAGCACTAAGTTTTCAGATTTCCTTTTTAAATTTTCGTAATTGCTTGATTAAATATTCATCATAGAGATATAGAATAAAACATTTGCATTGCATGTTTATGTTATATTTGAAGTCAACCATATGTAGTTAATTCAAAGCAACTTGATTGGTTTGATGAACACTGACCGTTTTATAAAATGCAAGAATGAAAACTTTTATCTTATTTTTCACAGATATTCATAACCCAGAAACCATACAAAGTTTCTCAGCTTTAACTAAAACAATTAGTTGTTTAATGTTTGTTATAGAGTTGTGCTTTAAAAATGGGAATGATCTGTCCCACTTGTACTCCATTTGATTTGGAATTGAAGCATACACTTTTTGTAAATGAGCTCATGTTTCGTATTTGTTTGATTTCAGTTATATGAAAAACTTTTTTGGCGAGGCATATTGCAGAATTTGTTAAAGGAATTTCGGCACTAAAATCACAGGTAACACGTGCTTTTTTTGTTGGCACATAAAAATTTATTTGTTGTAATAAGAGGAGGAGTAGTAGTAGCTTAAATATATGTATTTATGCTGTTGAGATGCGGACTAATTGAAAATCATTTTTTTTTCAATTCAAAACTGTATGTTTGTAAGAATCTCCTTTCTTTTCTTGATCTGTGGCTTTGACCGAGCCAATAGACATGTAGGTGCAACACTCATCCCTCTCTTCCATCTGCCTCTCTACTTACAGTGCCAACATTCACTCATTTCCTTGAATGGGTTATGCTTTATTGCAAATGGTTTAAAGACACTAAGACACTTAGAAAACTTTCCATCGAATTCTCTAATAGAAGAAGTTATTGTATGCTTTCCATGTCCATTTTTAGGTTTTAAAAACATTTGAATATATATAATGTTTCAACCAATGTTTGTAATAAATGTTTTAGACTTGGTTATGTTTACAATCCATTATCCCTGTATTTATTTCTTTCTCAGTAGAACTAATATTCGAGCATCGATATCAGTATGCTTCAACGTTTCACTATATGAAATTGTTCACAAGTCACAGTTCGGTATACATGATTAGTCTACAGAATAAGATGTAAGTTCTGACTCTATTGTTGTGTGCTTGTAGAGGGAGACAGATTGGAAATTTAAACTACAAAATGATAATCATCATGTGAAAGAGTTTGGTTTATGCTTCTTCTTTTTTTACTAAAACTAATTTTCAAATCTGCATGCACTTATGGATTCATGATGTATCAGTCATCTTAATCTCAAGTGAGTTATACAAATCACAATCCTATATCATACTTTGGTGAATCCAAATATTACTTGCTATTTGGATTTTAGTGCAATTTTGTGGTCACACTTGTGCTTAAAAAACAATCCAGTATCTCATATTATCATCAGCATTCTTATTGCAAAGTTTTTTAGACCAAGTCTTTTTGTATACCAGTTTGATTTCAAGAGGTGCACTTTAGGAGCTTTGAGTGGATTTCAAGTACTCTGGAAAAAGTACATTGGTGTAGCAACACGGGCGAACAGGTCATTTCTTGAAGAATGATCATATGTACGAATAGTGGTAGGTAGCTTTGGAATGGGTCACATGAAGAAAAAGATCATACGTGCGACTGGGTGCTTTTATTATCCCTTAAAGAGCTTATGTATTAAGTTTATGTTCATGTACTTCAAATCCATTGGTATTGTACATTAGTCCAATGAGAGCAAGTTAGTGGTTACATGTATTAAGCTTGTAACCTATATAATATTCATTTACATTGTATGTCAATGAGTATATAGACTTTCGTATACATGCTTCCTTTTCTTTTATTGAAATATATACATAAATCAATTAAATGTTTTACTTTGCTATTGTTTTACTTTTCTTTATGAGAACATATGAACTGTTTTATTATCTAACTTGTGTATTACTCCGTAATATCTAACTTCAATAAAGATGTATATATATAATTTTGCATATAAATTGTTAAGTTAACTGGGCAACGCCCGGGTAAAATACTAGTTTGTATTAGTAAAGAAAAAATATACATATATATATCTAGTTGATTATCAAATGATAATGATATCGTTTCCGATCAAATTAATTAATTTATTATTATTATTGTTATTATTATTATTATTATTATTATTATTATTATTATTATTTTGAAGTTAATTCTGTAGCTAAAGCAAGCTGAAGCAATTATATGCGCTTGTTACCACTTACCCCCATGATCAGGGGATGAGATTAACGGAGAGATATATAGATCGAAAATTGAGTATGATATATGGAGTGGTGGATGAACATTATATATATATATATTCACTACAACAAAATATGTTGATTGAAAACCTTCACGTTTTTAAAAAATGTGAAATATATAATCAAGTTTTTTACACTTATTAATATGTATAAAGTATTCACAATAATAAGCGTGAAGAAATATACAATCTTGACATTTATAATTGTGAACAAATTCAAACTTGTTCACACTTATAAATGTGAAAATCATTTGTTACACCTAATTTCTTCACACACGAGAAAGCGTGAAGCAATTGAGTATCCCAAATTATTTGTTACTCTTTTTAAGTGTGAATTTTTTTCCCTTTGTTCACAATTACAAGTGTGAATATATTTTTTCCACTATTATAAGTGTGAACAATATTATTATTTATTCAATTTCTTCACACTTAATAATGTAGATATTTTCTACACATATATAAGAGTGATGAACATGATAAAAAGAGTTCAAATTTTTAAAAAATGTGAAGAAAAATGTGCGAAGGATAAATATTTTTGTTGTAGTGATTGGTGCCATTAAGTCATGTACATTTGGATAGTTATATATATATATTGGGAGGATCCAGGGGGAAGCACTTTTTTGGGGAAGGGGAGAAGTGTAATATTCATTACGATGCATCTTAACTTCGTTAATACATTTGTCGAAAATTCAAAAGTGAAAATTAATAAATGTTAATCATAATAGATGTTATGAATGTTAAGCTTCCATGATAAAGTCTTTTTGTAGGCTATAACATCAATTGATGAATTTTATATCGCAAATCGTTAATATTCGTCGTGGTGAATGTTAACTTAACTTTCATCACAACATTCATCGTGATGAATGTTAAGTTAATATTTTCACCACGATGAATATTAACGTTTTATTAAATAATTATTCATAAACTAATGTTATGAATTAAAATTGACTTTCATATGTTAATATATTCTTTATAGCATCGATTTTGATTACTATATATGAGTAAAATTAATTCTATCTTTGATATTGTATTGGTGAATTTAAGATGTTTCGTGATGAATATTACTAGGGGTGTTCATTCGGTTAATTCGGTTTAAACCGAACCTAATAGACAAAACCAACCGGTTTTCGGTTTTGAAAAATTGAAACCGAACCGAACAAGTAAAAAATCAAACCGAACCGAATTACTATTCGGTTTATTCGGTTTTTACTATTCGGTTTATGCTTTCATATATAAATAATAAAAACATTAAAACAAAATCAAAAAATTTGAATATTAAACAAAACTAATTAGCAAGTTTCGTAAGTTTTTGACAAAAGTCTGATAATTTGCAAAACAAAATTAAGATATAGTTAAAATTTTTGTGATAAATGATGAATAAAGTTAAAAATGGTATCAATATATATTATAGTGGGTGAATTACTCAATTAATTTGTACACATATTGAAAATATTAGCAAAGTATATAACAATTCGGTTAATTTGGACTATTCGGTTTTTACAGTGGTAACCAAGACCAATCCGAAAACCAAAATAAAGATTCGATTTTGAACCGAACTGATCCAAAAAACCAAATTATCTGAACCAAATAGTCCAAACCAAATTGTCCAATTGGACAATTCGGTTTGTCCAAATAGTGAACACCCCTAAATATTACACTTCCCTCCTTTCCTCAAAAAATTGCTTCCCTCTTGATCCCTCCCCTATATATATAGTGGAATGATCAAGAGGGAAGCGCATTTTTTGGAGGAAGGGGGAAGCGTTAGTATGCGTCAGGAAGCATATTACGTTCACCCATACAAATCTCAAAAAAAGCAAACTGAAATTTAGTAAATATTAATCAGAATCGATGCTATGAATGTTAAGCTTCCTTGATAAATTCTTTCTTCAAGTTATAGCATCGATTTATGAATATTAGATCCAAATCTGTTAATATGCATCGCGGTGCATAATAGTTAATATGCATTGTGATGCATATTAACAATAAAAATATCTTTCAAATAATGTGAAGTTTTAATATGCATCGCGATGCATATTAGTTAATATGCATCACACTGCATATTAACAATTTATTAAATAAATATTCATCAATTAATGTTATGACTTAAAAATGAAATTCATTCGTTAAAATATTCTTTATAGCATCGATTTTGATTACTATTTACCAATAAAAATAATTTTTTGTTGACGTTTTGATTGATAATTGTAATATGCTTATTGATGCATACTAACGCTTCCCCCCTTCCCCCAAAAAGGCACTTCCCTCTTGATCACTACCCTATATATATATATATATATATATATATATATATATATATATATATATATATTTGTAGTTTCATTTCTTGTGTGACACCCGGTCAAAATAACCCAAAATTAGGTCCCAATTTAAACTTTTAAATCACGTATTATATACGTGTTAACACTTAAGCATTCAAGTATTATATATGTATATGTATATATATAAACCGAAACGGTTATTTAAATAATCGCGAATACACGAATCTAACAAAACGCATAAACCCAAAATAGAATTTGGTGAAAAACATTTTTAAATCAAGTATTATTATTGAGAATAATAATTTCATACTCCGTTTGAAATTTAAATACATTTTAGATACAGAAAACCATCCGTACATTTTAAGTAAAACAAAGTTACAATTTTATACATCCGTAAAAACATTTTTATAAAACATTTCAACTAAAAACCTATACGATTCTATTTTTAGAAAATTATCATTTTAAAGTATTATACCGCATAACGATCGGGTACGCGAACACGGGTCGGAAATACCCAACCACCTCAATAATTGAGGCCGGTTATATCAACCGACCTCAATTATTTTACACACACACTCACACATTTTCAATCTCTCTCGGCTCTCTTCTCTTTGGATCTTCGGATCATCAAACACAAACAACAACACAACACCATAATCATCATCAACACCTTCATCTTGATCATCATCATCATCGTGTTCTTCATCATCATCAACACCTCTCGGTTCCAATTTTTACTAAGTAAGAACATTCATCAATTCTCGTTAATTTCATGTTTATAATACATTATATAGCATGTATTAGCTTTGTATTAGGTTGTTGTATGCGGAAATAGGATTTAGAACTGGTTTTGGATGTTTTCTGCAAGAACAGACTCGAACCAGACCTCGAAATACGGCGTATTCAAGGGAATACGGCGTATTCCCGCCCAGAAAATATGAACACGGCGTATTCAAGGGAATACGGCGTATTCCCTCTATTTTTCATGAATACGGTCGTATTCAAATGAATACGGCGTATTCCCTCTATTTTTCATGAATACGGCGTATTCAGACGAATACGGCGTATTCCCACCATATGTCACCAATCCGGCGGATTCAAGTGAATCCGGCGGATTCCCCCTATATATTTCATGATCCAACGGATCAATAAACTAGCCCTGCGAATTCTAGCTAAAACAGAACATGTAAATTTTCGAAAACGTCGACGATTTTACAACGAATTTTAGGGTAGCTTCTCGATGAAAATTTTATTATAACGGATTGGGCTCAAATTCGCTCGGTCATTCAAAAACAACCCAATGATCAAGGCTAAGTACCTTAGCCTTGTCAGTTTTAGGCCATCCGGGGTCGTTTAGGGGCCGAAAATGGCAGATTACTGTTTTCAGACTCGTACCAAATTTTATAAACTCAAACATAAACATTAAATAATACATTGGACAATCCATTTACTCATTAGAATCTCGCGTGTTTAGGACTCTAAGGGATTTCAAAGATTGTCTATTCCACGTCGAATATATTCATTGCTCGGATTGACTCAGGTGAGTCTCACAGCCCCATTTTTACTGTTTTAAATATTGGGGTGAGATACAATGCTTACATGTTTTCGTGATCATATGTTATTTGATTAGTTAATTTAATTATTAACTCATGGAATTAAATGATTATTTAGTTCGGTTAACTATATTAGTTACATTGTTTGGCTACCATTCTTTGGTCCTGATTAGCATTGTTAAATTTCACATTGTTCGGAAACCTGCGTTGGTTTGTTCCATGTTGCGAAACCTGCGTTGGTTTCATCATTGTGTAATTGCACATTGTTCGAAGACCTGCGATGGTTTGTTCAATGTTACGAAACCTGCGTTGGTTTCATCATTGTCTAATTTCATATTGTTCAAAAACCTGCGTTGGTTTGTTCAATGTTCCAAAACCTGCGTTGGTTTTATCCTAGTTGATTTCGTTATTGTTTAGGGAACCTGCGTTGGTTTAAAATCATTGTGTGAGTAAATTGCTTAAATCACTATTCATTTATAACTTTTTATTATCGTCGGATAATCATATTGATCACATCAATGTTTATATTAAAACCTGTGAGATTCACCAGCTTTATAGCTGACCTTTTAGTGTTGTATTCTCAGGTACTCATCAACAGTAGGAATGGCCTACAGGATAAGCTAGCTATCACGAGTCGCATGCATCCATTTAGACATGAAGATTTTCTTGCATTATATTTTGGGTTTAGGGTGTGGAAATGTACCAAACTTTGACCAAATGTCAATTGTGTGTACCCAACTTACATTTGCTATTTTTTATGCATCCAACTTTCAAAAAAGGGTGTTTTGATGTACTTTGATGACGTGGCGAGTGCATAGCGTGCCACGTGGCATAAGGAGAGAGTGACACGTCATCGCCACGTCATCAAAGTACATCAAAACACCCTTTTTGAAAGTTGGATGCATTAAAAATAGCAAATGTAAGTTGGGTATACACAATAGACATTTGGTCAAAGTTTGGTACATTTCCAGACCCTAAACCCTTATATTTTGTATAATGGTTATGCATTAAAATCTTCTGAAATCATTTTGCGAACTCACTACTATGTTTCAAACTTATGACTTAAACTTTGTACTACTTTTGAAAACTTATGTAATGTAATATATTTTCTACAACGTCTCATTTAGAGTCGTTTGCTTGTACTTTGGTGTTTTGATTATTGATTAGTCACGCCCCAAAACAGTCGCTTCCGCAAAGCATTAAATTGGGGGTGTGACAGATTGGAACTAATTGTATTTGATAAATGTCAAAAAGAAGAAGGTCAAATGGATGGACCAAATCGAACCTTTTGTTTAAAAACGTATGTCGTAACAGTAACAACAATAACATGAAAATCGTTGTCTTATAATTTGTAGGTTGTGTTTTAAAAACAAAACTTATAGTTATTTGGTTAATGTACGTGTTTCGTGTTTAGTTTAACATGTCTCCAAGGAAATAGACAACGATATCTATAGAAAACATAAATCTTGCCATATGAAACTGTATCATTCAATTATTACGTATGGAAGAAACAAGTGGAAAAAACGCAGTCGTTGAGTACTAGAAAATGGAACTCTTGTCATTCTTCTTGAAGATATATGAGATATAAAAGTATTAAATTTACTTATTCAACCATTTATTCTAATTTGTGCATTTTTTGAAGCATTGAAAGAGGGCGGCCCCGAGATTACACATGAATTTTTTTTTTTTTTTGTTCTTTTTCTGTTTTCTCTCTTAAGATTAGTAATTTTGATCCTGTCTCTGTTACCTTGAGGGGTGTTCATTTTCGGATAATTGAAGTTTTGGAGACCTGAGGGTCAGGTATCCAAAATTTCAGATAATAAATTTCACTACTCAATACCCTATTCAAAATTTCGGGTATCCACAACTTCGAATACCCAAAAAATCGGATACGAATATCAGGTTATCCAAATATCCGTATTAAAAAAGAATATATAATTTTCATTTAAAAATAAAAAATAAAATCAAATATATTAACATTTGTAAGTATTCAAATAATGAAGTTAACACTATCTAAGTATAAAATATGTGTATATGGAAGAAATCTCAATTTTTTTTGATCGAAAAGACTAAAAACATTTTCAAAATGTACAATAGCTTGGTCTCTAAATATATAAACAAAGTTCATTTGACATATCTTTCACGTAATAAACAAAGTTATTACAAGATTTATATTATATTACTAAAATTTAAAAAAGTAATCAATATAAAGCTAAAGTTTATATGTTAAAATCTATTTTTCGGATATCCGAATTACTCAAGATTTTGAAAATCACTACCCGATACCCAAACCCAAAACTTCGGATACCCAAAAATTCGGATATCCAAATTTTTAGATAATTTCGGATCGGATATTCGGATATCGGATTTGGATACGGATATTTTGAACGCCCCTAGTTACCTTGATGATGATCATAGCATATAAATATGAATAAATCTATATAAACGAATATCCTTTAGTTTGAAAGAAAATTAGTTGCAAAATGCAGAAGCATCTCATCTCTTTCTTTAGAATAAAGGAAGCTTAAAATCAAAAGGCAAAATATACTGAACTTTGAAAATGAGCAACGGACATCTATAGTTCTCATTTATTTTGGGTCAGAATGTCCCTTGGCTATAATAAGAGATTTTATTGCAAAGAACATTAAGTCTACTCTAACAAGGAGATAGTATACACATACAATTAATTATAATAATGGTGGTGCTTCAACACGAGCATCCACTTAATCTCATAGATCTGCAACCAAATTATCCACTTTGTGAAGAAGGGTACAATGACGATGATGACGACGATGACGAATTAGTTACACGTAAAAACTTTCGTTGTCGTCAATGTGATCGCTGTAATAAAGAAATCAACTGGTTTCATAGATATTACTACAAGTGTGCTCATTCATGTGAGTACTCGCTCCATAAATTATGTGGCGAGCTTCCCTTAACATTAAAACACACATCGCACCAGCCAGATCATACACTTACTCTCTTACAATATACTGATATATTTACGCGATATTGTCGTTTATGTGAAAATGAGATAGGTGGAGGACTTTATTATCATTGTTCGAAATGTTTTTATAGACTTCATGTCAATTGTGCTAAGTCATCTAATGAAGATCGAGTCATTTATCACCCTAGTCACATCCACCCATTAGTGCCAAACCTCAAGCCACTTTTGTGTGAATGTAATGCTTGTGGGAAAGAACATAGAGGAATCTTTTATAATTGTTCCACGTGTTTGTACTTCAGCATTCATAGTGATTGTGCTTTTCTACCAAAAACGTTGATGATTCAAGATGCTACAGATAACAATTTCTCTCATAGTCACCCTCTCATCCTTTCTTATTCCTTCCTAGAATCCGATCAAGATGCTAATTTTAATCCTAGGTGCAGAGCATGCAATGGATTTTTTAGAAATGAGAAGGTATGGATTTTTAAATGCCAGAAATGCAGGTACTATGCTCATCTAGAGTGTGCAACATCAAGAGAAGAGCCGTTTATGTCCATCATCTCATCTTTCGGTATATTCTATCATCTACTACCTTTTAGTGATTGCTTTAATATGAAAACTTACATACAAATGCTTCTTTATTTTTCATTAGGTAACAGAAAGATTAAAAAAGATTTTGAAGATTCTGATTATCCAAATCTCATGTATCTCCCATTCCCGGATGATAGTTGCAGCACATTAAAACACCTCTTTTCCAAAAAAGTTGGATATGAAACTTGTGCAAAGAACGAGGGGTACAACTTCCATCAACACCCCTTAATTTTAGTTCTTTCAGAAAGTAGCATTGATAACATAATGCCTACCTCCTCAAATAAAAACTTGTATATTGTCATAATCCGATGAAGAAGATTGAATTATTATGCAACGGATGTTTGAGGCCAATTACAAGTGTGCCATTTTTCAAGTGTGCAAATGAAGATGAAAACTGCAACTTTGTTCTCCATGAGTGGTGTACCAGAATACCTCATGAACTCCAAGATTACCCAGACCACCCACAACATACACTCATTCTTCATCCAAACGTCCCCCGTAAGTTCTTCTCTGTGTTCGTTTGTGACGTTTGTGAGTTGCCATGTAATGGATTTGTTTACAGCTGCGTGCAATGTGATTATCACATTGATGTTAAATGTGGTTACATATCTAAAAAAATAACATATGAAGCTCATCCGGGTCATCTCCTATCAAGGGTTAAACAAAATTTACACACAGGCTTATGTCGTCTATGTGTAGGTGACAACGATACTGACACGTTTTCATTTCTTTGTCATACCTGTAATGTCTATATACATGCCAGATGTGCTTTGCTGTTACCTCGTGAAATTAGACACAAGTATGACAAGCACCCTATGAGCCTAAGTTACTTCCCAGTTGAAAATCATAAAAGTGAATACTTTTGTGAAATTTGTGAGGTGAGTTTTGATCCGGAGCGTTGTTTCTACCACTGTAGTCATTGTGTCCAAACAATTCATTCTCATTGTGCACCGGTAATACTTCAATCTGAGAGAGCTATAATAGATCAACCCTTCGATAGAAGGGGAATATTTCCGTTTGTGAATATAAAATTTGGGGGAACTTACAATATTAAAGATCACCCACACCCTCTCTCTTTTACTCAAGGGGGCGATGGTGAATGTGCCGAGTGTCAAGACACATTGACGGGTGAAATGATCTTCAAGTGTGAACCGTGCAAGTATGCAATTGACTTGAAGTGTTGTGAGGAGTTGAGCAAATGATGAGTTTGTTGATCTACTTTTATCAGTTGTAACTCTCTTAATAAGAGGCTGCCTACTTTATTTTCGCTACAATAAAGCAATCAGTCAATAACCATGTATCATTGGTAGTCCTAACATCCATCTGCTTATTAGGCTCATCTCATATATATGTATTACGGAGTATAATTTATACAATAACACTGTACTTGCTGCACAAAAGTTCACTCTGTTTTCTCATGTGTTGATAGTCCAAATTTACTTTTTTCAGTTTTGTTTCCTTACACTAACATTAGGTTTCTTCCAATGAAAAGATGACAAACAAATAACAAGCATCTTCAGCAATTAATGATCCTTATAACAAGTAATGGAATTGTTTCTATAGATAAGAATATTGATTATAAATAGGGATTGACGTTTGAAAAATGTATCCAACTTGTACTCGATGTATATTGTGTGTACCCAATTTACGTTCATCAAATTTTTTCAAAAAGTGTGTTTTAATATATTATTAGCAACATATATAAAAACACGTTTTTTGAATGTTTGATGCATTAAATCTAGAAAACGTAAGTCGGGTACATGTAATAAACATCAAGTACAAATTGAATACATTCACAAACACTAATCCTTTATAAATCTAATGTATTAACAATCACCATTTACATCCTAATTTTATTATTACTCGGAAAATAAAATAAAATTGTACGGATAAACAAAAATTAACATAGATCAAATCATCATCAAAGTACCAAACTATATGAACTTTCTATAATAATTGCTAACATCATATAATATCATCATAACAGCTAATAAATACACACACAAATAGTAAAATTTGGTTTGAAATTAACAAGGAATCTTGGAAGTGAACCATTCCATAACATGAATCGGAGCTTTAATCAGTTCAATCGCAATTTCAACGATCACCGTTACGCACAAACAGCACGGACATATACACGTCAACGTCAATCTGTTTATCAATTCATCACATACAAACACACACACGAAACACGAAGTAAGTAATTAACACAGATCATCTTAAAATCATAACCCTGTGTATCGAATTGAACAAGTAATTAACATAATGATGAGTTCTAAAATCATATACTCCAGTAATCACCATACGACGTACGTTGATATTTGTATATATAGATAGAGCGTACCCGACGATCCAGATGACGATACCGATGATTGAAAGAAGGAGAGAAAGGAAAGCGAAGGGGAGACCGAGTAGGAAACCTAAAGGTCTGCAGTCGCCATCACCGCAACACATTTTGTTTGCTGCTGTTAACTGTTGCTGTTGATCGAAGAAGGTATCTGAAAGGTGTTTTTAATAATTTTGTCTACAACTTATGTGAAGGGGGAAAAAAGAGACATTATTATCTCATTATATTCTTTAATTAGTTTAGATAATAATGAGATAATAAAATAATGGATTTATCAACACCTGGCCACTAACTAAACATATTTTGACCAATTTATTTGTAGGGTGTGTTTGAGAGCAACGAAGTGAAGTTGGGGTTGGAGTTTTTAGATCGAGTTGGAGTCCGGCTTGTATTCAAAAGATTCTTATTTAAGTGTTTATGGGGGCTTAAAAATCTTCATATTTATGTGTTTCAAAACGAAAGCTTGTAAGTTGGGGTTTATTAAAAGTAGAAATTCAAGTTCTCTGAAAATTAATTAAAGTCACGTGTCAAACACACATGTAAATTTGACTAGAATTTTCAACTATGAGGGTCCGTTTGTTTCGCAGAATGTTTTTGATGGAATTGGAATCTGTCAAAGGAATTGGAATTTTAAGGAATTGGAATTGAATGAAAATGGAATTTAAAGGAATTTGCATTGTGTTTGGTTGACACAAATTTATCAACGGAATTGGAATTCAAATAATAGTAAATTACTAAATTACCCTTTAAATGTTTTACATACTTTACTACAAAAACTGTTCATTTTTTATAGAATATTTTATAATACCTATAACTTTTAAATTTGTAAACATCTTTTTGTAAATGTGGTTAGTTTTTTTTCAAGTTCATAATATATAACTACTAAAATTACATGATTTCATAATTCATCGTCAGACTCTTCGAAAGCATATGCGTTTACTGGGTTTTTATTTCATACTAAATAATCAATTTTGTTGTTTAATATAATTATTTTTATTGTAATTAAAATTTTGGATTCTTCAAGATCTGGATCCACTTTATTACCAGTAACATGAACCACCATAACCACTTTCCAAATCAAACCATCATCTTTCATAACTACATCAAATCACCTTCTATCGAAACCAAATCGAACTACTACCAACGGTGGTGCGACGGAGAGGTGGTCAGAGGTCACCGAAAAGTCCGACGACAGCAGCACGGGAAAGAGAACGGGAAAGGACGAAGGCTGTGTGAAACGATGGTGACAGAACAACGGTGAGGGTGGTGTGACGGTGAGGGGTTGACTGGAGTAAGGGTGGGGTGACGGTGAGGGATTTTTTGGGAGTAAAGGTGACGGTGACAGGTTGCCGGAGGTGGTCACGAAGGAGGGAGGCAGCTGCTTGAGATAGATGAGGGATGGGGAAGAATGCTCAAACGAAAATGAAAGAAAGTATAGATCTGGTTTTTTATTGATTAAGGGACTTTGTGGTAAAATTACATACATTCCAATGGAATGTTAAACTTTCCATCTATTATGTGGTGGAATTTTGAATTCCATTAGTTGATGGAATTTGAAGGAATTATATGAATTCCAATTCCATTGTATTACCCAACCAAACAAAAGAACAATGGAATTCGAATTCCAATTCCGGGAAATTCCTACGAATTCTGTGAAACAAACACGCCCTGAGACTATGAAAATGTTGATGAGGCGTGATGTTATGTTTAGGTGTAATAAACTTAAAGTTTTATAATAATAAGTTAACAGCGGATCATTTAACCAGAACTGTTAATCTGAAAATAGGTCATTAAGTAGTCAACTAAACTTAAATACAATACAAAATTGCAAGTCAACGTACACTTATTTTGTATTTTTTGTGGTAACAAGGTTAATAACCTGCAACCTAAACCGACTCATAATCATTTTCTATCTATAATGTTGGGACATACCTAATTCACTCGGTTGACCTTAGTTGACCTTACGCTTTTTATGGCAAAGATATCACACCAATTATCAACTGAGCTAGACATTACCACTAATTTTGTATTATTTTTTTATAGTAATAATTAGTAGATGAGATTCGAAACATAAATGAAGGGCAGCCTGCCTCTCTTTCTTATTCTTGTTCCCATGATTATTCCCAATTTTCCGCAATAAGAGAATAATATGCTTTACAGAACACTAAAGTGTAACAAATATGAAATCCAAATCATCATATATTTCATCTCACTACAAACAACTATTGATATAAATAGGTAACGAATGAGACTTTTTTCTATTCAGATTATCTTGAAGATGAGTCTTTTTTTTTTACTCGGATGTATAGAACCTAATAGTAGTAGTATCCCGTTATTGTATCTAACCCTAATCAACTCCCATCTGTCACTAAAACTGACTGAAACCGCCACATCAGTGACACCGTCACTTTAATTTTTAGGTCTCACATTTACCAATTTACCTTTATTTATACACACGCATAAAATAAAAGAAAAATAAAGAGACGAGCATCGGTTTTCCGACGGGAAAAACCGACGGACCGAACCGACGGCACGGTGCCATCGGTGTCGGTTCCGTCGGTTGAAACCGGCGAGGAAAAGACGAGGCCAATGGGTATGGTCTTATATGTAAATTAGAACGTCTTACCACCGGACCAACTTGGTGATGGTTACAAGCAACTATCGATAAATGTAAACCAGACCATATACATACACAAACGTAGGAGTTGGCAATAAAATTACAATTACACTAATTTGAAAACTAGTTAACTTTACAACTTTTGGTAGGAGTTTGTCAGTTTGATGAGTTTTTATGGCACACATGGGAGCTTTTAAAAGCAGACAGTCAGAATGACATGAAATATACTATCACTAGCTCTAACACACTACGAAATACAGAGCTGAATACATACAATTACAAACACACTACACTTGCCAAACTAAGTTCCAACATAACAGTTATGGACTACAACAAAGAGTACAACCTTTCCCCCTGGCTAGAATCGCTAAATCCGAAGCAATAATGCAGTAACGATTTTCACATCATGCATTGAAAGTTTTGCATTTGCTCCATGTTTGTTGATTACAGATGTACTGAAAAGGGTAACTACTAACAACTCCTACTCCATTGATGATTGGTACAGTTACAGAAATCTGCAAAAAAAAGAAATAAGAATTTAAAAGGATATATAGATATAGTCCAAGAGGTTATATGCCACCACATTATCAAATTATATGACACCAATATAAGGCATAGTAATAACACAACAACTGTACCTTTAGAAAGCACATAACTTGAGCTGACTTTGTTTTCTGCAGTCTAATCTCATGTGTCCATGTCATTCACTGTTCATGTTGCTTTCTGGTATCGAGATGCAAGTTCTTATGACTTATGATTTATTTTGCTAATTGATTTTTTTTCCGTGAAAGATTTTATTTATTTATTATTTTTGTATATACTTGTGTTCATTTTGCATTCTATACAAGAACCACCCGCCCCCCCACCCCCACCCCCTTTGTACATCATATTCTGCCAACTATGAACAATCTTCTATAATATGAAGAAGAGAATGACAGATTCAAAAGATATAAATAATGCCCATTTATTAATGCTAGTGAAACAATTTCTATTCTGACACCAGCATCTAAAGACAGCTAGGCAAGTACTGATGTACTATATAATATAAAAAAATAAGATGATTCCATAATAAATTAGCATAAGTGAATCAGCCTGTACTATACTTGTTAGCTAATTGTCTCAATCCATAATAAATTAGCATATATATGAATCATATGGCTCATAACACGTAAAGACTTCTTGATCATACTCTTAAACAAGCATCAAATAGTGACAATACATAACAGGTCAATCCAAGACTACTGAATGCTGCTTATATAAGACAAGGATACATATAGTAAAAGAACTCTAAATGTCGTAGCAAAATGCTTCTAATCAGGAAGCTGATTATGTAGTACATACCTTTTTGATGCCAAAGATACGGCAGTTACAATGAAGCCTTCGAAGAACGCCCTGCATCAGATTCCGCTCCAGATGAACTATCACTATCAGAATCTGCAAAGAATTCAGAACAATCAAGATAAATCATGAAGCAGCTTGACTTAAAGTAACTTATATCAAGTGCCTAAACCAACTCGAAGAAAATCCATGTTTACTAATCATATGTTAATACCACTAGAAGAAGAGTCAGACGTGCTACTAGAGCTGCTCGAGCTGCTTGAGCTACTTGACTCGTCTCCATGAGCAGCCTGCTCCTCCACCTGTTTCTCCATCTGAAGTGGGTAAGTGGTGACTCTTTCATCTGCATACAGAGTACGGGGTTCCATAAGTCAATTGACCATCATTTAATCAAAGTATGAATAATAGCATTGGAAAATGCTCTACTTCCTCACCTGTTTCAACTTCTTTTGGAGCTTCAACAACAACTGGCGCTAGATTCTAAAATTAGAAAGGAGAAACATGCATTACATTAATACCTAAATTTAGTGAAAAGTAAATATTTGAATAAGGTAGGGTCATAACTCATACACTCACCTTTTCCTCCATGCTTGGTTCAACTTCAACAATATGTTGATTAGGCAATGCAGATTCAACTTCAGTTCTTTCTTGATTAGGGAAATCAGGTTCGGCTTCAATTTTCTCTTGATTAGGAAATTCTGATTCGACTTCAAACCCTTTTTGATTAGGGAATTCAGGTTCGGTCTCAACTCTTTCTTGATTAGGCAACTCTGATCCAACTTCAATTCCTTCTTGATTAGGGACTTCGGGTTCAACTTCAGTTCTCTCTTGATTAGGAGATCGAACTTCGCTTCTTTCTTGATTGGGAAATTTGGGTTCAACTTCAGTTCTCTCTTGATTAGGAGATCCAACTTCGATTCTTTCTTGATTGGGAAATTCAGGTTCAACTTCAGTTCTCTCTTGATTAGGAGATCCAACTTCCATTCTCTCTTGATTGGGAAATTCGGGTTCAACTTCAGTTCTCTCTTGATTAGGAGATCCAACTTCCATTCTTTCTTGATTGAAAAATTCAGATTCAACTTCAGTTCTCTCTTGATTAGGAGATCCAACTTCCATTCTTTCTTGATTGGGAACTTCGGGTTCAACTTCAGTTCTCTCTTGATTAGGAGAGCTAACTTCCATTCTTTCTTGATTGGGAACTTCGGGTTCAAGTTCAGTTCTCTCTTGATTAGGAGATCCCACTTCCATTCTTTCTTGATTGGGAAATTCGGGTTCAACTTCTGGTCTCTCTTGATTAGGAGACCCAACTTCCATTCTTTCTTGAATGGGAAATTCGGGTTCAACTTCAGTTCTCTCTTGATTAGGAGATCCAACTTCAATTCTTTCTTGATTGGGAAATTCGGGTTCAACTTCAGGTCTCTCTTGATTAGGAGATCCACCTTCGAGTCTTTCTTGATTAGGGAATTCGGGTTGAACTTCAGTTCTCTCTTGATTAGAAAATTCAACTTCAATTCTTTCTTGATTGGGAAATTCGGGTTCAACTTCAGATCTTCCTTGATTAGGAGATTCAACTTCAATGTTTTCTTGGTTAAGGAATTCAGATACAACTTCAATTCCTTCTTGATTAGGAAATACCGATTCAACTTCATTTCTTTCTTGATTAGGGAATACCGATTCAGCTTCAATTCTTTCTTGATTAGGAAATTCAGATTCAGCTTCAGCTTCGATTCTTTCTTGATTAGGCAATTCAGATTCAGTGTAAATTCTTTCCTGATTAGGGAATTCAGATTCAACTTCCATTCCTTCTTGAATAGGAAATTCAGATTCAACTTCGATTCTTTCTGGATTAGAGAATTCAGCTTTCCTTTTGTTCTTGTTTGAACCTTTCTTGAAGTTTGTGACAAACCGGTCAAGCTCCCAAAGAGTTTCAGTATCAAAAGTATCAATATCCACCTCAATTTCATCATCTTTTTGGGACAATGACGGGTGTCGTTTTTTAATAATCAGGACAACATTATCCAGCTTTTCTGAAGGTAAATTTTGCAGGTCCACACTAAGTTTCTGCTTCTCATCATAAGTCATTTCCCTTTTATTGAGTTCTTTAGCCTTTGGCTTCTTTAAGGAAGGAACTCGACCCATTTTAGAAACATTTGTAAGTCGTTGTTTAGGATCAATAGCAGGAGCATTAGTTTCCAACCTATTTGGTACCGCCGGCAATAACTGACGAGAAGCAGGTGCCTGTTTTGATTTCGGAGTTGGCAAATCAACTTCATTATTTACTGCAAGCCTCGACTCCTGAATATAATCACCTTCAATAACCTTCCATTTCTCTTCAAACAACTTGTACAAAAGCTCTGCCATGGCATGAACATCTTGCCCTTTTGGATTATACGTCATAGCATTTTGAAACGTTAGTCTTACATCTTCAGCAAACTCCTTTGGCGAATTATACCAATTCTTATCAAGACGCGATTTCACAGTACCCAAATCCATCGGATGCTTAATAATATCAAAGTAATCATGCAAACCAAGAGCCAACGGGTCAACAGGCGTGTTAAACACCCACCCATGTTTATGCTTCATTAACTTCTCAAGCAACGCACCACAACTCTTAAACAACTTAGTTGAAAACTTAGCATCAACAACTCCTCCTACCTTCTTCGCCCCAGATTTCAGCTTCTTATTACTCTCAACCGCCACAAACCTATCCTTAGCAACAGCAATATCTGACCTCCCGTAAAACTGGTTCGTCTTCGACGGTATCCCCTGACTATTCTCCAAAACCGATAACGGTGTTGTTCCGACTTCCTCAATCTTCCTCACTAATCTCCTAACTAACTCAAGCTCACTAACTAACCTCCTCTTAATTTCCTTTATTTCGTGTTTCGACCTCGAAGTCAGCTGAATCGTAACTCGATTCTCTTGTCTTCTAAACCCAAACTTTTCAGAACCTAGGGTTTGACTATTTGACTGTGCTAATTTCTTCTTCTTATTACTACTATTCATTCCTTTAAACGATTTCCTACTGTATAATTTCTCAGAATCCATAACGATATGCAGAAACCCTAACTCAATTAAATAAAATACTAAATCTAGTATACAGTTACAGAACCTAATATTCACATGGTTCTAATTATTGTTGTATACAAATAGCGTAACATTAGGGTTTTGGAAACGTACCTTTTTTGTAACGTAGATGGAAGGTGATAATAATTACTTGATAATAATAGGAGCTCCGATAACGGAGTGAGGGTGGTTCGACGGAGCGGTGTGGATCGGAGGGCTGAGGATTTGAGAAGATGACGTGGACTGGATGAATGAACGGATGATATTTCGAGGGGTGACCGTCACTCTGTATGAATGACAAACCGGTTTACCAACGCGCGATGGTGGCGCGTGTTTTTTCTACGGGTCGGGTTTGGTACTCCGCCCCAATTTGAACTGAAGCTACCCAAATGTTTAATAGTTTTACCTCGGTAAAATTTGACCCTTTTAAATTGTCTGGTGTCCGAAAGAATACATCATATGTCAATCTAGGGATGTCAATTTCCAACACGATCCGAAACCCGACATGAAACTGACTCAAAAAAATTAAGGTTGGGTCGAGGTTTTTTGACCCAAAACCCATCAACCCGAAACCCGCCAACCTGATTGTTTTTTGGGTCGGGTTTGGGTCACCCAATGAGTTTTTGGGTTGACTCGACAACCCGAATTTTTTTTAAATGTAGTTAAAAATTTAGAAGTTTTAAGTTAATATAATAATCTGACGTATTTAATGGTGTTTTAGTATTAAATTTTGATGAACATAATAGGTGATATGAGTCTTTTAAATTTTATAAACAATTTTATACTAATTAATGTGATCTATTATTGATCCGTTAATAGAAAATGATCCGAAAACATATTGATCTCACTAGATAAATAGGTAATCTGAGTCGGGTCAGGTTGGATCAGGGTTGGGTTGGGTTGAAATACTCAACCCGATTGTAAAATCAGGTCGGGTTTGAGTCGACTACTTTTGACCCACCAACTCGATAACCCGAGCGGTCAACTCGACCCAACCCGAATTGCCACCCCAGTCAATTTATTGGCAAAATTATTGTTACACCCCAAAATTTGAAAGTATTATTGTGACGAATAAATAAATAGTTGTTTTAAGTTGATATCGTTGTAAGAAAATTAAAATAGTAGAATTCGCGACTGGTTTTTAAGTTCCAGACAATGGGTATTAAAGGGGAACAAAATTAACAATTATAATAGATATGTATGTACGTTCCATTCCTTTCCCTTTCTCAATTGTTCCATAAACACAGAAAGAAAGAAAATAGAAATCGTCCCTGTGATTTCACGATGGGTCAAGAAAACAAGGAAGAAACATCAAATTTAATACTAATTCAAGCTTTAATATTCTGATTCATCATCTTCATCTCTTTCCTAATTCACTTGTAAGTTGATTCCTCCATTTGTTTAACCTAAAAGTTTAGTTATTGTGGGATTGATATGGGATAGTGATTGTGATATGAAATTAGGTTATGGAAGATGTTAAAATGATATTATTTAGCTAATAGTGAAGATTACAAACTTGGTTTCTTCCTGTTTGTGAATAAAATTCGAGCTGTATGTTGAAACCCAGTTTGCAGGTCTGTGTGAGCATGAAGATCGCGACGCGATTCTTTATGATCGCGACGCGAAATATTCAGAATCGCGACGCGATTCTATGTTGTTGCGACACGATTTCTACCCACTCAGAACCTGTTTGTTTTCTATTTGATATGAGTATGCTATGGATATAATGTTGCAAACAGAATTAATAGTAAGTTATTATAACGACTTAGAACCAGATTTGAGTAAGGGTTTGAAGTAATAAGTCATTTGAGTCGTTGTGATTAGTAAAGGTTAAACTTGATCAATTCACGGGGTAATGGATTGATTATTATGACTAGTTGATTATGATGATAACTAGGGACTAAATATGTTGTTATGATTACATGTTTATATAATAGGTGATTCGAGACGTGGCATCTACAAGCTTATGTTAATTTGCATAATAATCTAAAAGGCAAATGTGAGTGATATGGGGGTTAAATGGGTAATGATTGTATGTTCCGGATTGCTTCTATAACACCCCATATTTCATACCATTATTTAATGTATTTTACATCGGAAGCGTAAGTCCAAAACGTCCATTTCATATTATATAGACAAAATTGCGTGGATCGTCCCTGTGGTTTGCCAAAAATAACTAACCGAGTCCGTGTGGTTTTTTTTTTACCTGAAGCATCCCTAAACTTGCAAAAAGTTGTGTGGGTCGTCCCTGGTCCTAACTTTCGTTATTTCTGACGTTAAATGCGAGGGTATTATGGTCCTTTCATTAGTTAAAGGACTGCGAACGTAATTTTGCAAACCACAGGGACCGTCCGTGTAAATTTTCAAATTTCATTTAATATTTTTTTATTGTAATTCTAAATAGTTTTTTAATTGTGTTTAATTAATTAATTTTTGAAAATTAAAATTTATTTAATAACTAAAGATGTTCAATTTTTTTTAATTGTATGTACTTTTTCAAAAAAAATTTGTATTATTGTATATATGCAATTCTTTTACTCCATATTTTTTATTGTAAATTTAATATATTTCAAAGGTTATTTTTAGGGGTGAGCATTCGTACCCATAGGAACTATCCGTGTAAATTTAAAATTAATAAGCTAATTATATTGTTTATTTTTTTTAACATTTACGAAATATACATGCTTTGGTACCATATACGAAATATACATGTTTTTCTGACTGCGAGTGTAACTTTGTAATATTTAATTTTAAATGATTGCGAGTGTAACTTTGTACGCCATCATTTAAACGGTCTGGTACCAGTATTGTAACACCTCCAAATTTAATGATTTGCGGAAGCATACTTGGGTGTTACTAATCAATATACAAAGCACAAGATATACAGCAGACGACCTCTAAATGAGACGTTGTAAAATGATTTCATAGAAAATAAGTGTTTGAAAACTTAACGTTTTCGTATACAAAATGTAGTTCCCTAGAGTCCACGCGTATAGCGGGAGATTCTATTACATAATCAACATGTACAAAAGATAATGCTGAGAATCTCCTTAAATGCAGTTTAGTGAAATCATGCGACTCTAGCTATGCCTGGAGAAATCCTACTCCGTCTGGGTACCTGAGAATACATGCTAAAAGGGTCAACACGAATGTTGGTGAATCTCACAGGTTTGTAAATAATACCAGTTTTGAACACAAGATTTCATAAGTAGTGCCCGCAGGCGTAAATCAAGTATTTGCAAATCCAGCAAATGTAAAGTAAGTAAGTTATACCGTTGCCATGAGGCTCATAATCGAAGCTTAACCCGTAAGTAATAAATTGCTCCCGTGACATGCTCGTAACTGAGCAAGCATAAGTAACGAATAATAGTCGCTCGTTTATACAGTACGGTTCGTGGTAGCGCTACTACCCCGGGCGGGGAGGGTCATTTCCCTAATGGATCCATTAACTAGTGTTCGCGCTTAAATCCATAACTAACGATATATGATGGAGAGACTTCTGTAAATAGTAAATAACTCAAGCAATTCCGTTTGGTATAGTAAGCAGTTTTAGTACTTGTGTTCAAGGAAAATCAGTAGCATGTATCTCCCCCAATAAGAAAAACCGTAAAAGTGGGGCCGTAAGACTCACCTGAGCCTAGCAAGTAATGTATGAAAAGTCAACCAAGTAACGCGGATGTAAGTCCGTAAGTATGTCGGTTCTCAGAACCCTGCAACCTCCTGGCGTCCGAAACGCGCAAGGTTGTAAGTAAATAAGTAATAAGTTGGTGTCTTAAAAGATCACCCATGCTAGTTGTCCACTCAACTAGGAAATGTCCAAGTGTTTATTTAGTAATCCGTTTGTAGTTTGAAAACAAGTATGGCCCGTTGGTGACAGTTTATAATAATAATCCAAAGTGTTATCATTATATGTATCGTTAAATCAGGTTTCGTTATTTGTAAGTGTTCGACACTTAGTGTGAAAAGTATTTACAACATCTAATGACGGGGTCCGGGGGCAGCGCCCCTGGTAGCGGGGTCCAAGGGGCGGCAGCCCCTGGCGGGGTCCAAGGGGCAGAGCCCCTGGTTGGGGTCGAGCTGCCAAGTCAGCTTGGAAAATTTTTATTCCTACCACTTTCCTTTAGTGAAAACGTATCCGAAATTTGAATTTGGAGTAAAATTAGGTGGTAAAATCTTAGTTCAGACACTTAGTAAAAATCTGAGTTCTCAGGATTCTGTTTTATGCGACGTTGGGTGCGACGTCGCAGGTCCTAACTGCAACGTTGAGCATGGCGTCGCTATGTGCGACTTTCGCAATTTAATGCGACGTTGTGGGTGGCGTCGCTATGTGCGACGTTGGCCAATTAAGGCGACGCTAGTGGTGACGTCGCTATATGCGACGTTGTAGTTGATGTCGCAATCGGGCCAAGCCAAATGCGACTTCGGGGTCTGTTACGATTCCGGTGGCCGGAAAAACGGCCGAGCGGCTTCCGTTTGGTCCAAATCTTTTACCCAACCCATTTTTGGACATTTTGAGCATATATAAACCATAAAAACGTAAAAATGAGTAAAAACGGAGAGTTTCGGGTTTTGTCGGAAACTTACGAAGTGTCAGATGAAAAATCCGAAAAGATAGGAAGGTAGATCGTGATGCGGTGGTGCTTTTCTTCCAAACGGAGGGTATAATCCGAGTGCTCCTTGAGGTGTTATTTGGCGTTTTTGAGTGATGGTGGTGGTGGATCTTTTTGAGAGGAAATAGAGAGAAGAAAGAGAAAAGGGAAAGAAAGAAATGAGGAAGAAAAGAAGGAGGGAGGTGGGGTGTAGGTGATAGCCTCACCTCACAGTCCCCATTCCGTGCTCCGCGCAGTGTTCGTTTTCTCCGTTGTTTAAGCGTTAAATATTTATTTTTCGCGTAATTATTCATTTAAAAATACGAATCTTTGCTAATTGATTTAATTGAATTGTTTGTCAAATCTTTAAATAAATTTATGTATTTTGTTTTTAAGTCGCGTTGTTTTAGTTGTACGAAACAGGACAATTTGAGAGTATTATTAAAAGGTGATTCCGAATGTCATAGTGTTTTTAAATAATGGTTCATGTTTATATTAAAATGTTTCACCAACGTCCGTATTTTCTGAATCGAATTACATTCGATTTTAAAACTGTGTACGATCAAATCAAATCGCGTAACCGTATATATTCAATAATATATAATTTGATACATTAATTAGTCTAACATGGAACTAATTACATGCATTGACATAGAATTAGGCACTAATTACTAGTCATAATTTGGCGGTTGTTACAAGTATTTTAAGTGTTTTTAACATTTATATGCGTGTTTGTCATTTAAGTGTTGTAACCTTTATATGCGTGTTTTTAACATTTATATTTTAAGTGTTTTTAACATTTATATGCGTATTTTAAAGCGTTTTTAACATTTAAGTGTTTTAAATTTTAAAAAACTTAAAATACCGGTACCGGACCGTTTAAATGATGGCGTACAAAGTTACACTCGCAGTCATTTAAAATTAAATATTACAAAGTTACACTCGCAGTCAGAAAAACATGTATATTTCGTATATGGTACCAAAGCAGGTAAACTGGTAAAATACCAGTACCGAACCGGTTGGTAGCGGTTATCTTTTTGACCCTAAATTGAGTACCGAATACCGGACCGTTTAAAGCGGTATTGTACCGGTTCCGTAGATTAAAACACTTAAAACAATAAGAATTACGTTTATCTAAGTGAATTACGATGTTCGAACAATTTTTGCTAGGGGACAATTTTATGGGACGGAGGAAGGAAGTATTTAAGGTAATCATTTCAATTTGCAACAAGTAAAAATACATGTTAAAAAAATAAACAATATAATTAGCTTATTAATTTTAAATTTACACGGATAGTTCCTATGGGTACGAATGCTCACCCCTAAAAATAACCTTTGAAATCTATTAAATTTACAATAAAAAATATGGAGTAAAAGAATTGCATATATACAATAATACAAATTTTTTTTGAAAAAGTACATATAAATAAAAAAAATTGAACATCTTTAGTTATTAAATAAATTTAATTTTCAAAAATTAATTAATTAAACACAATTAAAAAACTATTTAGAATTACAATAAAAAAATATTAAATGAAATTTGAAAATTTACACGGACGGTCCCTGTGATTTGCAAAATTACGTTCGTAGTCCTTTAACTAATGAAAGAACCATTATACCCTCGCATTTAACGTCAGAACTAACAAAAGTTAGGACCAGGGACGACCCACGCAACTTTTTGCAAGTTTAGGGATGCCTCAGGTAAAAAAAACCACAGGGACTCGGTTAGTTATTTTGGGCAAACCACAGAGACGATCCACGCAATTTTGTCTATTATATATATAAAGTCATACCGTTTCAAAAGTCATAATGTATCAACTTGGGTGCTATATAATTCCAAAACATACAACACTGATTATACAAATCAGATATCAGAGTAAACGCCTAATCGTCAATCAATCAATTCCAATCAACAGCTTCTTGCCCAGCCGTTATCTATTCATAATCTGCAAGAAGTAATGTGGGGGATTAGCACGAAGCTAAGTGAATGAAACTATAGCCATCAGCACAACTTAGCATAACAAAATCTGTATACAACAAATAATCGTAAACACACAGATATCAAAGAGGATCGGTGGTCCTTGAGGAACCCTCAATGCCGCGGTGGCCCTCAAGCAACACTTGTAAACCCCACTGAGCTGTAGGCCAATACAGCGGTTTACCGATAGACTGTTGCTATTCTCTCACACGACATAGGTTCCCATTAACGATGTGTACAAGGAGCCCCCATCGGCTAAACAATAGCAACCAAGCCCAACACTTGTTAACCTCTTTCTCATCACATATGCCCCAAAGGCCAGGTCGCACATAATCAATAATCATCATGGAATCATATCAGACTAACATTCTATCAACAGTAAAATCTATGGTTACCCGTTGTAACCAAACCTGTTACAACTAAATCACACTGAGGGTACAGATCCACTCACCAATACCTCAGTCGTCCACCCAGTAGTCTAATATCACTGAGTCTGCTCACAATCTGAGAATAAAACAGAATAACAAGTCAGTAACTCAGTCATAATAATGAACTTATGTTATAATCATATAACATATAACATATTTCAATTCATAATATCCAACCATGGTTTAATGATGATAAACTAATCATTTACTAATGTCCACTATTATATCATATCATATCATATTAGTCTTAAATATCTAAACAATTTAAGAGTTAAAAATCTGGTTTGCTGTTCCAACCCAAGAACCCGCCGGCTGAGCATCTGGACCCGCCGGGTCCTTCACACAAACAGCCGGGTCTTCACACAAACAACCGGGTAAATTAAAACAAGTGGTAACAGAACCAAGTCGCGTTTTAAAACCTAGAGGAGCCGCCGGTTCCCCTTTTTACCAGCCGGGTCCCCCATCTGGTCATACGACCCGCCGAATTGGGTTAGTACCCGCCGGGTACTAACCAAACACAAGCAATCAGCCAGCTTGATCATAGATCAGCCGGGTTTTAACCCCGAACCAGCAACCTGCATCCTGTTTAAAACCCCAATCCCGAATTTCATCCATATTTCATCAAACTCAGTTCTAACTGTAATTAACAAGTTTACTAGCATCAATAACCAACATATAGCATCATTTAATTTCAATTTCATACCTAATTCATAATTCAATCAATTTCATTAAACAAGTTCATAACTAACAACAAAAGAACACTTACTATTTAGGGATGATAAGATGATGATGAGGAATATGTTGATGCTAAGAAATCAAACATAAGTGGATGATGAATTTTGGTTCCTCTTTCAATTTTCTCAAGTTATTAAGTTTGTGTGTACAAGAGAAAGTAAAGAACCATTAGGAAGGTTAAAGAAAAATAGGTCGGCTCCATCTAACCGACTTCAAAATATTGGTATAATTTTAGTCCCCCTCTAAACCTATTGTCTGGAACCCGAAAACCATTTGCAAGACGAATAACTTTTATTCTTCTTATAACTTTATTAATTTAAAACAATTAATAATTTATCTGTCACGATACGTCATTTGATTCTTTTTCCAATTAATTTCAGATAAAAAAATGAAATCATTTCCTAACACATTAAATATAGATTTAAAGTCAGGAAATACCATAATACTACTAGGCCCAGAAAGCGGGTGTTACAAATCTCTCCCCCTTAAAGAGATTTCGTCCTCGAAATTTGATCATGCTCAATAATCCAAAGTACAGTAATCGCACATAATCCACTTATCTCATATAAACTTTAATCCCAAATTTTGTTTTCATTCCAATAATACCATATCATATCATTTCTCGCGATATCCACGAAATTTAATTACAAATCCCATCGATATATCTCGATGATTCATATAATCCTCAATACTCGGCTTTAATTTGAAATCATATATATCAAGGATTCACAATCCATGTCACATCCGTTCCTTTGGTAATCCATCAATATAATGGAATCAAATCATTGCAATTTAAATCCTCGGATGATCAAACCATCAAAACTTAGAAGTTTCATTTAATCTCACATCCCGAAAATCTCAAATCAATTGAACTCAATACGAGATTAAACAACATTTAATCTTCTATTATTATTCAATAACAATTTTCAAATTTCAGATTATAATCGATCATTTATCTCAAATTGAACAGCTTTCAGTTAATCCACTAATTTTGAAAAGAATTTCAAACACATAAGGTAAATCCTATCGCAAATCTGCAATAACATTATCCCTTCCAAGTCATGGATAGGATAAATCCCCTCATATAGTTTAGGCTGTCATGAAGCATAAATAATAATCCAATCTCATTGCATCAAACATGATCTAAACTCACGAAATGTATTACAATACATTATAGAGTCAATAAATCCATCAAGCAATACTGAATCAAAAGTTTGACACAACAATTGCTTCGATGTCAAAAGATGATTTCCTGCTGTTCATTTCACAATTACTTTAAGAACTAATCATTTCTCATATCCTCTCAAGCCAAATCATATGACTTATCCGAAATAAAGTTAATCATCAACTTTCAATATCGTACCACATGTCTTAATTAATACATGTCAAAATCTTATAAGATAAAGATTGATATGGACAAAATTCAACCCAAAGAATATGACCCACTATCAAATAATTATTCCAGTCACCTACGTGGTAACATGCATTATCTTATTATCAGTTAATTCTACTTTAAAAGAATTAACTATCACAGTGGGATCAATTTCAGTTCATCACATAATAAACAATTATAAAGGAACAATCAGTTCCATAATCATATAAAATATATGCTAGCACATGGTTAATACAAAAGTACCTGTAATGACATCATCATCATGACAATTTTATCAACTGTCATCTGAAGAACTCTGCCAGCAACTGATAACTATTCTTTCGCTTATGGCCAGAATATGACAACTCCACGACCAATCCCAACTCTTATCTCTTATCCTCTGGACACAGACTCACTCGATGACTCTCCTTATGACAATTCCAACAAACATGATTAGGATAATTACAATCCTTAGCATCGTGTCCAAACACACCACATTTGATACATTTGGCAGTCTGAGAAGTACACTGCCTCGTATGTCTGGATTTACATTTATACCACCATTTGGGTTTATCAGCTAAACCATCACGGTTACTCTGCTTCCTATTTTGCTGACTACTTTGCCAATTCCGTTTACCCTTACCAGAAGGATCACTTTCAGATTGCTGCAAAGCCCTTTCTCTATATTGTACATCCTGAGCTCATAAGTCACTATCCACTGAACGAGCTAAGGTAAAAGCCTGAGAAAGCGAATCTGCTGATCTCACCGTTGTCCGATAACTGGGTGGCAATGTTCCAACAAAATGATCAATTTTAGTATTGTCATCTGGAACCCACTGCTGTACAAATATCAATTTCTCAGAATACTGATTAATAAGCTCATCAATAGTCATCTGATCAGTCAGGTGAAGTTCCAGAAACTCTAGTCTAATAAGAGATATATCAAAATCAGAACAAAATTGTTTACACATCTCATCATAAAAATCTGACCATCTAATAGATGCTTTCTATTGTGGAGTCAAAACAGCCGTAATAGAATCCCACCATTTCATTGCTTGGCCTTTCAAAAGTTGAACTGCATAAGGAACCTTAACTTCCTCCTCACATTGACAAACCTCAAATTTTCTCCCAGTATCCCGTAACCAATCTAAAGTAACTGAAGGATTAGTACTACCATGAAATTCTGAATGTTTACTAGTCATGAATGTTTTAAAAGAATAAATTACAAAGTGGACATTTTATTGATGAATATGTTTGTATTAAATATATTGTGTCTACTTTCAGTAATAAGATGAATGATCAAGAAGAAATAGAATTGACACTTGGGCCGCGTCCACGAGACCAAGCCCAGAATGTAAGAACTGGAGGTGATGATGCTAGACAAAGACCTCCAGCAGACGATGCTAGGTTATCTTTAACCGCCTTAAAAACTCTAATTTCAGCTGAAGTAGCAAAGGCTCAAGAGGCGTCCCTTCCCCTCTTATTGGGCCGTATTTCTGAAACCATACGTGAAACTGTTGCTGATGAATTTCAAAGGTGAGATGATGAAAATGAAATTGATCTTGAAAGACCACATCCTGTTGGTGAAAGAAATGAGGAAAGACCACCAACACCTATTGTTCGCAGGGTGATTCAAAATCGTGATGAAGATCGTAAATTCAGTTATAAAGACTTTTCTGTTTGTAACCCGCCAGATTTTCAAGGTGAGATGGATCCAATTAAATGTCAAAGGTGGTTATCTGAGGTTGAAGGGGCATTTGCCACAGCAGAAGTCCCTAACCGATTGAAAGTGAGATATGCTTCTAATCTTCTTAAATCCCGTGCTAAATTCTGGTGGGAAGTTCAATGTCGTACTTTAGGAGAGGAAGCTATTACAGTGATGACATGGGAAGAATTCAAAAAGATGTTTGTTGAAACTTATTCGCAGGATGCTGATTTAAATAGAATTCGTCGTGAGTTCCTTTCTATGGAACAAAAGACTGAGTCGATAAACGAGATGGTAGGAAATTTTCTAGATTGAGCCCAATTTTGTCCAGAATACATGGCAAATCCTAAATTACTTATGGATCATTTTCATACAATCCTGAAGAAAGAAATTCGACAGTTTGTCAATCCAAAGAAATGTAGTACTTTTTCTGAAATGGTAGACGAAGCTCGATTTCATGAGCTAGAGTTAAAGAAGGAGGAGAAAAGTTCTACAAAAAGAAAAGCTGAACCCACTTCTACTTCATCTAAGAAGTTTAGATCTGGTGGGAGTTTTAGAAAGGATGATCGAACTGAAATCCCAGAATGCAAGATATGCCATAAAAGGCATCGTGGGGAGTGTAAAGCCGGGACTCTAAATTGTTTTTCTTGTGGAAGGCCAGGACATTTTAGCAAAGATTGTCCCAATCCAATCAAAGTTTGTCATCATTGTCTGAAACCAGGACATATTCGACCTGATTGTCCTGAATTGAAATCTCAACCTACTTCTTCTGCTCCTCGCAAGAATACTGAGAGGAAGATAGTGGAACCACCGAAGCCTAGACACCGTTCCTTTCAGATTACTGCAGAAGAAGCACAACGAGCCCCCGATGTGTTAACAGGTACCTTCTTTGTAAATCTTAAACCTGCATACATACTGTTTGATTCGGGAGCCTCACGATCATTTGTGTCTGAAAAGTTTTGTCGATATTTCTCAATTCCTCTTACTGAGTTAGATGCTCCACTTGATGTGGAGGTTGCTGATGATAGAATTATTTTTGTGACCAATGTGTATAGAGGTTGTCAGTTAGTGATTAATAATGAAACCTTCATCATATATTTAATCCCGATGCAAATGGGTGAGTTTGATGTAGTTGTGGGAATGGATTGGTTAGGCAAACATAACGCCATAATCCAATGTGAGTAAAAGATAATTCGGGTTAATTCGCCTAGTGGGGGAGTGATAGATATTTATGGGGAGAAGAGAAAACCATCACTTTCTATTTGTACTTTTGCTCGGGCCGAACGCCATTTATCACATGGGTGTCAGGCTTTCTTGGCACATGTGATTGATACTCAGAAACAAACCCCCAAACTTACAGAAATCCCCGTTGTTAATGAATTTCCCCATGTTTTTCCCGACGAGCTACCGGGCATTCCGCCTGATAGGCAAGTCGAGTTCCGAATTGATTTGGTACCTGGAGCTACTCCTATTGCCAAAACACCTTATAGACTCGCCCCCTCTGAAATGCAAGAGTTGATGAAACAATTGCAAGAATTACTTGATAAAGGTTTTATTCGTCCGAGTAGTTCACCATGGGGTGCACCGATACTATTTGTTAAAAAGAAAGATGGCACCATGAGGATGTGTATTGATTATAGAGAGTTGAACAAGGTAACCATCAAGAATAGGTATCCCTTGCCTAGGATTGATGACTTGTTTGACCAACTACATGGTGCTAGTTTCTTCTCGAAGATTGATTTACGTTCTGGTTATCACCAATTGAAAGTTCGAGAAGAAGATGTGTCTAAAACAGCTTTCAGGACAAGGTATGGCCATTATGAATTCGTGGTTATGCCTTTTGGTCTGACAAATGCTCCTGCCGCTTTTATGGATCTCATGAATCGAGTGTGCCAATCTATGCTCGATAAGTTTGTAATTGTTTTTATTGATGATATCCTTATCTATTCTAAATCTTCTGACGATCACAACGTTCATTTAAGGCAGGTATTACAAATTTTGAGAAATCAGAAACTCTATGCCAAGTTCTCCAAGTGTGAATTTTGGCTTCGTGAGGTACAATTTCTGGGTCATGTTGTAAATAACCAAGGTATTATGGTTGACCCCGCAAAGGTTGAGGCGGTGATGAAATGGGAACCTCCAACCAATGCAACAGAAGTTAGGAGTTTTCTTGGTTTAGCTGGTTATTACCGACGGTTTATCCAGGATTTCTCCAAGATTGCTACTCCTCTTACAAAGCTTACTCGTAAAAATATTAAATATGAATGGAATGATGCAGCTGAACAAGCTTTCCGTACTTTGAAATTTAAGCTTAGCCAAGCACCAGTCCTAGTACTTCCTGATGGAGGACATGGTAGTTTATTGTGATGCTTCACGTATTGGGTTAGGCTGTGTTCTGATGCAGAGAGGTAAAGTGATTGCTTATGCTTCTTGACAGTTGAAGGAACACGAGAAATGGTATCCAACTCATGATTTGGAACTGGCAGCGGTTGTTTTTGCTTTAAAAATATGGAGGCATTATCTTTATGGTGTGAAGTGTACCATATACACTGATCACAAAAGCCTCAAATACTTCTTTGATCAGCGAGACCTTAACATGCGACAACGACGTTGGCTTGACTTGGTAAAGGATTATGACTGTGAAATTCTTTATCATCCAGGAAAGGCTAATGTTGTAGCTGATGCTCTCAGCCGAAAAGCTATGCATCATGCTTTGATTGTCAAATCTCTTCGCATTACTGTTATTCCTGAATTACTAGATCAAATTAAAGAAGTTCAACAAAATGCATGGCAAAAAGGTTTTTGGAGAGCCGAACGCATTAAGGGTCAAATTCCAAACATTGTTGATAATTCACGTGGGATTAAAACCCGTTATGGAAGAATCTGGATTCCGAATTCTCCGGAGTTAAAGAAATTACTACTTGATGAAGCTCATAAATCTAGATATTCCATTCATCCTGGTGCAACAAAAATGTACCATGATTTGAAAGTTGATTATTGGTGGCCTGGGATGAAGCGTGAAATTGTGAAATATGTTGAACAATGTCTAACGTGTTTGCAGGTTAAAGTAGAACATCAAAAGCCGTTTGGTAAAATGCAACCGTTGGACATACCTATTTGGAAATGGGAGCACCTTACCATGGACCTTATCACTAAATTACCCAAAACTCAACGTCATCATGACACTATTTGGGTGATTGTTGATAGGTTGACGAAAAGTGCCTTATTCTTACCGATCAAGGAAACTTATACTTCAGAGGCACTTGCTGATTTGTACGTTAAAGAAGTTATAGCACGTCATGATATGCCTATTTCTATTGTTTCTGATCGAGATAGCCAATTCACTTCTAGATTCTGGAACAAATTTCAAGAAGATCTGGGTACTCGTGTTCATTTGAGTACTGCATACCATCCTCAAACTGATGGGCAGAGTGAAAGAACCATTCAAACCTTAGAAGACATGTTGAGGGCATGTGCCATTGACTTCAGTGGTAGCTGGGATACTCACTTACCGTTAGTTGAGTTTTCTTATAATAATAGCTATCATGCGAGTATTGGAATGCCACCTTATCAAATGTTATATGGTAGAAAGTGTAGAACTCCAATCTGTTGGGGTGAAATTGGGCAGAGAGAACTGGGCAGTACTGACGTTGTCCAGAAAACTATAGAGAAAATTGATCAAGTCAGAGAACGTTTGAAAATCGCCTAGGATCGACAAAAGTCTTATGCTGACAACCGAAGACGTCCAATTGAATTCCAAGTTGGAGATTTTGTTATGTTGAAAGTATCTCCATGGAAGAGTTCAGAATTCACATGGGAACCCGAGGAGGAGATTCTTCGTTATTATCCAGCTATATACCAAGAATGGATTGTGAGGACACAATCCTAAATAAGTGGGGGAGAGTTGTAACGCCCCAATTTTCGTAAGTTCTAAATCTTAAAATATATAATTTAAACTGTTTAAGTTAGGAGGACTAACTGTGTAAAGTATTTATGTTTATAGGACTTGTCATTTAATGAATTAGTTAGTAGAGGGGTATAAGGTGACAAGTTCCATAAGTTGAGGGGCTTAGATGAAATTAACAGTATAAAAACCCAGGTTCTGTATTATTCCAGCTTATTCCAAACACTGTATATTTCTAAATCACGTACTGAGCTTTTGAGTGAAATCAAGAAGGAAGAAAATCAAGCAATTCAAACTAGGGTTTCGATTTCTTAAGGTTGCTAACTACTAATTAGTGTTCTTGAGGTATGATTAACACTCTATTCTTGTTTAATTGATGAATTGAGGTGATTAGGTTAAACCTTAAGTTCATGAAATTCATGAATTAGTGGTTTAATGAGTTATATATGATTCATACACATGATAAAACTATGTATGGTGTTTGAATATTGTTAATTTTATAAAAGAACTCATAATTTTGGGGTTATGAGTAAACTAATGATTTTAATCTTGTGTGATATTATTAATTGGTGTTTTGATGAAATTAGAGATGATAATTATACATAAAAGGGTAGTTGATGATGGTAATGATATAGATATATGTGAATATACACTAAGAAATGGTAATCTTAGTGTAAGTGATGGTTTTGATTTGTGAATGATAATGAACTACCCATTTATGTGTAATTAGTTAATAAAGTGTGTGAAACTTAACACTTGTATAACTTAATACAAGTAATGAATTGAAAGTTGAATGTGTAATTGATACTTGGCTATATGATTATGTGAATTAGGTGATAAAAGTGTGCAAGGTGTTATACGTGATCAACTAAGTGGGCTATTGCGAGGTAAGTTAATGGATGATGCTATCATATTCAAGTAATGCATATTCCATTTACTTGGAAGGACCGGTAATGGATATGACTTTTACTTGATGAGTTGTGATTATTTACCGGGGTGTAGGCCCGAAGATGTTAATTATTGCGGGAATTAGCATATGATATTATGGATCCTTAATATACGTATGTTGTGATTTGATATTGATTATCATTGATAGCCCATTTCTTACTAAGCTTTATGCTTACTCTATTATGTTTATTTGTTTTAGGTGAGCCAAGTGGGACCCAGAGGGATCCGGGTAAAAGGCCCGAATGATGCTAGTGGTGGAGCTTGTTAAGTTATCGGTAACAAACTAATATTTTGAATCATGCTCTCGATATGTAATCACCCCTTTTGTTTAAGAAAACTTAGTTTTGACATCTAACGTTGAAAGTCAAACATGTTGAAGTGTGGAAGTCAAATTAGTCAATGAGTTGGTATACTCATTGATAGTTTTGGAGATGATGTTATTGTATAATAGATTAATATAATGTGAATATAATGGTTTTATGGAAATTTGATGTTAATAGTTAAGTTGAAGTATTGATAGTGAAAGTGGCATGAGTTGACTTAGAATAGTCAAAGAAATGTGATTTGGGTGTTGGAATAGTGGTTATTTGGGTAAAGACCCAAACGGGTCTTTAAAGTGCCCAAATGGGTCACTAATGGGTCAAAAGGCTACGTTGAGTTGTAAATATGATATGACGAATGTAAACATTGCACTAGGTCCCAATTGTGGTATTAAAAATGTAGTAGAAGTGTCAAAGTCTGAAGTTTGTTGGTTTGTAATTTGGTATGTCAACGGAAGTGGTCAAAAATGACCATAAAGTGGTCAACGATCCGTTTTCTCGTTAAACGTGAAATTTGGAAAAGTGTTAATTGGGAAATGTTCATATAGTCATAATACATGTGTGTGCAAATTTTCATGGTCATTGGACTTGTCATTTTCAAGATATGCACGATCGAATTTCGAAAGATGGTAAAATGGACAGCAGGCTTGATTCCCGGGGAATGGGAGTCATTCCTGGGGAATCCGACTCAAATTACTAACAGCATGCTTCATTTCTGGGGAATGGGAGTCATTCCTGGGGAATCTCTTATAAATTCAATATTTTCTTATTTAAATCCTTATTTGATCTAGGGAATGATACAACAAGTCTAAAATGTCATATTAAAACGTAGGACTTTACGAAAAAAAAATGTTTTAAATTTCGGGGTGTTTCAATACTCATCCCGGTTAGTATTCTCATGAGCTGAAAATGAAGTACCAATTTGCCCATGTCTATCATTCGGTGTTTTCAAATGAGAAGCATCCATCCGAGAGGCATTTTTAGGAGTATTGGTCGGGAAATCATTATCTGCCATATCTATATCAAAACAACATCTCACAACTTGTTAACGGTTAGTACATAACATACTAACCAATTCTCATGCAACACTAATCCCACAACTTGGAATGTTTGACTAACACAAATAGATTTGGGATTGAACACTTACCAAAGTTCAATTCACCCAAACATATGCTCTGATACCAACTTATAACACCCCATATTTCATAACATTATTTATTGTATTTTACATCGGAAGCGTAAGTCAAAAACGTCAATTTCATAATATATATATAAAGTCATACCCTTGTTGCTTATTAATCAAACCAAACCACCCTTTCATTTCATTCTCACACTTCACCTCCATACTCTTTCTAATCTCTCTCCCTCTCTCCCCTGCATTTTTGATCAGCCACAAGGTCACCACCATCAACCACAATCAACCACCAAGAGCCACCACCTCATTCTTGAAGGAAAAACAAAGCCGAGGACATCAAAACGATCACCTACGCGTGTACACCACTTCTACCGTCTTCATTTCTTCATACACCATCGTGAGACTTCAAAACTCTTATACTTTACTTATATAATGTTTATTTACATGTTATGTTGCTTATTCAACCTAGAAATGTCCAAAAGATAAGTCGAAACACAAATTAAAACTCGAAAACAGGAAGTTAACCTTCCTGTCCAGATTTTGTACTCATTTTCATGAATTTTATAAAAATCATTACAACACCAAAATGGACGTTTCTTAAGTCTAAAATGTAGTACAAGAAGTTATCTCCAACAAAATTAGTCTCGTGACTTTTCGACTTCGTTTACTACTCGAAAACATTTTTCTCCGGTGACATAGGACTACTGTTCCGGAGGACAGAAACTTTCAGTAACTTCTCGAGGCAATATCTCGAGTTCTAGACCTCAAAAACGTATGAGACCACTTGGGAAATCTTGGTAATTTTGTTATATGTAAAAAGTTCTTCTTTGGCTCGTTCCATAAATACACCCATTTTTCCAGAAAATTTGATTTGTGAGAAGTGGTCTAATCTCGGATTAAATTGAACCCTGATATTTTGTGAATTTTTATAAAATAACAAACGACCTCCAAAAGTCATAAAAAAATTACAGGAAGTACATAACATATGTGGGAACGTCATGTAAAAATTTCAGAACGATTCGATAACGTTTACTATTTTAAATAAAAATCACAAAATCAGATGAACAGTAACTCCGTGAATCTATTGTCGGATGAACAGTAACTCCGTGAATCTAGTGTCGGATGAACAGTAAAAATTGACTTTCGTTGACTGTCGGACTGAGGGTTGACTCTCGGACTTTAGGGTGAGACTCGGATGCATAGTTTCGGACTTGATAACACTCGAATCAAACCAAACCCGTTTGACCTAGTAAACGAAAACGAATACTTAAAAGAAAACAGAAAACATCCACCTGCGACAATCTACTAACGCATGAACAGTGATCCGACAATCTATTATCGCATGAACAGTGTTACGAGAATCCATTGTCGCATAAGTCTTCTTCTTTTGCCTACGACAATACCTATTGTCGCACGAAACGGAAACTTTAAAATACTTTTTACACTAAGTATCGAATACATACAACAACTATACCTTATACGACAATACACTTACACGATATACATATTCTTTGAGACGTATATATATATATATATATATATATATATATATATATATATACTACTTTGCTCGACACAATTAGTACAAGAAAACTACTATACTTTGGGAAGTATACACTACAACTTCAAATACGGATGAGTTTACACTCACTTTATTATGAGATTACACTCATACATACACGAGATTACACTCGAATCTCTTGACTTAAAAAGACGAGCTTACACTTGCACGAGTTTACACACGAACGGACTTACATCCGAACAACAACTACGTGTCACATTGCAAATAATCTACTTATGTATATGATTTACAAGGTATACAAACACGATGAATTACATAATAATAATATTTGAATTATTATTACACCTCCGTCACCAACGGTCGACACTTAATTACAAACAATTACAAACGTACAAACAAATACTTGGACATTTCCTAGTTGAGTGGACAACTAGCATGGGTGATCCTTCGTGACACCAACTTACTTACTTAATTTCTTACGACCTTGTGCGTTTCGGACGCCAGAAGGTTGCAGGGTTCGGAGAACCACACTACGGAATTACATCCGACGCATACTTACGGACTTACATCCGCTATACTTGTTTGCTTACACAAACATACTTGCTAGACTCAGGTGAGTCTTACAGCCCCGCTTTTACTGTTTTTCTACTTCGGGGTGAGATATTTGCTACTGTTTTACGTATGAAAACAAGTACTGAACTGCTATACACTACTTTTACATACATTACATGAGTTTCTTTTTATCCACTGAAATCCTCCTATCATAAGTTGTTAGTTATGGACTTAAGCGCGATTACTAGTAGATGGATCCATTTGGGACTGACAATCCCTGCCTGGGGTAGTAGCGCTACCACGGATTACACCGTAGAAACAGACATATTAGTATTTGTTACATATGAGTGTCCGGATAGCACTCACGGGGGGTACGTGATGCTGTACTTGACTGTACCATTCACACTACACTGTTAAGCTTCAACTTGTGAGCTCATGGTAATTGTGTTGACCTACTGATTTATTGAGTTACTGATTTACTTACTATGCTCGAGGGCATTACTGGTACTTTACTTGTGGTTCATAAATGACTTACTATACTAAACATATGAGATTCACCAACCTTTTTGGTTGACACTTTTTAGTATTTATCTCAGGTACATTACAGCAGTAGGACTGCACACCTTGAGGGGACTGATAGCTCGAGTCACATGCATACTACTTTGGAGATTCTGTCGCATTATTTTTGGTTATGATTATTATGTAATAGAATCTCTAGGAACCTACTTCTGAACTCGGAGCTTGTACTATGATTTAACAATGTAATACTTTTGTACTATTGTACGACGTTGCATATAGATGTCGTTTGCTTTACTTTGGTGCTTGATTATTGATTAGTAACACCCAAAGCTTGCTTCCGCGCAACAGTAAATTTGGGGGTGTTACAGTTGTACTCATTTGAACCTTACTCATATTTATATACTTTAGAAGATGTATAAACGGTATATCAGTAAATCTTATTTGCTCTTTCCTAATATTTTATTATTAAAAATATATCTTTGATACTTTCATAAAGCCCACTATTTTATATATTTTCATATGTGCACGTATTTATTATTGGAAAAAAGTTATTTATAATGTAATATACGTCATAAATATTAGAATACAAATTAATTACTCAATTTAATAACCTTGGACTTTAAATCATCATTTAGCAATGTATTTATGCCTTATGACTACATTTATTATCAAAACTCTATTTAATAACCTTGGTATTATATTAAAAACTAAATTGTTTGAGTGTTTAATATCTTCAATTCAATCATTTAGTAATATTTTAATACTATCAAGTATTATTAATTAAATAAACATATTAAAAAGTAAATAGATTACTGAAAATTTCAAAATTATTAAATTTTATTAATGTATCTAATACAAGATTTATGTATTATCATCAAAACTCACTTTATTAACTCTCGAATTTTGTTATAAAAATCAAATTATGTAAGTGTTTGAGATCTTTTACTCATTAAACCCATTCTCTTAACGTAAGAAAGTTCGTATTCCTAGCAATATATTTCGTACATTTTAGAAAAAACCGTAATAATCAAACATTCATATGGTTTGTTATTATTATGTCTTTATTTCTCTATTTAATTTAATTTGGTTTTTTCTCTACAAAACGTACTACCATAACGTATGCCTTTTTTTTTGGGGAAATGCTATTGACAGCCCTTATAAGATATATCAAATGCATTAATTAAAGTTAAAGTTTTCTTTTTAATCAAATATATCATTTAATACATCACAAATAAATGGAAAGTTTCAGTGAATTAACTGCAAACATAAAGTAAATTATATATAATCCTGAATGAATAAGGAAAGTTTCAACTTTAATTAATACATTGGATGTGTCTTATTGATAGCCCTAAGGGCCGTCAATAGCATTTCCTTTTTTTTTACTGCCACTAATACTTAAAAGAGTTAACCTCAAGATTTGCAACATGACATACGAACGTAAACTCGCTCTCTTAATTTGAAAAGAGGCAAGCATTATGCATACAATTAAAAACCAAAATTAAAAGCAAACAAACAAAAGATGTAACACAAATCTTGCAAGAAAAATTTGTTTATTACACGAATTTCATCAACTTCAAGCCACGAACCAACATTTGATTATACAAGGCTAGTGAGAGAATGGTGCCGATGCAAAATGGTGATGACCATCCGGGCCTCCCGGTGCAACCCTTCCAGGGTTCGCGTCAAGCGATCTTCTCTTATAGTATTCAAGATCAGACTCTTTCATCCCTAACTTACGCATAAGAAGTCGACTTGAATCAGTACTTTGCACGGCTTGGTTGGCATCAGAGCACGCATAAAGGATGAAGAAGGCGATGAAAATGATTAGTAAGCCTTTGGATCCCATTGTATATGCAATTAGGATTTGAGATGATTTTTCTTCTTCTTGTTTTGGAGAATGTTAATGTTTAGGAGTATGTCGATGTAGAGATTGCATGAAAACACCTAGTATTTATATGTAGAAAGTTGGCAGTGAAGTGTATGTGTGAATATATCTGTGAGAGATCGGGATATGATGGAGCCATTAATTTAATGGTGGTGATTTGTACATCATATGTTTTTAGCCATACATCATCAAACATTCTAAAAACTGTTATAAAGTACAATACTTTTTAGCACGCTTAGTGGTGTATGGCTAACATGTGGTGTACAAATCGCACATCCTATTGTAATTAGTATATCTGGAAATTAAGTTTTGAGTCATGATACACAAAAAGGACATGACTCAAGCATGTATCATGGATAAGCTCGAATTCTTAATAACCTTTTCAAACTTTAATTGATTTAATGCGGATTGGGGATCATAGGGGAAGGGGTTATATGAGGAGAAGGAGGAGAAGTTTTATTTGTAGCCATTGGATCATCTTTTGGGTTGGATCAATGGTTAAAAGGGATGGCAATTTTGTAATTACTTTAAAAAATAAGGGTATTAGTTAACAAAAAAAAACATAACATTAATTTTCACTCCACACCCCTTCCACTATTTAGACTTTTACATGTTAACCCTTCCACTTTAATTTCTTCCCCCTCCTACCTTCTTCTTCCTCCAACCCCACCTACCACCACCCCACCACCCCCACCACTTGCTGCCACCATCTGACTGCCGCCGGCCGCCGTCAGCCGCCGCCAGATTCCGGCCGCCGGAAAAAAAAAATTTCAAAATTTTTTTTTTCAAAAAATTTTTTTTTTTCAAATTTTTTTTTTTTCAAAAAATTTTTTTTTTTTCAAAATTTTTTTTTCAAATTTTTTTCCCATAAATTTTTTATTAGATATAGTATTCCTTTTCCTACTGCATTTTTAATAAAACTATACGTTTTTTCCACTGCATTTTGTATATTATTGTTAATTTACTAAAACTTGTATATATTTTACCGCATCTTCTATACCCAACGTCAACAAAATACCGTACAAATGGATAATATATATAATCTAAATTGCAATAAAAAGAGAACAATATGTCCTAAATGATGTATATGCAAAATGCAATAAAAACAACAATATGTATTATACTTTAATACAAAATGCAATACAAATAGATAATATGTAAAATACAAAATGCAGTACAAATCGATAATATGTAAAATACAAAATGCAGTGAATAACAAACAATATATAATGAATGAAATATATGAAAAATGCAGCAAAAATAACCAAATGCAGTGAAAATAACAAAATGCAGTACAAATAGATTATGTATAATATAAAATGCAGTGAAAATAACAAAATGCAGTAAAAAAAATAAAATACGGTACAAATAGATTATATATAATATAAAATGCAGTAAAACGAACAATGTGTACTAAATAAATATATGCAAAATGCAGTAAAAACAGTAGTATGTATTATACTTTCATACAAAATGCAGTAAAAATGGATCATATGTATAATATAAAATGCAGTAAAAAATAAACAATATGTAATATATAAAATATATGCAAAATGCAGTGAATAATAATAAAATGCAGTGTAATTTTAACAAAATGCAGTAAAAAATATATTATGTATAACTTAAAATGCAGTAAAAAAAAAAACAATATATATAAGATTGAGGTGTATAAATAAAATGCAGTAAAAACGAACAATATCTACTAAACATATATACAAAATGCAATAAAAATATATATTTGTGTTGAAATTGCATTATTATGAATAATTTATTACCTCAAATGGTTAGAAAAAGTTGTTTGACAAAGCCTCCCGCTTGACCGATTTCTTGGAGTCGGAGGGGATCTCTCATCCGATCACTACTTGACTGTTATGAAAGAGCTTCCGTAAGAATTGAAAGACTCTTGTATGTACGATAACTCTATCTAGAAAAAAATATGTATTAAACACGATTTTAAGGTTGGAATATGTTTTTTCAATTTGTATTAAACAAGCAAAAATTTGGTTTGAAAACACAATTAATCCCAAATATCCCATTAAAATAACTTGTCACTAGCATCCATACAATAATATCAGACATACCATTTGTCACATTCGTTATGCAACCCTTATCACTAGAGGACCCTCATTACCCTCGTCTAGCTAGTTTGAAATGGCTATATGGAATTAGCTTATTTGTCAAATGAGAAAACCTTGTTTAAAAACTTACACTTGATACCAAAAACACTAACAATCCTAGTTCTATGCAATCAACAAATTATACAAGCATAGAGTAAAATTAAACACAAAGAAAATAAATTAAAAATATAAATATTTTTTCAGCGAATAAATTAAATACCAATATTTTTTCAACGACAAAGTTCCTACTCAAAGAAATACCGATAATGTATATATACCTATAAAAGGAGGGAAAAAATGTTCGACAGTGTCTAATTATAATTTTACTGGTGTAAATGTTTAGGTGATTGATTAATATAAGAAGAAAGAATAAGTAGAATACATGTGTCTAATGAGTAGAAGGAGGGACAGATCGAATTCATTACATTATATGATAAAATTGTCACTCAGATTTACTATATTTTACCAACGGAATACTGCATTTTAACAAACACTACATTTTACACACCTATGAAATTTTACTGCTGCATTTTAGACTTATAAATTTGTTCCTAAAATGTAGCATATTGGATATGCTCCTTTGATTCTTCACCATATATATATTTAGTGTATTGATAATTAGTATTACATTTTTTAATTTTAAAGTACTAGGATTTAGTATTTGAAAGCATCGAGGTATAACTTTATATTGTATTTTCTGTTGCCGCCCCACATTTATCCAACGTGGGGGGTGCGGGGAGTTTGTTGATGTGGAAGTCCGACATTGGTGCGTTGAACATGTTAAGGATGATTTGTTTATACACTCGATCGGACAAAGCCTCCTATGTGGAATCTTTTGTCACTTATCATATGCCTTTTTCTAAAATTCAGATACCATAGATTATAGTTTCCTAAAAAAAATGGTCGTAACCACCATATTTTGACCGTACATCACTAAATGTGCATTACAAAATTGTACAGTATAACATTATGAAACATATTTAGTGGTGTATGATCAAAATGTGGTGGACTGGTGGTGTACAAATCACAACCCTAAAAAAATGGTTTAGCAATAATATTAAGGTGAGCTTCTAATCACAAGATTATTGTAGATTCAAGTATTTGGGATGGAACAAATTATAATACTTCCTCAGTCCCACTTAAAGTATCCAAGTTACTATTTTAGGTTGTTCTATTATAAATGTTCATTTTGAGACGTTTTAATTCAAATATAGTAAAGATGCTTTCTAACGAGTTTATTTAAAACGTTTACAATTTTGAGCTGATAAAATAAATCTATCAAGCCCAAGCTACAAACAAACATCTTAGTTAGACGTTAGTTTCATATACTCCAAACCTAAACGAGCGTTGATCTGACTAACTTTTCAAGCTTGCACTTAGATATAATTTTGAAAATTCAATCGAGTAAGTACGAGTCGAGCTCGAAATGGCTTTGGGAGATCGATATTTTCTTTCTTTTTCATCGAAAACGAAGAAGGCCAAGGATGGCCCACGGTGCGTCTTATCTGAAAGGAGTAATTATCAAATGAGTCGAGCTAATATACTACGATATTCGACTTTACCCGGTCCATTATCATGAACCTACTGGCAATATTTGTATATAAATACATAAATCTCTTTTGTATAACTTAAAGAAGAGCTAGAAATGATAACTTTATTTAGGTGGTTAATAAGAACAAATTTAAAGCGTAAATGTGGTGTAACATCCTCAATTTGTACCTAGTAATATTTTACTATTTCCTAATTTTAAATAAGTATTTAATGTGTTGGGAAATAGTTCGGTTTGAATTACTTGAAAAATAATTGGAATAGGAGTTAAATATTCCATTGTGACAGATAAATTATTAATTGTTGTAAATTAATAAAGTTGTCGGAACAATAAAATAGTTGTTCTCGCAAATGGTTTTTGGGTTCCAGACAATAGGTCTAAACGGGGACTGTTTTTAAGTGGATACGGGGTCGGTTGGAACTTTGGCCGACCTATTTATTAACTTCCCAAAAAGGAAAGTTCATTTTCTTGATTTGCAAAACCAAAACCTAGAAAACCTAAGAACTAAACAAAGATTGAAATCAAATGGTGGAGCTGTGATTTAGATTGAGTATCATCATCATCTTCATCTTGTTGTTACTTCAATTAGTAAGTTTGATTCTAATGGTTCATAAACTAGTTTTGATTCAATTTGATGTATAAATGATTTTGAAGGATATAGAAGTGGTATATGATGTTATAAACTGTTGTTGTTGTTAATAGTTATGTTAAAATGATTCATAACTGAATATGAGGTTTTGGGTAGGAAAATCGGGTCTGGGTTTTGAACCTGTTGCAGATCGCTGGAAGACAGGTAGTACCCGGCGGGTACTACCACTACCCAGCGGGTAGTCGGGTTGAGTTGTTACCCGGATGGTAACATGCTAACCGGCGGGTAAATAGGTTGGAACCGGGAACCCGGCTGGTAAATAAAATACCCGGCGGGTAGTTTTGTTAAATGGGTACCCAGTTGGTAATCAACTCACCCGGCTGATACTCTAGGTTTAAAACAGAGACTAACTTCTGTAACTACAAAGTATAATTCACCCGGCTGGTTTCATGTATACCCGGCTGTTTGTCTATTCTACCCGGCGGGTAGGACGGGTACCCGGCGGGTACTCCTGTAATTTCATGATTATGAACTTTGACCTTTGAAATGTGGTGAGTCCTATTTTAGATTAATCACTTTTGATGTTTAAGTGTTACAAAGATTAAATATGTAGGGTATATTAGCATGATGCCATATGCTTGAAATTTAGTTATAAACTAAATTTGAGAGGATGAATTGTATATCACTAATAACCAATGATTTAACGGGGTTATTATAATTGGTTATTGTTTAGTATTTTTATACTATGTGTTGAGACATGTGATCTGATTATAAAATGAGTTATCAGTTATTGGACGAGTTACTAACTCATTTGTTTGAATTGTATTCTCAGATATGGAGAAGGCTCGGTAATATTAGACTTCTGAGCTTGCGGCTGAGGTAACGGTGAGTGGATCTTTACTCCTCAGTGTGATTTAGTTGTAACAGGTTTGGTTACAACTGGTAAACGTATTATTACTGCTTTTGTTGCCATGATGATTTTGGTTTAATAGTAATAATACTTTCAATATACTGATTAGTCTGATGTGTGACTTAATGAATATGTGAATATGTGATCACAGAAGAAAGTTGGCCTCTTGGTATTATTTGTTATTATTGGCCTTCGGGCATCAGTTGCTAATGAGGTCAACAGGTTGAACTGGTTGGTTGGGCTAGTTGGTTATTGTGTGAATTACACAGGGTTTTACTTCATTTGTTGTGTGTAGAACCTGTGTTTGAGGATAATGACCACTAGCTATCGGTCTCATCCGTTATGGCCATACGGATATGGTTGGATAAGTGTTTTTGGGGAGCCACCCGGGTATTATGGTATTTCCCAGAGCCACCGATCCTCATTATTAAATTGTGAAATTGTTGAACAGTTGCATAGTTGAATAGTTGACCAGTTGAATAGTTGCCCAGTTAAATCGTTGAATAGTTGTATTGTGTACTTGTGTGTTTCAGGTTAGTTGTTGTACACAAAGTTGTTATGCTAAGTTAAACTGTTGATTAATTATTCACTCACTTAGCGTTATGATAATCCCCCACATTAACACTTCTTGCAGGTTATAAATATAATATGGGTGGGCAAGAAGTTGGACTGAAAGGAATGTTTGACACGAGGTGTTACTCTGATATTTGATTTGTATAAATCAATGTTATTTTTGGTTTTGAAAATAACACCCATGTTGATAAACGATGATTTGAATTAGTTCGATTTTATATGTTGATTACATAATGTAAATTATTAATGATTATTTGAACGTGCGCTTCCTGGTTTATTATATTTAAATGAGTGTAAAATGAGGGGTGTTATAAGTTGGTATCAGAGCATAGTTTTGGGTGAATTGAACATGGTAAGGTATTCAATCCCAAATCTAGAGTCGTGTTGAGTCAAACATTTCAGGGTGTGGGATTAGTAGTTGTATGAGAAAATGGTTATTAAATGTGTACTAACCTATAACAAGATGCAAGGTTGTTATTTTGGTTGCAGAGACGGAGGAACATGAGGAACCGACTGATATTCTCAACGATTCCTCAACATTCGTGGGCCAAAGTGTTTCAGGTACTTCTCGATAAGCTTGGTGAATTTAATAAGCTTGAATTGATTACTTTGCTATGATGTGATTAGTAGTAAAGTAAATTGAGTCAGACTGATATGATTTCTCAGTGATGAGTCATTGATGATTATTACTTGTAATGTGATGATAGAAATATTAATGAGAAATTCTGAATGAACTAGAGATGACATAATAAGTGTTGAAACTGTGTAGACACCTTGTTGACTAAATTATAACAGTAATGTTGTTTGAAATTAAGTGTGTCTACTATATGGAAATAAAGTATAAATCATTGTGTGATTATGATTTGATAAATGCAAGGTGTAGTTATAAATCCTTGCTAATAGAATTGTGTGATATTTGATTAAAGTGTGACTGCTCTTTCGAGAGAATATGTATTGATAATTATTTAGCTATTAAGCTATTGGAGTAAATAAAGAAAATTACAGTGAAGAATATGAGTATATTCTTGAAGTATGTAGACTGTAATTATGTGTTTATTTGAGAAAAGAAGTAATATGTTTTCTTGGATAACTAAAAACTTGTAAATAACATGTAAACGTCGAAATAATAACGTAAGTAATGACCTGAATTATAGGTCATTGAAATGTAAATAGTTGATATGTGACTCGAGGCATGAGGTGATGCCAAGTAATATGATAAAGTACTTATTACATGATATGGTAGTTTGTATTGACTGTTGATGATTAATTATATGTGTTTAGTATTACACGTAAAAGTTGTGGCATTAGTGTTTGATAATATATCATAGGTGGAAATTATGATGGTAGATTATAAATGGCTAGTTGTTATGGGAACAGCTGTAAAGAGAAATACTTAAGGAATGTGGTTAATTGATTATGTGGAATTACCTGCTCATAGAAAACAAAGTGTTTTGGGAGCAATTTAATTTAGTAGATATTATAATCAATTAACTGTTATTGAATACGTGCTTAGAATTACACGTGATGTTATTGGGTCATTAAAAATTGACATTGTGTTATGTGTTGAAAATATGATGGTGGGTTACCATGTGTTTAAAGTTGAAGATAAATTGAAATACTGACATAGGTCAGTTGTTGAATTGAAATTCTATGTGAATAAATATATACTAAAAGAGGTAATGTGTATATGTGAAATAAATATGCATACATAAAGTTGATGATGTATGTAGTAAATGAATAGTAAGTATGTATATGTTGGTAAAAGTTAGTAAACATGTTCTAGTAGTGTTGAAAAACAGAACATTGTGTGATATGTGTATAAGTGAAAGGGAATCATCTTGATTATTGATAATATGAAGTAACCTGAGAACGAAATGTGAAAAGCATAATCAAGCAACGCCTGATCACCGTTGTTACATTATGCTATGTCGCACGAACTTGTTGAGGTTATCAAGTATCAAAGAAATTTAATGTGATTGAGAGAAATTGAATATGAAATTGTGTTAAACCCCTTTAACTGTTGTCTACATGATAAAAGTTAATTAGTGAAAGTTATGATAATCAGTAAGTGAAACTTGCAAGTGTGTATGGTACTTGCATTTGTTTGAATTTGTTGAAATGTGGTTGTGTGACTAATGGGTGTGGATTACCTATTAGTGAGTCATATAGTATCCTAACGGATTACTAGTGTGTATATGGCTTGTATTAAGCCAAGTTTGAGTTAATGACTCCGTATGGTGATTGAGTCATTAATATTAGTGAAAGTATTAATTATGATTGGGTTTAATCTAAAACTTGAGATAACTACTAGATGATATATATATATATATATATATGATAAATGACATGAGTAAATAATTCATATTGTGTGCTAAATGAGTTATTAGTATTTCATTGAGTGGTAATTGATTAGAGTTATAGTGTAATGGTTTCACTTTGGTTGAATGGGCCACTGTTGTTGAATGTAATTATAAAAAAAGCTATGTTTGAGGTTAAACATAGTAGTAATGCGTTAATATTGTGGTTATTGACTTTGAAAGTTAACCATGAATAAAGAGTCTAGTGTATAATATGAAATCATTGGAATATGATTGATTTTTGTTGCGAGACAAAATTGAGAAAAGTGGTCAAACTAATTGTTGATTTGTTAATTAAATTGAAGCTGACAAATAGTCAACAGTGTTGAAAGAGTCAATTATTGGTGGAATTCTAGTAGTATTTGTTTAAAATGTGATTGAATTCCCTAAACGGGTTGATAAGTGTCAAATGGGTTGTTTATAACCCAAATGAGTTAAAAGAATTAACAAAGGTTACGAAACCTTAATTAATTGTGTTAATTTGTCTTAATATATGGATAGTGTGAATAAAAGATTGAACTCAGTAGCAAGCGATTAGTGATATGAGTTCTCAGAGGGTTAATTGAGTCACACGCCTAAATCAGGTAATGTTATGAAAATTGTGTAAAAAGGAAGAACCTTTGTTGTGGAATAACGAAGGTGTTTGTGAATTATATTATTAAGCTAAGGTCGTGCGTGTGCAGACTGTTTCGACAGTCTGTACAGACAGGTGAGCGTAACGTGATATGTATAAGGTTGTCGTGTGATCTAATGTGATAACAACGCGATGTTGAGTGATCGTGATGCGTTTTGATGTGTGTCGAAACATTGATTTCATTGTGTAGGATGGTTGCATCATGTTATATTTAAGTATACTAAAGTTGAATTGCACATGAACTTGTGCAAGTTTTATTGTTAAACCAATGGTTGAAAGAATGTGGTTTGTAAAAAGAATGATAATGTGAACCCCGAGGGGGAGAGAACTAAAATATCAAGAAATGATAATTATGATATAAACAGATAGTTGGAACTTGTAATGGGTTTTAATGACCATTGATATAAATATGTGTTGTGACTTTAAAAGGCTTAATAAAGGCTATGATCGCCCAAATAGCCTATTGTAGAGAAATGAATTAATAATAATCACATTGAGGTGAATGTGATAATATACAGTTAATGGTTAAATTTGAGAAATTGGAAATTTTGTGCCATTAATTGAGAAATGTGATATACTATGAAGCTAACAGTTGAAATTATGGAAATGATGATTATATTTCCATTATTACAGGAGTATGTGAAATCAGGTAAGTTGTTATATACTTGATGACGGGATAAAATGATAAAGTTGTGATGTAAAAGAGTTGTAAATTAAAATTAGTCAATGTAGAGGACGGTTGAATGTAGGTAATATGACATTGTGGTACGTATCCTGATTTAGCAATGTACCTGTTGATTGTGGTTTTATCTACTAAGTTTGACCTCTACTTTGCTTATTAAGGTGATATGAATTCGGATTACTTTTAAGTAAAGGATTTCATATGGTTGAAGTGATATGTGAATATTAGCCTGGTTGTTAGTCATGAACTGAATTCAACTTTCAGTGTTGTTACGTGCATTGTGGTTTTATAACCACTGTTGTTGTTATTGTTTTGTTACTAAAAGAGATAAATAGTTTTAAGTGGTATATGATGTTATAAATTGTTGTTGTTGTTAATAGTTATGTTAAAATGATTCCATAACTGAATCTGAGGTTTTGGGTAGGAAAATCGGGTCTGGGTTTTGAACCTGTTGCAGATCGCTGGAAGACAGGTAGTACCCGGCGGGTACTACCACTACCCAGCGGGTAGTCGGGTTGAGTTGTTACCCGGCTGGTAACATGCTAGCCGGCGTGTAAATAGGTTGGACCCGGGAACCCGGCTGGTAAATAAAATACCCGGCGGGTAGTTTTGTTAAATGGGTACCCGGTTGGTAATCAACCCACCCGGCTGATACTCTAGGTTTAAAACGGAGACTAACTTCTGTTACTACAAAGTGTAATTCACCCGGCTGGTTTCATGTATACCCGGCTGTTTGTCTATTCTACCCGGCGGGTAGGACGGGTACCCGACGGGTACTCCTGTAATTTCAGGATTCTGAACTTTGACCTTTGAAATGTGGTGAGTCCTATTTTAGATTAATCACTTTTGATGTTTAAGTGTTACAAAGATCAAATATGTAGGGTATATTAGCATGATGCCATATGCTTGAAATTTAGTTATAAACTAAATTTGAGAGGATGAATTGTATATCACTAATAACCAATGATTTAACGGGGTTATTATAATTGGTTATTGTTTAGTATTTTTATACTATGTGTTGAGACATGTGATCTGATTATAAAATGAGTTATCAGTTATTGGACGAGTTACTAACTCTTTTGTTTGAATTGTATTCTCAGATATGGAGAAGGCTCGGTAATATTAGACTTCTGAGCTTGCGGCTGAGGTAACGGTGAGTGGATCTTTACTCCTCAGTGTGATTTAGTTGTAACAGGTTTGGTTACAATGGGTAAAAGTATTATTACTGCTTTTGTTGCCATGATGATTTTGGTTTAATAGTAATAATACTATCGATATACTGATTAGTCTGATGTGTGACTTGATGAATATGTGAATATGTGATCACAGAAGAAAGTTGGCCTCTTGGTATTATTTGTTATTATTGGCCTTCGGGCATCAGTTGCTAATGAGGTCAACAGGTTGAACTGGTTGGTTGGGCTAGTTGGTTATCGTGTGAATTACACAGGGTTTTACTTTATATGTTGTGTGTAGAACCTGTGTTTGAGGATAATGACTACTAGCTATCGGTCTCATCCTTTATGGCCATACGGATATGGTTGGATAAGTGTTATTGGGGAGCCACCCGGGTATTATGGTATTCCCCAGAGCCACCGATCCTCATTATTAAATAGTGAAATTGTTGAACAGTTGCATAGTTGAATAGTTGACCAGTTGAATAGTTGTCCAGTTAAATTGTTGAACAGTTGTATTGTGTACTTGTGTGTTTCAGGTCAGTTATTGTACACAAAGTTGTTATGCTAAGTTAAACTGTTGATTAATTATTCACTCACTTAGCGTTATGATAATCCCCCACATTAACACTTCTTGCAATAAGTTGGACTGAAAGGAATGTTTGACACGAGGCGTTACGCTAATATTTGATTTGTATAAATCAATGTTATTTTTGGTTTTGAAAATAACACCCATGTTGATAAACGATGATTTGAATTAGTTCGATTTTATATGTTGATTACATAATGTAAATTATTAATGATTATTTGGACGTGCGCTTCCTGGTTTATTATATTTAAATAAGTGTAAAATGAGGGGTGTTATACGTGGTATAATTTACGCTTATACGTCATTATCGATCTTTGATGGTTTGACGGTAGGTTATAGGGATGAGCATGCACACCAAAATACCGAAACTGAACCGGTACCGAACCGGCCCCGTACCGACCGATACAAGTGGTACGGTACTCGGTATCTTATTTGGGGCAAAAAAAACCGGTACCAACCAGTTCGGTACCGGTATGGTACATGCACACCAAAATACCTAAACCGAACCGGAACCGAACCGGAACCGCACCGGTCCCAGACCGAACTGGTACCGAACCAATACAAGTGGTACGGTATTCGGTATTTGATTTGGGACCAAAAATAAACCGGTACCAACCGGTTCGATCCGGTTCGGTACCGATACGGTACCAAGCTCACCTCTACTAGGTTATGATACGTACGGCTATTAATCTTAATACATAATAAAATCAATTACATTAAGAGCACTGAAAGATACCACATTAATAAAACCTCTCGAGTAAAAGATAATTTATTTGTATCAAAATTTGGTATTTATACCACTATTATTTTCTACATCATTAATTATGCTTTTAGTTTTATAGTTGACCTAGTATTATAATTTTGCGTGGTCTTTTAGAGTTAGGGTAAAAGGTATGAATTGGTAATATATTCTTATTTTTGTCTTAAAGTGGGTAAATATTAATTTTATTTAAAAATTTCGCATTCAACGTGGGCTATAATTAAAAAAAAAATACTAGTAGTAGGTTACTCAACCTCAAAAAGTTATTAAATAAGTAAACAAGTTAGCCCACATAATCACAAATACAAACAAAACATACCAGGTTACTCACAATGGAACAAAAAATAAGACTTTGTATTCGGCATTGGAATAAAATGAGTATGTTACCCACTTTAAGACAAAAATAAGAGTATGTTATCAATTTATAGCTTTTACACTAAAAGTTACCTCTTACCTCTTACATGATCTTTTGAGTAAGGTTCAAATGAGTACACCAATTTTGAGTGAGAATGAGAGAACCAATAGATTTATGTCATGTGTCACTTTATTCTCCCTCCTCCACATTTTTTAAAATTAAATATTTCACAAATGGTAAATCGAAAAATCATGAAAATTGCACCATAAAATTCAGCATTTTCTCCTCTTCGATTTGCCGTCCCTCAAGGCATACTTTCGACAACTTTTTTTTTTCTTCCATTTTTTAATGGGTTTTAAAAATTAGTAACACATGTGTTAGTGATTGGTTATACATTTAATTTGTGGTTAAGGCCATGGTTTAGGGTTATGGTTAGGGTTTAGTAGGGTTTGGGGTTTATTAGGGTTTAGGGTTTAGTAGGGTTTAGGGTTTAGTATGATTTAGGGTTTAGAGTTTTGTAAAGCGTTTAGGGTTTGGGGTTCCTCAAACCCTAAACCCTAACCCCTAACCCCTAAACCCCAAACCCTAAACCATAAACGCAACACTGTAACACATGTGTTAGTAAATGTGAAACCCACCAAAGAAATAAAAAAAAAAAATTCGTCAAAAGTGTTGTGGGTAGATTTTTACTAACCTTTGCAGGATCCTAATTATCATCATATGTACGTCTTGCTGGTATGAAAGTCGTTTATATTTTATATTCATATCTCAGGATAATAATGGTTTTTAAGTCTGTTTTCAGGATTACGGATACATGTAAGGATCCTGGATATATTGTTATTATTTATCTTGCAGGATCCTATTCAGGATATATTTATCTAACACAATTATGCAGGATTCTGGACCAAGAAGATATTTGTTTAAGGATCCTTTGATCAATCTCGGAGTACACATAGCTCAGGATCCTGGACTTATCTTAGTTAAGGATCTTGAACTATATAACACGTTTATTTTTCTTGAGTATTGACCAGGTCTTGGGAGGACGCGTCGACTGAACTGTACTCTTGATTATGTGGTGAGCTCTTGATACGATTTTATGAAGATCAAGTCGCCAGCACGTGTAAAATGAAGTTAAAAGAGACGTTGGGAGTCTTCATCATTCCTCGGAGGATCCCTGATTTCTCGGAATTATTGTTATACACTCTTAGTATTTAAACGAGGCTCGGATGATCATTTAGGTTAACGGATACTTGCTATTTTTCACCTGTAAACACTCACACACTCTGCTATTATTCTCGTTCACGATCATTTCATCAACACCTCTAATATCACTGTCAACCGATCGTGCAAGATTAAAAGCATGAGCTAAACTGGTAGCCAACCTTACAGTAGTACGGTAGTTATGAGGTAAGGTATCCACAAACTGTTCGATTCGAGTTTTATCATCAGGAACCCAATGTTGAACAAACCGAAGCTTTTCTGTAAATTGGGCTATTAAATCATCAATGGTCATATTATCTTTCAACTGAAGATTCACAAATTCTCTCCTAATCCGAGCCATATCAAAATCAGAGCAATATTGATTACACACTGCTTGGTGAAAATCTTTCCATTGGATAGATTCCTTCTGTTGTTCGGTTAAATGACCTGTCACTGAATCCCACCAAACCATTGCTTCATCTTTCATACAGTGGACAGCAAACATAACCTTGGATTCTTCCTCACAACGCGTCACACTAAATTTGCGTTCCATATCTCTTAACCAATTTAAAGTCACAGTTGGATTCGTACTTCCATGAAACACCGGTGGCTTACTAGACATGAAAGTTTTGAAAGAACACACCTTACTAGTTTGAGACGATGGACTAGCACCAAAAACAGAAGTTTGTTGTTGAGCAAGTAGTCTAGCTGCTTCTTCCTCAGCTTTCTTTTTAAATTCTCTAAGAATTATCAACTCATCCTCCATTTCGTGTATATACTCATCCCTATTCGCTTCTTCTCCAACTGTATGAGAGACACCATCGTGATCATGTTGCTCAGTATTAGTTTCAAAAGGCGGAGCTTCAATCCGGGAAGCATTATTGGGGTTGGTGGTCGGTTGCTCATTATCTGCCATTTCTGAAATCAACACAACACTTGAAATCTGTTAATCGTTAGTACCTATCTACTAACAATTATCAACAATGCTAAATCCCATAACCAGAAAAGTTTGACATACCGTGCTCTAGTTTTGGGATTGAACATTCTTCAATGCTCAATTAACCCAAAACCACGCTCTGATACCAACTTATAACACCCCTCATTTGATATAACAATATTATATTAAGAACACGGAAGCGTAGAAATTTAAACAACTTTATAACTTTACATTATATTAATTTACATAAACAGTTTATAAGTTAAAGTCACACTGACTTGAAACAGTTCCAAAGATTACATAGGTCGGGGTATTATATAAAACCAACTAGTTTAGTACAAAAAGGATCAGAGTAGCTTGCTGTCAAACTATCCTTGCTTCCAAAAGCATCCCATTCCTGCTACCCATTAAGCTACAAAATCTGCAGGAATTAAAGATGAGGGATTAGCACATAGCTAAGTGAGAGAGTTCAACACCCAACATTCAACTTAGCATAACCATTAACTACAACAATCAACAACAACTTAATAATGAGGATCGGTGGTTCTGGGGATAACCATAATACCCGGGCGGCTCCCCAAGAACTCTTATCCAACCATATCCGTATGGCCATAACGGACGAGACCGATAGCTAGTGGTTATCCTACTCAGATACAGTTCAATACACACAACATATGAAGCATATCCCTGTATCATTCACACGATAACCAACTAACCCAACCAACAGTTCATCAACTTGTCGACCTCATTGGCAACCAATATCTAAAGATCACACATAGCACATAGTGATACAATCAACAATAATGATTAAACAACTCTATAATCATATCTACAATTACCCGTTGTAATCAAATGATCACAACTAAATCAAATGGTGAGTTTCGAATCCACTCACCTATACCTCAGTAGTCACCACACTCAGCTTCTAAATCACTGAGTCTTTGGGGTATCTGAAACATCACAACAAGTAATGAGTTAGTTACTTGTCTCATGACATACATATATTTATTAAACAGATATATGTATATAAAAGTGCCACTAAAACATCAATAAAGTGCCACTAAAGGAATATCATATATAATACTCATTTGACCTTAAACTCTTCTACTAAGTCTCAAAACTCATTAGAATTATCCACATTATAACATATATTTTCAATTGAAAAGTGCCACAAGAGTACCACCTAAATGCCACTAAAGGAATGTGACATAAGAAGTGCCACTAAAAACACCACCTTCTAAACACTTATGCATTTTCAAAATTTGCAAACCCATCAAAATTAAACATGCAAACGCGATCCGGGTTCAATGGGTTGGGATCGCGTTCTTCAGTTGAAAAACATTCGGTAACCGAAAAGCACTAGCAAACGCGATCCGGATATTTGGCCAGGATCGCGTTTCCAAGGCCAAAACTTGACTGAGACATTTTATAACTAGGGAACGCGATCCGGACTCGAGGCTGGGATCGCGTTGAGCTGCGTTTCAGCTCAGGTACAGACCTGCAACTACATTTCAGCTCGAACCAAACTTAACCAAATCACTAAGTTCCAGTTACAATTCGACTTAGCCACGTTTTTAACATCAAATACCATCATACTACACCTATATAACATTAACCAACAACAATAACATTCAATTACACTAAATTCACACCAAAATCATGAAATCCATTAAGTTTCCAACTAAATTCAATCATAACTCAAGAACATGGATTTACTCTATATCATCAAACAATAATCATCATATAGCATCTCATATTACAAGAAATCATCATTCAAACTCAAGGAATCAATTCAATTCATCCAATTCCTATCTAACCTATTTTCATGAAATAAGCTCAATTACCTTTCAAAGTGAAGAAGATGATGATGAATAGAAGAAGATGATAGCAACTAGCTTGAATCACACTTCAACTTGATTAGTTCTTGATTAATGATTGATTTGAATTGTAAAGATGTGAATCTAGGGTTTGATCTTGGTTCATAAAATGAAATTGGGGAAAGTAACCAAATAAAAGGTCGGCCATTATTTTTAACCGACTTAACATTGTGGGTATTTTATACCCGCTCTAAATCTATTGCCTGGAACCTAAAAATCAACTGCGAGAAATTTATTTTATTGTACTGTCAACTTTAATAGTTTAAAATAAGCAACATTTCACTATCCACAATAAGTCCTGAGACCTATTTCACCAATGTAACACCCGCCAAATTAGGACTAGTAATTAGTGTCTAATCATAAGTTAATACATGTAATTAGTTCTGTGTTAGGCTAATTTATGTATCGAAATATATATATTGATGAATATATACGATTATGCGATTTGATTAAATCGTACGCAAATTAAATCGAATGTATTTCGGTTCCATAAATACGGACGTTGGTGACCAATTTTATTAAATAACGCAACATTATTTAGTAACGCTATTATATCAAAAATATTATTATGATAATATTTCGTATTCATTTCGGATCGTACAAACAAAACTTATATGATTTAAAAATGTAAAACGCGCAAACAAACTAAGTTACATTTTATAATTTTCGGAACTTAAATAATTCAACTAAAATATTTAGTAATTTTTCCGTATCTTAAAACTATATTTAAACGTATAAAAATCATTTAACGTTTGAATGACGGAGAAAACGAACACCACGCGGAGCGCGGGGCGAAGACTGAAAGTGAAGGATAACCTCCACCTCCTCCTCTCTTTCCTCATTCAATTCACTTCCACTCTCTCTCTCTTCTTTCTCTTTCTCTTCTTTCTCTCTAAAAACACCATCCACCTCCATCATACAAAATCATCAAATAACAACATCAAACGCACTCGAATCACCAATATTTTTAGAGATTCACGACCACCTCGCAACGATCTACATTCCTATCTTTCCGGATTTCCATTTCGGCAATTTGTAAGTTTTCGACAAAATCCCGAAATCTCTCGATTTTTAGTATTTTTCATTTGTAGATGTTATTATAACTTGTATATGTCCATTACAATGTTTAGAACACGAATTTATAGCTTGAAAACGAGTTTAAAACGGATTTTTGGCCGGAAAAACCTTAACAGCCGGACTTTCTGGGCTGATGTTAATCCATGCGACACAAGCCTTGTGTCGCATGTTGTGTCGTATTTTGGCCCTTGTGTCGTATAAAAGCCTCTATGTCGCACCTTGTGTCGTACCAAATAATTAGTGTCGCAAGTCTCGCGACACAACCACTATGTCGCAAACCCCATACGACACAATCACTATGTCGCTGTTGAATCAGCATCTCGCATCTATGCGACACAACCCTTGTGTCGTATAGACATTGTGTCGCACTTCTATGCGACACAACTCTTGTGTCGCATAACCACTTTTGTGTCGCATATTGTGTCGCAAAACACAGAAAACTAAGATTTTTACTAAGTGTCGAGACTCGAAATTAACACTCGATTTTACCCGAATTCAGATCCCAGATGTGTTTTTCGTCAAAGCAATATAGTAGAAATAAAAATTTTCCAAGCTGACCTGGCAGCTCGACCCCAGCCAGGGGCTGCCGCCCCTTGGACCCCGCTACCAGGGGCGCTGCCCCCGGACCCCCGTACTTAGATTCCGTAACGGCTTCTAGAACACAATCAAAACACATTTTTTTTCAAGTAAAACGCCACGAAATCAAAATAATAATAGTTGAGATTATTATTACAAATCCGTCACCAACGGGCCGTACATGTTTTCAAACACTTAACAAATCAACCAAATCGTAGTAATTTGGATATATATATAGTTGTGTAATAACTACAAGGGTGATCTTTTGAGATACCCAATCATAATTATAACCATCGCGTGTCGTGGACACCCTCAGGTTACAAGTCTTTGGACTTGATACTCGGCTAATCAACTTACGTTTGTTTAAATGCTTTCAGACTCAGGTGAGTCTCATAGCCCCTCTTTTTACTGTTTTACTCAGGGGTGTGATATATTGCTCAATTTTAACATGTGAACGCAAGTACAAACATTTCATATACTACATGAGTTTTTCACAACTAATCATTTAAAGTCCTCCGTCAGCATAGTTGTTAATACGTTGTAGCGTGAATATTAGTATATGGTACCATATAGGATTGACCTTCCTCGTTCGGGTTAGCAAGCACTAATCGGGTAAACAGACGTACTAATATTTGGGAAGACGAATGTTGATTAGGCATTCGTGGAGGCACCTCGCCCGGAATTCTCTATAGGGGACCCGGCCCTCGAGTTAAGCTCAACTATGTGCTCATGGCTGTATACACGATTATTATCATTATCAATTGTTGGATGCAATTCAATCATTATTTAAATCTTGCGGTTCATACGATGTTACTGGATTTCAAACCTGTGAGCTCACCAGCTTTTAGCTGACCTTTTAGCATGTATCGCAGGTACCAAGCAATAGGATGTTTCTGCTTCAGGACTTTAGCTCGAGTCAGCATACAGACGATTGAGATTTTCTTGCATTAGTATATTTTGTACAAGTACTTATGTACTAAAATCTCCTTTTATTTAAACTCGAGCTATGTAAAGCTATAAATGTTGTAAACATTTCAATTATCAATATATTTTGTTAAAACGACGCATATAGAGTCGTTTACTATATATCTTTGTGCTTTGTTATTGATTAGTAACACCCAAATCGTGCTTCCGCAAATCAATCAAATTTGGGGGTGTTACAGATTGGTATCAGAGCCTAAGGTTATAGTGAACTAGGTTGCATTTAGTGGACCTAGACTATGATCATTAGGCAGTACTCCTTATTAGGTATAACTGGTTCAGTGATTACATCATACGAGTTTAATTTAACATAGCTTGATCAACTATGTACAATTAAGCAAAGATGATGTAAGATCCGAAAGTAGTTATGGCTGAACAGGGTACACTAGAAGACTCTGACCTAGAGAGAACAGAGACTTAAACATGTTTATGCTAGACACTCAATAGGCTATATTATATAGGAACTATATGAATGTAGGCCTCAATCTTACTAACGCTTTGTCTCAGAAATGGAAAACATCCCATCCAATTCATCGCGCTCTCAATCCGGGTCGCAGAACCCAAGGGTAGCTAGGAGGAACGCCAGGTTGCCTCGAGCTCGCCCGTACCCCACTCACCCCACTTTGCCGGCCATAGCTGCTAGGGTGAACAAACACGAGCAGCGACTTCGCACCATGGATGTCGTGTTGCAGGAAACGAACGAAAACTGGAGACTTACATCCCTCGAACGCATCGCACAAGTCTCTGAGGATCACGAAACCACCGTTAATAACGTAGACATCCTTCTCAACAAAGTGGTGGAGATAAGCGTGGAAACCGCTCTTTTGAAACACAGACTAGAAGAGTGTGAACAACGCTCACGGGAAACGGAAGAATATACCCGTGGATTGGTACAACGACTAGCATTGGCTGAAGATAATGCCCGACAAGCCAGCAGACTTGCAAATACGGTGGATCGTCTCATCGAAATGATGGAGCAGATTAATCTACGTTAAGACTAGTGTAGACCTTGTCTTGTAATCTATCTTGTAGTCTAATGACTATGTAGCGCTACTCTATAATTAGTCGGATGTAACAATTCCCGACACCTTTTGTAATACATCCGTAGGATGTAACCTTTGAACTCGTATTATCTATCAAATGTTCCTTGTTGTTTCTACTTATACCCAATTGCCATAATTCTTTTTCGTATTGATGTTATGTATTACCGCCTTTATACATGTACATCCGAGATATATACAATTTTCTTACAAAATCTCATGTATCTTCATTTCTTTTATTGAAGAATCATGCCGCCAAAGTCAAGACCATATACCGATGCTCAGCTTACATCACTCATAACCCTGGCTGTGACTGAAGCCTTGGCTCGGAATACCCCACCAAATTCCACAAGGAAAAGTGATGCCGCTGAAACCCCCGCTACTAAACCTTGTTCTTACAAGGACTTTCAGAGCTGTAAACCCTCAAGCTTCAAGGGTTCTGAAGGAGCCATCGGACTGATAAGATGGTTCGAAAAGATGGAAACCGTTTTCCGTGTCAGCAAATGCGCGGAGAACGACAAAGTAAACTTCGCCACCTGCTCTCTCGAAGATGATGCCCACTCTTGGTGGAACTCATATACCCAATCAGTGGGTGCTGACACTGCCTACCAACTCTCTTGGGAGGACTTGAAAGCAAAACTCACTGCCAAATACTGCTCAATCGCCAAACTCCAAAAGCTAGACGAGGAGTTCTGGAACCTAAAGGTTCAGGGTGGTGATATCGATGGTTATACCACCAGATTCCAACAACTTGCCGCCCTCCGCCCAGCTATGGTGAGCACGGAACCTGATAAAATCAGGAAGTACATCCTTGGCCTTCCTGAGCCTGTTCGGGGGCATGTCGCCTCTTCCAACCAAACCACCATTGACGGTGCAATCCTATTGGCCCAAGACCTGATGTCAATGAGCCAAGATTCTGAACCACCTACTTCATCCTCCCACAACAACAAACGAAAGTGGTCCGACTACCACAATAACCACTCCAACCAACAAAACAAGAAACCCGACACCATCAAAGCCTACAACACCACCACAGACATCACACGGGGCTACACTGGGAACAAACCCTATTGTTCCAAGTGCAGTCGCCACCATGAAGGTTCCTGTGGTCCCTTTTTCAACAATTGCAAGAGGTACGGCCACATCACCAAAGATTGCAATTCTCCTGCCAACAACAATTCCAACAACAACATCAGACCACCCAAAGTCTGCTTTGAGTGTGGGAAACCCGGGCACTTCAGGGACACGTGCCCAAAGCTGAAGAATAACAACAACAACAACAACAACCGCAGCAGCAACAACAACAACACCCGAAGAAGAGCCTTCGTCATCAAATCCGGGGACGCCCACCAAGACCCGAATGTGGTCTCGGGTATGTTCCTCCTCAACAACTTAACTGCTTCTGTCCTATTTGATACTGGTGCTGATAGAAGCTTTATCTCTGATGACTTTTGCCCACTACTTGACATCACTCCTGTTGCCTTAGATGTTAAGTACACTGTAGAACTAGCGAATGGGAAACTTATAGAAACAAATAGTGTGATACCTAATTGCACTTTAAACCTAGCTGACGAAACCTTTTCAATTGATCTTGTACCCGTCGAAATTGGAAGTTTCGACGTCATTATTGGAATGGACTGGTTGTCCAAGCACCGAGCCGAAATCATTTGCTACGATAAGATCGTCCGTATCCCACTCGCCATCGGTAGAACCTTGATCATACAGGGGGAGACCGGTGGGACGAGGCTCAACATCATTTCTTGCTTAAAAACCCGAAAATTTCTGAGAAAGGGTTACCCTGCAATACTCGCACACATCACAGAGAAGAAGTCGGAAGAGAAGCGACTTGAGGATGTGCCGATTGTTAAAGATTTTCCCGAAGTCTTTCCGGAAGAACTACCTGGTCTACCTCCACCTAGACAGGTTGAGTTTTCTATTGATCTCGTGCCGGGTGCCGCACCGGTGGCCCGCGCACCGTATCATTTAGCCCCATCCGAACTTCAGGAGTTGTCTACCCAGTTACAGGAACTCCTGGATAGAGGATTCATTAGACCGAGTTCTTCACCTTGGGGAGCTCCGGTCTTATTTGTTAAAAAGAAGGACGATTCATTCCGAATGTGCATCGATTACCGAGAATTGAACAAATTGACCGTCAAAAACTGATACCCACTCCCTCGCATTGATGATCTATTCGACCAACTTCAGGGTTCAAGTTTCTACTCAAAAATCGACCTGCGATCAGGATATCATCAGTTACGAGTTCGCGACACCGATATTCCAAAAACTGCTTTCAGAACTCGTTACGGGCACTACGAATTCCAAGTGATGCCCTTTGGTCTAACCAACGCACCGGCTGTATTCATGGATCTCATGAACCGGGTGTGTAAACCTTACCTCGACAAGTTTGTCATTGTCTTTATCGATGACATACTCATTTACTCGCGCAACGAGCAAGAGCATGCGCAACACCTCAAAACCATCCTTGAACTACTTAGACTCGAGGAGCTTTATGCCAAATTCTCTAAGTGTGAGTTCTGGATAAAAACAGTTCAATTCCTTGGTCATGTGATCGACAGTCAGGGAATTCACGTTGACTCATCAAAAATCGAGGCTATCAAAGACTGGCAAGCACCCACCTCTGCAACTGAAGTACGCCAATTCTTGGGTCTTGCTGGGTACTATCGGCGATTCATTGAAAATTTCTCCAGAATAGCTCAACCACTCACGGTACTGACTCAGAAGGACAAAAGGTTCGATTGGACCGATAAACAAGAGTCAGCGTTCCAACTTCTGAAACAAAAGCTTTGCAGTGCTCCCATTCTATCCTTACCCGAAGGCACTGATGACTTCGTGGTATACTGCGATGCTTCCCATCAAGGTCTCGGTTGCGTGCTGATGCAACGGGACAAAGTCATTGCCTATGCCTCACGACAGCTGAAAATTCACGAAAAGAACTACACCACTCATGATCTCGAACTTGGAGCTGTCGTTTTTGCTCTCAAAATCTGGAGACATTATCTCTACGGCACTAAGTGCACAATCTTTACCGATCATAAAAGTCTCCAACATATATTCGATCAGAAGGATCTCAATATGAGGCAACGTTGATGGGTCGAGTTACTCACCGATTACGATTGCGAGATCAAGTACCATCCATGGAAGGCTAATGTTGTAGCCGATGCCCTCAGTCGAAAGGAACGACCAAAACCCCTTCGAGTCCGAGCCCTTAGTATGACCATTCACAACGATCTTGCCATTCAGATTCATACCGCTCAGATCGAAGCCCTGAAACCGGAAAACATCAAAAATGAAGCCTTACGGGGTATTGACAAACAATTTGAAACCAAATCTAACGGGATTAGGTATTTCTCAAACCGAATCTGGTTGCCTAATTTCGGGAACCTACGAGACTTGGTGATGGATGAGGCTCACAAGCCCAAATATTCTATCCATCCGGGATCCGATAAGATGTACCACGGAATCAAGGAATTCTATTGGTGGCCGAACATGAAAGCCGAAATCGCCACTTATGTCAGCAAGTGTCTTACTTGTTCGAAAGTCAAAACCGAACATCAGAAAGCTTCTGGTTTACTCCAACAACCTGAAATCCCTGAATGGAAATGGGAACAAATTGCCATGGATTTCATAACCAAACTACCCAAGTCGGCGAGCGGTTGCGATACCATTTGGGTGATCGTCGATCGTCTCACCAAATCTGCTCATTTTCTGGCAATCAAAGAAAACGATAAAATGGAACGCCTTGCACAGATCTACATCAAAGAAATCGTTTCTCATCACGGCGTTCCAATCTCAATCATCTCTGACAGAGATGCCCGCTTTACCTCTCACTTTTGGCAATCACTTCAAAAAGCATTGGGTACTCGTCTCGATATGAGCACCGCGTACCATCCTCAAACCGATGGCCAAAGTGAACGAACCATTCAGACACTGGAAGATATGCTACGCGCCTGCGTAGTTGATTTCGGTACAAACTGGGAAAGACATCTACCGTTGTGCGAATTCTCGTACAATAACAGCTATCACGCCAGCATTAAGGCTGCACCTTTTGAGGCACTGTACGGTCGTAAGTGCCGATCACCGATCTGTTGGACTGAAGTGGGAGACAGTCAACTCACTGGTCCTGAACTCATACATGCCACCACTGAGAAAACTGTGGAAATCCAAAACCGACTCAAAGCCGCACGTGATCGTCAGAAAAGTTACGCTGACGTGAGACGCAAACCACTCGAGTTCCAAGTTGGGGATCGAGTACTATTAAAAGTATCGCCTTGGAAAGGCGTCATCCGTTTTGGCAAACGAGGGAAGTTAAATCCCAGGTACATCGGGCCTTTTGAGATCCTCGAACGGATTGGCCCCGTATCTTATCGATTGCAGCTGCCATCCGAACTCAGCAGCGTGCACCCTACTTTTCACATTTCTAACTTGAAGAAATGTCTGTCTGATGAGACGCTAATTATCCCCCTCGATGAAATTCGTGTTGACGACAAACTTCATTTCGTTGAGGAACCTGCCGAAATCATGGACCGTGAGGTCAAGCAACTAAAACAAAGTCGTATTCCCATCGTCAAGGTCAGATGGAATTCGTGGCGTGGTCCGGAATTCACCTGGGAACGGGAAGACCAAATGCGACTCAAATATCCTCAGCTATTCTCCGATTCTACATCAAACGCGACCTCGAGTTAAATTTCGGGACAAAATTCTTCTAACAGGGGGAGAATGTAACACCCGCCAAATTAGGACTAGTAATTAGTGCCTAATCATAAGTTAATACATGTAATTAGTTCTGTGTTAGGCTAATTTATGTATCGAAATATATATATTGATGAATATATACGATTATGCGATTTTATTAAATCGTACGCAAATTAAATCGAATGTATTTCGGTTCCATAAATACGGACGTTGGTGACCAATTTTATTAAATAACGCAACATTATTTAGTAACGCTATTATATCAAAAATATTATTATGATAATATTTCGTATTCATTTCGGATCATACAAACAAAACTTATATGATTTAAAAATGTAAAACGCGCAAACAAACTAAGTTACATTTTATAATTTTCGGAACTTAAATAATTCAACTAAAATATTTAGTAATTTTTCCGTATCTTAAAACTATATTTAAACGTATAAAAATCATTTAACGTTTGAATGACGGAGAAAACGAACACCACGCGGAGCGCGGGGCGAAGACTTAAAGTGGAGGATAACCTCCACCTCCCTCCTCTCTTTCCTCATTCAATTCACTTCCACTCTCTCTCTCTTCTTTCTCTTTCTCTTCTTTCTCTCTAAAAACACCATCCACCTCCATCATACAAAATCATCAAATAACAACATCAAACGCACTCGAATCACCAATATTTTTAGAGATTCACGACCACCTCGCAACGATCTACATTCCTATCTTTCCGGATTTCCATTTCGGCAATTTGTAAGTTTCCGACAAAATCCCGAAATCTCTCGATTTTTAGTATTTTTCATTTGTAGATGTTATTATAACTTGTATATGTCCATTACAATGTTTAGAACACGAATTTATAGCTTGAAAACGAGTTTAAAACGGATTTTTGGCCGGAAAAACCTTAACAGCCGGACTTTCTGGGCTGATGTTCATCCATGCGACACAAGCCTTGTGTCGCATGTTGTGTCGTATTTTGGCCCTTGTGTCGTATAAAAGCCTCTATGTCGCACCTTGTGTCGTACCAAATAATTAGTGTCGCAAGTCTCGCGACACAACCACTATGTCGCAAACCCCATACGACACAATCACTATGTCGCTGTTGAATCAGCATCTCGCATCTATGCGACACAACCCTTGTGTCGTATAGACATTGTTTCGCACTTCTATGCGACACAACTCTTGTGTCGCATAACCACTTTTGTGTCGCATATTGTGTCGCAAAACACAGAAAACTAAGATTTTTACTAAGTGTCGAGACTCGAAATTTACCACTCGATTTTACCCGAATTCAGATCCCAGATGCGTTTTTCGTCAAAGCAATATAGTAGAAATAAAAATTTTCCAAGCTGACCTGGCAGCTCGACCCCAGCCAGGGGCTGCCGCCCCTTGGACCCCGCTACCAGGGGCGCTGCCCCCGGACCCCCGTACTTAGATTCCGTAACGGCTTCTAGAACACAATCAAAACACATTTTTTTTCAAGTAAAACGCCACGAAATCAAAATAATAATAGTTGAGATTATTATTACAAATCCGTCACCAACGGGCCATACATGTTTTCAAACACTTAACAAATCAACCAAATCGTAGTAATTTGGACATATATATAGTTGTGTAACAACTACAAGGGTGATCTTTTGAGATACCCAATCATAATTATAACCATCGCGTGTCGTGGACACCCTCAGGTTACAAGTCTTTGGACTTCATACTCGGCTAATCAACTTACGTTTGTTTAAACGCTTTCAGACTCAGGTGAGTCTCATAGCCCCTCTTTTTACTGTTTTACTCAGGGGTGTGATATATTGCTCAATTTTAACATGTGAACGCAAGTACAAACATTTCATATACTACATGAGTTTTTCACAACTAATCATTTAAAGTCCTCCGTCAGCATAGTTGTTAATACGTTGTAGCGTGAATATTAGTATATGGTACCATATAGGATTGACCCTCCTCGTTCGGGTTAGCAAGCACTAACCGGGTAAACGGACGTACTAATATTTGGGAAGACGAATGTTGATTAGGCATTCGTGGAGGAACCTCGCCCGAAATTCTCTATAGGGGACCCGGCCCTCGAGTTAAGCTCAACTATGTGCTCATGGCTGTATACACGATTATTATCATTATCAATTGCTGGATGCAATTCAATCATTATTTAAATCTTGCGGTTCATACGATGTTACTGGATTTCAAACCTGTGAGCTCACCAACTTTTAGCTGACCTTTTAGCATGTATCGCAGGTACCAAGCAATAGGATGTTTCTGCTTCAGGACTTTAGCTCGAGTCAGCATACAGACGATTGAGATTTTCTTGCATTAGTATATTTTGTACAAGTACTTATGTACTAAAATCTCCTTTTATTTAAACTCGAGCTATGTAAAGCTATAAATGTTGTAAACATTTCAATTATCAATATATTTTGTTAAAACGACGCATATAGAGTCGTTTACTATATATCTTTGTGCTTTGTTATTGATTAGTAACACCCAAATCGTGCTTCCGCAAATCAATCAAATTTGGGGGTGTTACAACCAACTTTCACAATTAAACAGTTATATCAAATAAATTTCTAAAGCAATTTAAATACTCAATTAAATCAGAAAAATACCAGGCCACTGGAGAGGATGTTACAAATCTCCCCTCCTTAAAGAGATTTCGTCCTCGAAATCTCAACATCAACAAACAATCCAGGATATCTGGATTTCATCAACTCCTCGGTCTCCCAGGTCAAATTAGGACCTAAATTATGTCGCCACTTTACTAGTACCATAGGAATTTGTTTCTTCCTAAGTTTAGTAACCTTCCTATCTAAGATTTCAACAGGTTCTTCAACCAATTTCTGAGTTTGATCAACTTTTAGATCCTGCAAAGGAAGAATTTGCGACTGATCTTCAACATTGCATCTTCTTAGATAATACACATTAAACGTGTCATGAATACCAGCAAGTTCAGGTGGGAGATCTAATAAAACAGACTGCTCATTTACAACTTGGCGAATTTTGAATGGCCCAATATATCTAGGCGCCAACTTTCCACGTTTTTCAAAACGGATCACACCCTTCCATGGAGAAACTTTGAGGTAAACTAATTCACCTTCAGAAAATACAACTAGTCGTCTTTTCGGATCTGCATACTGTTTCTGTCGGTCACGAGGAGCTTTCAACTTTTCACGTGCAATTGCAACTTTGTCAGCTGTCATCTGTACAATGTCGGGTCCAGCAAACTGTTTCTCACCGGCTTCCAACCAACATGTCGGTGTTCTACAACGTCGACCATACAACATTTCATACGGAGGCATACCAATACTGGAATGATACGAATTGTTATAAGTAAATTCAACCAATGGGAGATGAAAATCCCATGAACCTCCATATTCCAAAATACAAGCACGAAGCATATCCTCTAAAGTTTGAATTGTACGTTCTGACTGACCGTCTGTCTGAGGATGATAAGCTGTGCTAAGATTTACACGTGGACCCAACTCTTGTTGCAAACCTTGCCAAAAACGAGAAACAAAACGAGAATCTCGGTCTGACACAATTGACAAAGGTATACCATGTCTAGTGACAATTTCATTTATGTACAACTGAGCAAGTTTAGTCAACGAGGCAGATTCACTAGTAGCAAGAAAATGCGCGCTTTTAGTCAACCGATCAACTATGACCCAAACCATATCATTACCTCGAATAGTGCGAGAAAGTTTAGTCACAAAATCCATTGTTATATGTTCCCATTTCCACTCGGGAATTTCCAACTGTTTCAATGATCCGTACGGCTTTTGATGCTCAGCTTTAACTTGGGCACAAATATGACAAGTACCAACAAATCTAGCAATGTCAGTTTTCATTGTAGGCCACCAGTACAACGGTTTCAAATCATTATACATCCGAGTACTTTCAGGATGAATAGATAATCTAGATTTATGTGCCTCATTCAAAATCAAATCACGAATATTACCAAGTAAAGGAATCCATACTCGAGATTGATAAGTTAGTAATCCTATCGAATCTTCCACCAATTCATCTTTTTTTTTCAACATGACTTCAGATTTCAAATTAAAATCTTTCAAAGCTTCTATTTGTGCAGCTTTAATCTGAGAAATCAAATTAGAAGAAAAATCCACTCTTAAGTAATAAACTCGATCAGAAGTAACTTTTCGACTTAAAGCATCAGCGATTACATTAGCTTTGCCTGGGTGGTATTTAATTTCACAGTCATAATCCTTGATTAACTCTAACCACCGCCTCTGTCGCATATTCAATTCTTTTTGAGAAAACACATACTGCAAGCTCTTATGGTCAGTACAAACAACACATCTAGTACCATATAAGTAGTGTCTCCAAAGCTTTAAGGCAAATACAACCGCTGCAAGTTCCAAGTCATGTGTTGGAGAATTCCGTTCATGTGGTTTCAACTGTCGAGAAGCATAGGCAATAACTCTATCCCTTTGCATAAGTACACAACCCAAACCAGAATAAGAAGCATCACAGTAAACTACAAAATCATCTGTACCATCTGGTAAGGCTAAAACAGGTGCTTGACACAGCATTCGTTTTAAAGTTTGGAAAGCAAGTTCCTGTTGATCAGTCCACACAAACTTTTCATCTTTTCGTGTCAACTTAGTTAATGGACCGGCAAGTTTAGAGAAGTCTTTTATGAATTTCCGGTAATAACCCGCCAAACCAAGGAAACTCTTTATTTCAGAAGCAGACTTTGGGGCGTTCCAATTCATCACTACCTCAACTTTCAACGGATCCACTTTCACGCCATCATTACAAATTATATGACCCAAGAATTGAACTTCTATAATCCAAAACTCACATTTAGAAAACTTGGCATACAACTGTTCTCGTTTCAACGTTTCTAGAATCAGTCTTAAATGCATAGCATGCTCAGCTTCAGATTTTGAATATACAAGGATATCATCAATGAAAACAATAACAAATTTATCCAGAAAAGGTCGACAAACCCGGTTCATTAAGTCCATAAACACTGCAGGTGCATTCGTCAATCCAAAAGGCATAACCAGGAATTCATAGTGACCATACCTGGTACGGAAAGCGGTTTTAGAAATATCTTCATCACGAACACGAACCTAGTGATAACCCGACCTCAAATCAATTTTAGAATATACAGAAGAACCCTGCAACTGATCAAATAGGTCATTTATTCTGGGCAAAGGGTATTTGTTCTTTACTGTTCTCTTATTCAGTTCTCTATAATCGATACACATGCGAAAAGACCCGTATTTCTTTTTCACAAATAACACCGGTGCACCCCAAGGTGATGAACTAGGTCTAATGAAACCTTTATCCAACAACTCCTGTATCTGATTCATCATTTCACGAATCTCAGATGGAGCTAACCTATAGGGAGCTTTGGCTATGGGCGACGAGCCAGGAACAAGATCAATACGGTATTCTACTTCCCTAACTTGTGGTAAACCATGTAATTCATCAGGGAACACCTCTGGATATTCACAAACTACCGGAACATCAAAAACAGTTTTCTTTTCAAGTTTGGCATCAACTACATAGGCTAGATATGATTCACAACCTTTGGACAACGACTTCTTAGCCTTCATCATAGAAATCAATGGAAAAGCCAAACTATCCCGTTCTCCTCGAGCCACAACATGTGACTCTTCAGAGATTGGGATCCTAATCAACTTCTGATGACAATCAATGCTAGCTTTATTCTGACTCAACCAATCCATACCAATTATCACATCAAAACTAGGGATTGGCATCAACAAGAAAGAAATTGGAAAAGTCTGGTCATCAATCACAATGTTAGCTCCAGTTACCGAAGTGGTAACAGGAACCAACTTACCACTAGCAATTTCTACTTCTACAGGTTTTGTTATTACAGTAGGTACAAAATTCAACTTGTCACAGAAATTCACAGATATGAAAGTACAATTAGCACCCGAATCAAACAACACACACGCCGGTACAGAGTTTATAAGAAATGTACCAGTTATAACATCTTCGGTGTGCACAGCCTCATCGACTGTCATCTGAAATGCCCTACTGGTTGCGGGTGGAGGATTTTTACGCTTCTAACCTGTAGATGCAGAGCTCATAACCGAACCCGACCCCGACTTCCCCGCCTCCGGAAATTGACCCACACGATGCCCCTCCTTTTTACAAGACCAACATACAAAATTTGGATACCGACAACTCTTTATCTCATGACCCAGTTCTCCACATTTCAAACATTTATTCGTTTGCACTGTACAAGGCCCATCATGCCTAGATCTACACGAACCACACCAATTAGAACTGCCAGACGAACCACTTTTACTAACAAACTTCTTATTCTGTCGACTGCCCTGAGAACTTGATTTTCCTTTGTTAGAAGAATCAGCTCTAGACTTTGAAGAATTATTTCTAGATCGTGCTTCACGAAAACCTCTAATATCACTGTCAACCGATCGTGCAAGATTAAAAGCATGAGCTAAACTGGTAGTCAACCTTACAGTAGTACGGTAGTTATGAGGTAAGGTATCCACAAACTGTTCGATTCGAGTTTTATCATCAGGAACCCAATGTTGAACAAACCGAAGCTTTTCTGTAAATTGGGCTATTAAATCATCAATGGTCATATTATCTTTCAACTGAAGATTCACAAATTCTCTCCTAATCCGAGCCATATCAAAATCAGAGCAATATTGATTACACACTGCTTGGTGAAAATCTTTCCATTGGATAGATTCCTTCTGTTGTTCGGTTAAATGACCTGTCACTGAATCCCACCAAACCATTGCTTCATCTTTCATACATTGGACAGCAAACATAACCTTGGATTCTTCCTCACAACGCGTCACACTAAATTTGCGTTCCATATCTCTTAACCAATTTAAAGTCACAGTTGGATTCGTACTTCCATGAAACACCGGTGGCTTACTAGACATGAAAGTTTTGAAAGAACACACCTTACTAGTTTGAGACGATGGACTAGCACCAAAAACAGAAGTTTGTTGTTGAGCAAGTAGTCTAGCTGCTTCTTCCTCAGCTTTCTTTTTAAATTCTCTAAGAATTATCAACTCATCCTCCATTTCGTGTATATACTCATCCCTATTCGCTTCTTCTCCAACTGTATGAGAGACACCATCGTGATCATGTTGCTCAGTATTAGTTTCAAAAGGCGGAGCTTCAATCCGGGAAGCATTATTGGGGTTGGTGGTCGGTTGCTCATTATCTGCCATTTCTGAAATCAACACAACACTTGAACTCTGTTAATCGTTAGTACCTATCTACTAACAATTATCAACAATGCTAAATCCCATAACCAGAAAAGTTTGACATACCGTGCTCCAGTTTTGGGATTGAACATTCTTCAATGCTCAATTAACCCAAAACCACGCTCTGATACCAACTTATAACACCCCTCATTTGATATAACAATATTATATTAAGAACACGGAAGCGTAGAAATTTAAACAACTTTATAACTTTACATTATATTAATTTACATAAACAGTTTATAAGTTAAAGTCACACTGACTTGAAACAGTTCCAAAGATTACATAGGTCAGGGTATTATATAAAACCAACTAGTTTAGTACAAAAAGGATCAGAGTAGCTTGCTGTCAAACTATCCTTGCTTCCAAAAGCATCCCATTCCTGCTACCCATTAAGCTACAAAATCTGCAGGAATTAAAGATGAGGGATTAGCACATAGCTAAGTGAGAGAGTTCAACACCCAACATTCAACTTAGCATAACCATTAACTACAACAATCAACAACAACTTAATAATGAGGATCGGTGGTTCTGGGGATAACCATAATACCCGGGCGGCTCCCCAAGAACTCTTATCCAACCATATCCGTATGGCCATAACGGACGAGACCGATAGCTAGTGGTTATCCTACTCAGATACAGTTCAATACACACAACATATGAAGCATATCCCTGTATCATTCACACGATAACCAACTAACCCAACCAACAGTTCATCAACTTGTCGACCTCATTGGCAACCAATATCTAAAGATCACACATAGCACATAGTGATACAATCAACAATAATGATTAAACAACTCTATAATCATATCTACAATTACCCGTTGTAATCAAATGATCACAACTAAATCAAATGGTGAGTTTCGAATCCACTCACCTATACCTCAGTAGTCACCACACTCAGCTTCTAAATCACTGAGTCTTTGGGGTATCTGAAACATCACAACAAGTAATGAGTTAGTTACTTGTCTCATGACATACATATATTTATTAAACAGATATATGTATATAAAAGTGCCACTAAAACATCAATAAAGTGCCACTAAAGGAATATCATATATAATACTCATTTGACCTTAAACTCTTCTACTAAGTCTCAAAACTCATTAGAATTATCCACATTATAACATATATTTTCAATTGAAAAGTGCCACAAGAGTACCACCTAAATGCCACTAAAGGAATGTGACATAAGAAGTGCCACTAAAAACACCACCTTCTAAACACTTATGCATTTTCAAAATTTGCAAACCCATCAAAATTAAACATGCAAACGCGATCCGGGTTCAATGGGTTGGGATCGCGTTCTTAAGTTGAAAAACATTCGGTAACCGAAAAGCACTAGCAAACGCGATCCGGATATTTGGCCAGGATCGCGTTTCCAAGGCCAAAACTTGACTGAGACATTTTATAACTAGGGAACGCGATCCGGACTCGAGGCTGGGATCGCGTTGAGCTGCGTTTCAGCTCAGGTACAGACCTGCAACTACATTTCAGCTCGAACCAAACTTAACCAAATCACTAAGTTCCAGTTACAATTCGACTTAGCCACGTTTTTAACATCAAATACCATCATACTACACCTATATAACATTAACCAACAACAATAACATTCAATTACACTAAATTCACACCAAAATCATGAAATCCATTAAGTTTCCAACTAAATTCAATCATAACTCAAGAACATGGATTTACTCTATATCATCAAACAATAATCATCATATAGCATCTCATATTACAAGAAATCATCATTCAAACTCAAGGAATCAATTCAATTCATCCAATTCCTATCTAACCTATTTTCATGAAATAAGCTCAATTACCTTTCAAAGTGAAGAAGATGATGATGAATAGAAGAAGATGATAGCAACTAGCTTGAATCACACTTCAACTTGATTAGTTCTTGATTAATGATTGATTTGAATTGTAAAGATGTGAATCTAGGGTTTGATCTTGGTTCATAAAATGAAATTGGGGAAAGTAACCAAATAAAAGGTCGGCCATTATTTTTAACCGACTTAACGTTGTGGGAATTTTATACCCGCTCTAAATCTATTGCCTGGAACCTAAAAATCAACTGCGAGAAATTTATTTTATTGTACTGTCAACTTTAATAGTTTAAAATAAGCAACATTTTACTATCCACAATAAGTCCTGAGACCTATTTCACCAACTTTCACAATTAAACAGTTATATCAAATAAATTTCTAAAGCAATTTAAATACTCAATTAAATCAGAAAAATATCAGGCCACTGGAGAGGATGTTACAAATCTCCCCTCCTTAAAGAGATTTCGTCCCCTAAATCTCAACATCAACAAACAATCCAGGATATCTGGATTTCATCAACTCCTCGGTCTCCCAGGTCAAATTAGGACCTAAATTATGTCGCCACTTTACTAGTACCATAGGAATTTGTTTCTGCCTAAGTTTAGTAACCTTCTTATCTAAGATTTCAACAGGTTCTTCAACAAATTTCTGAGTTTGATCAACTTTTAGATCCTGCAAAGGAAGAATTTGCGACTGATCTTCAACATTGCATCTTCTTAGATAACACACATTAAACGTGTCATGAATACCAGCAAGTTCAGGTGGGAGATCTAATGAAACAGACTGCTCATTTACAACTTGGCGAATTTTGAATGGCCCAATATATCTAGGCGCCAACTTTCCACGTTTTCCAAAACGGATCACACCCTTCCATGGAGAAACTTTGAGGTAAACTAATTCACCTTCAGAAAATACAACTAGTCGTCTTTTCGGATCTGCATACTGTTTCTGTCGGTCACGAGGAGCTTTCAACTTTTCACGTGCAATTGCAACTTTGTCAGCTGTCATCTGTACAATGTCGGGTCCAGCAAACTGTTTCTCACCGGCTTCCAACCAACATGTCGGTGTTCTACAACGTCGACCATACAACATTTCATACGGAGGCATACCAATACTGGAATGATACGAATTGTTATAAGTAAATTCAACCAATGGGAGATGAGAATCCCTTGAACCTCCATATTCCAAAATACAAGCACGAAGCATATCCTCTAAAGTTTGAATTGTACGTTCTGACTGACCGTCTGTCTGAGGATGATAAGCTGTGCTAAGATTTACACGTGTACCCAACTCTTGTTGCAAACCTTGCCAAAAACGAGAAGCAAAACGAGAATCTCGGTCTGACACAATTGACAAAGGTATACCATGTCTAGTGACAATTTCATTTATGTACAACTGAGCAAGTTTAGTCAACGAGGCAGATTCACTAGTAGCAAGAAAATGCGCGCTTTTAGTCAACCGATCAACTATGACCCAAACCATATCATTACCTCGAATAGTGCGAGAAAGTTTAGTCACAAAATCCATTGTTATATGTTCCCATTTCCACTCGGGAATTTCCAACTGTTTCAATGATCCGTACGGCTTTTGATGCTCAGCTTTAACTTGGGCACAAATATGACAAGTACCAACAAATCTAGCAATGTCAGTTTTCATTGTAGGCCACCAGTACAACGGTTTCAAATCATTATACATCCGAGTACTTCCAGGATGAATAGATAATCTAGATTTATGTGCCTCATTCAAAATCAAATCACGAATATTACCAAGTAAAGGAATCCATACTCGAGATTGATAAGTTAGTAATCCTCTCGAATCTTCCACCAATTCATCTTTTCTTTTCAACATGACTTCAGATTTCAAATTAAAATCTTTCAAAGCTTCTATTTGTGCAGCTTTAATCTGAGAAATCAAATTAGAAGAAACATCCACTCTTAAGTAATAAACTCGATCAGAAGTAACTTTTCAACTTAAAGCATCAGCGACTACATTAGCTTTGCCTGGGTGGTATTTAATTTCACAGTCATAATCCTTGATTAACTCTAACCACCGCCTCTGTCGCATATTCAATTCTTTTTGAGAAAACACATACTGCAAGCTCTTATGGTCAGTACAAACAACACATCTAGTACCATATAAGTAGTGTCTCCAAAGCTATAAGGCAAATACAACCGCTGCAAGTTCCAAGTCATGTGTTGGATAATTCCGTTCATGTGGTTTCAACTGTCGAGAAGCATAGGCAATAACTCTATCCCTTTGCATAAGTACACAACCCAAACCAGAATAAGAAGCATCACAGTAAACTACAAAATCACCTGTACCATCTGGTAAGGCTAAAACAGGTGCTTGACACAGCATTCGTTTTAAAGTTTGGAAAGCAAGTTCCTGTTGATCAGTCCACACAAACTTTTCATCTTTTCGTGTCAACTTAGTTAATGGACCGGCAAGTTTAGAGAAGTCTTTTATGAATTTCCGGTAATAACCCGCCAAACCAAGGAAACTCTTTATTTCAGAAGCAGACTTTGGGGCGTTCCAATTCATCACTACCTCAACTTTCAACGGATCCACTTTCACGCCATCATTACAAATTATATGACCCAAGAATTGAACTTCTCTAATCCAAAACTCACATTTAGAAAACTTGGCATACAACTTTTCTCGTTTCAACGTTTCTAGAATCAGTCTTAAATGCATAGCATGCTCAGCTTCAGATTTTGAATATACAAGGATATCATCAATGAAAACAATAACAAATTTATCCAGAAAAGGTCGACAAACCCGGTTCATTAAGTCCATAAACACTGCAGGTGCATTCGTCAATCCAAAAGGCATAACCAGGAATTCATAGTGACCATACCTGGTACGGAAAGCAGTTTTAGAAATATCTTCATCACGAACATGAACCTGGTGATAACTCGACCTCAAATCAATTTTAGAATATACAGAAGAACCCTGCAACTGATCAAATAGGTCATCTATTCTGGGCAAAGGGTATTTGTTCTTTACTGTTCTCTTATTCAGTTCTCTATAATCGATACACATGCGAAAAGACCCGTCTTTCTTTTTCACAAATAACACCGGTGCACCCCAAGGTGATGAACTAGGTCTAATGAAACCTTTATCCAACAACTCCTGTATCTGATTCATCATTTCACGAATCTCAGATGGAGCTAACCTATAGGGAGCTTTGGCTATGGGCGACGAGCCAGGAACAAGATCAATACGGTATTCTACTTCCCTAACTGGTGGTAAACCAGGTAATTCATCAGGGAACACCTCTGGATATTCACAAACTACCGGAACATCAAAAACAGTTTTCTTTTCAAGTTTGGCATCAACTACATAGGCTAGATATGATTCACAACCTTTAAACAACGACTTCTTAGCCTTCATCATAGAAATCAATGGAAAAGCCAAACTATCCCGTTCTCCTCGAGCCACAACATGTGACTCTTCAGAGATTGGGATCCTAATCAACTTCTGATGACAATCAATGCTAGCTTTATTCTGACTCAACCAATCCATACCAATTATCACATCAAAACTAGGGATTGGCATCAACAAGAAAGAAATTGGAAAAGTCTGGTCATCAATCACAATGTTAGCTCCAGTTACCGAAGTGGTAACAGGAACCAACTTACCACTAGCAATTTCTACTTCTACAGGCTTTGTTATTACAGTAGGTACTAAATTCAACTTGTCACAGAAATTCACAGATATGAAAGTACAATTAGCACCCGAATCAAACAACACACACGCCGGTACAGAGTTTATAAGAAATGTACCAGTTATAACATCTTCGGTGTGCACAGCCTCATCGACTGTCATCTGAAATGCCCTACTGGTTGCGGGTGGAGGATTTTTACGCTTCTGACCTGTAGATGCAGAGCTCCCAACCGAACCCGACCCCGACTTCCCCGCCTCCGGACATTGACCCACACGATGCCCCTCCTTTTTACAAGACCAACACACAAAATTTGGATACCGACAACTCTTTATCTCATGACCCAGTTCTCCACATTTCAAACATTTATTCGTTTGCACTGTACAAGGCCCATCATGCCTAGATCTACACGAACCACACCAATTAGAACTGCCAGACGAACCACTTTTACTAACAAACTTCTTATTCTGTCGACTGCCCTGAGAACTTGATTTTCCTTTGTTAGAAGAATCAGCTCTAGACTTTGAAGAATTATCTCTAGATCGTGCTTCACGAAAACCTCTAATATCACTGTCAACCGATCGTGCAAGATTAAAAGCATGAGCTAAACTGGTAGCCAACCTTACAGTAGTACGGTAGTTATGAGGTAAGGTATCCACAAACTGTTCGATTCGAGTTTTATCATCAGGAACCCAATGTTGAACAAACCGAAGCTTTTCTGTAAATTGGGCTATTAAATCATCAATGGTCATATTATCTTTCAACTGAAGATTCACAAATTCTCTCCTAATCCGAGCCATATCAAAATCAGAGCAATATTGATTACACACTGCTTGGTGAAAATCTTTCCATTGGATAGATTCCTTCTGTTGTTCGGTTAAATGACCTGTCACTGAATCCCACCAAACCATTGCTTCATCTTTCATACAGTGGACAGCAAACATAACCTTGGATTCTTCCTCACAACGCGTCACACTAAATTTGCGTTCCATATCTCTTAACCAATTTAAAGTCACAGTTGGATTCGTACTTCCATGAAACACCGGTGGCTTACTAGACATGAAAGTTTTGAAAGAACACACCTTACTAGTTTGAGACGATGGACTAGCACCAAAAACAGAAGTTTGTTGTTGAGCAAGTAGTCTAGCTGCTTCTTCCTCAGCTTTCTTTTTAAATTCTCTAAGAATTATCAACTCATCCTCCATTTCGTGTATATACTCATCCCTATTCGCTTCTTCTCCAACTGTATGAGAGACACCATCGTGATCATGTTGCTCAGTATTAGTTTCAAAAGGCGGAGCTTCAATCCGGGAAGCATTATTGGGGTTGGTGGTCGGTTGCTCATTATCTGCCATTTCTGAAATCAACACAACACTTGAAATCTGTTAATCGTTAGTACCTATCTACTAACAATTATCAACAATGCTAAATCCCATAACCAGAAAAGTTTGACATACCGTGCTCTAGTTTTGGGATTGAACATTCTTCAATGCTCAATTAACCCAAAACCACGCTCTGATACCAACTTATAACACCCCTCATTTGATATAACAATATTATATTAAGAACACGGAAGCGTAGAAATTTAAATAACTTTATAACTTTACATTATATTAATTTACATAAACAGTTTATAAGTTAAAGTCACACTGACTTGAAACAGTTCCAAAGATTACATAGGTCGGGGTATTATATAAAACCAACTAGTTTAGTACAAAAAGGATCAGAGTAGCTTGCTGTCAAACTATCCTTGCTTCCAAAAGCATCCCATTCCTGCTACCCATTAAGCTACAAAATCTGCAGGAATTAAAGATGAGGGATTAGCACATAGCTAAGTGAGAGAGTTCAACACCCAACATTCAACTTAGCATAACCATTAACTACAACAATCAACAACAACTTAATAATGAGGATCGGTGGTTCTGGGGATAACCATAATACCCGGGCGGCTCCCCAAGAACTCTTATCCAACCATATCCGTATGGCCATAACGGACGAGACCGATAGCTAGTGGTTATCCTACTCAGATACAGTTCAATACACACAACATATGAAGCATATCCCTGTATCATTCACACGATAACCAACTAACCCAACCAACAGTTCATCAACTTGTCGACCTCATTGGCAACCAATATCTAAAGATCACACATAGCACATAGTGATACAATCAACAATAATGATTAAACAACTCTATAATCATATCTACAATTACCCGTTGTAATCAAATGATCACAACTAAATCAAATGGTGAGTTTCGAATCCACTCACCTATACCTCAGTAGTCACCACACTCAGCTTCTAAATCACTGAGTCTTTGGGGTATCTGAAACATCACAACAAGTAATGAGTTAGTTACTTGTCTCATGACATACATATATTTATTAAACAGATATATGTATATAAAAGTGCCACTAAAACATCAATAAAGTGCCACTAAAGGAATATCATATATAATACTCATTTGACCTTAAACTCTTCTACTAAGTCTCAAAACTCATTAGAATTATCCACATTATAACATATATTTTCAATTGAAAAGTGCCACAAGAGTACCACCTAAATGCCACTAAAGGAATGTGACATAAGAAGTGCCACTAAAAACACCACCTTCTAAACACTTATGCATTTTCAAAATTTGCAAACCCATCAAAATTAAACATGCAAACGCGATCCGGGTTCAATGGGTTGGGATCGCGTTCTTCAGTTGAAAAACATTCGGTAACCGAAAAGCACTAGCAAACGCGATCCGGATATTTGGCCAGGATCGCGTTTCCAAGGCCAAAACTTGACTGAGACATTTTATAACTAGGGAACGCGATCCGGACTCGAGGCTGGGATCGCGTTGAGCTGCGTTTCAGCTCAGGTACAGACCTGCAACTACATTTCAGCTCGAACCAAACTTAACCAAATCACTAAGTTCCAGTTACAATTCGACTTAGCCACGTTTTTAACATCAAATACCATCATACTACACCTATATAACATTAACCAACAACAATAACATTCAATTACACTAAATTCACACCAAAATCATGAAATCCATTAAGTTTCCAACTAAATTCAATCATAACTCAAGAACATGGATTTACTCTATATCATCAAACAATAATCATCATATAGCATCTCATATTACAAGAAATCATCATTCAAACTCAAGGAATCAATTCAATTCATCCAATTCCTATCTAACCTATTTTCATGAAATAAGCTCAATTACCTTTCAAAGTGAAGAAGATGATGATGAATAGAAGAAGATGATAGCAACTAGCTTGAATCACACTTCAACTTGATTAGTTCTTGATTAATGATTGATTTGAATTGTAAAGATGTGAATCTAGGGTTTGATCTTGGTTCATAAAATGAAATTGGGGAAAGTAACCAAATAAAAGGTCGGCCATTATTTTTAACCGACTTAACGTTGTGGGTATTTTATACCCGCTCTAAATCTATTGCCTGGAACCTAAAAATCAACTGCGAGAAATTTATTTTATTGTACTGTCAACTTTAATAGTTTAAAATAAGCAACATTTCACTATCCACAATAAGTCCTGAGACCTATTTCACCAACTTTCACAATTAAACAGTTATATCAAATAAATTTCTAAAGCAATTTAAATACTCAATTAAATCAGAAAAATACCAGGCCACTGGAGAGGATGTTACACTTTGATATTAAAACGTTTGCTCGACAAGGATCCACAGATTTAATCAATCTTTTTAACACAAAATATTGACTTACTAATAGATATAATCGTGTAAAAGCGTAATTATCTTGATAGTAATTTTACACCTGACCTCACAAACTAATTTTTGATCACTTAATTGCTTTAGTAATTTTTGACCAAAACAGAAAGTATGCCTTTAGGGACGGCAAATCGAAGAGGAGAAAACGCTGAATTTAATGGTGTAATTTTCATAATTTTTGGATTTGTCGTTTGTGAGATAATTGATGTTGAGGGTAAATGAGTTTTGTACATATGGAAAATTCTCTTTGTACACATGATTTGATATCATTGGTTTCCTTTATTCTCATACAAATTCCTATTCTCATTTGAACCATACCCTAGTTGTGTAAAAATGCTTTATATAGAATACGGTGCACTAATATTGTAAACTTGATCAAATTCTCCTTTTCTAGTTTGTTACTGTAGTAATTTGGATCAACTCGAAGGGAACATGAACAAACAAAATGGAATGGAAAGACTAATAGATATATAGATATTAGATTAGATTAGATATAATATAAATATATAATAAAGGTAAAAAGTGTACCAACTGAAAACCAACTAATTATATTCTGTTGAAAAACAGTGAAAGTGATGGCATATGAGCATTTGCTTATCCAAACCGTTTTGAATTTTTTATGTTAGGTTTCATGTTAGAGAATAAAGATTCCAAGACAACCACAAATTAGAAACACTATTATTATTCGATCTTTTTAATAAACAATCTATAACCTTGCTTACTTAATTTAAGGGAAATGTTTGATCAATTATTTTAGATAGATAGATACATGAATAACCGGATTATGTAGACCACTCACAATCACTGATGCATTGGTTGTTGTCACATCAACACTTCTTAAAACTGCTGCACAACTAACTGAACACTGCCAACTCTGACACTTCAATAAGTTTTTCCTGAACCCCACACAATATTTAAAACACAATATTCAATAAGTTTTTCACCACACTGCCAACCTCACACAATATTTACTTTATATATTTAAAACACAAAATTAAATAACAAAATTTCATTTAAATTAAAAACATTACATTAATTAAAATAACACACTAAAAGTAAAATAGTAGTCTGCTTCGAATCGTTGTCTTCGTATTCTTGTTGTCGCGGCTCCATACTAAGGATCCTTTTGAAGTCCAATTCATACGTACTCACCACATTTTCCCGAACTTCTTTGAGAATGTTTTTATCCTTTTTTAAACCTTGGCACTGGTTCTTGTACGGCAAATGTAATACGGACGCAAATGTGAGAAGCCACTTATGTTTTGCCAAGTGGAAAATAATTTAACTAATTTCATAAATTTCACAAATAACCCCTGCCCCAATTTTTTCCTGCAAGTCATTCTTTTCTCTCTCTTTTAACCCTAGTTCTTCTCAAATCCTCCCAAATCTCTCTCTCTCTCTCTATCCAAATCGTTAAATTATATTTGCGATTTAAAGTACGAATCAGTATATATTGTATCTTAATTCTTGTTTATCTTCTTCAATGGGCTAATTAAGTACGTAATTTCGCATTTTTAGAGTTTATCGTTGTTTACAAATTCCACAGTTGAGGATTCATCTTTTCCAGGTAACTTGGACTTGAGGAGGTGTGATGGTAAGGGGAAGAAGAAGAATGCCAAGGCTTTTGAAGAAGAATGCCAAGGCTTTTGAAGAATCAAGCTATGCATGAAGTTGTTTGTTTAATTAAGGATATTGTTGGTTGTTGATGTTTCTGTTCATCTCTGTGAGAGACAAGTAGTACATTATTGTTTTACAATTTAATTTTAATTTAAAGCTGTGATGCACTTTTTTATCTATTATGATGAACATTAATAGCTGCTATGATGCACATTTTTTTACAGTGTAATGCATGATGTTTTTACTCTTTAATGCACCATTTTTTACAATGTGATGTATCATCTTTATGCACATTTTTATATATTATGGTGAACATTAATATCTGCTATGATGCACCATTTTTTTATCTGTAATGCATTATGTTTTTACTATTTGATGCATTGTTTTTTACAATGTGATGCACCATTTTTAACAATGTGATGTACCATCTTTTTTCACCTTTCTATCTATTATGATGAACATTAATATCTTCTATGGTGCACCATTTTTTTACTCTGTAAATCATCATGTTTTTACTCTTTGATGCACCGTTTTACAATGTGATGTACCAGCTTTACTTTGTGATGCACCTTTTTCGTTAATGTTAAAATAGCAGTTTTTACAAACAACCATGAATCGATCAAAACGCACGTAATTTCTCTGATTCTGAAATCTAGTGTTTATATGCAATGAAAATTGCCCCAAATTTTAGAGATTGAGAGAGACGGTTGTGTGATGGTTGTTTGTTTGTGAGAGAGACAATTGCTCCAAATAGTCAAAATGATTTGACACTTTGCAAGTTTGGGGACCAAACTGGAAACTGCCCAACTGTCCCTACCCTAAAGTTGGTATTAATTACAAAATTGTCACCGCGTCACTCTTCCGTTCCCTTCTCTCCTTTTTTGACTTCTTCCTTGAACCACACCCTTAAACCTTTCGGTATTTTTTTATAAAGCATCTTCCAAGTTTTTAAAACAAACTTTTGTTAGCAGTCTTGGAAACCGTTTGCATCAAGTGAACTCGGATTCAACATGGAATTATTCAACATATTATTCGACATGGCATTTTTGTAGTGTGTGTATGAATTGCAGTGGGTGTGAAAATGTATTAATTATAGTGGGTGTGAAAATATATGAATTATAATGGGTATATATTTTGTTTTTTGTTTTATTAATTTTTCAATGATAAACAAAAAAATCCCAACAGAGTAACAGACCCCACTTTTCACTTCAGTTCCCTTTCTCCACACCGCTTCCCAACTGACTGATGCCCAACCGCAGCTGTTGTGCCAACAGCAGCAGCAAACTGCTGCAGACCGCAGCTCCCGTTGGGAGCCTTAGTTTAATAACTTAAACCAAAGCTTTTGAAGGGACTTTAGAACGTAACATTAGATAAAAGAATTTGTAGGGGGATATCTTATAGTCACGTATACACAAACATCATAGGGAAATAAACATAAACATCAATTTCTTGAAGCAATATTATCAATTTTAGAAAGAGAGATTTCGAAAGTAAACATAAATTTGCATCTATTTTAGCGGTGAGTAAATCATGATATAGAGTGCTTTTAGTTGTTAATAAATGGTCAGGTGTAACACCCAGTCAAAAAGTCAAAATTCGCGCCAAATTTAAACTTTGAATAATTGTATTATTATATGCAATTATAACCAAGTAATCGAAAATTTATATATTTATGTATATAATACACAATGATTATTTAGTAATCGCAATTAAAAGAATCTAATAGAACTCAGAATAACGCGACCAAATTTCGGTAACAAAAATTTTATACATAATGTTTTATTATATAGATTTAACATTATACACTTTGGGGAAAAATATTAAACATTAAAAATGTAAGTCGTTTTAGTTTAAAACGCATCTTAATTATCTGAAACTGTGCGGAAACAACTTATTAAACTTTGAATTCCAAAATAATATTTTTTATAAAATATTTTGGTTCAAAAACATTTCGAAAGAATATAAATAAATTTTAGAATTTAAAATATTATTTTAAATTACGATCGGATACAAAAACACAGGTACGTTGTACTGCGATTTGGGAGACAGTGTCCCCCAAATCAAACATAAGCCGATCCAACCACCTCCACCCTCATTTCATCTTCTTTTTCTTCTTTCTCATCTCATCTCTTTTCTCTCTATTTCATCACCACCAAACAACATCAACAACAAATTCGACATCACCATTTTCGGAATCATCACCATCATCAACAAGCATTCATCATCATCATCATCATCTTCATCTTCTTCCTCAAGATCATCATCAAGTTCATCATCATCCTCAAACCTTCGATCTTCAAATCGTAAGGATTTCTTCACTTTTTCTTGTTATTTCTTGTTAAAAACATTTAATATATCATGTATAAACATTATAAAAACAAGATTCGGCCTAAAAATGGGTTAGATTGCGTTTTTGGTGTTGAAATCGTCGAACAGATCGAAGTGTCGCCCACAGACCAGCAGCGTAGCGTCACTTCATGCGTCACTTAAGTGACGCACTAAGTGTCGCTAAAAACCCTAGTTTTGCGTCACTTGCCTAAGTGCCGCATAAAACCCCTTTTTCCCGACACTTACATCCGTCACTGGTCCAGTGACGCCTAACACTCCCAACCGACACTTCAAGCGACACTTGCCTAAGTGTCGCCTATAATCAAACTCTGACATCAACCCGACGCTGCCTTAGTGATGCCCTATCGAGTGACGCTACCCTCCCTAGTGTCGCCTATAGCGACACTTGCCTAGTGTCGCCTAAAACAGAAAATACACATTTTTCACTAAGTGTCGAAACTCAAATTTTACCACTGATAACACTGAATAATGTTATATTTGTATAGTAATATTTCATAGTTTTTATATACTTTTAGTTACAATTATTTGATAAAAGTTAATTATTATGTTCATATTTATAAAATAGGTAGAAATAGAGTTTGTATTAGTATAGAATGAAAAACATGTCAAATAAAGTAGTTTTTGTATAAAAGTTAGTTTGACATAAATATGATTGGGACAAAGTGGTTAAAAGAGTGAAGAAAATAAATTAAGTTTGTACATATTTGAGTTCGAAAAGTTAAATGAGTTGAGTAAAAATAGTTAGATTGTATATTTATTAGAGTTTAAGAGTTGGACCAAATAATTAGTTGGGCTAAATAATATAAATATTAGTATAAGTTAGTTCTAATGTTAACTTTAGTAATAATAATTAAATATTAATAAGACCACTTGCAATGGAGGCGTGCTGGCCGAGCTGGAGCTTGAGAACGCCCCAGAACGCCGGCAATGGGGCGTTCTGGGTGAGGAAAAGGTGGGGCGTCGAGCAAATAAGAACGGGCAAGCGTGGGTGTGAATTCGTGGGCCCCATGAATTTTTAAATGGTTTCTTCCCTTCCGTTTGAGACCAAATTAAAAAAAAAACAAAAAATTTTTTTTTTGTGAGCCCCATGATGATGTGTGCTTGTGAAATCAAATGTAAAATGAAAATGGTGGGGCATTGTATTGTATTGTATGAAAATGAAATTTTTTTTAAGTATTGTATATTGTATTTTTATTTGTGTTTGGTTTGTTTAAGTATTGTATTGTATTTTTATTTAAGTTAATGAAATGTGTTTGGTTTGTTTAATTATTTTATATTGCATTTTTATTAATTACTTAAATGTTTTTTTTGTTTAAAAAATGAAAATGGTGGGGTCTTAATAGTTGATGAAGGGCGTTCTGGGTTTTACCACTGCACGTGCTGACTAGGAGTCGACGCTGATGTGGCAGTGAGAATGCCCCACAATGCCCTGCAGGGTTGCAAATGGTCTAATAATAATAATAATAATAAAGTTAACAAAAATAATTAGTATTAGTATTATAAACTAATGAAAATGGTGATTGATTTCTTGATAGGAATTGACGTGAAGTAAAGAAGAAAAGATGATGGCATGAAGTGAAGTCAAAAGCCAAAAAGGCTAGTCAAACGGAAGTGAAGCGTGGCAAATTAATATCAAAAGGATAATTCTTGTAGTTAACGTAAAAAAGGAGTTGGGGCTAAGTCATTATGTCGGTCAACAAGTCAAAAGCCCAAGTTCAAGGTCAAAGGAAAAGAGGCAGAGGCGGTGCAACCTTTTAGCTTGTGGAGTACGAATGATTCCATCCATACGGCGGATTAAAATCCATACGCGGTATGGATTGCAGCCCCAGAAAATAAAAATAGCAGCCTTCATTCTGTCGCAGAACACATACTTTTTCACATAATAAAAATTAGGGTACGAATTTTGAAAGCATTTTTGAGGGTTTTTCATACTTTTGAAGATCTTTCATTCATCTTAATCATTCGGCTACTACAGATCATCATTTAATCATTGTAATCATTCGTTTACTCTTTTATTTCAATACAATTATATTTGCGATGATTTCAATTATTATATGTGTTTATTTCATAATGATTATGAGTGGCTAAATTTCTTTACACTTACTTGAATGATGTGATCTAATGATTAGGGTTGTTATCTTTTAATATTTATGTTGAATTATTTTTGTTTAATCGTGAACCTTATGTATTCGAGTTTAAATTTAATTGATTTATCTTGTTGGTAAATTATTATATGATCAATTTAGCGGGAGTTTTTTTATATAATAGTTTATTATAATTATTTGTCTATGAATAATTGTTAATTGATTGCGGAAGCAGATATTAAACAAGATAATCGTTTAAACATGAATGTGTAAGTAAGTGAAGTTGACGGAAGTTATTCACTAGATTAAATCTTAAATTATTGAATCGAAATTAAGGTGTAGGTTAAGTGGACGCACTAATCTTAGTTTAATTAAGATTCATATATTCAACATAATTAAACTATCTATTGCAATTTAATTAATGTTTAATTGAAACTATTATATGTTTAAGTTTTATATATTATTGAAGCTTGTTAATGATTTAATTAGTGGCTATAGCGAACGTTTGTCACAAAGTTATTTCATTATTTAATTATATGTCTATGTATGATTAATCCAATGATAGCGAACGCAGATTTGGTATAAGTTAGATAATTAAACTTAAATGTATAAGGTGATGATATTGGCGAACGTCTTTCATTAAATTAAATTATTAATTAGTTAATTAAGATTTATGTGAAGGTCATGGCGAACGTTAAACCTGATCTAAATTAAGATGAGCATTGATTGCTAGATAACCTGGTTTTTATTATACAACCCGAAATCATTAGTGAGCTAGTTCAAGTAAGTGTCATTTTTAATATTTGATAAAGTTTAATTAATTAATTTGACTCTTCCTGAGTCCACTTGCTTTAGTTTATTAAATTTAGTTGTTAAGCAACGTGACAATTCGGTCACAACAAAACCCAAGTCTTTTCTGTACTAAGTTAATTACATTTTTAGTTTTAATTCTTAAATTCACAATCCCTGTGGAACGAACTTGGACTTACTGTAGCTATACTATACACGATAGGGTATACTTACCTCAGTTGTGTAATAGTAAATGATCAGTATTTCTTTGTTTATTTTTATAACTAGATTTTACACAATCAAGCTTTTGGCGCCGCTGCCGGGGATTGTGTTTAATTTAAGAATTTAATTTAAGTGTAGTTAATTGATCCTTTCTAGGAATTTATTTCTAAGGAAGTTATTTTTATAGTTTTAGTTATTAATTTTTGTATATAGTTTTATTTATTTATTTATTTTGTATAGAGTGGTTACCTTTTATCATTTTTAGTTTTCATGTTTGTAGCGGATTTGTCTTAGCTTTGATGACTTATTACTCAAATTATGAAGGTTGCGAACCTTTATTTTATGAGAGTGATAATGATGATGCACTAATGATATCACAAGGAAGCTATGCTCCACCTACATATTGCCATGAATATAGGAGCCATTTCTACCGATCAAGGAGTTGGGATGAAGAATCTTTAGTCACTGAAGAGAGGGAACAACCTAGAATGTCTAATTTTGAAAGGTTGTTGAAAGAGGCGATAAAGCGTACGGATAAACGCAACAGAGAATGGGATGATTACTTCGAGAGACAAAATAGAAGATTGGATGAAATTGATTTAATTATTGAGTGTAACCATGAAGAGCCATATGATACATTTTCTAATACAATTGAGCATTTGGATTATGTTGAGGCTATTGAGCATAATGACTATTATTCTAACGATGATTTTGCAGATTCTTCTAACTTTGATTTTCAGGATGATATTGAAGATGAAATGATTGAGGAGGAAGAAAATTATGAATATACTAACTACCCTCAAGAAACTTCACCATCTGTTTTGCAGGAACCACACTCTCTTGAGCCTGAATTGACTGAAAGTTCAGAATTAGATGATTCTGATTTTGACGATTCTGATTTTGAAGTAAGCATAGATGAAGAAGTCGAAGAAATTCATGTGATGCCAGATTCGGAAGCTGCTGAATCAGCAGATTCATCACTTGTTCTGGAGGAGCATGAGCCAAATGTTTCATATTCAGATTCTCATGCCATTGTTGACTACGATGCCGATATAAAGGAGTTACAAGAACTGCTGGGAATTAGTGATCATGAGTTAGATAAGCTAGTGGAAAAAGGAGTTGGAGATGATCTAATCTTAGAGGCAGAATTTGAAAATTTGAATCGAGCTGGTAGTACACAAGTGCAAACTGAAATAGGTGGTGGCGACTTAGATGATCCTTCAAGAGGAGAGTCAAAATCAGGTTTGATGTCTCATTCTTTGCCTTGCAATTGTGAGTGTATATTGTTGATAGAACCAAAACCACTAGGTTACTTGTTTGAAGAATCAATTTTTAGTTGTGGAATTTTTGAGTCTAACATTGTGCATGGGCAAATGAGTGAGTTGCTTGAGGTAGATAGGTTGGTTAGGTTGGATAGGAGTATTGAGTGTATGCATCTAAAGTATTTTGAAGAACCACCCGATTATTGTTGTATACTTGTTAAAGGTTTTTCTGAGGACGTGGGGATAACTAGTCATTCATACTTGAAAGTGGCACTCATAAAGTTTATCATAAAGCCATTTAAAGAATGGAAAGTTTATGTTCACGTTATAAGTTTTAGTTGGAGGATGTTTTACCGAAATGACAAAACAAAAGAAGACATCCTCCTATGCGAGTATGATGAGAAAGGAGGTAGTTGCGTGATGAAGGATTGGCTATGAGAAAGTCAAGGGTCGAGTCTAGCTTTGAGACTCATAAATAAATTAAGCACCTTGCGGGAGGTAAACCCGTATCGTATCCTTTTATTATTTTAGTATTGTTATTATTAGTATTACCTATATTATTATATTAAAGTTTTGTAAAAAAAAAAAAGTTTGAACTTTGTGGGTGTGTTCACTGGAAACCCTTACGAGACTATAACTCGTCCACTCGGGATACCGAGGGGTTTAAAGGCTTATTACATATGCTAAATGCAATCGTGATTCCTACGAAAGTGAGTTAGGATTTATTTTTATGTTTTAACTATGTATTGAATTGTTTTATATGTTATGTTTCTTTTTGTTTTGTTTTGTGTGCTGTGCTATTGAATGATGCTGCTGACTTGGATTTGAACTCGCACGCTGCTGGACTTCGAAAGAGATATATGGGGAGTTTTACTGTTCTACTTATTTTCTCTCATTTTCACTATGATTTTATTCTGTTTAGTACAATGGGGACATTGTACAACTTAAGTGTGGGGATGGGGGTCGAAAAGAAGTTTACTTGTCCTTATGTTTTGTTGTATCTTTTTGGATTTCAATTAAAGATTTAAAAAAAAAAAAGTTTTATTTTTAAGTTTATAGACTAAGTATTTATTAGTTAAAATAGTTTTATTAAAAGTTTGTTTTTATTTTTAAAGTTTAGACTTTAACATGGATTAAACTTTTTGTACATTTAATCGTAAAGTAATAATAAGTGATGTATAGTTTCATTATATGATGTACTGATAGGCAATCTATACGAAAATTTCTGAATTTTAAGAAGTAAATTTTAAACTTGTATATTACTTTGTGGTAAACATTCTATGATGTATGACAAAAGTCTTAATTCCTAGATTTAGCATGCAATATTTTATATTTTTAATATTTATTTGAAACCATTTGGGGGTTTACTAATTGTTTCCTCTGTTGTATGAAAATACAGACCTGGTCTCATATTAGTATTCTTAAAAATAAGCAAAAGAAATATAAAATCTTTAAAATTAAGATTCCCAAACTTATCAAACTATGTCGCTCTGTTATACTAAGGTATATACCTGTCACCGCTGGTTTGATTTAAAAGGGTTTGCTTTACTTGAATCAAGTTATGTCGCTTTGTTGCATGAAAATGCAGACCTGTCACCAATGTCTTGATTCTTAAAAATGATTTTTATATACTTATTTTAAATATAAAATAAAAATAAAATGCATGAATAAATTTTAGGGGTATATCATAGGTGGGGATCATATGTAATATACATACTAACAATAAAAGTGTTTTTGGAAATTTGAGTATAGATTGTTTAAGTGGACAACAATATTAGTAATCGTTGATGAGCTATATATTATGTGAATAATAATAAAGGAATTTATTCCCTTATTGTACAAAATAGTTTTCCATGTTAATTAAATTGTTTAAATTTTAGAAATTGGAAACAGATTTTTAATTTAAGTATTTTAATTTTTAAATATTAGTTTTATGCTTTTAAGTAATCAACCACCTAATTTTACTCCGAAATGAAATTTCGGAGAGTTTTCACTACAACAACATAGTAGAAATAAAAATTTTCCAAGCTGACTTGGCAGCTCGACCCCAACCAGGGGCTCTGCCCCTTGGACCCCGCCAGGGGTTGCCACCCCTTGGACCCCGCTATCAGGGGCGCTGCCCCCGAACCCCCGTACACGGTCTTTAAAACCAAGCGACAAACAAACATTCGAACGACTTACTTGGTCAGACTATTTGATCTCATACTTACATAACCTCACGTGTTTAGGACACTATGAGGTTATCATCCGGACAACACACGTATCGTAGGATCGCTGACAACTCACAGGTGAGTTTCATAGCCCCACTCTTTCAACTGTTTTACTGTTTTCGGGGTGAAACACATGCACAACAACTGTTTCCGAATTATATTAATAATCTTTTATAATTCACACTTACTTATATTACTGTTATGTAATACAAATGTGTAATACTTAGGAATTACACCCATCATGTTGTTTTGGAACAACATCAATACTTAAACTAGATAGATTACAAACATACACCGCTAGATTGTTGGAAAACAATTACCGTTATATAACTTGCTTAAGTTACAATTATACAGTGACCATATTGTCACGGGACAATACCATCATATACATTAGAACCGGTTAGTTCTACCTTCACTGAACAACAACTAGACTTCAACAGGATTAGTCTTCCTTTTAGGAAATTAAGACTGCTGATACAATTTATGATCATCAGAACGGGAAGTGTACTTAAGTGAACCTCTCCCCCAAGACCTCATTATACTTGCTAGGCTTAAGGCTAGGAGTATACAATAGTATCATATGTTAGTATAGATTCTTTATACTAATACAAAACAACTAGGCGATGATTAGTCACACCTAGGCATATTGCGATACAACGAATAGTTAGGCATTGTATATACATACTTAGCTACGATAAATCGACATCATGTGTTACATGATACCTTATTAAATGTGTTTGTTGATTTGACTCATATATATATATATATATATATATATATATATATATATATATATATCTACACACTCATACGACATCTTGAGCACTTGGTGTTATCTACATTATTACTTATGTATATTAGTATACATACAATCATACAAACACAACTACTCAAGTCGGACTGGTCGTAGTACGGTCGGCTCAATCAATCAAGTCGGGCATGTCGTAGTACTGCTGACTCTCATACGTTGCTTGCGAGCAATGCGATCGATGCCTGTTTAGGCACAAAACGATGCCACGGTATTGCAGTGGGCACCAAACGATGCCACGGTAAAGTGGGCACAAAACGATGCCACGGTATTGCAGTGGGCACAAGTACAAAACAAATCGATGGATGGGCGGGCTTATGCTCGTGATCCACACACATTCACGGATGGGCGAGCTTATGCTCGTGATCCGCAATTAAGTTAACGGATCGGTGAGATTATCACGCGAGGCCGTTAGCTCAATCATGTCCGGGTTAGCTTACACTAACTGGGTAAACGGACACACAAAAATCATTTTCAACCATGTCCGGGTTAGCTTACGCTAACTGGTCAAACGGACAAACTAAAATACTTTCAACTATAGTTCTGCGGAACTACAATTATTTTCAATCATGTCCGAGTTAGCTCACACTAATTGGTCAAACGGACACACTAAACGTTCAATCATAGATCTGCGGGTCTATAATCCATTGTTGCTGGATACAACACACTATATATATTCAATCATAGTTCTGCGGAACTACAAATACATGTTGTCATATGACGTAGTCATACAATTACTAGATAGTTATTAGGCATGTATTGCCTCACGTTGATAGATTTATTTAATACCGGATAGGTATCCAGGCACGGAGTGTCTCAATATTTATGTACTTAGGTACACTACTAAACCACTTAGGTATGAGATACCTCAATAGACGTATACACATTGGTGTTACACACTTCAATACATTACATATCAAAATCGTGGATTTTGATACAATCATTTTCAAAACATATAAGGTTTTATACTTTATGTTTCAACTAATAATCCTATGAACTCACCAGCTTTATAGCTGACTCGTTTTAGCATGTGTTCTCAGGTGCCCAGCAGGATTAGGATTGCTACAAGGTTGTGCTAGCTCTAGTCGCATATTTTCACCACTGGATTTCTCTGCATAACTTTTGTATTACAATTATGTATTGAAATTATTTTGCGAACTCACCACTTGTATACATTTTATTTTGGAAATGTAATAACTATTTTCAAACGTCTCATCTAGAGTCGTTCATTACGTATCTTATGCTGTGATATTTAATCTGATAACACCCTACCCGACCGCTTCCGCAACCCGAAATTTGAGGGTGTTACATCAGGACATGTGATGTGTTTGATTATGATAGAACAAACTTGTCTACATGAGCGAAACAATAATTTATTTGTCGATAGAATTCATTCTTTTGATAAACAAAACTTAAACTTAGAGAACTTTGATTCCTTTTATGAGTAGAACAATAAATTACTTGTATGTTTGTTCAGTTGACCGCATGGAAGAGTGGTTTTTTTCATCCTAACTAGTTTTTTTTTTTGAAACGGCAAATAACACCTGCGGGCCAGTAATGGAGTATCATCGTGCCACCACTACCAGCCCATATATTGCCTCACATAGGAAAAACCACCACAGGACTCGAACCCGAGACCTATGAGTAAAATGAAAAACCTTTTTGTAGCAAAAGGAGGATATTTATTAAGTCAAGGATACGAGCACTCCCATCGGGAGTCGTCGGCTTTCATCGGTTCCAACCAATAGCACCAATTGCAAAGGCCATCAATTGGGGCTTGTCGGTTTGGTCCACCGGTCAACCAATTGGCCATCGGTTCAAAACTGTGGGGCCCACTAAAAAAACCTTTTTTAAAAACGACCGTTCACTACTAATTTGATTAAGTTATTAAATACTTCGTATGAAACTGGCACACAAATTAATTGATCCATTAGGCTAGTAGGGAAAAGACAATTATAATATTCACTAATGTATTACATATTAAAAAATAACTAGCCTCTATACCCGTGTATTACACGGGGTTAGACGAAAACAAATAGATTTTAAAAGTTGTTAATATGAATGATTAAATCTCATCAACGCATGTGATATGATAATAGTCCTAATGTATTACGAATACCTATTGTGATATGATAATAGTCCTAATTTATTACGAATACCTATTTGGATAAAGTTATCATAATTAATTTTCTTTATATAATATATAATTAATGATTTATGATGTCATTAGATCCTATAATTTAGCTAATTGGACAATTTTGAGTAATTTTATTGGTTGATTAAATTTTTGATGACATCATCAACTGTCTCTTATATATAATTTAAGATTATTCGATTAATAATAATAATTATAATACTACTAATGATAAAATAAATAATGTAGAAATAGGAGCAAATAAATAACCATAACATAACCATAAAATAAAGGGTTAATAATTGTTTAATCCTCAAAGTTTCATATTTTTTTCGTTTTAACCACTCAAGTTTTTTTCTAATAATTTATCCTTTAAAGTTTCAAAATTTTGGTGATTTAAGCCTAAAGTTTGATTATACTTCAAAAATTTGATGGTTTAATCCTTAAAGTTTATCTTTTATAATGATTTGACCCTTTTAAGTTTTTCTATTTTAATCATCTAACTTTCAAAAAATTAATGGTTTAACCCTTTGAAGGGTTGTTTAACCCTTTGAAGGGTTAAACCAATAAGTCAATACAAACTTAAAGGGTTAATTAAAGAATTTTAGCTAATTGGACAAAATCAAAGAATTTAATTGGTTAATTAAATATTTGATGACATTATTATATATTTCTTATATATAATTTATTTAAGAATGACATGAATAGAGATGGCAATGGATCGGATATGGATCGGGTGACGCTATATCCATATTCATATCCATTTATTTTTCTTCATCCGCATCCATATCCATATCCATTAAAATGACAAATCATCCATCCACATCCATATCCGATGGATGGAGCGGGTTCATGGATATCCATTGGATATTAAAAAAATTGTTAAACATTGTGATAATCTTGACATAATTTGATACAGAATATAGGTAAAACATAGTTTCTAAGGATACGAATCACTTGTTTATTGTTTTATTTACATGCTCTTAACATATAAAAATAAATGATGATAAATTACGATAGAAAGGTAAATATATTTTGGGGATCTAAAGATATAAGAACAATCATCTTAAATAATTATAATATTATACAGAGTACTATTTATAAGTTCAAAGTGTAAGTACATGTACGCGTATATATGTATTTCGGATGATAATGGGTGCATCCATGGATGAGAATTGGTCATCCACATCCAATCCACTAATCATCCACATCCATATCCATATCCGGTATACATCCATTTAGATCGTCCATATCCATCACCGATGGATCGGGTGGATGGATATCCACTGGATCGGATGTTGATTGCCATCCCTAGACATGAATGGATAAAACATTAAAACCTGATTTTCGAGACGCCCCGTCTCATATTTAGGGGTTACCTTTAACGACAAAATTGCTAATAAAAAGGAAAAAGTGTAGTATTACACATGTGATGTACGTGTAATCGGTTGCTTTACTATTTTTGAATCCTCTTCCTCTTTGTGATATATACATTGTTCGCATATGTGGTAGAACGATAATAAAATATGATTTAATAAATATTCTTTTTTCACTAGATTTCAAACCGTGTATATACACGGAATGTTGATTGTTTAATTATAATAATGTAGTTGTTTTTTTTTTTAACGGCAGAAATAATAAATGCATTAGAAAAGTTCAACTAGCAAGGAGTTAGAGAACAAAATACAAAATTCCAGAAAAACAACAATTACAAAATCTAGATTCTACCCGAAACTTTAACTGCAAAGATTGTAAAAGGGATAAAAAACTCATGCCGATTACAGATACACCGAGACATGAGAAAAATCCCCACCATCGAAGGCCGCGCCACCGATTTTCACTTCGAGATGTTTTTGATACAATCTCATACAAGTTCCAGAGTAAAGATATCACAAAGACAAAAACATATGATCCAACAACATAAAAACGAGCTTCCAAGACTAGCAAAACGATCACTTAATTGGATTTTTAAGCCAGTCATCCCAGTAAATTCCCGACTTCTTATATCTGTACCAGTACCATTGAAAAGAGAAGTTAATGATTGAATCGACGAGCACCATATTAATACCGTAGTTGTTTTAATATTAAATTTTACTAAAGTAGAAAAACCTAATTGATAATCCAATTTGATTTTAATTGATGATGTTACAACGGTCTTTCCTATATTATATTTAATAAGATGCGACAATATTGATTCACCAAATTTACAAATTGGATTTAGAATTTCGATACATGAAACAGTGCGTTAGTTTATATGTTATTTTCAAACAACCCTTGTTTGTGCTCCTTTATCTTTCTAAGCCGTTGGTACTAATTTCATTAATTACAAACCTTAAAATCCCCTCGATTATCATTATTACCTACATAACAATTATCAAAGGTTTGTAGTTGTCATAACCTGTTTATTGTGAGGTGATGAGGGTATATGATCATTGTACAAGTTGACACACACAGTTTACAAAGAGGGGTGTATGATGCATGAAATCTGATTTTATGAGAATTTAGTTGATCATCGCGATAATAAAAGAAGATCGAAAACGAAAAGATCAGTTAATAGTGGTCACAGAAGAAGATATAGATAGCTAGAGAGAAACTTGAATTTGTTGATTCAGTACATGCCATCTTGTTTCCCATTATATAAAAGGACCAACATACCTATGTCGATCTCCTTTTATATCCCGGTCTCATTAATTCTAATTTGATAATTTTCCCAGCGTACATGTGTTCGACGGTATTGCTTAAAAAGCGAAGAAGCTGAGGTTTCTACAAATTTTGTGAGTGTCATCTACTTGAACTAATGTTACTTATCAATGGAACTTTGAGCTACAATTCTAGCTTCTACTTGATTTTTAAGTAGGATAATTACATATAATATCAATGGGTGAGGCAAAAACACTGTTCATAACAGTATTTTCGCTTCCGCCCTCTACATATTCAATTAATATTATTTTAAACCCTCATCTTTAATTATAGTTTTTACCATTACATATTCAACTAATATTTAATTTAAACCTTCATCTTTAATCATATTACATATTTTACCTCCTACATATTGAATTAAAGCTTAATTCAAACACTCATCTTTAAACATGTTACATATCAATAATTTTTTAACTTTGCTAACTCTTATCATAATTAGGAATTACTGAATTACTATATGTATTTACTATTATACATATACTCAATGGGCGAGGTGTTTTTACTGTTCATAGTGGGCGAAGTGTTTTTACTGTTCATAAACAATTTTCACTTCCGCCCCTTTACTTTTAACTAATATTTAGTTTAGATCGTCATCTGTAATGATATTACAAATTATAAAAAAAAAAAATATTTTGTTATTCTAATAAAGTAAATTTTTTTTTTTTATTTTCTGTTAGTAGTTGATTAGATATACTCTCTCCGTCCCATTTAAAATGTCCACTTTAACTTTGCATGTAGTTTTAGAAATTCTCCACTAACTACATTTTTCACCAATCAAATATTAAATCTACCAACTAAAATCTTTTTAATTGGTTAAATATTAAAGTGGACACTTATAATGGAACATCACAAAATAGTAATGTGGACATTTTAAATGGGACAGATGTAGTAGTATATCATTGTAATGAAATATTTTGCTATTCATATTAAACATGTTAAACGATCGACGAATTCTTTTTTCAAATTATATCGCTATCTCAAATTTATATATAATTCACATTTTCTTTTTTGAACGTCACAAATCAATTGTCCACTTACAAAAATAGGAATGTATAATTCACCAAATTTGTATATATTACCCTTATTTTTTATGTATTACATAAAAAGGTGAGTAAAATATTTGTCGGGGTTTTCGCTACCCCTTTACCTGAAAAAGTGAGTAAAAAGTAAGGCTATCATAAATTTATTAATTTGTCAAATATAGAATAATTTGAATGTTTCAAAAAATGCTTTTAGTTAAGTTAAAAATAAATCAAAATATAAGCAATCAAAATAATAACGAGTCATAAGGTAAACGTAAATTTTTCGATGTTACAAGTTCTATGTCGATCTGCTCTATTCATTATTTGACACATGAAGCATGCATTTTCTCTCTTTCAATCTTCACCTAAGATGTTGCCGAGTTATTTTATCAGAATTTCAGGCACATCATATCTTTCAACATACGCAGTAGGTATATCTAACAGTTTTTCTTTTAGATTAGTTATCCGTCGTGGAATAATCGACCTTTTTTATTTCACAACACAACATGCATGCATGTCTTTTATAGCTTAACTATATTTCTTCTTCTTCGGTTGTTCGTGTGATCTGTCGTTCATTTGTTCTATTCATTATTTAATTAAGTATGTTACGTTAATTTAGTATAATGAAATGACGGTTGCTTAATTTATAGTATGATCATTCTTTTTCTATATGTACACATTCAAGCTAAGAAAAGTTATAGTGTAATGTCATTTGGGTTTGCTAATTCCGGCCAGTCTGAATGAATTTTTACTAGATGTGTAGTATATGAATAACATTGTTTTTGTTTAATAAGTAAGAACCTTGTATAATTAAATATCCGAACGAATTCGGGCTGTGATTCATTTGCATGAGCACGTACATACATTTTTCGATCTAAATTATACCGAAAATGTTCTCCACTAAATAAAAAACATATATAGATGTTCGCCTGAAAACGAAGGATCGGAGTTACAATCTCTCAAGTTAGTCATATATGTTCATCCAATCTAAACAAAGTGAAATTCACTACTAAAATGAAAAAAAGAGTCCATTGTTTTGCTTTCACTTACATTTTTATCAACTTGTAACTTGAGAGGATCTTTATTCGAAAAATATATGGTACACATGCACCTAGTGAAGATTGAGTGTACGTATAGTACACGTTACAAGATAGCAACTTGATTTTACTTCTTACATTATAAATTAAACTTTCACAGTTAAGATTTTCAATTCTGATGTTATTTTGGGGTATACTTCTTATTCACACAAAAAATGTGGATAAGAAGTATACCCATAATAATCAACCTAGTTTCACACCTCTCAAACATTCAATCTTGTGCAATCAAAATAAGTCGAAAACACAAGATGAAGGGTTCCAAAAAGAAAGATATTAACAAAGGACGATTGAATCGAAGATAATCAATGGTGTTTAGGATCAGGTCCTCCCGGGCTGAAACGGGTTGGTTCATATCCACTTCCCTGGTCCTTAACTTCTCTAACCTCGTATCCTAAACCCTCCATCTTCCGCTCGAACATGGCTCTAAAGGGTGCGGTCAAGCTCTTCTTATGTTTGAGTGGCTCAACCAATGTTCGTGCATTGGTCATTTGTGAAAACAAAAGTAAGCCAGCACATAACCATAACTGTAATTGTAATCTACCCATATTTAGAGATGTGTTTATATTGCTATATGATCTCAACTAAAACCTAGCTATATATAGCCATTTTCATCATACGTAAGGTGTGCTTGAAAAAAATAAAAAACGTTAGTGACATAGATATGAGTTGAATAACAACGTTAGACCAGTAGATTGTCGAATGACATCAAACAAATGACAATGGAATCCTATAAAATATGAAAGTGAGCAATAAAAAAACAGAGTTGTCCAATACAAGATTAAAGTATGGGTGGCTGCAAGTGAAGGTCTACTCAGCTGCCAGTTGAACATCCTCAAAGGATGTAACTTGGGATTAAGTATAATTTCAAAGTTTAGAGTCTTTTAGTGTGGCTTTCAGTTCTACTCATTGAAAGGTTTCAAGAGTCAATTGAACTATCCCACTTAATTAGTTTGGCCTCATTCTTTTTGACTACTTTAATCAATATGATTCTCTTTCATTAATATTCAAAATGAGTTTGTAATCATTTGCGATATTTAGATCGAGTGAGCAAGCTGTAGTAATCAATAAGGAGAAAGGAGATCGCCTCGATCTTATATAACTAATCCTCACTCAGTTTTAGAAGCAACTGAAACCCTAGCTAGCTGCCTACACTTGGCCCATGAGACTCTATGTACAAGATCGAAAACCATAAAATAGAACCATATGGGAATTATGATTGGTTATTAGTGCTAATTGGGTTCAGTTAGGGTTTTGCTGTTTGTAATTTATGTTTAGAGCAGATCGAACCACATTTTTATTATTTTTTTGAACGGCGGATGTTATTAAGTAAAAGAACTACATGAAGGGGAGATAAGGATGGAGACGCACTTGGGTGGATGTATATGGGGATTAGACGTTCAAAAAAATATGAAGGTCAAAGTTTACTCTTTTGTGATATACAGTTGATCCCAAGAGAGATAATATATAACTTTTGTTTTATATATGAGTTAGCAATCTAATTAGCATTAAGGTTAGAGTTAGACCGAAGATTTATTTCTACAGTATCTGAGACTCAACGACTTGGAGCGATCTGGCCCAGTGGCCCTTAAGAATTGGCTGATTGGTTAATATGAGAAGCTTGTACACATTTGTGGAGGTAGATGGTTCGAGTCTCAGTATTGCAAATAATTTCTAGGAATCAAGTCAGTATATAGGAAAGTCTTACCCATACCAAATATGCGTGGCGGCAGGGTGGATATCCGTGAATTAGTGGCCCTACAGAGGTGGTGTCTGAGTGTAAGAAAAAGGGAAAATCACTAATTTGATCCCTTGACCAATCAAATTTAACAAAATAATCCTTTAACCAAGCATTTTAACAAAATACTCCCCACTTTCGCGCCATACAAGGTGTGAAAGGCGAGCCTGACATAACCAACCATCCCTTGGCTGCCACGTGTCCAACACATCAAAGTCAAACAGGTTTTTTTTTAAAAAAAAAAAAGTTGAGCGCCCTCTCTATCTCACATGTCGCATCAGAGCGCCAAAATGAAAAATAGAAAGAAAGGGAGGCGCTAAAGGATAGAGAAAAAGAAATTTAATATATTATATTGTTTATATTTAATTAACGTAGTATTTCGTTTTTCTTTGATAACTTTTTATATATAATGTATAAATTAATTTCGAATACATATTCATGATCAGTGTAATTTTATCTACATTTCGACTAAAATTTTATCGTCTTATGTTATGTATTTAACGAAAGCATTTTTTTATCCCAATTTCGACTAAAAATGCTTTTGTTAAATACATAACATATGACGATAAAATTTTAGTCGAAATGTAGATAAAATTACACTGATCATGAATATGTATTCGAAATTAATTTATACATTATATATAAAAAGTCATCAAAGAAAAACGAAATACTACGTTAATTAAATATAAACAATATAATATATTAACTTTCTTTTTCTCTCTCCTTTAGCGCCTCCCTTTCTTTCTATTTTTCATTTTGGCGCTCTGATGCGACGGGTGAGATAGAGAGGGCGCTCAACTTTTTTTTTTTAAAAAAAACCTCTTTGACTTTGATGTGTTGGACACGTGGCAGCCAAGGGATGGTTGGTTATGTCAGGCGCGCCTTTCACGCCTTGTATGGCGCGAAAGTGAGGAGTATTTTGTTAAAATGCTTGGTTAAAGGATTATTTTGTTAAATTTGATTGGTCAAGGGATCAAATTAGTGATTTTCCCTAAGAAAAAACTTGGATCGATCTGACCAAACATGTAATAGAATTGAAGTATAAAAGATTTATGTTCGATTATGATATCATTATAAGGTTTGAATCAATACAATTAGGTTTTGGATAAGAGCTAAGTTACAAATTGTAATTAACTAATTAAAAAAAAAAAAAAAAAAGGCTTAAGAGGATATGGATATATTAAAGTAAATTTTATTCGATTAAGGACATGCTCAATAAGTCAAGTGGAGATCGACACACATACGTATTTAACTTATATTTTGCTTCCCCTAAGATTCATAAAAAAACGTAACCAACATAAAGTTACAGTTGTGAACAAGGGATTAAAATTATTGGCTAATGGCCTTAATTAACTTTGCACTATTAACACCACATCGTAATACCCTTCATAAATTTGGAATCTTTGATCTTTTTCGTCCCAGTGGTTTACATCAAATTACATCGACCGTCCTTATCAATCGATAATTACATCCATCGTCAATATATAACTATCTAAGGTATGCATGACGGTATCCGTTAAATTTTCCCGTTAAATCTAACATGTGCAAGATATGTGAGGGCGATATAGTCTTTCACCCATTTTTTCACTTCCCCGACCCAATTCCCCCACCCATCAACCTTCTCTCTCTCTCTCTCCCCTCCGCCACCACTACCATTTATCAAACGATTACGACGACCTGAATCGAGATTTGAACAATAGGTGGAGGAGAAAGATCAAGAGAAAAGGTTGGTGTGTTGAGGAATTGGGTCGGGAAGAACAAAAAATGGATGAATAGACTATATTGCCCTCAAATGTCTTGTACATGTTGGATTAACAACATTTAGCGGAAGTTAGTGGAATGGGCCACCGCCTTGCATACCTTAGACAGTTGGGGATGATCGGTATAATTATCGATAAAGAAGCTAGGACGAGCGGTATCAAGGGAAGACCAGTGTAATTTACTCTTACTTATTTGATATATAAACGTGAGGGAACGTCATGTTGAAGTTGAACAATAAAAGATCTCATTCATACATGCCCGCACTTCCTGATGTTTGCGTCTTCCCATTAAGTGATTCTTAACTTGACCATTTGTTCAAATTCAATCTATGATCTGATGTCTAACACTATCTATATTATAAATTACTTAGTGTACACCATTTTCACTTAGTGTACCATAATAATATGAGCACTTACATTGACTGTCATACCATATTAAGGTGTAACAAAGTCAAACCAAGTTCAAGCATTATTTGGAGCACTTTTACTTAACCAACTCGGATCCGAGCTTCATATAAAAAGCTCGATTAGAGTCACGAGTCTAAACGAGTCTAGTTTGAAAATAGCTATAACATTTTTTACGTTTAATAAATTAGAAAATTGGAATAATAAATGCCATCGTATATTGTTATGCTATGATACAAAAAAAATTATTTCTGCAATACTAATATATGTTGACGTAAAAGCTCCAAAATGTAAGGATATTTATTTATTTGTGATGCTTATATTGAAAAAATAATAACAATTTAAAATACTAAGTAATAAATTTTCCTTATCTATGGTTCCAGGGTAGTGAACCGCTATGTGGCGGTTGTATTTTTCATTGACTTTCAATATAGTACGTCGGATTCCGTTGACTTTGCATCACAACCGTTCTATAATCCAGACTTTCGGTTATTTTGCTCCAAAACGGCGGTTTTCTGGGAGGGGTCTACAACCGGTGACAACCGCTCCACATTCTCCGCAATATTTGGGCGCTCAAAACATATCAGGGGGAACTTGATTTCAATCGCTTCGATTATATGAAATCTTCTCAATTTTAAAATTACATCAGGTTCCATCCAAATTGACACTAAATTTGAGGTACCCAATTATGTTTGCTCTGAGATTAACTTCCTCTCAGCGATTATTCCCCCGATTTTTTGATGCCATGAACCCTAGAAAAAGTGCTGCAGTCTCAAATGGACAACAAGTTGATCATGTAAGTAGTTGCTAAGAGTATATACTGAATTTTTTATTTTGCGGGATTTTTAATTGTAGCAGGTTATTCAAGAACAATTGTAGCAGTATATACTGAACCTTGTGATGAATTAATTAAGTGTTCTCAATCCCTGTTACACACCAATTTACTCATTCCAATTCACCGTCCCAACCTCTTGATTTCTCTGTAATTCTCACATCTGTAATTACAATTGAGGAGCTCAATTCATTTGTCACATTCATCTTCTAAAGCAATACGTACCGGATCATTTCATCTTCTTCATTTCCACATCGAATTTTATCAATCTTCCTGGGCTTTAGTTTCTATAAGTGAATTTTATGAGCCTGATTCTCACTTATTCAAGGTTAGTATCTCAATTTCAGTTTTTTGTAATTCGTACAGATATATTTTGTATTTGTATTGTATTTGTTTATAGCTAATGATTAGGTTTGGATTTTTTAGTTTTGGCCTTGTGTTTGTTACAGTCAAAGGTTTGATTTAGTTGGTTTAGGGTTTTCTTTTTTGTTTGAGTTGGTTTGCTTACACTCTGATTTGTTTTAGTTTATGTATGTTGTTATTGTGTTTAGTTTTGGACAATCATGGTGATGATTCATGTTCAAAGAAATTTCAGAAATTGTAGGATTATTTTTTTTTTTTGTGATTTTTTTATATTTTGCAACAGGTGACCTGACGGTTCAGAAGGTTGTTTAACTGCATGATCCTTATGTAAGTTTTCACAAGAAATTTCTTATATTTGTCTATTAAGGTTGCTACTCATCATTGATCCTTTTACTATGACTAGCCATTCTAATGGTTAATAATGGATTAATTTGTTCTATCTCTTCTTTGTTCTTTTTGAGTAGCTGCACACACTAGAAACGTACCTATACTTTATGTACGGTTCAATCTCATTAACATATTTGGATGATTTTGTAATGCTATCAAATCCAGTTGATGCAGTTTTCTAAGGTATGTAGGTTTGTATGTGTTGTGGTTGTTGTTTTGCCCATATTTGGATATTTTTTCGTGTTCTTGATGTATCCTGACTTTTGTTCGGATCCTTGGTGTATTACTTTTGAAGCTGGAAACGATTTACTACGCGTGAGAAAGTGAGATCGGTCGCTTATTTCATTAGTGTGCCTAATTTTTAGTTTTATTTTGTATTTGGATAACAATTGAAATTTGCATTGCCATTTGGTTCGGATTTTGGAAGCTAATATTTGGTTTGAGATTTAAGTGGATGATATTGTTTTAATATTACAATCTAAATTATGTGGTTTAAAGAATTTATAAAATAAGAAAATCATACAAGATATGAATTGAAGATTTGTTAAAAAAAAATTGGTTATGTGGTCTGGATTTGGGCCGTATAATATATTTGAAAAGAACCCATGGCCTAATAAAAATTTGAACAAATTTGTTCTCTTTAATAAAGTTAGGGGACATAGCTAGACCTTGTGTGTTGGAGCATATTGTTAATGAAGTCAGATGTGGAAGTTGGTAGCCATTCCCTTCAAATTATTAGGTAGTCTGTACTTAAGCAGTTAGTTGTTTTCTTTATATGCTATCATGTGATTATCTAGGATGAGAAGTATTCATCTCATTGTCTTTGCACATTAAAAAATCATTTCGGCTCCAGTGATGAGGTATTGTCATTTTTAAATTTGGAACTACTACAATAATTTTATGTAGTTGAAAGGTGATTTCTTTACTTCTATTATCAGCTTGAAGTGTTTCGAATGTCACATATGGATTTAAACCTATCGTGAATCGGAGTGAGATTTTTGGGAGTGAAAAGCATTCTGATTTAGAGGTTTTGACTGATCTGCAAGTTTGTGTATTTATGGATGGATCTCTACCATTTGTTCATCAAAATTCAGGTGCTTTTACTGTAAATTTTTCATTTAAAAGCGTTTTCACTGCTATAGTCAAATATCTAAGTGTTGATGTCGACTCTATTTCTTCGAGTGGGATGATGACTCTATTTTATCGCATCTTTGCTAATAAATACACACGACAAGTTGCTATGGAGGCACTATGTGCAGTAAAGGGTTAGGTGTCTCTCTGCGTTTTGTGGAAAGATAGGAGTGAAAAGCACTACAGTTGAAGCATCATTTAGATTAGAGACCTACTGTTTGAGCCTTTGTGGTGTCCTGGATTTCTAACAGGGTAATACTAATTATCTTTTTTAATTAACTTGGTTTCTTAATTTCTGGTCCAGTTTGGTATATGATATGAAAATTCATTTATACACACAACATTTTCAGATTAAGTATATAATACAGGGGTGGCTTGTGGTATTTTGTTCTTGAGTTGGCTTGTGGGAATTTTTTTTTTTATATATTGCTCATGTAGTGACAACAACAAATGTTATTATTGCAGGACTGATTGTGATAGAGGGAATCAAGGTTTTGCATAGTGATGCAAAGAAGTGTAGGTGTGCACTCTTCTTTATTTGCAATCTAAGTGTAACTTGCTTTTAGTATACAATAGAGGTGATAAAATGGGTGGGTTGGGAGGGAAGGGTGATGAGTTAGTACAGGTTGGTGGTAAAATGGGTTGGGTGGCAATTTACAAATATATTTTTAACCATTTTCTTGAAATAACAGAAGATTTTATATGTCAAGTAAGTACGATCATAATGATAATATTTAACGTCCTTTTCAAATAGAGATTGTGGAGGTTAATGGCTTCAGCTGAACTGCTCAATTTAACATTTATTGGTCATACTGGTTTTTATATTTGGCATAATTAATAATATATGGGCAGAATGATATATTGTCTCAAACATCCGTCAAATTATTTAGTTCTTATGCCCGCGGAGCCATTTGAGCAGAACGATGCTTGATATATTTGTTCTGAGGTAAATATTACCCTTTATATTTGCAACCCATTATGCAGTATAAGAAGGTTGAGAAGGTTGGTGAAGGAACGTATGGTGTGCTCTACAAGGCTCGTGACAGAACAACCAATTAAATTATTGCTTCGAAGAAGATTTGTCTGGAGGAGAACGGCGAGGGAGTACCTAGCACAACTATAAGAGAAATCTCACCACTGAAAGAGATGTAGAATGATAACATTGTCAGGTAAACTTTCAACGTTAGGATTTTTTTTTCCTTTGATTATAGAAGTTAAGACTTAAGACCTTGAAAGGATTTCTGCCTACTGTTTCTGTGCAATGGTGTGAGAGGTTAGATGCTTGGCATGTTGGTTATGTTACTCCCTTCATGGGAAGTTCTTCAACTACACAACTTTTTGTAAATATTTCCAGATTTATAATTACAGTTTGATTTATGACAGTTGAGTTAATTTAAGCCACTTATAACACCCCTCGTTTAATTATAAACAATAGTATAATATTTGCAACTCGGAAGCATATATTTCAAAACATACTATCAATGTTTTACATTACTTAAAATGTCACTAAACTTTTTCAAATCTAATATGTTGGTACATGTTTGTGTCTGTCAGTTGGTCTAGCTCGTAGTTTGTAATTAGAATTGAGTTTCCTGATTCCTGCGACGTTGGCTGTAACGTCGCAGGTGCGACGTCAGGTATTGGGCCTGCGACGTAGTCAACATCGCATGGGCTTGGGCCTGCGACGTCGTGTGCGACGTCGCAGGTGCCAGATTTTGTATATAAACGTTTTACGTTTTCTGTTTTAGGGTTGACGAAACCAAAACGCAATTAGTCGAATCCACCTGTAATCTGATCGGTTATAATCAATATACAAGCGTTTTATTCTTATTCTATTGTGTTTGATTATTCATTGTGTTCGTGTAATAACTTAATCGTTGATTCCGCAAACGATTGAGTGACTCGGTTCTGTTAGATCCTAGGTACGGGACAAACAACTGGTATCAGAGCAGAAAGTGCTCGTTTTTGGCGATTAGGATCGAGTTCGGGATAAAGCGACGTGATTCTCATATTGTTTTGTGATTATTACGTTTGTTTTTTTTTTGTGTTTTTACAGGTGTTCGATCGATATTACTGGGATTATTGAAGGTTTTCGTCGATCTTCATTCGTGGTTTTGGTTTTTGGGTTAAAAATTCGTTTTTAGGGTTTTTTGCCGCAGGTTTTCGCGTTTTGCGACGTTACCTGCTACATCAGCTGCGACGTCGATGCGACGTCGCTTGCGACGTTAAGGATTTGGACTTTAATTAGTCTGTGCGACGTACTGTTGCGACGTCATCTGCGACGTCGCTATTTTGACTTTAATTAGTCTTTGCGACGCTGTTTTGCGACGTCTTGTTGCGACGTAGTGTGACTCTGCGACGTCCTCTGCGACGTCATCTGCGACGTACCTCTCAACGTCGCATATTTCTGATTCTTAATTGAATCATTTGCCTTTTGCGACGTCACTCTCGTCGTCGCATAATCTTTGTGCGACGTTATCATCAACGTCGCTAATATCAGAAGTTTGATTTTTCAATTAAGTAATTACAATGGCAGCTGATAAAGAGGATATTAGAGGATTGAGAGAAATGATCAAACAAAGTAATGACATAGGTTCAAGTAATAAACCTCCACTATTTACTGCGGACATGGACTACGTGTATTGGAGAGACCGAGTTGAACAATACATTGATTTTCATTGTCCAGAATTATGGGGACCATTACGTGAGCGTTATGTACCTCCATTAGCTGAAGGAGAATACCGTGGTATTCGTCCTGCTAAAACTTATAAAGCTATGACTCCCGAGGAGAAGAAAGATTTTGATACTGAGAGAAAGTCATTTTCAATGATTAAAATGTGTTTAACTAAGGATGTTCTATGGCTTTTCAGAACTCATGAATCAGCCTTTGATTTATGGAAAGCAATTGAAACTCGTTGTGGAGGAAATGATAAGTATAAGGAAGCCAAGCTCGAACTTATTAAGAAACAGTATGATATCTTTGACATCCTTCCTGATGAAGACTCAACTTCTTTATTCACTAGGTACTCACGGTTAGTAGGTGAGTTGTTTGAAGGGGGTTATACTTTTCCTGCAATTGAAGTCAATAAGAAGCTACTGGATGTGTTGCCGAGTTCTTGGGATGTTAAAGTCCAATTTTTAAAAGAAAATGAAGAACTTGCAAACATGTCTTTGGATACTTTGATAGGGGATCTTCAAGCTCACGCGATGGAGATTAAGAAGAAAGAAACTAGGTCTGGTGCTGCCGTTCAGAATCCTAGTGTCTATGGTGTTCAACTTAACTCTGGAAAGACTTATGGATCTGGAGTCGCCTTTGTAACAAATACAAATGCTTCATCGACCTCTTCTTCGTCTTACGATGGGATTCATTCTGTTTTCATGTCTGGACCTTCTTCAAATCAACAACAGGTTCAAGTCTCACCTGCTATTCAGGAGCAAGCTGCCATTTATACAGCTTTCTTAAGCTCATACAAGGATTTGGTTACTCAACCTAATCTTACTTTGGAGTTGACTAAGGAAGACTATGCTCAGCTTGATGAAGATGATCTGGAGCAAATGGATCTAACTTGGAATGTGGCAATGATCACCCGAAGAATTCAAAAGTTCTTGCAGAGGACAGGGCGTAAAAGCTTGGAAGGTGATGGAAGGATTGGCTTCGGATTTAACAAGAGTAAGGTCCGATGTTACAATTGTCAAAACTTGGGTCACTTCGCCAGGGAATGCGAGAAACCCAAAATGCCAGCATCAGGATTCACAACACCTTCTACTCCTCAAAAGACCAAAGAAAAGGAAGTTACCAAGAAAGGGCCTGCTGATAATGCCCTAATTGTTTTCGAGCCCACAAGTCAGGATTGGACGGCTGTCTCCCAGCAATATCAACAGTGTTTGATGGCTCACATTGTGAATGAGGTACCTAATGAACCATTAAATTGTATCTCATGCATTAAGTTAACTGAATCTCTAAAGGCATTTCAGAATGAAACCGTAGAGTTGAGGAAAAAGAATGAAAAACTACCCGAGTCAAATAATTTCTTAAAAGCTAATGAGAAACTTTATGAAAAACATCTTGAGGCTCATCGGTTAGATACTCAGAAATATAAATCTAAGGTTTTTAGTCAAGAAGATGCCATTAAAAGCTATCTTGTTGAAATTGAGCTGCTAAAGAAAGAACTTACAGATTTAAAAAATGAGTATGAGAATTATAAGAGTAAAATCTTAGGTTCAAATTCCTCAACAGTTGTTTTTAATGAAATTCTTAGCAAGCATGGAACTAGTGGGAAAAAGAATGAGGGATTGGGATACCACTCAGTCCCTCCTCCTACTACTCACTGTCCCCTGCCTGTTAAGGAAGGCCTTGAAGAGATTCCAGTTGATTGGTCAAAGCTTTATGGTATAAAAGCCAAAGATGCTAAAGAGACCAAACATAACAAACTGGCAAAGGAGAAAACCAAGCGGCCAGAGTACCCCTTGCCAACGTTTGTTAAGTCTGTGAATGAATCTCCTGTTAGTGTTGAGGAGAGTGTTAAGCTAAAGCATGAATCTCCAATCTGTGTTAAGGAGATTGTTGAGATTGAGGACATTACGGATCAGGAGTATCCTGAGGTTAAGAAAGTTGAAGTTAAACCTGAAAAAGTGATTTCAAAGGTTGAACCTGAAATTAAGGTTCAACCAAATAAAGGAAAAGCCAATGTTTTAAATTCGAAACAACAAACTTTACAGTCACCTGTAAAGATTTTGCAACACAAAATAGTAAATGAAAGAGTTTCGTATGATAAACCTTCAACTTCAACCTCTCAACCAAAACAAACATTTTCTAAGACGTGTACGCAATGTTCATGTTCTAGAAATGTTTCTCCATCTCCTGTGGTAATTCCTCAGCCTCAACCGTTTGTTGAGACTCGTTCTTGTTTCTACTGCAAGAAACAAGGACATTTAATTTGTGAATGTCCAAAGCTGTCAAATCAGCGCTATGGGAGAGAGATGCCTAGGACATCTGTTTATAGAAATTCTTTTTCAAAATCTCCACCTAGGCGTTACTCAAACTCTCCCAAGCCTATTTTGAAGCCTGTTTTGAAGCCAAGTAATGTTGAGCAAAAACCTTTGTCAATTCAAAAGCCCATCATTACTTCTAATACCAATTCCGTACCTTCTAAAGTTTGGAAACGAAAAGAGTCTGATGTTGACTCTTCAGTCGTCAACAATAACACATCAGATAAAAATTCTAATTTGTTTAAAGATAAAATCCTATCTGACGTGCTTATTGTTGATGACCACGGTCGACCTAAGTCTGTAAAGGCTTGGGTCACCGTTTCTCACTAATCTCCTTTCGCTTGTGTGTTGCAGCAGTCAGAACGTATTAAAGATAGTGAATGGTATTTAGATAGCGGCTGCTCGCGACATATGACAGGCGATGTATCTCTTCTTGTGGATATTAAACCATAAGCAGGAGGATATGTTGCCTTTGCTGGAGATACTGGAGGAACCATTTCTGGAAGAGGAACGTTAACTAACAGCAATGTTAGTTTTGAAAATGTGAACTACGTAGAACAGCTTACGCACAACTTGCTAAGTGTTTCACAGGTCTGTGATAAGGATTATACCACTGCGTTCACAAAGACAGAGTGTGTGATACTGAAGCCTGGGTATGTCATTCCGGAAGAATGGGTGTTACTGAGAGCCCCAAGAAAGAATGACACATACATTCTGAACATGAGAACTGTTGAGACCTCGAATGAGTATACGTGTCTCTTGTCTAAGGCTTCTGAAAAGGATTCACTGCTTTGGCACAGACGAATGGGACACATTCATTTCCGAAAAATGAATTTCTTGACTAAAAATGACCTTGTGCTAGGAGTTCCAAAACAGTCATTTGCTCTAAAGGATGACTGTATCTCTTGCCAAAAAGGAAAGTTACGTAAGAAGTCCCATAAGTCTAAGCAGGTGAATTCCATAAATGCTCCATTGGAACTACTGCATATGGATCTTTTTGGTCCAGTCTCTACAAAGAGCATTGGTGGTCGGTCTTACTGCTTGGTAGTTACTGATGACTACTCAAGGTTTTCGTGGGTTTACTTTTTGACCACAAAGGGGGAAACTCCTGAGATTCTGGTGTATTTGTTGGACAAGTTGGCAAATCTGTGCAACTTGAAGGTGAAAAGGATACGAAGCGACAATGGAACTGAATTCAAGAACTCAACTCTCGAATTGTTTTGTGCTACAAGAGGTATTGAGCATCAATTTAGTGCTCCGAGGACTCCACAACAGAATGGAGTTGCAGAAAGGAAGAACAGGACAATCATCGAGACAGCTCGGACTATGTTAGCTGACTCCAAGTTACCAATCATCTTCTGGGCTGAGGCAGTTAATACTGCCTGTTATGTTCTCAACAGAGTGCTCACGGTTAAGAAAAAGAACAAAACGTGTTATGAACTTTTCAATAACCGTAAGCCGAATCTTCAGTTTCTAGAACCATTTGGGTGTCCATGCATGATCATGATTACAAAAGATAAGGTCTCTAAGTTTGGTGATAAAGCTGTTGAAGGGATTTTTCTTGGATATTCAGTCAACTCTCCGAACAAAAGAGTCTTCAACAAATCAACGAATCAGATTGAGGAACATTTTGAAGTGAAATGTTTAAGGTATACGGAACCTCCTCAAGGAACAGGTCCGGATTGGTTTTTCAACTATGGAAACCTCTTCAATTCTTTCAATATTCCGGAAGAAGATTATACGGAAGAATTGGTTTCTATACTTCATGAACTTGATCTTACTCAAGATACACCTGTTAATAAACCATCCGACCCGTCTCCCAATTCAACACCCGCACCTCCACCAACTAAACCTACACCTTCACAAACAACACCTACACCATCACAAATAACACCCACACAACCACAGACAACCACCAAATCACCACCATCTACACCTACACCATCTCCTACTCCACCATCTTCGGTTGCTCCTTCTAAAACAGTCTATAACTACCCAAAGGAGCTTCCATATGATCCAAACATGCCTCCTTTAGAGGAACCTCAAGAAGAAGATGAAGTGGAAGATACAATGGCCTACTCTCACTTATTTACTTCTGAAGATGAAGGGAAAGAAGAAGAGTTAGCCTCTCCTGAGTCTGCTGCTACTCCCGAAACTGAGGGAGATTTGAACAATCTGGGTGTGGATCTTGTGCCAAGTGCCATACCAGAAACTCGTATCCATAAGGATCACCCCATTGATAATATCATTGGTGATCCTCTTGCATCTGTTCAAACACGACAACAAGCAAAGCAGACTTCAGCTCAGCAGCTTTTGGGACTTATAGCTCATATTGATTCATGTCATTTGTCTCAAATTGAACCTAAAAAGGTTGAACAAGCCTTAAAGGATCCATCTTGGGTCGAGGCTATGCAGGAGGAACTACAGCAAATAAACAAGATGAATGTTTGGGAAATTGTTCCTCTTCCCAAGGGTGCTCACTTGACGGGTACTCGTTGGGTTTACCGTAACAAAATGGATGATCGTGGGGCGGTTATTCGAAATAAAGCCCGTCTGGTAGTTCAAGGATATAGTCAACTAGAGGGTATTGACTATGATGAAGTTTTCGCTCCTGTCGCTCGTTTGGAATCAATTAGAATTTTTCTAGCCTATGCTTCTTTTAAAGGATTCCGTGTGTATCAACTTGATGTGAAGTGTGCCTTTCTATACGGAGATGTCGAAGCAGTGATTTATGTGTGTCAGCCTCCTGGTTTTGAAGATCCAAAGCATCCTAATCATGTTTGTAAGCTGAAGAAAGCTTTGTATGGTCTTCATCAATCTCCTCGACTTTGGTATGAAAGACTTGCCAAATACTTGCTGAAGAATGGTTTTGATAGAGGACAGATTGATAGCACGCTTTTCATCAAATGGGAAGGAGCGGATTTGTTACTTGTGCAGGTCTATGTGGACGACATAATTTTTGGATCAACTAATGATCACTTGTGCAAGGATTTTGAAAGACTGATGAAATCTGAGTTTGAAATGAGTGCTATGGGGGAACTCACGTTCTTTCTGGGACTACAGGTTGAGCAATCTGACAATGGAATTTATATCCACCAGTCAAAATATGTCACTGACATGTTAAAGCGGTATGAATTGCTCAACTGTAAACACTACGGCACTCCAATTGAAGTAAGACACAATCTTGGACCTAATGAGGATGATGAAGATTGCAAGGAGAAAGACTATCGCTCAATGATAGGCTCTCTCATGTACCTGACTGCCTCAAGACCAGATATAGTGTTTGCCGTTTCACTCTGCTCACGATTTCAAGCAAATCCGAAGGTGTCTCATATGAAGGCAGTAAAACGCATTTTTGGATATCTCGCTTTTAGGCCATCTCTGGGTCTATGGTATTCAAACGAGAAAAACTTCGAGTTAACTGCCTATTCGGATTCAGATCTTGGTGGCTGCAAGGTAGATATGAAGTCAACTACTGGAGGATGTCAGTTCCTTGGATCGCGCTTAGTTTCTTGGCAGTGCAAAAAGCAGACTGCGGTTGCTATTTCCACAGCTGAAGCCGAGTATGTTGCTGCTGCAAGTTGCTGTTCTCAAGTTCTCTGGATTCAGCATCAGCTGCGTGATTACGGGTTCAATCTCTCTATGACTCCTATTTACATTGATAATACAGCTGCTATATCTATAACACACAATCCCGTACAACACTCTAAGACCAAACATATCGAACTTAGGTTCCACTTCATACGGGATTGCTTTGAGAAACACCTTATAGATGTCGTACATATAGAGACCCTTAAGCAGTGTGCGGACCTTTTCACAAAAGCTTTTTTGCGATCACGTTTTATTGAACTGGTCAATCTGATAGGTTTAAGGTTCTTTCAGTCAAAGAATTGATTTGTGACTTGGATTTTTTTAGGATTAAAAAAAAATCGCAACAGCCACTCTTTATACTCTTTAGTATTAAAGAAAACGCGAGGTTGCAACATTTTTAAAATAGACGTTGAAGTTGTGTCTGTAAACAACTTGGGATATGATAGTACATCGGGTGACATGCACAAAATGGAATTTTAAGGTTTATCTTGGATGTGTCAGTAGGTTTATATGACACACTTAAAACAGTTTTTATCTAAATTGTCTTTATTACACGATGTATTGGTAGGCATGATACACACCGGTTTGTGAGTGAGTAAGAAGTAATAATACAACTTGTCTATTACTTTGTGAAAAATGTTATCTGATGTATGACGTATGTCTTAATTGATAAATGGAAGTAATGACATACACTGTCATAATTATGAAATGTAAAATTGGCATATAGTAATAATATGATTATTCGCCTAACTAATGGTGACTATTGTTGTACTCACGTACAGACCTGAATCCATTAGTTATGCAAATAGTCTCAAACTTGTTATGTTCATACTAAGGGACCCTCTGTTGTACTATGTACAGAACTGGAGCCACTAGTATTTTCATAGTAGGTTTGATGTATGCCTAAATTTAAATATCAAGTGTATGTTACGAGAAAGCCGAGATAAATTTGGTCTTGTAATCTCTACCTTGTGTGAATATGCAGTGTTTTGTTTTACTAAAGTTTATCGGTATATCATATAACAGGTTTCTCAAAATTAATATTCAAACTAACAATAAAAGTTAGCTCACAAATACGAATGTAATATGTTTAGGTGGATAAACAATACCAATAATCGTCTTGAAATAATTTTTATAAAAGGTGTTTTAAATGTGCCACGTAAATTTAAAGTGGACAAAAATACTGATGATCGAAATAACACTTACTATTCCTAATAATTGCATGTTATTCCGATATGATCCCTAATCAGACAAAACAACTCCGTCACCAAAAATAGAGTGTTAGTAATTTTATTTTGTTATACTTTTACTTTTTGTGATATTAAAGAAAATACCAAAAAGATTTTTTAGTTTACTTATTTCATTTTATGCTTTATTTTTATTCTAAGTTATTTTTCCCAAGTCATGAGTCATTTGGATACACTAGTACAAAAATGAGATTTGGTCACACATAGCCAGAATTAAACGGCCACACATTTGAATATTTATGTGGCTAAAGGTACCAAAATAAAATTCAAGTTATTAGTTAGCCACATATGAACTCCAATCATGTGACCATTCGGGAATGTATTGCCACACCTTCAAACATTTATGTGGCTAACGGTCACAGCTATTTTTTGATTGATTATTTAGCCACATATGAATTGGAACGCGTGACGAATGAAGAGTAAGTTTGAAGCATTAGTCACAATATACATATAAAATGTGACAAATCTATGTCACACATTTGAATCACTGTGACCAAATGCCATATATGGTCACATGAGGTAATTGTTTATGTATCTAAATCATAGAGTCGAATTGGTCACACATGATTTTAGTGTAGCCAAAATCCGGTACATATGGTCACATAACTATTATGTGTGTCTAAACTAAAACGTGTGTTAGCTTGCCAAAAATTAATGTGTATAGTCACATTTATTTCTAGCACAATCATGTGACTATATGGATTTAGAATAGCCACACCATATCACAAATGTATATCTAAATGATGTTTATGGTCACACTCTAGGTGATTATATGTGACCAATATATTTATAACAGTCACGTCGTTAAATATTCATGTGACTATTATTTAGGGCAAAAATGAGCAAAAACGATTATGATTAAATTTGATATCAGTCATATTGAGTGTTTGTGTGTCTAATTCATTAGACTTTAAATGGTCACATGGGGTAATTGTTTATGTGTCTAAATCATAGAGTCGAGTTTGTCACACATGATTTTAGTGTAGCCAAAATCCGGTACATATGGTCATATAACTATTATGTGTGTCTAAACATTAGCGTGTGTTAGCTTGCCAAAAGCTAATGTATATAGTCACATTTATTTCTAGCATGATCATGACTATATTGATGTATAATAGCCACACTATATCACAAATGTGTATCTAAATGATGTTTATGGCCACACTATAGGTGATTATATGTGACCAATATATTTATAACAGTCACGTCGTTAAATATTCATGTGGCTATTATTTAAGGTAAAAATGGGCAAAAATGATTATGATTAAATTTGATATTAGTCACATTGAGTGTTTGTGTGCCTAATTCATGAGACTTTATATGGTCACATGAGGTAATTGTTTATGTGTCTAAATCATAGAGTTGAGTTTGTCACACATGATTCTAGTGTAGCCAAAATCCGGTACATATGATCACATAATACTATTATGTGCGTTTAAACTTTAGCATGTGTTAGCTTGCCAACAGCTAAAGTATATAGTCACATTTATTTCTAATACGATCACGTGACTATATGGATTTACTTCTAGCATGATCATGTGACTATAAAGAGATTTTTTAGGACCAATTAGTGACGTACTAACATGGACAAATTGGTTCCATAAAATGCTTTTAAATGATGATATAAGCATCCCAAAAAGTATTCAATATCATCCTCATAAATTGTATTGTATGACACATTTTAGCGACAATCTTTCTATATCAGTGTAACATTATATTTCTACAATAGAAGACATAAATGCACAAACAATAAAATAAAAGGGAAAATAATCTATTCCTTCTAACAAGATTTGTTAATCATCAATTACAAGTACAATAATACATATATATACAGAAAACAATCAATTGGGTATCATGTTCTTCAAACTGCCGTTCTCTCTATTGCCTGTAGCCCTGTAGGGAAAAAGGATAAACAAAGCTTAAGTGTTTAACATACTTTACATCTCAATTGGATAATATTAGTCCACATGTTGTATCAAATATTTGCACTTACCAAGAAATTTGAAAACTCACTAGTGATGGATTGAACTACGAACTTCAACAATACAGAACCTGCCATTTATGACCTGCATCACACACATGGTTCCAACTAAACGAGTTCAACTATAGACTAAACAGATAGCAAAACATAAATAATTTAATTCTTAATCAACGAAAAATTACCTTATCGAGTGGGGCAAGATGGTGGTGCAACTGGCGTTTGAAACAATGTGATGGTCCTTCTTGTATTCCTTCTCATTCACACCAACAACAAACACGGGAGTATCATTGCTGGGTGCATATATGATGATCTTTTTAGCTCCATCCTAAACATAAGGTAAATAAGCATTATGAGAATTAATTTTATACAAAAACAACCAATTATAAGTACTGTGTAGCAGTAACACGAAGACAATTAGCTATTCTATGATAAATCACTAATGCAAGTCTGTTTAGAAAAGGATTGTTGGAAATTAAAGAGGTAAAATAAGGTATAACCATATAACTAACACCACTTATGATAATTAATTAATGCATCTCCAATTAGCCAAATCTAATTTCTTTGATCCTACTATGTATATGGCTATTGAAACCCTATAAAGTGAATATTCAGCAAACTTGCATATCCAATAATATCATTTCATTTTCTCCATTTTACATGCATGTAATCACCATCCATAAACCTATGTATTACATCTTGCAGCACACAACATGATGCAATTCTTGGCACAAACGTTAAAAACTCACTAAAATCACACGAAAAATCATTACGATAAAACCACTACCTACAAATGAGCAGCAGCCTTGTCCTTGTCGGTGAAAATTCTGGTGGATTCCATAACATAATCGGCTCCAATTTGGGCCCCTGGACTCTCTACGGGGTTCCTTCAATAGTTTCAAAACAAACCATTCAACAACTATTACACTATATATATCAAATAAAGTAATACAAAATAAAGCATGTGACAGGGCTGTAGATCGTGAACCAAAAACAACCACTGATTAACAACCTTGATATCAAACTTAAAAAGCACTTTCAAACTCACACATCCACCATCAAATTAACTAACTTCATCAAAATCAAATTAACTAACTTCATCATAATAATCATACACCGATCAGAATTATAAACCACAAGTAAAAACAAAAATATATTAAAAACAACGATACAGTAAAGATACAAACCGTGTATTCAACAGAGATAAACGGATCGTTAACAACAACACTCTCTGTAAAGCTACTATCGCAACTAATCGTCCAATTCTTCCAAAACCAAAAATATCAAATAATAATCAAACCCTAAATCATCGTAAAATAACAATATACGACGGTGAAGTTAGGGTTATACGACAAAGAGTCTAAATAAGAAAATTGAAATTCAGTAAAATAAAGCAAGTGAGAAACAAAATTAGAACGAATGAGAGTTTTTTTGGGGAAGAAGTTATTTTTTTGATTTTGGTAGAAATCCTATGGCGGTGAATTTTGGAGGATAAACATTTTTTGAGTTGGCAGAGATGCTACGAAGGTATTAATTAAGTTCTTAGTGAATTTTTTTGAATTTTATATATTTATCTAAGGTTCAAACTTCAAACTTCAAACCATAAACTTAGGGATTTTGCTAAATTAATGGCTATGAATAACAATATAATTTCTTGAAAATAACCGTCAACTTCCATTGAAAACCGTCAACCACTGTAAAACCGCCAATCATATTATGTTAAATAGTGAACATTACCCGTTTTTTAACCATCATAAACCAATCACCCATGATTTTTTAGTTGTTATCCATAGCCCTAAGGGCTATGTATAGCAAAATCCTAAACTTATTACCAAACAATTAAATTTAATAAAAGTATACAAGATTTAAATAAATTACACTATCCTTTCTAGTATTTCATTTTTATTTTTTCAAATTTATCCCAATAAGTTTTTAAGATGATGATATCTCAACCATCATTATTTATAATTCATAAAAATTGTGTGTTAAAATTTGTACCGTACATGTAAGTAATGCATAAATTTGAAGGATTATTAAAAAACAATGGTGTATTTCAACATTTATATTTGACAAATCTATCAAAATTTTACATTCAAGGGTTTTATTGTACAAAACGGGAACTACCTTGAAAAATGGTGTTAATTGTACATCACAAATGTCTATTTTGCCCTTAAATGACATTTAATATGTTTTGACCACTTCAAACACAATGTTTCATATATGTAACCGGCTTTAAGCCCGTGCAATGCAAAGTCGTTTAATAAATATAGTTATATGATTATTTGAAAATAACCTAATGAATTAGTATCGTTTTAAAAAAATACAATTATATGATTATTTGTAAGTAGTCTAATGAACTAGTATTGTTAAATTATAATGTGCATTTATAATTGAAAATGAAATAAGTAATAACATAAACCAAACTATATTATAAAATAACAACAAATTTTTAATTTTTAAACAAAGTAATAATTAAATAGTATAAGTCAAAGTATGAAAAGTTTAAAAACTACAAATGTTGCAAAACTTATTTGTAAAAGACGTTAGTTGTGGAGTTGCTGACTTCAATTTATTACGATTACAATTAAAATTTGGTTTGAATATCTTTGAACTAACATGAACAAATTTAGACGTTATAATTATGATAAAAAAAAACTTGAATTCCTAATTTGTAGTTATATAGTCACATCACGTATAAGTTTAAGAATACATACATACGATTTGTATAATTTGTAAGAATACATTTTCAATATTTATTTTTATTAATTTAATGAGTTAGTTTTATATAAATATTTTTTAAATAAAATTATGAGGATAATTAAGGTAACAATTGATGTGGCATGTGTAATATTTTTTTTCTAAATTGTTAATATTAGTTATTTTAGATAATAAGTTGATGTGACATATTTGTACCAGTATTATTATTTGCTAAAATAACGAGTAAACGGTTCTTGAAAAATTCAAAATCGACTCAAATCACATCCTAACTGCTTTATGCGACGTTCCACTCAACGTCGCCTGCGACGTCCCAGTCTACGTCGCACATAGGGTTAGACTATATATAGTCTCAACCGCGACGTAACGCGTCACACTATTCACTATTCACTTGAGACGTAGCTTGCGACGTACCATTGGCGATTTGCGACGTAGCACTTCTTCGAGCATTTTCGTGATTTGTAGCCGTTTTCACTCCGATTCACTCTCGTAGTTTTCTTCTACTCGTTATTCCGCACACTTAGGTACCAATCTAACCTATTTTCACCGTGTAATTATGCGATAATTGCTATGTATATATTACGGTTTAAAGGGTTACGGGTTTTGGGATAAATTCGATGGTGTATTGTAAGATTTACGTGTTATAAATTATATTTTTGTGATCACCATTGTTAGCCGCACCTTTTAGTGCGTTTGATTTTGAAAACCCCTAAATTTGATGGTTAGGGTTTCTGGGTTGGGGAAGAATGTTCGTCGGTGCGACGTACGCTGCGACGTCGTGGCCTACGTCGCTCTGCTTAATTAATATTAATAGTCTACGTCGCCCTTCCCTACGTCGCCTTTACCGCGACGTCCTACGCGACGTCCCACATTACGTCGCTATTTTATTAATGTGATTAAATTCACAATAAATTGCAAAATGCGACGTACCTCTCGACGTCGCTCGAATTTTCTGCGACGTCAGGCGTTGCGTCGCTTTTCAATTTATTCTGATTTTTGGCGACGTACTATTCTACGTCGCTCTGTATTATGCGACGTCAGTGGCTACGTCGCTAGTTCCAGGAATTTTATAAAGGTTTTACAAAAAAATGTAACATTTTTTGCTAACCTTTTTCGAGTTGCAATCTGTTTTTTGTTTTTGCAGATATGGCTCTTGTTTTCGAAGCGCGTCATAATACTGCTGCTTACCTTGATGATACTTCTGATAAAGCTGCACCGTATCGTCAGATGATTGCATTTTTGAGGCGCTCAAGGGTATTCCACGCCATTTCGGATAACACTGTGGCTTTTGGAAATCTGATCAACCCTTTATGGAGAAACGCAAATGTTGTTACTGATAACAACGTTCGAAGACTGGTTTCTACAGTTGCTGGTACGGAAGTCACTATTACAGAACAGAGTATTCGGGAACTGTTACAGCTGAACGATCAACCGAATATGCCAGTCGGTTTTGATCATATTTTTGTTACGGGGGCTATGCAGAGGATTGGATATCCCGGGATTCCCACTGATCAGTATAGGAAAGCGAATCTCACACGTGTTTGGAGATATCTGATGCATGTGATTATCGTTTGTTTGGGAAATAGGAAAGGTGGAACGGATGGTATGAGCCGAAGTTTGGCTTCTGCTATGTTAGCATTAGTGTACAACAAGCCGTTCAACTTCTCGGGTTTTATATTCAAGGCTATGGTTGACAATGCAAATGCCGGGGATCAGAAATGGATCTTATATCCGAGGTTTATTCAGCTGCACATCAATCGCCATCATCCAGATCTTCAGGCACAGGGTGATATTGATCAACAATTAAAGATTTCACCAATGATGAGTCGGATCTTTACCATTTGTGCAGGTTTTGAGAAAGGGGTTGCGGCAGCACGGGATGTTCCCTTGTTTGGTCATATTGTTGATGAGAATTACGTGCCGCCTCCGGAACCTCAATATATGGACATTCCGGCACCGCAGCAACCGCTTGTGAACATACCTGTTCAAGCTGCGGGGGAGAATGTAGATGCTCTTTTGGAGAATATTGAGCAGTTTGGCCATGTTGAATCGGACGACTCAGCATCACATGAGACTGTCGAAGGTTCTGATTCTGAAGCTGCAGTAAATGTAGGTCCTCAGGATGGGGGTCCGACGCCTGAGCACTCGGACGGTACTGTTCCGCATCCCTCTGAGATGGAACGTATCCGGATTACAGATTTATTCCGATATCTGAGGATTCAGCGTAGGATCAGGGCAGGACGCAAGTATGTACCTCCAAGGGATACTGGGAAACGTACTAGAGGTGACGATGATCCTGCTGATGAGACTTATCGACCGAGTCGTCGTGTTCGTCGCTCTTCGTCAACAAGAGCTCCAGTCAACCCGTCGCCTCAAGATGCTTTTGAGATTCAACCGACACCAGCTTTCATGCAAAAGATAATGAATGATATCTAGAGTATGCAACAAAGGATGATAGCTCAAGATGAAAAGATTGCTGAGCAAGCTGAACTGATCGAGGTTCAATCTAAGGAGCTTGAGGAAACGAAGATTAGGGTTAATGTTTTGGAAGGCAGGTTACTTGCCTCAGGGGAGTCTGGGTCTGGGATACCCACTTTAGAGTCAAGTGAACCTGCGTCTGTAAATCCCAACCCTGTACTTGAAACTGTTAATGAAAATATTTCTGTTTTGGATTACTTTTGTGTTGATGATATTCCAGGGCAACCGAGACCGCTGGCTGTTGATTATTCATTCGCTGACTTATCGTTTATTCAGAGAATGGCCAGTGGAGTTGGCTCTGAGGAAGAAACGGAGAATGTTTTTGAAATGAATGAGGATGTTTCGATTGAAGAAGAACAGTTGAATTCAGATGAAACGTATGATGATGCACAATCTGGGGAAGCTTATGATGGTGCACCGATTATAGAATCTGATTCAAGTGACGATGAGAGACCTGCTAAAGCTCAACATGGAGAATCTAGTTCTGCTGCAACTCCAGCTCCAGAGACACAGGCACCGGACTCAGCAGTTCCTGAAACTGAATCTTCAAATGTTCCTAAGAAGAAATTAACTGCTGAAGAAAAGAGAGAAAGAAATAAGCAATGGTGGCCTAAGGGACGTAATCCAGTTCCAATTCCAGTTAAATGTCAAGTTTATCGAGTTAGTCGAAATTACACTGGAGTTATCAGAAGCTGGAAATGTCAGAGAAATTTGTTTATGATAAAGAGAAGGGATGGAGTTCAGTACTTCAGAATGCGTTTTGATAGACTGAGCACGTTGCCGAAAGGAGAAATAAATCGTTTAGCTCAATTGAATCTGATCAATCCGTTCGAGAATGATTATGCTGAGTTTATTCAGAGAAATTTACGTCGGGAAGTGTTATCGAAGACATATTCTAAATTGAAACCAACGTTGGGTACTCGGTATACGCGGAAAAAGAAGATTGATCCAGTCACCAGGAAGCCTATGGTTAAAGTTCACTATCCGCCTGCTATATGTGTGACTGAGATACCTCTGGAACTTGTTCCTTATTATTTTCTGCGAAGATTCGTTAAATGGGAACTTGATCCACAGACTGGTGAAGCGGTTATTACTTTTGTTCCAGATTCTGAACCGTGGCCAGTAGTTGGAGGTATATGGAATTTGAAGCAAGCAACGTTTAGAATATATGATCCGATGAGTTTGATTAATCTTCATGAAAAAGATTTGAGAAAACTCTACGACAATCGGATTCGGGTCGGTGGAAAGAATGAATTCAATAAATGTTTAGCCGAACAGTTTTATAATGTGGTTACAGTTTGTGTGGCTAATGAAATTCACGCCGATGGCCAATTTCCTGCGGGCTGGGTATAAAGAAGATTTTTGAAGACCAAGCTGAAGACACGGGGGAGTTTGTTGGTACATGTTTGTGTTTGTCAGTTGGTCTAGCTCGTAGTTTGTAATTAGAATTGAGTTTCCTGATTCCTGCGACGTTGGCTGTAACGTCGCAGGTGCGACGTCAGGTATTGGGCCTGCGACGTAGTCAACGTCGCATGGGCTTGGGCCTGCGACGTCGTGTGCGACGTCGCAGGTGCCAGATTTTGTATATAAACGTTTTACGTTTTCTGTTTTAGGGTTGACGAAACCCAAAACGCAATTAGTCGAATCCACCTGTAATCTGATCGGTTATAATCAATATACAAGCGTTTTATTTTATTCTATTGTGTTTGATTATTCATTGTGTTCGTGTAATAACTTAATCGTTGATTCCGCAAACGATTGAGTGACTCGGTTCTGTTAAATCCTAGGTACGGGACAAACATAATACATGACATTTCAACAAACTCGGTGTTTTATAATTCAAAACATTACTTTAGTTATCAAGATAACATCAGAGTAACAGCCTGTCAAACATTCCATCCAGTCCAACAACCTCCTGCCCAATATGTCCCATCTATTTAACCTGCAGGAAGAACTGTGGTGGGATTAGCATAAAGCTAAGTGAATGAAACTATAAGCAACAGACTAACCTAGCATAACAATCTGTTTACATCAAATAACAATAAACAGAAAATCGATCAATCACTCGACATCCAATCAATGTCATACACGCAACATCATGAGGATCGGTGGTCCCTGAGACACCCTAATACCGGTTTGGCACTCAAGGAACTCTTGTCAATCATCCGTATTGGCCTATACAGAATTACCGATAACCAGTTGTTAATCACATACGACCTAGATCTCTAAACCGACATTTCAAGTTTCCGAGATCTCCTGTCGTCTACAACAACAACAAGTCCAACCATCAAATCAAGTTGACCTCAAAATCTTACATACTAGCACAATCAGCCAAGTAAACAACTAGATAAACTATCATGGCAAGATATCTCGACCGATGCATCATATCAAAGTAATACTATAAATTACTGGTTGTAAATCAAATCATTACAACTAAATCACACTGAGGTTACAGATCCACTCACCGACACCTCAGCCGCAAGCTCAGAAGTCTAATATTACTGAGCCTTCTACACATCTGAGAATACAATCAATAAACAATGAGTTAGTAACTTGTATTAACTGATAACACTTATGTAATTAACATCGTTACACAATCATAACATAATTACATGTATCAAGTGATCCTTAAGATCACAGCAACAAAAGTTCAATTCGGAACATAATCAAAAAGTCCCGAAATAAGGTCCAAAAACTGTAAAATGCCATTTTCGACCCCTAAACGACCCCGAATGGTCAAAAACTGACTAGGCTATAATATATAGCTTTGATCAGTGGGCCGTTTTCGAGTGACCATGTAAATTTCAGCCCAATCGGAGTTTAAAGACAATTTGTCAATTTTTCCGTGGTAAAAATCACTACTTTTGAAATTTGCAAACTCAAAATTTCTGAAAATTTGCTAGAACACGCCGTGTCCCTTTAGGACGCGCCGTGTCCAATAAATACACACTAGAACGCGCCGTGTCTTATTAGGACGCACCGCGTCCTAACCTTGAAGATCCACGCGCCGCGTCCAAATAGAACGCGCCGCGTCCTCCTTCCCTTCCCAGCGATCTTCGTCCTGTTCAAACCCTAACTCACGGGTTTAATACCCAAATCACTCAAAACTCGATTTCAAATAGTTTTAAACCACTAGAAACATCAGGTAATCATCATATAACACTTATAACATGATTCTAACATCAATTTCTTTCAATTCATCAATTTCTATCAAATTGATTAAAATTCAAATTTACCTCAAATTGAAGAACACTTAATTGTGATGATGATTATGATGAAACTAGAATCAGTTGCAGCTCCAAATTCGATTTCAATTTGGTTTCTAAGTTTTGATTTGGATTTCTAAAGGTTTTGGATGATTTTCAAGTTTCATATGAAACTTTCTAAAAGAGGAAAGTAAATATATAAGTCGGCCTCATCAAACCGCCTTCAATTATACGGGTATAATTTAATACCCCATCTCAATCTATTGTCTGGAACCCGAAAACCATTTGCGAGTCCAAACATTTTATTGCACCATCAACTATATTAATTTACAACAATTAATAATTTACTTATCACATTGGAATATTCGACTCCTATTCCAATTATTTCAACTATTTCAAACAATATTATTTCCAAATACATTTAAATCAAGAAATAATATATAAACAACTAGGTCCATTTCGATGATGTTACAATTTCAGATTCTGAGAGCTGGATACATGATTTGTAATTTTTTTCATGTAATTTGCTTACAGAAGCACCAGTAACTACATAGTGTTATCCTTATGTGAACTTACAAAACTATAGAAATGAATGAGTCCGTTCTTGACCAAGTACAGTTCTCCCTATGTGTTTTTACTCCTCATGACCACTCTCAAAAGTCCAATAATGGGATTTCATTATTATGTAAAGCCTAAGAGTTAATATTTGTTACCAGTTATTTGTGCGTATGTAAGGTTTATCAATTACGTAAAGATATGACGTACTATTTAAGAATAAACAATTGAGCACATGTGACTAAGCTCTGAGATCTAGAAGAGGGCTATTCATTGTGCATTTTAATGTCATCAACAATCTGCTATAATTGTTCTGAAAGAGGTTGAAGCTTTTATCGAAGAAATTTCTACATAAATCGTCACCATTCATTGAAGACTAAGTTACCTCATCAAGTGATCTAATTTGGAACTCACAATAGGTTGAAAGTGTCTAAATGCATACATTCTATTAAAAAAATAGATTATTATTTATGATAGTATATAATATTCGTAATCAAGTGGTACTTTTAATTCATTCGTCAATAGGGTTTTGGGTTAACCCAACCCGACCCACACTAAATATATGTGTTACTCAATCTATCCATTTTGCTGTCTCTAATCAAACATATTGTTTGATCTTTACAGGGAGAAAAGATTAAGGTTTTGGCCTGATCATGATACTGAATAAAAGTTGGCAAGAGATACTGGTATTACAGACTTCCGAATGGGAATTGATTGGATAAAGATCATGCCTAAGGAGTCGGTCAATGGACTTAGAGAATCGGTAAGAAATATAACATTGCCCAACTTTCTTTTTCAAATTTTCAAGTTTAGATGTATTTTGTCTTCTCCTTACCCTACTTATGAAACTGAATTGGTAGAGTTCAATCTTATGGTATGAAAGTTATGCTAACTTTGTTTCACCACTCACTGCCGCCATGGGCTGGGGATTATGGATGGAAGTTTGAGAAAATGGTAAATCTATTTATGGAGTTTACTAGCTTACTCTACACAACATAACCTTTATACTGTTAAATCGGGATTTTGAGTGATATTTTTAACCGAACATGTTGCAGGGTGGTTGTTTACAATCTATTTGAACCGGTGGACTACTGGGTCACACTTAACGAGCCGTGTGTATTATGTATACTGACATACTCTTCTGGTGCTTGGCCCAGTGGTCATCCAGACATGTTGGAGGCTGCTACTTCTTTACTAATCATTTGTTTTGTTCCCTAGCGTTTATGCAGAATCATTAGAACATCTTTTAATTTTGTGTTCTTTTATGTATTTTCCCATTAAATGAACTTGATTTATAACTTTGTGTTTACTTTTTGCAGCACAAAAGCTGCACCTGATTGTTATACTTCAAGTTTCTTATTACAAATCAATATATTTCACAAAGTACCACAATATTTATTGATTTCTTTTTTATTTGCAGATGGCAGACCTATTACCCCTATTACTATATTATATTGTTGGCGCTCAGTCACGTTGACTCTACTTCTTGACCGTAGGATTTATGTTGACTTCAATCTCCACCGTCTAATAGAGAATGATGGTTACCAGATTTCTAACCCATTGCTATCTCATGCCAACCCCCTGAACCGTCGTCAACTGCCTCTTTTTCCTTGAAACTGTTCGGTAACCCCCCACCTAAAGTAATCATCTCCTAGAACCGTCAGTAATCACTCCATTACTATTTTGCGTGTTCCATTTTAATCTCTCTAAAAATCACTTTACCTTCTTCTCCACACAGAACACACATACAAATCAATTGATGTGATGTACCTCTTCCTGCACCAATTCATAGCTATTTCTAGTTTGAAGTTAGCTGGATAATTAAGGAAGGATTCATCAATGGCTATTGGTCATTTTTTCATCATCGTGGGGAGAAATTCATAAAGGAATATTTATTGTAAATTAAGCTGTAAACCAACAGTATTGGATGGCGTTAGGTATATATCTATCTTCGATTTTTGTCTAATTTTCATAACATCTTTTTCTCAAATTTGATGTCTTATAATAATTACATGTTTTACATGATGTTTTTCAGTTTTGCTTTCTATTGCGTTAATAAAAGCATACATACAGAGATGAAGCTTTCCATTTTTCTCGAAAATAATCAAATTGATGGTACTAAATTAAAATAATACATACGGTTAATTCAAGTGAACTTTGATCGTGTCTTCCCATGTTTGGTCAACAGGTGTTATTGGGTATGGGTTTTTTTTTCCTTAAATTATTCTTTGTAATCACATGAGGTTTCGTTAATTGCCTTGATCTCCCTATGTTACAGATCTACTTATTGGATTAGCTGTTGTGGGTTTCATCAAAGTATCTTGAAGTTGCTGAATGCGTACGAGGTATATTACTTTACAATATATATTTTGCCTACTTTTGATTTGTTTCTTGATGAAGTAGACCCGAGTGTTATTTTCAAGTTACTTTCTGCTTCCATTGCCATCTTAATATGAACATGATGAGTATTATTGTCGATTGTTTGTTGATAGATTTCTGTAGTATATGTCAAGGATTTAACCTACGTCGTATGGTGATCATTAGTTTGTTTATTTATACGGTCTGATATTTTAGTTTCTTTTCATTTTCAGATACTAATGAGGGATTAGGTCAATTAAGTTGGCGTGTTTCAAGAGGTAAATATGAATGTATTTGAATTTAATAAGTAGCTGATGTGTTTCGGGCCCACTTATTAAACATTTTTGACATGCTGAATTTTGGGATTTAATTGGTTGACACTTGACACGAAGGGCTTCTTTAGGCGCTTACGGATGTTGTTTTTGTTATTCTTGAGTATGGCATCTCTACCATATTACTAGCACCAAACAAAGCGGATTGATGGTTTGGTTTGTGACATTGTATATAGAAACTGCTTTTAAGGTTTACTATTTTTACCTTTTCATGATAATTAACGTTATTTGTGTTATCCTGGCTGTATATGCTATTTAGTTCACTCTGCAAACATTTGTTATATGATTATGTTATGTGGTTTGATTTTTCGGGTTGTTTTTGGCTTGTGGTTCTTTTCATATATTGTCAGTATCTCACTGTCAATTGCTCTTTATTTGCTGATTTAATCAGTAAGAATGTTGGGCTCCTATCTGTATCTCTTCTTACTCACACTACATTGATATCATTAAATTTATCTGTAATTTTGTAAATCTATATTTGTGTTTGGTACTCCTACAGCTCAGGTTCAATGTCAATTTCAACAGCTAAGTATCTCAAACATACTTATAGTTAACTTACTCCTTATTTTAGGTAACTATAAGCTTTTGTATCAGGGAAGATTTAAAGCCCCACTCAAGGTTGAGTTGCTATTCCTTCTGCAGCAGAGCATGCATCATATTTTGCAGACCCATATGGGTTTGATAACAGACTAAGCTAAGGTGTTAATTGAATATGTTTTTTTTTATAGTTTCAAATTATTTAATTATTTATATTATTATATTGTTGTATGAGGTGCTTGAATGTCCATTAGTAGTGGCATACATTATTAATAATCATGATGGAATTTGGATATTGGGATTGATCTGCATAAATGTTTTCAAATTATTTTTTTTCCAACTTTTTTTTAAAGTATTCATAATCATAATTGTCACACCCCCAAATCGATAATCGTGTTTATTAACAGTTTAGCGGAAGCTTTTAGTTAATTAGCGGAAGCATTTTTATAATAGTTAAGCATTGGGGGCGCACAGATTCGATAGTGCATTCACTGTATCAGAGTATATGATCATACAGAACATACATATATATTTAAGATGCCATAAGTTTAAAGTTATTACAAAAGATACGACTTCGTAAAGTCGTACATAAGTAGGGTTGTCAAAGACAACTTAAGTATTTGAAAATACATATTTATAACGGAGGGATTTCATAAGTATAACCAATGAGATTGATAATACAAAGGAAATCCATGTGTCCCAAAAGTGGCATCATAAATAGTCAGGTTGCCTACGTCCTTTATGCATGCAGGAGTACCTGAGTCCTAATTCCCTGAAAAACATAGTAAACTGTCAACATTGAATGTTGAGTGAATTCACAGGTTTAGTGTGAATATAGTAAATCAAGTTTTGTATAAATCATTCATGTACATAAACATAATATTTATATGTAAGTAGGAAACACAAGTGTTCTAACTAAAGAAAACATTTCCTAAATATGTAAGAATGTCATTCTTACAATAATAATAGCAGTGTAGGAAACACAAGTTTAATCATAAACATTTCCTAACAAGTAGTCGCAGGATATACAGGTTTATCAATTAAGTAAAAATATCCATTTCAATGGTTAAGGAAAATCAGGTTTAGCAGTCAAGCAAACATTTTCCAACAGATAGTTAACAGGAATTTAGTTTAACAATAAGGTAAACATTCCAGTAATAAACATTGCAGGAAACACAGGTTTATCATTTAAGTAAACATTTCCTATAATTAACGTTGCAGGAAACACAGGTTTAACATTTAAGTAAACATTTCCCATAAATAGTTGTTTTGTGGGAAACCAAGTTTAACCATTTAAGGTAAACGTTTCCTAAAAATAGTAGTCTCTCAAAGGAACACCTGTCCTATTAGTCATCACAGGGAATACCCTTCCCAAGTCAAGTTGTTGTTTAGTTGTTTAGTTGAGTGTGTGGGAAATATAGACTATAATCCCTCCAAGGTGAGCTAAACCTTTAGAGTTAAAGTAACGACACTAGTACTATAACCAAACCACGACTAGTTGTTTTGTTGTTGCCTCAGTAACACGGTAAGTATACACTCCTCGTTACGACTATCGTCGATGTGGTTGGAATGACCAACGAGTAATATCCTGGGAGGGTTGTCAAATCGATAGTACTATCTGTATACTCAGTGGCTAGAGTCACCTAGCTAATGGTTATAGGTTGCAAGCACTGGGACTTATGTGCACTACAACTACCTCGCGTAAACCTAGGATCGTACCAAGATCTGCTGTCTTATTCCCAAAATGTTGTGAAAACGTTTCATATAATTAATTTAAGTTAATTCAATATGAAAACATTTTATAGAAATAGTTCAGGTTTAATAGAGTGAAAGAAATCATGTTATTCAATTTCACATAATCGCATGCAGCGCAATACATTAAAGCATATAGCATGTTATATCACATTGTTCAATGTTTTCCACCCCTGGTTTTAAAAGCATTTAAAACAATAAAAGATAGGGGCTCTGAACTCACAATTTGCAAGTCTTCAGCGAAATAAAGCTAACCAAACAATCCAAGTGAGTCCTCAAATACCTAGACGCAAATAATAATACTTGTATAAGTATATGGATTATTTGCTAAGTTGTAAAGTTTATAATATTTCAGTTGCTGGTGAGGTTTGCGTTTCAATTAGTCGTTGAATTCAAGTATGTATATTTATATACATATTAGTTGAATATATATATTATAATATATATATTAGTTGTCGTCATTGTTAATATCCATATATACATAGATATAAATGTAGTTGTCGTTGTTGTCGATTATGTTTTCAAAACATAATTATAATAGTTATCAAAGTAGCTTGTTATATCGTTTACATAAGTTGTTTGTTAATTGTCGCGAATAAAGCTTAGTTATCGTTTATATTTTCAAAAACGTAACTTGGTTAGTTATACAAAATATAACTTGTTTTCGTTTGTCGTATATAGTTTGTACTAGATAAGTTTAAATCGTTTCATTTTTATACGTCTAGTTGTATATATACATTGTCCGTTAGTATATATATAATATTTGTTATCGTATTAAGTTTTGTCGCGTTCTAAATGTCCGTAATAAATTATGTCGCGGATATAATTATGTCTCATAGTCTTGTCCATATTATTACAAGGTCTCGTTGTCGCAACATTAGTCAAGTAATAAGTCTCGGTCCATATAACTATTACTAGTTTGTACATTTTGTAAACTGAAACAGATTGGACCTGGACAGCCGGGGAATACGCCGTATTCTGGTGAATACGCCGTATTCGGGTGAATAAGCCGTATTCGTTTGAGTTTAATAGGATCCACCGGATCCACCAATGATCCGCCGGATCAAGTGTGTCTTTTACTCGTTCATCGTTTTAGCCGAAGGTTTGTGTGCGGGTCGAAGGTGGGAATACGCCGTATTCGGAAGAATACGCCGTATTCTACTAGTTTGTCAAAATGGTTTATGAGTAAAAAGACGGAATACGCCGTATTCATAGGAATACGCCGTATTCGACTAAATCCATCGGATTGGCTAGTTTCAAAATGTGGGAATACGCCGTATTCAAGAGTTTTCAGGTTCTGGTTCGTTCTGTTATTTCAAATACATACGGGTTTTGATTTTAAATCCGTTTTTAACATGTTCAATCATCATTATATGTTATATAAACTTGTTATAATATGTTTTTAACAACTTACAAGCAACAATCATCAACTTATTTCATAATTTAAAGAAATTATAGAAATGAAGAAAAATGGAGAATTTCCTCACAATGATGTTAAGATGAAGATGATGATGATTTCTGATGTTGATGATGATGATTATGACGATCGATGATGATGAGGATGATTATGTGATCATTTTGTTTATGAGTTTGAAGGTGTGAAGGTGATGATGTTAAGAGAATGAAGAAGATGAAATGGTGTTGTTGTTCCTGCTAGTTGTTCCTCTGCTACTGTCTCTTGTTCCAGTACGTACACACAAAGCAGAAGAAGGAAATGAGGTGAAGTGTGTTGTGTGTGAGATTTTACAGATCAAAAATGTAGGTGGGTTGTATTATTGGAGATGAAAGTTTTCAAACGGGAGTATGGAGCGAACCTCAATCTGTTCCCCAGATATTTTAGAACGTATACAATTGGTAGTTTTTAGCCCGTTAATTTCGTGTACGGGTATAATTTGTGGTACTTTATTTATAATAAAATTACGTGTTATGTTTCTCTATATTTCGAACTCAGTAATTGATAATCATATAATCGAAATACTTTGTCAAAAGTATAATATAATTATTTACAGTAAAAGTACTGTATAGTCAAATACGCGTGCCAGATTTCAGTTAAATTTGGAAATCATATTTTGAGGTAATGTTCTATACATTAAAACAGTAACTTACAAAATAATACTTTTATTATTTGGAACCTCTAGGCGCGTTTTAAAATTGTTTCTGTTCGTATTACGCATAACAAAAATCGTCTAAATATTTCGTTTTCTTTTCGTTGTAATACTTTTATCTAATAATTTCAAACTAAAAATTATTCAAAAGTATTTTCGAAGTTCATTTTGGAACTTTATTATTCGCGATTAATACGTTTATTATAAAACGTATAATTTGTTATATTACATCCATAATATAATTATCTAATAGTTGTAATTAATAATTAAGTTTGGCGGAAGCGACTACTTGAAATACATATTCTATTAAAACCTGCTAGAAATTTTCGCAACCCTATATACAATATGTTTTACTACTAAACAAACATAGTTAACATGTTTACAAACCCGGGGCATTATATACTATAAAACATTATTTATTACAAACTGGATCAGAGTTGCAAGTTTAAAACATTCCCAGCATCAAAACGTCCCTTCCTGGCTACCCACATAATTAAACATAACCTGCAGGAAGTAAATTGAGGGATTAGCACGAAGCTAAGTGAATGAATAATCAACTACAATTCAATTTAGCTAGCAATCTGTTCACAATCAATAATGCAACAATTATCGTCAAGAGGAACGGTGGTTCCTAAGGACCCTGTTCCGGGTGGCCCCATCAGAACACTTAAATCTACTGTAGGCCAAAACAGTGATTAACCGCTAACTAAATGCTAATCTCTATCAACACATGTACGCAACCCTGTGTTGACCAACATTAGCAATCAAGTCCAACCGACAATCTAGTTGACCTCTGTATTCATCAATCAAGCTCACAGGCTAATCAAACCACCAATCAAATGGCATATCATTTCCAAGTTAACATTCTATCAATAGTAATCCTATAATTACTGATTGAAATCAAACTGACACAACCAAATCAAACTATGAGTTTCAAATCCACTCACCTGATTATCTTGTTTCACTTACTCAGCTGTCTTATCTCGCTGAGCTCTTTGCTTATCTGACAATCAACAATCAGGTAAAAGTTAGATATCAAGATCATTAACACTTGACTTGCATCCATTTAAATCATTAGGAACTTAACTTAATTAACATTACAATTATCATAAGTCCCTAAATATAACAACCATCATGTATTATCATGTCAATAAGTACAATTCACATTGCAAGTAACCAGTTAGAACAAGTCTTAAAACTTAAAACAAAACCTTTGCTGGAACACCAACCAAGCCGCCGGCTTCAGGCCCCAAGCCGCCGGCTTCCTAAATCCAGCCGCCGGCTTCTCTTTTCAAGCCGCCGGGTGATTTTAAATTGGTGGTGACAGAAACGAATCGCATATTAAAGCCTCTATTGGCCACCGGATAATCATTCAACCCGCCGGCTATAGTTGTCAAGCCGCCGGCTTGGGTAGTTCACCCGCCGGTTTCCTTTCTACACAACGAAGCCGCCGGCTTCAGGGTACAAGCCGCCGGCTTCAACCGACGTACAGGGGAAACCCTGGGCAGCCATGGCAGATTTCTGCAAAACTTAAAACCAAACCAAACTAACCACAACCACGATTTCAGCAACATATTTCAGCTAATATTGTATCATTTTAACATGTTTTAACATATCATAGCCTCAAGATCATCAAAAACACATCTATAAATCAAACTATGAACTAATTAAACTCAAAACTTACCAAATATAGATTACAAGGTGATGATGATGATAATTAGGCTATCACAAGATCACAATCAGCCCCAAGTCACAATTTTAAACTTGATTTCACGATTTCTAAGGGTTTTTAGCTTTAGGGTTTTAGGGTTTAAAATTTTCTAAATGAGGAAAGTTAGAAAATTTCCTAAAAAGGAAGTATTTAAGTCGGTCCAACCTTTACACCGACCCGAATTCACTTAAAACTAGTCCCCTTTTAAGCTATTGTCTGGAACCTAAAAACCATTTGCGAGAAACTTCTTTTATTGCACCGTCAACTATAGTAAATCAAAACAATCAATAATTTACTAAGCACAATAAGTCCTGAGGCTTATTTAACTAAGTTTCGCAATTTAAACATATTTATCAAATAATTTCTAATACAATTAAATATATCAATTTAAAATTAGAAATTACCGGACCAGAAGAGAGGATGTTACAATTCTCCCCCCCTTAAGAAGATTTCGTCCCCGAAATCTCATCACGATCAAACAATCCAGGATATCTGGATCTCATACTATCCTCAGTTTCCCAAGTTAGGTTTGCACCTAAACTATGTTTCCATTTCACTAACACCATGGGAATCTGTTTCTTCCTAAGTTTAGTAACTTTTCTGTCGAGAAGTTCAACTGGTTCTTCTACTAACTTCTGACTCTGATCAACTTTCAAATCTTTCAAAGGAAGAATCTGTGACTGGTCTTCAACATTACATTTTCTCAAATAACAAATGTTAAACGTATCATGAATACCAGCAAGCTCTGGAGGAAGATCCAATGTGACAGACTGATCATTAACAATCTGTCGAATTCTAAACGGTCCAATATATCGAGGAGCCAATTTGCCACGTTTCCCAAACCGAATTACCCCTTTCCAAGGCGAAACTTTCAAGTAAACAAGTTCACCTTCATCAAAAGTAACTGGTCGACGTTTAGGATCAGCATATTGTTTCTGTCTATCACGTGCAGCTTTCAACTTTTCACGAGCCACTGCAACTTTATCAGCTGTCATTTGAACAATATCTGGACCTGCAAACTGTTTCTCACCTGCCTCTAGCCAACAAGTTGGAGTTCTACAACGACGTCCATAAAGCATTTCATATGGAGGCATGCCAATACTAGAATGATATGAGTTATTATAAGCAAACTCCACCAATGGCAAATGAGAATCCCAAGAACCACCATACTCCAAAATACAAGCCCTCAACATATCCTCCAACGTCTGAATCGTACGTTCTGACTGACCATCTGTTTGAGGATGATAAGCTGTACTAAGATTCACTCGGGTGCCCAACTCATGCTGTAAACTTTGCCAAAATTGAGATACAAACTTCGGATCTCTATCAGATACAATCGACAATGGAATACCATGCCGAGTAACAATCTCATTCATATACAACCGTGCAAGCTTACTTAGAGATGCAGTATCACTAGTAGCTAGAAAATGAGCACTCTTGGTCAATCGATCAACAATAACCCAAACCATGTCATTTCCGCGAACAGTTCTAGGCAGTTTGGTAACAAAATCCATAGTCAAATGTTCCCACTTCCATTCGGGAATCTCAAGCTGTTTCAACGACCCATACGGCTTCTGGTGTTCAGCTTTAACTTGAGAACAAATATGACAAGAACTAACAAACCTTGCTACATCCATCTTCATTGTAGGCCACCAATACAAAGGTTTCAAGTCATTATACATTTTCGTACTTCCAGGATGTACAGACAATCTGGACTTATGGGCTTCATTCAGAATAACATCCCGAAGACCACCAAACAAAGGAATCCAAACACGAGACTGAAAGGTTTTTAATCCCCTCGAATCATCTAATAACAATTCCTTCCGATTCAACATAATTTCAGCTTTCAAATTATGATCTAGCAAAGCCTCAAACTGTGCAGTTTTTATCTGATCCACCAAATCAGAAGAAACTTCTAAACGCATAAAATAAACTCGATCAGAGGTTATCTTGCGGCTTAAAGCATCAGCAACCACATTGGCTTTCCCTGGATGGTATTTAATTTCACAATCATAATCTTTGATTAATTCTAACCATCGCCTCTGCCGCATATTCAACTCTTGCTGTGAAAATATATACTGAAGACTCTTGTGATCTGTACAAATAATACATTTAGTACCATACAAGTAATGCCTCCAGATTTTCAAAGCAAACACAACCGCTGCAAGCTCTAAATCATGGGTAGGATAATTTCTTTCATGAGGTTTGAGCTGACGAGAAGCATAAGCAATCACACGATCTCGCTGCATCAAAACACAACCCAAACCAGCAATCGATGCATCACAATAAACAATAAAATCATCGGACCCATCTGGCAATGCTAACACAGGAGCCTGACATAACAACTGTTTCAGAGTCTGAAAAACTGTTTCCTGTTGTTCAGTCCATATAAACTTTTCATCCTTACGGGTCAATTTAGTCAACGAACCGGCAATTTTAGAAAAATCTTTAATAAACTTCCGGTAATAACCCGCCAACCCAAGAAAACTTTTTATTTCTGAAGCAGACTTTGGAGCTTTCCAATTCATTACAGCTTCAATTTTCGAAGGATCAACTACAACACCATCATTACAAATAATATGACCCAAAAACTGTACTTCCCGAATCCAAAATTCACATTTAGAAAACTTTGCATACAAATGTTCTCTCTTTAAGGTTTCCAATACCAACCTCAAATGCATTCCATGCTCTGATTCGGATTTAGAATATACCAAAATGTCATCGATAAACACAATCACAAATTTATCAAGAAAAGGTCGACAAACACGGTTCATCAAATCCATAAAAACTGTGGGAGCATTCGTCAAACCAAAAGGCATAACCAGGAATTCATCAGGGAATACTTCCGGATACTCAGAAATAACCCGCACATCAGAAAGAGACTTCTTTTCTAACTTAGCATCAATTACATAAGCTAGGTAGGATTCACAACCTTTAGACAAAGATTTCCTAGCTTTCATCATACTAATCAAAGGTATACAAACATTATCCCTTTCTCCTCGAGCCACGACATATGACTCTTCAGAGATTGGAATTCTAGTCAGTTTATTATGGCAATCTATACTCGCTTTATACTGACTTAACCAATCCATACCAATAATCACATCAAAACTAGCAATCGGCATCAACAAAAAGGAAATTGGGAAAGTCTGGCCATCTATCATAATGCTAGCTCCAATTACCGAGGTGGTAACAGGAACCGATTTGCCACTAGCTATTTCTACTTCAACTGGGTTTGTTATCACAGTAGGCATCATTTTCAACTTATCACAGAAGTACATGGATACAAAAGAACAATTTGCACCAGAATCAAACAAAACACGAGCTGGTACAGAATTTACAAGAAAAGTACCCGTGATCACGTCATCTGTATGGACAGCTTCATCAACTGTCATTTGAAAAGCCCTACTAACTGCAGATGGCGGAGTCTTCCGCTTCTGACCGGAAGAAGCTGATGAACCAACAACTGTCCCCGAACCCTGTCTCTTAGCCTCAGAACACTGATTTGCACGATGACCTTCCTTATGGCAATTCCAGCACACATAAGTAGGAAAAACACAATCTTTGGCTTCATGACCAATCACGCCACATTTCACACATCTAGTGGTTTGCACAGTACACGGCCCAAAATGTCTAGCTCTACACTTAATACACCAATTGAGACGATCAGAAGTACCACCACGACTTTCTTGTTTCTTACCCTGCTGATTTCCTGGCCACCGCTGCTTACCTTTACCAGAAGATTCACTCCTGGATTTTTGAGAAACCATTTCTTTACATGGCACCTCTTGAGGTCTCAAATCACTGTCAACTGACCGAGCTAACATAAAAGCTTGAGAAAGAGAGCCATCTAATCTCACTGAAGTTCGATACTGATTAGGTAAAGTACCCACAAACTGTTCTATCTGAGTTCTCTCATCAGGAACCCACTGCTGAACAAACCTGAGTTTCTCTGTAAACTGATTTATCAAATCATCCATTGACATGTTATCAGTTAATTGCAAATCCATAAACTCTTTTCTAATCCGAGCTATATCATAGTTTGAACAATACTGCTTACAAACTTCATTACGAAAATCAGACCATCGGATAGATGCTTTCTGAAAAGAAGTTAATACAGAAGTAATCGAATCCCACCAATTCATAGCTGCTCCTTTTAAAAGTTGAGTTGCATAAGGAACTTTTAGTTCTTCCTCACATTGACAGACTTCAAATTTCTTTTCAACATCTCTCAACCAATCTAGAGTTACAGAAGGATTCGTACTACCCGAATACACAGACGGATTACTGCTCATAAAGGTTTTAAAGGAACACACCTTTTGCTTTGGCGGTGAAATCGTACCAAACACAGGATGAGATGATTCAGCCTCTTTTTGTTGTTTATACATTCTAAGTGCTTGGTTTTCCTCTTCCAATTGAAGGAGATACTCGTCTCTTTCTAATTCCTCTCTAGCATGGAAAGAAGTACCAGTATGCTCAGCCCGATTGTCATGAGTTTCAACAGTAACTTCCAGCCTTGAGACATTATTAGGGTTAACAGGTGGTTGCTCGTTATCCGCCATGTCTGTAAACACAACAACAGCTCACAAATCGTTAATCGTTAGCACCTATCCTACTAACAATTTCACATTCAGTACATAATCCCTTTCCCAAGAATGTTTGACACAACACAATCAAAGTTTAGGATTGAACATACAATCATATTCAATTGCCCCAAACTATTGCTCTGATACCAACTTATAACGCCCCTCATTTAATACCACAATATAATATTAAGTTTGGCGGAAGCGACTACTTGAAATACATATTCTATTAAAACCTGCTAGAAATTTTCGCAACCCTTTATACAATATGTTTTACTACTAAACAAACATAGTTAACATGTTTACAAACCCGGGGCATTATATACTATAAAACATTATTTATTACAAACTGGATCAGAGTTGCAAGTTTCAAACATTCCCAGCATCAAAACGTCCCTTCCTGGCTACCCACATAATTAAACATAACCTGCAGGAAGTAAATTGAGGGATTAGCACGAAGCTAAGTGAATGAATAATCAACTACAATTCAATTTAGCTAGCAATCTGTTCACAATCAATAATGCAACAATTATCGTCAAGAGGAACGGTGGTTCCTAAGGACCCTGTTCCGGGTGGCCCCATCAGAACACTTAAATCAACTGTAGGCCAAAACAGTGATTAACCGCTAACTAAATGCTAATCTCTATCAACACATGTACGCAACCCTGTGTTGACCAACATTAGCAATCAAGTCCAACCGACAATCTAGTTGACCTCTGTATTCATCAATCAAGCTCACAGGCTAATCAAACCACCAATCAAATGGCATATCATTTCCAAGTTAACATTTTATCAATAGTAATCCTATAATTACTGATTGAAATCAAACTGACACAACCAAATCAAACTATGAGTTTCAAATCCACTCACCTGATTATCTTGTTTCACTTACTCAGCTGTCTTATCTCGCTGAGCTCTTTGCTTATCTGAGAATCAACAATCAGGTAAAAGTTAGATATCAAGATCATTAACACTTGACTTGCATCCATTTAAATCATTAGGAACTTAACTTAATTAACATTACAATTATCATAAGTCCCTAAATATAACAACCATCATGTATTATCATGTCAATAAGTACAATTCACATTGCAAGTAACCAGTTAGAACAAGTCTTAAAACTTAAAACAAAACCTTTACTGGAACACCAACCAAGCCGCCGGCTTCAGGCCCCAAGCCGCCGGCTTCCTAAATCCAGCCGCCGGCTTCTCTTTTCAAGCCGCCGGGTGATTTTAAATTGGTGGTGACAGAAATGAATCGCATATTAAACCCTCTATTGGCCGCCGGATAATCATTCAACCCGCCGGCTATAGTTGTCAAGCCGCCGGCTTGGGTAGTTCACCCGCCGGTTTCCTTTCTACACAACGAAGCCGCCGGCTTCAGGGTACAAGCCGCCGGCTTCAACCGACGTACAGGGGAAACCCTGGGCAGCCATGGCAGATTTCTGCAAAACTTAAAACCAAACCAAACTAACCACAACCACGATTTCAGCAACATATTTCAGCTAATATTGTATCATTTTAACATGTTTTAACATATCATAACCTCAAGATCATCAAAACATATCTATAAATCAAACTATGAACTAATTAAACTCAAAACTTACCAAATATAGATTACAAGGTGATGATGATGATAATTAGGCTATCACAAGATCACAATCAGCCCCAAGTCACAATTTTAAACTTGATTTCACGATTTCTAAGGGTTTTTAGCTTTAGGGTTTTAGGGTTTAAAATTTTCTAAATGAGGAAAGTTAGAAAATTTCCTAAAAAGGAAGTATTTAAGTCGGTCCAACCTTTACACCGACCCGCATTCACTTAAAACTAGTCCCCTTTTAAGCTATTGTCTGGAACCTAAAAACCATTTGCGAGAAACTTCTTTTATTGCACCGTCAACTATAGTAAATCAAAACAATCAATAATTTACTAAGCACAATAAGTCCTGAGGCTTATTTAACTAAGTTTCGCAATTTAAACATATTTATCAAATAATTTCTAATACAATTAAATACATCAATTTAAAATTAGAAATTACCGGACCAGAAGAGAGGATGTTACATATATACACTTAATTACAATCAAATACGTCACGTATCACATAGTAAGTCGCACAGAACTTATACACAAAATAGTTTGAATTCACTTAATCAGGGAATTACTCTAGGTAATGCATGAAATTAGGCTAAGTAAATACCCTAATTGGAGGATTGTCACATTCTCCCCCCGTTAGCGAAATCTCGTCCCGAGATTTAATTTGTATTATTCGTGTAAGTCACTTGTTCAAATAGGTGAGGGTACTTCTTTCTTATCTCATCCTCACGTTCCCAAGTAAACTCTGGGCCATGCTTCGAATTCCATCGAACTTTGACGAGTTTGATTCGTTTGTTTCGCAGTTTTTGTGTTTTTGTATCAGCTATTTCGATTGGTTCCTCCACAAAGTTAAGCTTTGAATTTATGAAGACTTCGTCAGGAGGTATAATAAGTGTTTCGTCCGAAAGACACTTCTTCAAATTACACACCTGAAAAGTGTCGTGAATACTACTAAGCTCTTGTGGTAGTTTGAGTTTATAAGCGACAGGACCAATCCTAGCAAGGATCTCAAAAGGTCCAACATATCGTGGGTTCAGTTTTCCTCGCTTGCCAAATCGTGCTATCCCTTTCCAAGGCGATACTTTGAGTAGAACTTTATCTCCTACTTGAAACTCAAGAGGTTTGCGGCGGTTATCGGCGTAATTCTTTTGTCTATCTCTTGCCGCTTTCAATCGGTTAAGTACTTGAGTTATCTTGTCTGTAGTTTCTTGGACAAGTTCAGGTCCGGATAGTTGTTTGTCATCCAACTCTGCCCAACAGAGTGGAGATCGGCACTTTCGTCCATTTAACGCTTCAAATGGTGCCATATGTATACTGGTGTGATAACTATTGTTGTAAGAGAACTCAGCTAATGGTAGATGAGTGTCCCAATTTCCTCCAAAGTCAATCACACATGCTCGCAACAAATCTTCGAGCGTTTGAATCGTTCGTTCACTCTGGCCATCGGTTTGCGGATGATAGGCCGTACTCATATCGAGTCGAGTACCTAGGGCCTGTTGTAGCATTTGCCAGAAACGAGATGTGAATCTGCTATCTCAATCAGATATAATTGACAGTGGCACACCGTGCCGAGAAACGACTTCTTTGATATAGATCTTTGCCAGTTTCTCAAGTTTGTCAGTCTCTTTGAAAGCAATGAAGTGGGCTGATTTCGTCAGTCTATCGACAATCACCCATATTGAATCAACTCCAGTTGATGTCTTTGGTAGCTTTGTGATGAAATCCATCGTTATGTGCTCCCATTTCCATTGTGGCATCACTGGTTGTTGCAAAAGTCCTGAAGGTTTTTGATACTCAACCTTGACCTTTGAACAAGTTAGACATTTGCTGACATAAGTAGCGATGTCTCTCTTCATATTAGGCCACCAATAGAAACCTTTCACATCTTGGTACATCTTATCTGCACCAGGATGAATCGAGTAGTTGGACTTGTGAGCTTCGTCCAAAATCAGCTTACGGAGTTCATCGTCGCACGGTACCCAAATCATATTCATGAAGTATAAAACTCCATTCTCTTTTGTTTCAAGCTGTTTCTCCATTCCCCTCAGGGATTCGTCTTTCATGCGTTCGGCGGTGAAAGCTAATTGTTGCGCGTCGCGAATTTGAGTAATCAGATTCGAGTGAATTGTTAACACTAAGGCTCGAACTCTGCGAGGCTTAACGTTCTCTTTACGACTCAGGGCATCCGCTACTACATTAGCCTTGCCAGGATGGTACTTAATTTCACAGTCGTAATCATTCAGCAATTCGACCCAACGTCTCTGTCTCATGTTAAGTTCTTTCTGGTCGAATATGTGTTGTAGACTCTTGTGGTCAGTGAAGATCGTACACTTTGTGCCATATAAGTAGTGTCTCCAAATATTCAATGCAAAAATGACGGCTCCCAACTCTAAGTCATGAGTCGTATAGTTCTTCTCGTGAATCTTCAATTGACGAGATGCATAAGCAATAACTTTGTCGTTTTGCATAAGAACACAACCTAGTCCTTGATGTGAGGCGTCACAATAAACAATGAAGTTCTCTGTTCCCTCAGGTAAGGATAGAATCGGTGCGGTGCTCAACTTTTGTTTCAACAGTCGGAAGGCGTTTTCTTGTTTCTCTCCCCATTCGAACTTCTTATCCTTCTGAGTTAAGGTGGTGAGTGACTGGGCTATCTTTGAAAAGTTCTCTATAAATCGTCGGTAATAGCCAGCCAAACCAAGAAATTGTCGAATTTCTGTGGGAGTTTCCGGTGCTTTCCAGTTCTTAATCGCCTCTATTTTGGATGGGTCCACATGAATTCCCTTGTCATTGATCACATGACCTAGGAAATGAACCTCTCTAATCCAAAATTTGCATTTGGAGAACTTAGCATACAGCTTCTCATTCTCAAGTAGTTGGAGAATAAGTTTCAAATGTCGTTCGTGATCCTCTTTCGTCTTTGAATAAATCAAAATATCGTCAATGAACACAATGACCAACTTATCTAAGTAAGGTTTGCATACTCGGTTCATGAGATCCATAAATACTGCCGGCGCGTTAGTCAATCCAAACAGCATGACTAGGAACTCATAATGACCATAACGAGTCCTAAACGCTGTCTTCGGCACATCCTCTTCTCGAACCTTCATTTGATGATAACCAGAACGCAGATCGATCTTCGAGTAGTAACTTGATCCTTGTAGCTGATCAAATAGATCGTCAATGCGTGGTAACGGATATCGGTTCTTAATAGTTACTTTATTCAATTCTCTGTAGTCAATACACATGCGCATAGATCCATCTTTCTTCTTGACAAACAAAACCGGAGCTCCCCAAGGTGAAAAGCTCAGTCGGATGAATCCTAAGTCTAAGAGCTCTTGCAACTGTGTAGACAGTTCTTGCATTTCTGATGGAGCTAGACGATAAGGTGAGCGAGCGATTGGTGCGGCTCCAGGCACCAGATCGATGCGAAACTCGACCTGTCGCGGAGGTGGTAATCCTGGAAGATCATCAGGAAACACTCCCGGATAGTCTCGTACTACAGGTATATCGTCTAAGCGTCTCTCTACAGATTTCTTTTCCACAACATGTGCCAAAAATGCTGGATATCCCTTTCGGAGATATTTACAAGCTTTCAAACAACTTATTGTTTTGACGGCACTCGTCCTCTTATCTCCTTGTATCACCAAAGTTTCTCCAGTTGACAATGGTAAACGTACCATTTTATCGAAACAAACAATCTCTGCACGGTTTTTCGACAACCAGTCTATACCGACTACGATGTCAAAACTTCCCAACTCAACCGGTAGTAAGTCTATTTTGAAAAGATGACCCTCCAATGCTAGGGTACATCCTGGTACTATTTTTCCTGATTCAATCAACCTACCATCGGCTAGTTCTAAGGTGTACTTGTTGTCTAGCTTACGAGATCTAACGTCTAATAGTGGTCTAAAGTCCTTAGACACAAAACTCAAATCGGCGCCAGAATCAAATAATATGGATGCATAATGATCGTTAACTAGAAATGTACCAGTGACAGTGTTAGGGTCCTGGCGTGCCTCTTGCGCTCCAACGACAAATGCACGACCCCTAGCTGGCTGGTTGTTGGCGTTTCCACGATTGTTGTTGTTCGGGTTTGCAGGGCGGTTCGGATTGTTTTGATTGCCCCGGTTCAGTTTAGGGCACTTGTTTCGGAAATGGCCTTGCTCGCCACATTCGAAACATCCATTTGCTGGTCGATCCCTATTTGCTTGAGTGGTAGGGTTCGCTCTACAGTATTGAGCCAGATGCCCCCAGCGTTTGCAATTCCCACAGAAAGTACAGTCACCATCATGATGACGTTCACACTTGCCACACTTGGGCTTACTCCCCATGTAAGTCTTTGGCTCGGCAGTAGTGGCAAGATAGGCTTTCGTGGTACTAGCCTGCTTCTTATTCTTGTGACCCTGATGATCATTCCACTTATGCTTTCCTTTCCCAGCATCAGCATTGCTGGATTCAACCTTTTCAGTAGCAGTTTTCTTAGTAAGATTACCCATCCTTACTGTCAAACGCTGTGCTAGTTCCACATCAATCTTAAAAGTAGCTGGATTTGATGATGTTACCAAGCTTCGAATTTGTGGCACTAACCCCCAGATATACCTTTCAGTGCGCTTGTACTCTGGAGTGACCATGTGAGGTACAAGACGTGCCAGTTCTTGAAATCTGGTGGTATATCCTGTGATATCAGCACCAACCATAGCAATGTTCCAGAGCTCAGACTCAATCTTCTGCAGTTCACTACGGGGACAAAACTCTTCCATGACCATAGTTTTTAGAGTTTCCCAAGACAGTGAATGAGCGGCTGGACGTCCCATTGCTTGCTTTTGGGCGTTCCACCAGGTCAAAGCCTTATCACTAAACGTACATGTAGCATACATTACCATGTCTTCACGAGCACACTTGCTAATCTCCAGCACAGACTCTATTTTCTCTATCCAATGGATGATTCCAATGGCACCTTCAGTACCACGGAAATGGCTAGGTTTACAAGCTAGGAATGTTTTATATGAACATCCCTTCTGAGTGCTCTCAGGGTTACTACCTGGTGCATTTGGTTCGGTGTCTCTACTACCGCTACGGTTTCGGTCAGTATCATACTGAGCAAGGGCTTCAGAAATCCTTCGGTTAACCATTTGTTCAGTAGTCTCCTCAACGGCAGGAGGTGGTGTGGGGTTTCGTGGGCTGTTCCTGGTAATTCTACGTTTAGGCGGCATGATTCAGTCCTAATCACACACAAGAAACACATGTAAGATTTCTAATCAAGTCATCACTCATAAAGTACGTGATGAATATAAATATAGTATGAAGTCAATCACCAAATGATATCATTCATAATGTACACAGCGATGTAAACGAAACATAAGTTATATATCATAATCATGGGTTAATTGTTGTTACATAAGTTTTGTACAAAGATGGGATTTACTACAAAAGATACCCATTGGATCAAACATGATCTACAAAATGTGACGGATTTTAACCTATACATCCATCTAGTTAAAAGTTAACCCAAATACATCATAACCATAGTCCTAATACATCATACATATGGTCTAAAAGAAATATGGTAGACTCCATCCCACAAACATCCTAACAGCTGCCATCAACACACATAACCCAACTGCGGTACCTATAGTCTCCAAACGACTCTCTAGTCGGATCAGACGTGCTCTAGTAGCGTCGGCAGACTCCCTGTCTACCTCAATATGCAACTCAGAAGTCGCAAGGCGTCCTGTAACACCCCAGAATTCGAGGTATTATTTTAGTGTTTCCAGAAATATACATTTTATGAAATATTATTAATGAAATAATAAGATATATAATAAAACGTAAATGGATTTCTCAGTTCTAGACTGTGTGAAATAAAAGAATTAAAGTTTATATGCATAGATACGTGGTTAATTTTCTGATACATTCTAAATCATTCCAGAAACTTAAACCAGAGGAACCAAAATCGTCAATTATCATCATCATCATCAATCCTTCACTTCAGTTTCAATTCAAGCTCTAGAAATCATTGATTCTTCATCTCTATCATCATCTCTATCTACTTGTAAGTATTTCTTCATGAAATTTTAACTTAGGGTTTGAGTAATTGTGGGTTTTAGTGGGTTTATGAAATTGATGAGTTATAATAGGAATTAGGGCATGAGATTGGTTAAGATAATGTCTCTTAAGATGGTCATCACTGTTAGAGATCAAATTAATACATGAAAATGGTGAAATCACCATTGATATCTTTAAAGAAATTATGGAATTTTAATAGAATCATATAAAGTGAGTTTATTAACCTAAAGAAAGGTTAGTTGAACTCATATAACCATAAATAAGTAGTAGAAACAAGAATTTGATAAAGAGTTGGAATAAACTTAGAAATTTAACCCTGAAATGGTTAACTTTGATAAGTGGATTAGGGAATTACTTAGATTTATCAAAGTGGGGGAGAATGAATTATGATTCACTAATTAGTTGTTATGAATTTTAGAATCTAAATATATCCTTATGAATTATGAATAGGTGATTAAAGAGCTTGGAATAATTTGTATCATTTTGGCTTGAAATCTTCAATCGAATATTAAGGTGAGTACATTGTGGATCAATTAGGTGAAGGTTATGTGATTTCGGATTGTTTACGAGCAAGAGATTTCATATAATCAAGTTATTGTTATTGTTGTTGTATTTTTGGAAACGAAATAATAACCAATACGAAATATGTGCTTTGCACAATCGTATCTTATGGGCCGCGGATCCAATTGGTATCTATTGCTATTTGTGTTTATTAATTGATAGTATAATAGCTTTATTTGTGATTGAATTGCTTAATTGATTTCCTATGTATTCACTAAGCATTTTATGCTTACTTCGTATCATTTAAATGTATTGTAGGTAATATTTCTCAAAGAAAGGATAAGGAAATCAAGAAAGAGTAGTGTGGATTGGTTTGCAAGCTTGTAAGTGCAAGCCCTCTCTTTTGGTATCGTTTTGATGAAACTTGTGTAATACGCCCCAACACCTCTTTTGGAATAATTGAAGTAATGGACAGGAATATGTTTTGTAATAGTTGACTTCTAAAGTCAATAACTAGTGTAAATTATGTAGTAAAGAGGGAATAGAGGTGTTAATCTGTTAAAAAGGGTTGAATGTGTTGTGGGGGTCAAAATGGGTCACTTTTAACCCATACGTGTATAATAACTTGACCAAGGTTATGAAAGTTTGGTCATTTGTTTTAAGTGTAATTTAGCATTTTAGGGAAGTGGTGAAAGTTGCAAGAGTCACTAGTGTATAAATTGCATATTGAAGTGTTCACTAAAAGTGCCAAAATGGGCGAAAACGAGTTATACGCCCAAATGTTGTGTCTTTGTGAAAAATGAAAAAGTACAAAAAGGGAAACCTTTAGTTTAGTCATTTGAAGATATCTGCTAAGTTTTAGAATCAAATTCGTTACGGTTTATGAGTTACGATTAATTGAAATCTGTCAAAATTTGAATTAAAGTCTGAACTGGAAATAAACTAGCAAACGCGATCCGGCTGGAAGCCCGGGATCGCGTTCTGCTTTGAAAAATCACCAACTTCGGTTTTGAACTAATAAACGCGATCCAGCTAAGGTGTCAGGATCGCGTTCGTCAGTGTAATTTCGTCACAGAACGTTTTTGAATTTAAAAACGCGATCCGGCTAGTTGTCCTGGGATCGCGTTCGTGCGTGAGAAATTGGTATCCAGTTTATTTTACAACCCTGGAAGAAAATTGTATTAAAATTATTAAGATGCTAATTAAGATAACATAATTTGAATTATTAAGAAGTAATGGGACCTAAATGTATTCGCTAAAAAAAAAAAAAAAAAAATTTCTGGGCGTTTCACGTCCATATATCGCCAACACATCATCGTCAAGACGAGAGGCGTCACTGCGCATCACTCGGATGGCAGACTTCGTACCAAAATGAAATCCCAACAAGGTACGAATAACGGCGACCACAGTTGGGACCGTAAGCTCCAGAGGCTCCTCGGTCAGATGTAGAGATGTCGGTGTGTGAGATGACTCCCCAGTCTCATAGGTGGAAGGAATCCTCTCAATGATCCTCCAGTGGCGTAAAATGCGCGGCATCCAATCCAGATGCGGAACCCTAGCTCTCGATGTCTGCTGATCACAGCGGATCTCTCGCTCCTCAGTCATCGGCTCCTTGCCGCGAGATGACGAAGGTCCTATGGGAAAATCCCTGGCACACGACAGCGGTGTCCTCCTAGGTGTAGGCCTAAAATCAGGCTCTCCAATAAGATGGCGTCTAGACATAGGCATAGATCCTAACATATGGGTAGCAGGATCAGTGGATGGCAATGGTGGAGTGGCTATCGAACCATCTGAAGTATCTCTAGGGAATGTAGGCGGGTAAACCTCCTCAGACACGGCTATAGGTATCTCGTCGTATGATCCCTCCATGGGATCCTCCTCAGTATCAGAATCAGTGATGTGAATAGGTGCGTGTCTCGACATACCTAGTCAAAGAATCGTGTGTGACGTATCAGACGTATGCAATAGTATGAATGCAGAAATGTGTTAGCCAAGGCTATAGTCTAGGTCTCTAAGGTTTTCAGTCACTTAAAGACTTCTAGTTCTCTATAACCAATAGCTCTGATACCAAGTTCTGTCACACCCCCAAATCGATAATCGTGTTTATTAACAGTTTAGCGGAAGCTTTTAGTTAATTAGCGGAAGCATTTTTATAATAGTTAAGCATTGGGGGCGCACAGATTCGATAGTGCATTCACTGTATCAGAGTATATGATCATACAGAACATACATATATATTTAAGATGCCATAAGTTTAAAGTTATTACAAAAGATACGACTTCGTAAAGTCGTACATAAGTAGGGTTGTCAAAGACAACTTAAGTATTTGAAAATACATATTTATAACGGAGGGATTTCATAAGTATAACCAATGAGATTGATAATACAAAGGAAATCCATGTGTCCCAAAAGTGGCATCATAAATAGTCAGGTTGCCTACGTCCTTTATGCATGCAGGAGTACCTGAGTCCTAATTCCCTGAAAAACATAGTAAACTGTCAACATTGAATGTTGAGTGAATTCACAGGTTTAGTGTGAATATAGTAAATCAAGTTTTGTATAAATCATTCATGTACATAAACATAATATTTATATGTAAGTAGGAAACACAAGTGTTCTAACTAAAGAAAACATTTCCTAAATATGTAAGAATGTCATTCTTACAATAATAATAGCAGTGTAGGAAACACAAGTTTAATCATAAACATTTCCTAACAAGTAGTCGCAGGATATACAGGTTTATCAATTAAGTAAAAATATCCATTTCAATGGTTAAGGAAAATCAGGTTTAGCAGTCAAGCAAACATTTTCCAACAGATAGTTAACAGGAATTTAGTTTAACAATAAGGTAAACATTCCAGTAATAAACATTGCAGGAAACACAGGTTTATCATTTAAGTAAACATTTCCTATAATTAACGTTGCAGGAAACACAGGTTTAACATTTAAGTAAACGTTTCCCATAAATAGTTGTTTTGTGGGAAACCAAGTTTAACCATTTAAGGTAAACGTTTCCTAAAAATAGTAGTCTCTCAAAGGAACACCTGTCCTATTAGTCATCACAGGGAATACCCTTCCCAAGTCAAGTTGTTGTTTAGTTGTTTAGTTGAGTGTGTGGAAAATATAGACTATAATCCCTCCAAGGTGAGCTAAACCTTTAGATTTAAAGTAACGACACTAGTACTATAACCAAACCACGACTAGTTGTTTTGTTGTTGCCTCAGTAACACGGTAAGTATACACTCCTCGTTACGACTATCGTCGATGTGGTTGGAATGACCAACGAGTAATATCCTGGGAGGGTTGTCAAATCGATAGTACTATCTGTATACTCAGTGGCTAGAGTCACCTAGCTAATGGTTATAGGTTGCAAGCACTGGGACTTATGTGCACTACAACTACCTCGCGTAAACCTAGGATCGTACAAAGATCTGCTGTCTTATTCCCAAAATGTTGTGAAAACGTTTCATATAATTAATTTAAGTTAATTCAATATGAAAACATTTTATAGAAATAGTTCAGGTTTAATAGTGTGAAAGAAATCATGTTATTCAATTTCACATAATCGCATGCAGCGTAATACATTAAAGCATATAGCATGTTATATCACATTGTTCTATGTTTTCCACCCCTGGTTTTAAAAGCATTTAAAACAATAAAAGATAGGGGCTGTGAACTCACAATTTGCAAGTCTTCAGCGAAATAAAGCTAACCAAACAATCCAAGCGCGTCCTCAAATACCTAGACGCAAATAATAATACTTGTATAAGTATATGGATTATTTGCTAAGTTGTAAAGTTTATAATATTTCAGTTGCTGGTGAGGTTTGCGTTTCAATTAGTCGTTGAATTCAAGTATGTATATTTATATACATATTAGTTGAATATATATATTCTAATATATATATATTAGTTGTCGTCATTGTTAATATCCATATATGCATAGATATAAATGTAGTTGTCGTTGTTGTCGATTATGTTTTCAAAACATAATTATAATAGTTATCAAAGTAGCTTGTTATATCGTTTACATAAGTCGTTTGTTAATTGTCGCGAATAAAGCTTAGTTATCGTTTATATTTTCAAAAACGTAACTTGGTTAGTTATACAAAATATAACTTGTTTTCGTTTGTCGTATATAGTTTGTACTAGATAAGTTTAAATCGTTTCATTTTTATACGTCTAGTTGTATATATACATTGTCCGTTAGTATATATATAATATTTGTTATCGTATTAAGTTTTGTCGCGTTCTAAATGTCCGTAATAAATTATGTCGCGGATATAATTATGTCTCATAGTCTTGTCCATATTATTACAAGGTCTCGTTGTCGCAACATTAGTCAAGTAATAAGTCTCGGTCCATATAACTATTACTAGTTTGTACATTTTGTAAACTGAAACAGATTGGGCCTGGACAGCCGGGGAATACGCCGTATTCTGGTGAATACGCCGGATTCGGTCAAGATCAGGGGAATACGCCGTATTCGGGTGAATACGCCGTATTCGTTTGAGTTTAATAGGATCCACCGGATCCACCAATGATCCGCCGGATCAAGTGTGTCTTTTACTCGTTCATCGTTTTAGCCGAAGGTTTGTGTGCGGGTCGAAGGTGGGAATACGCCGTATTCGACTAAATCCATCGGATTGGCTAGTTTCAAAATGTGGGAATACGCCGTATTCAAGAGTTTTCAGGTTCTGGTTCGTTCTGTTATTTCAAATACATACGGGTTTTGATTTTAAATCCGTTTTTAACATGTTCAATCATCATTATATGTTATATAAACTTGTTATAATATGTTTTTAACAACTTACAAACAACAATCATCAACTTATTTCATAATTTAAAGAAATTATAGAAATGAAGAAAAATGGAGAATTTCCTCACAATGATGTTAAGATGAAGATGATGATGATTTCTGATGTTGATGATGATGATTATGACGATCGATGATGATGAGGATGATTATGTGATCATTTTGTTTATGAGTTTGAAGGTGTGAAGGTGATGATGTTAAGAGAATGAAGAAGATGAAATGGTGTTGTTGTTCCTGCTAGTTGTTCCTCTGCTACTGTCTCTTGTTCCAGTACGTACACACAAAGCAGAAGAAGGAAATGAGGTGAAGTGTGTTGTGTGTGAGATTTTACAGATCAAAAATGTAGGTGGGTTGTATTATTGGAGATGAAAGTTTTCAAACGGGAGTATGGAGCGAACCTCAATCTGTTCCCCAGATATTTTAGAACGTATACAATTGGTAGTTTTTAGCCCGTTAATTTCGTGTACGGGTATAATTTGTGGTACTTTATTTATAATAAAATTACGTGTTATGTTTCTCTATATTTCGAACTCAGTAATTGATAATCATATAATCGAAATACTTTGTCAAAAGTATAATATAATTATTTACAGTAAAAGTACTGTATAGTCAAATACGCGTGCCAGATTTCAGTTAAATTTGGAAATCATATTTTGAGGTAATGTTCTATACATTAAAACAGTAACTTACAAAATAATACTTTTATTATTTGGAACCTCTAGGCGCGTTTTAAAATTGTTTCTGTTCGTATTACGCATAACAAAAATCGTCTAAATATTTCGTTTTCTTTTCGTTGTAATACTTTTATCTAATAATTTCAAACTAAAAATTATTCAAAAGTATTTTCGAAGTTCATTTTGGAACTTTATTATTCGCGATTAATACGTTTATTATAAAACGTATAATTTGTTATATTACATCCATAATATAATTATCTAATAGTTGTAATTAATAATTTTCGAATTATTAATTATTTTGTATCATCAATATTTATTGCGTTTAGTTTAGTCGAGTATAATACGTTTATTCGTACGTAATTATATATATATATATATACACATAATTACAATCAAATACGTCACATATCACATAGTAAGTCGCACAGAACTTATACACAAAATAGTTTGAATTCACTTAATCAGGGAATTACTCTAGGTAATGCATGAAATTAGGCTAAGTAAATACCCTAATTGGAGGATTGTCACAATAATGGTGGTCTACTACTCTACCAATACTTTTATGATTATCGAGTCGAGATTGAAAGACGTTTGGGCATGCGAAAATTGAATAACCAACTTCAGAATTATATTTCTATTTACCTTTATATTTGGATAACCAATTTACGAAAGACATAATGGATGGGTCTGGTCACGAGGTGAAAATGTGTATTTAAAACCATCTCAATTGGGTCGTCAGTCAAATAGGTTCCCTTATATCAATATGAGCGGCTCAATTTCAGTCGTGGGTCAAATTTAGTTATGGTTTAAACGGGGCCGGGTCATTCTATACATATACACTTGACAAAACACATAGAATTCTCTATAATTATATATTAGAGGTGTCAACATGGCTGGGTCGGGTCGTGTTAGCTTGAGTAATGGGTTCAGAATATACATATGTCTGTACATACATACTTGCATGTAGTTTAGAGGTTGCAAAATGGTTATGCTGGGTAACGATTTTAGAAAGGATCCGCTCCGACCTGTCCCCATTCTGACATGTTACCCAACCCGTCCATTTATGTCATCTACTGTACTTGCAATTGGTTCTTATACATTTTGCTACCACTAGCATTTAATCTCTAACAGATCAGATCAAATGGTTCTATGAAGCCTGCTCGTGTGGTTAATTGGTCGGGTCAGCAGACACTACTAGAAAACAAGCCTAATGTAACACTTAACAAGCAACACTTATGAAAAATGTTGCCTTTTGAATAACATTAGTGCTAAAGCAACATTTTAAAAATAAGTGTTGCATTTAAGATTCTATTGCAACACTTTTTTTAGAGTGTTGCAATTTTTTACAAAAATGCAACATCATTTTTAAAGTGTTGCACATTTTATAAAAGAAATGCAACAGATTTAAGAAATGTTGCATCTAGCACAACGCCTAATTTATGTGCTAAATCCATGTCGTTAGATTTTGTTGAAGGAACAAAACATGGTAACTCTGAATAATTATGTAAAATAGTTAATTGGTATCTTATCAAAGTTCAAAAAACTCACAAATTCATGGTGATATATATAATTACTATTACTATTTTCACACACACATTTACCAAATGTAGACATGTTTTGGTTATTTCTACCTTATATTCACATGAAGCATATAAGCGAATTTTTTAAAACTTAGTTGGTTGGATAGTAGTATGTTTTTCTTTGGTAGAATGTCGCAGTTACCAAATTCACAAATCACGTTTGTTTTCCCTCCTTTTTCTTATGTCTTATTTTTGGGGTTCCCTCCTTTTTCATACGTTTTTTTTTTCGTTTTAAATCTCCCTCTTTTTTTATATCTTAATTTTGGTTTATTGCCCAAAGGGTGTTTAGTATTGTAACATTGTACTACGGATTTTTATTTATACATGGACATAAATGAAGATGACGTATATCCCGAATTTTAGCATTTCCTAATTAAAATGCATCTTTTTCAAAAACGAATTTAAAAGGGATAATTGGTATTTACGTGAAAATTATTATTCATATTATGTTACTCCGTAGTTTATTTGATGTCAGTATTTTTTATTTTTATTTATTTATTTTTATAAATCATGGACACACGTATGATTGAAAACGTGAAACTGATAGAAACTAGAAATCTAGAACTCGAATAGATAGTTGTATATTCCATAAAATCTTGAAAAGACATTTGAAATCACCTCTACGGATATTATACCTTTTATTTAGTTATTATTTAGATGGTAAAATCGACCATATGATGGCCTCCTACCGATCGGTTTCATGACCAAAATGATAAAGGTTTTAATTATTATTATAAAATGATTGGGTGTTTTCTATATGGAATTGGCTATCTTACCCCCTATAATTACTAATGTTGCGTTTGGTTCGTCGAATATTTTGATGAAATTGAATTTAATTCTAATTCAAACTTATGTATATCTGTTACTAAGAGCACACGGTGTGGCTTCATATTTATCGCCGTTTTCCTACGAGAACGTCGCGGATGGCGTTCTGCCACCTCGGGATGGCGTTACCGACGCAGTTCTCGTCACCGTTTTCCGACCAACGTCTCATTCCAGACGGCGAAAATGCAACGTTTTCCTTTTTTTGGCCTTTTTCCTTTTTCTTTCCTTTTTAATTGCGTTTGTGTTTTGTTTTGTGTGTGTGTGTTTATATGCGTTTGTGTGTGTGCTGTTATAGGAAGAAGGAGAAGAAGGAGTAGGAAATAAGGAGTAGGGAAGAAGAAGAAACAGCAGCAACATCAGATACATTTAGGTTTTAAATTTTGCTGCGTTTTAAAATTAAATTGGGCCAAGCCTTAATTAAAATTAAATTGGGCGAAGCCCATAACACTATTAATTTTGTTCTTTATAAATTAATTGTATTTATTTTTTTATTTTATAAATTGTAATTTTTTATGTGTTTTAATAAATTAAATGTTGTTTTATTTAATTTATCTGTTTTTAAATATTAATATATACAATTATTTACATTAAAAACAATAAAAACAAATAATAAAAAACTCCAGAACACTGTGAAAACGGTGTCACCACACCACAGAATCCTCAGCAACAACATTCTCCAGAACACTGTAAAAACAGTGTCACCACACCCTGTGCTCTAATATATAAAACGTTTAAGCGTTTTTCTTTAAGTTGTGATTGCCTAATTTGCCCTAAAATTACTGAGTTTTTTTTTTAACAGAAAAAAAACAATAGAAATTATCAACCTACCCCTATATATATTCAATTAGTATTAATATCAACCATAATTAAAACATAAACTAATAAACATATGATATTTAATATACTTAATGATGTGGACCGATGACACATTTGTCAACGGGTCGCTTGGGCCGGCCGGTCGAACCGGGTTGGACTGGGAACCGGATTGGCATGTTGAACCGGTTCAAGTTTTTTTTTTACTAATTAAATTTAATTTTCTAATTTTAGAAAGCTTTTAGCCCTCTTAAATTTGATAATAAGTTGGGGCGGGGACTTGGTTTGAATTATATAGGAGTTGATTCTTATGTGTGTTTGTTTTGTGTCCTATGTGGAACAACTTAAAGTTACTTTTAAACAAATAAAATATAAAATAAAATTGCTAGTTGCAAGATTCGAACTCACGACCACATGCATGAATAATCTAATATTTAACTTGTTTTTAATTATTTACTTTAAATATATTTATTATATATATCGCAGCACTCATGTTGTATATATTATATTAGAAACTTATAGGTGTATCATTTAAATCATTTAATTCTAGTTTGTTGATATAATATCACACACACACACACACACACACACACACACATATATATATATATATATATATCTTATGAGGCACTATGTATTATTTGATGATGTATTGGAATATAAACTGTGTTATTAATTGTTACAAAGTAATATAAAATAAAAAATGACAAAATTCTATCTTTAAGAATGTTGTTTACTTGTTAGATAGTAGGTCTTTGAACATAGTAAACTTTTTCAATTGTTGGATTGTTAAATTGTTTGGTGGACGTTATTTTGAATGTCTTTTACTTAATATATATATAGTACGAGGATCAAAAAAGAAGGAAAATTAGGTAGAGAAGAAAAAGAAGCAAAGGCGGAAGATTATAGGGGCCAGGGGGGTTCCTGCCCCTCCTAAACTTGAGGGTGTAAGTAGCAATTATACATATAATTGGAGGGCTGAAAACGAAAATACATTGTTTCTTTGCAAATTACCCCCAATTTACGTGGAATTATGTTTCGCCCCCTACCCCCCCCCCCCCCCCCCCCCCCCAATATAACAATTCAAGTTCCGCCACTATATATATATATATTATGTTTTCTGATTTTAACAACTCCGGTCCGACCTTCCGACCCAACCGATCCGACCAGAAATCGGCACTCTTCCGGTTTAACTAAAAAACCATGTTTTATGTAACACCCGCCAAATTAGGACTAGTGATTAGTGTCTAATCAAATGTTAATACATGTAATTAGTTCTGTGTTAGGCTAATTTATGTATCGAATTAAATATTGTTGAATATATACGAAAATGCGATTTGATTAAATCGTACGCAAATTAAATCGAATGTATTTCGGTTCCATAAATACGGACGTTGGTGACAAATTTTATTAAGTAACACTATTATGTTAAAAATATTATTCTAATAATATTCAAATTTCAATTCGTATCGTACAAACAAAACAAAATAACTTACATTTTATAACTCAAATATAAATTGATTAGTAAAATATTTAACTAAAATATCGCGTAATAAATTTGTATTTTAAAACTTACCATTTAATATGTAAAATAATTATTTAACATTTAAACGACGGAGCAAACGAACACCGCAATGGAGAACGGAGACTGAAAAGTTGGTGGATAACCCCCCAACTCTCCCCTTTCTTTCCTCATTCTCCCTCCACCCACTCTCTCTCTTACCACTCTCTTCTCCCATTTTCTCTCTAAAAAGAAAAACCACCACCACCCCATTAAATCGCCAAAAAGGAACACGAAACGCACTCGGATCACCATACTCGTTTGGAGAAAAACGACCACGACATCACGATCCATCATCCTATCTTTTCGGATTTTTCATCCGACACTTTGTAAGTTTCCGACAAATCCTGAAATCTCTCGTTTTTAAGTGTTTTTGCTTGTTAGTGGTTTGGATCAACTTATAATGTCCAAATATGGGTTGGGTAAAAGTTTTGGACCGAACGGAAACCGAAAAACTCGTTTTCGACACATTTTTCGGCCATCAGACCGTAACGTCGCTTTTGGACCCAGATTTATGCGACGTCAGCTTCAACGTCGCAAAACCCCTCGTGACGTCGCATGGTGCGACGTCAGTCACAAAGTCGCATTAAATTGCGACGTCGCATATAGCGACGTCGCATATAGCGACATCAGCCTTAACGTCGCCAATACCTCACCACGTCGCACTTAGCGACGCAAGCCCTTACGTCGCAGAAATCAACAACGTCGCATATAGCGACGCCACGTACAACGTCGCATTAAATTGCGAAAGTCGCACATAGCGACGCCATGCTCAACGTCGCAGTCAGGATCTGCGACGTCGCACCCAACGTCGCACAAACCAGAACCTCAAAAACACAGATTTTTACTAAGTGTCGAGACTCGAAATTTATCACTCAATTTTACCGAAATTCAGATCCCAGATGCGTTTTTCGTCAAAGAAATATAGTAGAAATAAAAATTTTCCAAGCTGACCTGGCAGCTCGACCCCAGCCAAGGGCTCTGCCCCTTGGACCCCGCCAGGGGCTGCCGCCCCTTGGACCCCGCTACCAGGGGCGCTGCCCCCGGACCCCCGTACTTAGATTCCGTAACGGCTTCTAATACACAATCAAAACACATTTTTCAAGTAAAACGCCACGAAATCAAAATGATAATAGTTGAGATTATTATTACAAATCCGTCACCAACGGGCCGTACATATTTTCAAACATTCGAATCAATCAACCAAATGTAATTTGGACATTCTAGTTGGACAGACAGCTACAAGGTAGTCTTGATAGATACCTACTCACATTTATAACCATCGCGTGTCGTGGACACCCTCAGGTTACAAGTCTTTGGACTTCATCACTCGGCTAATCAACTTACGTTTATTTAAACGCTTTCAGACTCGGGTGAGTCTCATAGCCCCTCTTTTTACTGTTTTACTCAGGGGTGTGATATATTGCTCAACTTTTAACATGTGAACGCAAGTACAAACATTTCATATACTACATGAGTTTTTCACAACTAATCATTTAAAGTCCTCCGTCAGCATAGTTGTTAATACGTTGTAGCGTGAATATTAGTATATGGTACCATATAGGATTGACCCTCCTCGTTCGGGTTAGCAAGCACTAACCGGGTAAACGGACGTACTAATATTTGGGAAGACGAATGTTGATTAGGCATTCGTGGAGGCACCTCGCCCGGAATTCTCTTTAGGGGACCCGGCCCTCGAGTTAAGCTCAACTATGTGCTCATGGCTGTATACATATTCATTATCAATTGCTGGATGCAATTCAATTATTTAAATCTTGCGGTTCATACTATATTACTTGATTTCAAACATGTGAGCTCACCAGCTTTAGCTGACCCATTTAGCATGTATCGCAGGTACCAAGCAGTAGGTTGCTTTTGCTTCAGGACTTTTAGCTCGAGTCAGCATACAGACGATTGAGATTTTCTTGCATTAGTATATTTTGTACAAGTACTTATGTACTGAAATCTCCTTTTATTTAACTCGAGCTATGTAAAGCTTTAAATGTTGTAAACATTTCAATTATCAATATATTTTGTTAAAACGACGCATATAGAGTCGTTTACTATATATCTTTGTGCTTTGTTATTGATTAGTAACACCCAAATCGTGCTTCCGCAATTCACCAAATTTGGGGGTGTTACATTTTAAAACATTGTTTACAATTTATTTTGAAAGCACATACTATAGAAACAAAGAGTAAAGGTTTAAATGAGTACATCAATATTTATTTACATTGAAAGATCCAATAATAATGTGTTACGTGTCACAAACCCATTTTCTTCCACGTTTTGAAAAAAAAAAGTATCTCACTGATGATAAGTAAAAACAAAATAAAAATTGCATCATAAAAATCAACATTTTTTTCTTTTCGATTAGACATCCAACAAAGTATATTTTCAACGAATATTTTTATTTTCGTTTTCAATAGGTTTTGTAAACAACTATCACATGTGATACCAATGACTATCACACGTGATACCAATGACCATCACACGTGATATCAATATTATACAATTTGTAAACCCATAAAAAAAAAAACATCGAAAGTATATCATGTGAGATGTCTAATGAAGAGAAAAAAATGTTGATTAATCATATTAGTAACTTTGTTGTCTTGATACAATTTTTTTTTCTTTTTTTTTCTTATCAAAATAAAAGTTTCTAAAATATTTGGGCTGGAACTTCCTCGAGTGGAAATTTTTTTTGACTCGGAGCTTTCCCTCCCATTATTGCCGCTCAATATTCCCTCCCAATAGCTACCCCCAATCTCACACGAATACACGATGGCAAAGTAACTGCAAATCAATTTCCTCTCGGTGATAATATATTAAATTGTTAATCCTATAATCCGGTTCATAGATCGACCACAATTCCTTTTGGTCAGCACATCAATCGAGATTTGTGATGAAATAGAAAAGGTATGTTAATCGGTTATATATAGCAACATTCTTACTTATTTTCGTGAATCATTATTTGCTTATCATAGATTTGATATATGAAAATGACTAGTACGAAGTATTGCTTTAAATTAAACTATGTCTTTAATTTTCTTTTGGTGTTTTAACATGATAAAGCTATTTTTTGTTTTTGTTTTTAATTTGTTTGAGATTTAGTACGAGTATTAAGTACTTAAGACTAGTTCATAGGCATCTTATAACAGGGTCAAAATTTCGACTTTGCGTTTTCTTTGACATGCAGATTGTCAGGCTGGCGATGATGGATAGAACACCTAATTGAATCTAATTGATGGAGGAAATTTTCCATTCTAGCAAGCTCCATGGGGTTATCGACTTTGACATATGTTACCCTAACTTGATAATACTATTAATGAAGTATTAAATACTATAATCTGTATCTGTTTATGTTTTATATATTACTTGAAGTTGTGGCATGATGAATTATAATTGTATATGTTGCTGTTCTTACCAACATCTTTAGTAGACAATGATGGTAGGTTTTACATCTATGACAAATTTTAGTTTTGATTTTTTCACATTGTATTGTGACGTTAATATTGAAAACCACTTATTAGTACATTGTATGTTAATATTATTTGAATTGACCTTTTTGGGATAGAATACAACCCACATTGACCCGTCCATAAGTAATTGGGTCGAATTTACCACTATTAAATTTTTATGTGTCTGTATGTGTTATTTTTTTTTGCCATGTGTTGGTGCTCGTGTTGCAGTAAAATTAGCTACATGGAGAGGGCATTGGTTGGTGGTCTGGGCAGGCTTAATCCGTTTGGGTGATTGTTCATGGTGCCATGCTGAAGTATGTGAAAAAGATCTTTTTTTTATTCATAAATTATTATTTCTCTTCACTTCTCTAACTTCTTTTAAGTGACCGTTTTTGAAGGGATATCAGGATCATCGAACCAAATGGATTCATATAATTTGTAATTAAAATTTTCGTCTTCTTCAGGTACGTGAGGACACTCCAACCCATTTAAGTGAACTGCTAGTTTTGTCGTTTCTAAAAGACAAACTAAGTTGTGATATTCTAATAATATTGAATGGATTCTCTAGTTCTGAAGAATCCATGGTTGTAAAAAACGGCCGTGTACACGCCGAGTACTCGGAAAAATGTCTTGGCCCGTGGCGACTAGGGGGTAATCGGTCAAAAACACGGTCAACCGAGGTCAACGCGGTCAAACTCGGAGTACACTGTCAAAATCGGGTCAAAGTCGGTCAAACATGGTCAAAGTCAACATTGGTAAAAAATTATAAGGATTTAAATTAGGGTTTTGAGCCCATTTACACAGGCAATTATGTTTATGTTACTACTTTTACGCTTAATGTTTATGTCTATAGTTCTATTTTATATTTTTGCACATATAATATTGAAAATTATTAATTAAATGTAAAAAAGTCAACAAAAGTCAAAATCCGAGTACTCCCTGATTACACCCCGACTAGGCCGATTACTCCTTACAAGGTCCTTGCCGAGTACACCCCGACTAGCGTTTTTTCCAACCTTGGAAGAATCAAACTTACTGCTTTGATATTCCATATGTTTCATTTGCTTATTTTAACACTACAAATTTAGATATCTTTATACCACCTCCTTTTTTTGACCTCTATTGTGTGTATGGATTCTTTCTTTTGAAATTATCAACTCGAGTGTGTTAGGAATTATACATATCCTCAGTGCTCGAGGCATGTCTCAAAGGACTATGATTGCCGGCCAGGATCAGATTGTTTACACTACAGGTTTGATTAAAGATGGGGTATATCGTATATGTATGGGAACTAACTGTATGGAGCTGACATGGTTTTTGTGTCGAGTAAAGCTAAAATCTGGGCTCTAAAATTAACTACAAAAGTGTGGGTTCCTAGTGAGATCTAGGCTTCTTTTTGTTCAATTACATTCTTAAATTTTTTTGTGTCTAGCTAAGTTTTGTACTAGTTAATGTAAAAATAGTACCTATTTATCTAGTTTCATATTCAATCATTTATTGGTAGACTGTATGTATGTTAATTACAGGTTGGTTGACAGAAAGTTGTACATATGTTAAAATACAGCCTTTGTTCATTCTGTCAGCTTATTTTGGACATTTTGAATTGAAGTTGTTACTTTGCCAGGGCGAAGGTATGATTACATTTTATTGGAATTTGCCTTAGCCTAAGAGTTCTAAGTATAGACTTTTAAAACTTTGTTATGGATCTTACTAACGATCCTTATGTTTTATATTCAATTTATTGTAACAGGGAGATTGGTTGATGCAGCTAAAGTGAGGTGACGAATGGAAATCTTATTATTGCTTTTATCTGATTGGATAGATGAAGTTGTAGAATTGCATTTTAAAAATTACTTGGTGTAATTTTTATGTAATTATTTGATGAATTCTTACTTGTGTATTCAATAAAATATCCTTTTTATTTACCTTTTGTGACTATTAGTTTAAGTATGTGTATAGTTTTGTTAATTAATAACTTTATTCCAAGTGTAAATTATAAGAAAATGACAAAATCATGTGACGATAGCTCAACAAAGTGTTGCAATAGATGTGAGAAAGTGTTGCATTATTTGTTAGTAAACAGTTAAAAGCGTTGCATTTGATAAGGAAAGTGTTGCCATAGCTTTGTAAAGGTAAATGAGGAAGTGTTGCTTTAGCTTATATAAGTGTTGCATTTTAAAAGTGTCGCCTTTTCTAAACATGTGCAACACTTTCAAAAAGTGTTGCATATTCCGAAAAAGTGTTGCTTTAGACCTAAGGCGACGTTAGCTAAGGCAGCGCTTGGTAAAGTGTTGCATTAGCTTTTATGCAACACTTTTAAGGCTTAAAGCAACACTTTTTGGGTGTTGCCTTAGCTTCATTTTGTTGTAGTGAGAGCTAACATGTAAGCGGGATGTGAAGACAGTTTGTGTGCTACACAGCGATTTTAAATCATTTCATAGTGTATTTCATACTGTGTTCATGGATGTTTGTGTGGTTCGTTGCCTTGACTTCTTGGTCTCACTGGCCGTCTTTTTTGTGTGTCTTGACCCATTTAATTTTAGGCGTTGCTCCTTTGACTGATGAAACTAACTTTATGTTTTTGTGTGATAGTTCACCGGGGCACCGCCCGAGTATAATACTAGTTGATTAAATGGGCTAAAAACAATTATCTATTCACTTTAAAGTTGGTAGTAACAATATTTTTAGATATAGCAGTCCTTTTAATCGACTTTCCTTAAAGAGGGAAGAAGGTATTAGACATAAGTATTAAATTTGCATATAGCTTAGTTTTTCAGACCGGTCCCAACGGGAATTCGGTTTGGACAACTGACAACGTTAGTTTTACTCACACGATTGGCACAAAACAAGCTAGTGACGAGCTTCATTTTGGCGATGAAAAAGTGATGGAGAGGAAGCATTAAAAAATTAACTTTTTTATTTTGTTTTTGTATACTGTATAGAAATAAATATTATATTGGTAAATGTGGGTCCCATCAAATTGAAGTGATCAGTCAAAGTTGACAGTGTTTGATCAGTTTGGGGAAGTGTTGATGTGACGCTGAGTTGGTATCAACTGACTAGTCAGTTTTAGACATTGGTTGGAAGTGGTATTATAAAAAAAAGAAGCAAATCTTTGTATAAAATGTGAAAATTATTTAATTAATATATTATAAGCGTAAGCAATTATTGTTTAGGCAATCATTAATTAATATGTATGTAAGGCCGATGATTATGTGAAAACCAAATTAGTGATAAGAACTATAAGAACGAGTTAAACTTCCCTTCTATTTTCACACTCCGAGCATTCACCCTCAAATTTTACTATTGAAAATTTTAACAAAGAACCATACTTTTAATCAAGTGAATTATATAACCAAATTCAATTTTAAAGCCTATTAATTATATACGGATCTTGCAAGTATATAAAAAAAAAAAGGATATGATGCAGAAAATATGTTTTGCATCTAATGAAAACTAAATGATTAAATGATGAAAAATCAGATGCAAATTGATATAAATCGATAAGCACATAGCAATTAGATGAATGAGTACATAAATTTCTAATTTTATCTATAGATATCTTAACAAAATAAATTAGATGTATAATTTCAAGTTCTGCATCTACTTTATCTTCCTTGAAACAAATAAATAATACAGATGTACGTAATATCACACCTCAATGCAATAACGTTGTATTCAATGAATAAAGAAAGAAATGTATTTCTTTTAAAGACTGTGGTATTGACACCATATTTGATGGGTCACTAATTCACGAGATTAATGCAAAGTGTCTCCTTCAAATAAATCGCGCAAATCTCCTTCCTTCACAAGGCGAATGTGGCTCCAAAGTAATATATTAACGCTTGATTGAACTAGAGATCTCATTTGGAGGAATTCAAGAAGACTCTACCACTAAAATACTCCTTTTTAGTTTTTAGGAAATACATTAATGACGAGTATAACATCATCGATTTTACATCAAATCAAAGAGAAGAATATAAAGTGTAGTGAACTTTTTAGAAGATGCCTATTGCAAGTTTGCAATACATATCTCCGGTGATCTTACCGGTACAAATCTTTTCGCATTCTCCTCGTACCTTTTCATTCTAAAAATAACAAACAAAAACCTTACTTCGCATTTCTGATTACAAGGTGTAACAACATAAAAACTAAAAAAAACATCAACTGATCGACCCCATATAATTCCATTAAATGCCTTTGCTAAACTGTGAACTAATGTCTCTGTGATTGTAGTCTAATGGTAGATGACATGCAGCATAAAGACGGAGGTAATGGGTTCAATCCCCGTTGTAAATTAATGAATCTTAAACACCACATACTATGTCATTAACAAAAATTCCTTACAAATACACCCAATTAGGCTTTGCCAAACTAACTCTTGTTGACTCCACCAAAGGGAAAAATAAACAAACAAAATGTCATCTAAACAAAATTAAACCAAAATATAACAAAAAACAAGCACCATAACAACATATTACCAACACCATTATTAACTCCTTTACTTGTAAGATCTGCAGTTGATGCCCCTCCTACTGCTGATGCTCCTTGTATATTCTTACCTTCCAAACTGCCAATTTACAACACAACTTCAAAGTATGTTATGCGAATTATACGTTTATCTCAAACAAAATTCCCAAAATCAAAATAATTCAATCAAAATCTTGATATCTCTTCACAAAACCTCACATTACAATGATCTGTGTAAGTGTTTGGATAAGCTTAATTTTCAGAGCTTACGGGCTTATTGAAATTTTATAAAGACGATAAACTCATTTTAAAGGCTTAACTGAATTTACCCATATCGACTTTCAGTATGCGCATAAGCTATGAAAACGAGCTCACCAATAACAATAATGCAAATCCAAATACACTAACCTAACCTAACCTAACCTCACAAGAAATTAAATTGGGTCAAACAAATTGGTTCACAAAAATTCGACCCGTGAACGTTACATGACCCGAACTGCAAGCCCTAATTATTATTCATTTTTCAAATTACATTGCTAAATAGGTACTATCAACTTATCAAGATTCAATTTTTACTTACCTTGATGGGATTTTGCAACTGCTATGACCTGAAAATATAAAACACATTCAATTCAAATAAACCCAACTACATTAAATAAATCATCAAATCAAATAATTAAATAAGTAAATTAAAGTAAAAGTAAAATAAAAAAGTATACTTGGGTCAAGGGAAGTCAAGGCAGCAGTATTAGCAAAATTACAAGTATCTTCAGTCATTCCATTCTTAGTACAGTAATTATTAAACGCATACGACGCCGTTTTCCTGATATCAGCCGGATCATAGCAGGGGCCACCTTGTTGAATCGGTGTGCAATCAGCACCACCAGTTCCACAAGCCCAATCGATTGCGGATTGCAAGGCGGAATCTTCGGCGTTGTTTTTGGCGACACACCAGAGGTTAAGTGTTACGCCGTCAGGTTGCTGTTGTTGTTGGTGGAGTGTGGGTGACGTGGAAGCAGAGATGCGGTGGATTGCGGCGGAAGTGAGAAGAAGAAAGAAGCAGAGAAAAAGAGTCATGGTGGTTGTAAAAAATGGGAAAATGGGGAAACTGGACGATTTGTTTGTTTGTTTGTTCGTAGTTTTTTTTTTACAGGAAATAAGACCGTTGGTTTGGTTTGTTTAACTGAAAAGAAGATAGATCGTGGAGGTAGTAAATTAACCGTCACTGTCGTTTCTTGGTTTTTTACATTTACCAGAAATAGAAATAAAAATCTTTTTGTTTTAAATTTAACTGAAGCAAAGAAGAAAGTAAATGCATAAGTGTGGTCCCGACTTCGAGTCGTTTCGATCCTAAATCGTGCCGACTTGAACTTTAGTATATTCTAAAACCAGACGAGGATATTGGCATGTGTTGTATGCCAGCGCACAAGACCATCAAAATTTGAGGGCCTTCAAATTTTACGAGAGTTGCTATAACTAGTATATGTTCAATTATTTCTTGTGTGTTATTGATCAAGCAATTGAATCTCTTAAAAAAAGATTCGAACAATACAAACACAAGACTTTTGATTTCTTGCTTACTTCTAACAAGTTGTACTCCTTTGATCACAAGAGTCTTAGTTCTTGTTGTAGTTATTTTGAAAAGGCACTAACGAAGAGTGGACAATCTGATATTGATAGAAACGAACTCTATGTGGAGTTCAAATTGCTTAAAAATTTCTTGACGTGTGTTAATATGGGACATATTGAAATTCTATATGTTGAGTCACTGGTCGCTGGCCATGATGAGTCGCTGGTCGCTGACCAACTCAACTGTTCACTACTCGATGAAGAAATGGATTGTATCAAAGCTGCTGTTGCTGATGATTGGTTTCACTGATCGTCGTTCATTCTACTCTCAAGGAATTGATATGCTGAGGAAGATTAAAGCTCAACTTTGTGTGTCGCTGATCAACATCAGCGAGAGCTTTACTTCTTCATATCAATAAAGGCAAAAGTCACTGCCAGAATAACAGCTATTCACTGAAGATCTCTAGTTCAATTCATTCTACAAGAGCATGTTAGCTCGCAGTGAGTGAGGAGGATTACTGCATCTTCAGGGACTATTCAATAAAGTCTCTCAATCATCAAGTACAAAAAGTACTGTACTTATCTATACATCAGCAAGAGTGTATAAACTTGAAGTATGTCTGAAAGATTACGTGGCAGCGAATGATTGGTTTTAAGGTAACGAGATATTTGCGGTAACAGAATTGGGACCTGCAGAATGTCGGTTCATCAGAGATCAAGCCAATCAAGCAGCGACACGTGTCATTCCAAGATCCTATTTTATAGGCGATATTTTAGGAACTCTTGTAGTATAAATAGTTCAGTGTTTTGTACTGTAGAGGCTAGTCGTTTAAATCGTGTTAATAACTTGTATGTTAGATAGTAGTTAGTCTAATTATCACTTAGCTTCTCTACAATTAAACTTTACACTTTGCGATTCCAATTCACTAAACAATAGTGAATTACGGGACTCTCAATTGGTATCAGAGCAGAGTTGGTTTAAGTTCAATTAACCAGATCTGCAATGGAATCCGTAAAGTACAGCTGTGTTGACTCTGATTATCAGAAGGGAAATGGTTCTACAACCAAACCTCCAGCTTTTGATCCATCAAGGATTGAAACTTGGATGTCCCGAATGATGATGTTTTTAGACCTAATTGATGACCGTCTCTGTAATATAATAACCAATGGTCCCCACATTCCCACCACAATTGTTCCTACTGTCATGGCTACAGCTACCACTCCTACTATACCAGAAATGGTTGTGCCCAAAAGAGAGGAACAATGGACGGATGAGGATAGACGATTGGTTAGACTGGATAAACAAGCTAAAATCTACATAGGCATGGCACTTCCTGATGAAGTGTTCGAATCTATCAGGCTTTGTAGAACTGCTAAAGACATGTGGGACACCCTTAGGAATATATATATTGGAACTCCTTATATTATTCGCTGCAGGGAAGTCAATCTCACACGACAGTATGAGTTATTCGCAATGGAGCCCAATGAGTCGCTATCTTCTACTTACACCAGATACCAGTCACTCATGAACAAAATGGAAAAGGATGGTATAGGTAAGGAACAGAGATTTGTTGTTGAGAAGTTTCTTGAGTTGCTGCCAAGAAAAATCTGGGGAACTATTGCCACATGTACCAGACAGAGGAATGATTATTCAATTCTTAATCTCACTCAAGTCTATGGTATATTGCTCAATTGGGAGCAGTCAGAAAAGCAAGCTGATCAGAGTGAGCATATTGGTGCTACTCTTGGAAGTGATATCCAATGCCCTTGTAGCTGAGCTTGATGAAATCGATCAGAGACAAAAATCAAAAGTGTCTAAGAAATGCTCGAAGTCACTGATAGCTTAAAAAGAAGGTGATCAAGATGAAGAACAGTCAGAGTATGAGTATGATAAGGGTCTGGAAAAGCTTGAAAAAGATATGGCCATGATGGTTGCTAATTTCAGAAGGAACACCAGATCAAAAAGATTCGCTGGTGCTCCATCATCTGATAATTTTCAATCCAAGGGAGAATGCTACAAATGTGGCAAACATGGTCATTTTGCAGCTGAATGTAGATCAAAGTCAGTCAACCAAGTCCCTGAACCAGTGCCAGACTTCAGAAATGATAAGTATAACAAGTACAAGGCAAAGTACAAGAAACTGAAAGCAATGGCTAAATCTGGAAAGAAGAAGGGAAAAGGTTTCGTCGCTGAAGAAGGTTCATTCAGTGACTCTGACTCCTCATCATCAGATGAAGAAGAACCAATGATTTGTTTAGACAAGGATTTCTGTCTAATGGCTGATGACGCTGAACTTCTTGAAGATATCAAAGAAGTCACTCCTAAGTGTTCAGCATCTGAATGGGATCCTGAAACTCTTTACAAGATACACTGTTTCAAATCAGCTTCAGTTTCTGAAAAAGAGAATGTTTTTGAGTCTCTGATAGTTGACTTATCAAACGCTCATAACATTCAGAAAAGACAGAGATGTGAGATCAGTGACTTAAAATCAAAGTTAAATGATCAAGGTGAAAATGTGTCAAAACTAAAGAGATTAAAACAGGATCTTGACGCACAAACTTATGCAAATCAAGTATGTGTTCAAGAAAAGGTAAAATTTGAAACACAATTTCAACAACTCAAAAAGGTCATGGAATTTTGGTGCAAATCAAATGATAATGTCAATCAATGCGTCAATAATCAAATTCCAAAACAAGTTAAGGCTATTTTGGGAGGAGATTATGAGTATGCTGCATCTCTTGCTGACTCAACGAAAATCGATCCTGTCTTTGATCCCAAGGAAATTTTTTCAGAAGCTATTTTTGAACCCATATCAATCTTCAGTGAGCCACGACCAAACTATTTTACTAAAAGCAAGTTGGTCACTAAAGATACTGATGTCTTAAATGGTAATGATGAGATGAATGTTTTGAAAACTGTCAAATCATCAGTAACTTCACATCTCATCAAAATCATTGCTGAAAATCAAATAATAATCAGCAACTTCACTGACACTGTGTCTGTCACTGAAACAACATCTATCAGTGACCTCAAGTCAAAGATGCAAGAAGTAAAAATCAGCAAGAATAGTTGTTTGACTGTGTCAGATCAGCAACTTAAAACAAGGAAAGTCAAACAGGCCAGTCATGTTAACAAAAAGTGTTACAAATATGGTGAAAGACAGCACTTGTCATCTGAATGCTCAGCTCTACCTATTTCAAAACATCAAATCATCAGTGAGCATTCAGATACGATTTATGCAAATCAATGGAAGCCAAAACCAAGGCTTGGTCACTATAAACCCAGTTCTGGATGGGTTCACCAATCAAACTTAAATGAATAAATAGATTCTTTGAATTTATTTATTTATTTTTGCTCTATTTTTTATAATCACTTTAAATAATTTGACTCTATGGTTTATAACATTAGAAGGATATACTCACTTATCAACTGACTTTCACTGATACAATCAGCAAGTTCAGAAATTAGTATGTTATATTCTTCTTTCTTTATAACTCATAAAGTCACTTGAATATCTTTTATGTCTAAAAGTTTGATTAATGTTATTCTTCTATGATATCACTAGCTGATCGGGTCAGTATTCTAATTTGTGATCTGATCAGTAACGTGTATCAATAGAAACATAATGTTCATCTTACTTTAAACATAATCTATATTCTTTTCTTTCTAATAAAACATATATATATATATATATATATATATATATATATATATATATATATATATATATATATATATATATATCAAAATTTGACAAAGAATGGTCCTTATCAAAGTTAAACCCATGTCTAAATGATTTAATCAGTATTCTAAGTTGTGATTAACAAAAGGTTCAGATAGATAAATCTATGAAAGTGTCAAGTTATGATATTTATATTTTTTTGTGGTAAACCAGGAATCTGGTTATGTGATCTCAGTGACATTTACTCCCTGAGATATCATTTAATGGTGGTATATAAAATTGATAAACATTCGTTATGTTTAATATTTAACTTGACGGATTTCAAAAATAAATATTTTTTGGTACAACGAAAAAGTCGCGCGATTCTGACATTCTCCCTCCTACGTCAGCGCACTTTTCCGGCACACCACTCCCATCACCATTAATACCACCACTCTTCATCATCATCACTCCTATCCCACTAAAATCACAACCATCACCCACGACTCTTCACTTTTAACCACACAATTATCAAGTTGTACTCACTATAAGATCAGTGATTTTATCTCACTCTCACTTTTTATGCATACTTGATTTTTGTGTTCTTTAAAATTGAAAACCCTTCATCTTCAAAACCCTAAAATCTGCAAATCACAATTCTTTAATCATTATGGCAAGATCAAAAAATTTTCAAAATTCTTATTCACCCACTACAGAGATTAAGGCTCTAAAAGCCTCTGCAGTGAGTGATGATCTTGTCATCACTGTCCCAAAATCAAATTACTTGGGAAATCTAAAATGTGCAAAAACTTAGTATGCGGAGATTATTAACTTTTTAAATAATCATTTTATTCTCCCTGCTCTCACTTTATCTCTAGGAGAAATGAATCCTGAATGACTCAGTGAGTTCTGGTTCACTGCAACTCACTCAATTGTTGATAAGGTTTCACAAATCCAGGGTTTTATTGATAATGGTGGAACTAGAATTTTGATTACTGCAGACATCATCCGCACTGCTTTACAAATTTCTGTACACAATGTTTACGTACCACTGCCCGATGGAGATGCTGCCAAAGGAGGCATCGTCAATCTCACTGAGATTGAATGCAAACACTCTGTCGATGCAATTGGTAACTGTAACCCCCCCAAATTTAATGATTTGCGGAAGCTTGATTTGGGTGTTACTAATCAATAACAAAGCACAAAGATATATAGTAAACGACTCTATATGCGTCGTTTTAACAAAATATATTGATAATAGAAATGTTTACAACATTTAAAGCTTTACATAGCTCGAGTTTAAATCAAATGAGATTTCAGTACATAAGTACTTGTACAAAATATACTAATGCAAGAAAATCTCAATCTTCTGTATGCTGACTCGAGCTAAAATCCTGAAGCAGAAACATCCTACTGCTTGGTACCTGCGATATATGCTAAAAGGTCAGCTAAAAGCTGGTGAGCTCACAGGTTTGAAATCAGTTAATATAGTGTGAACCGCAAGATTTAAATAATGAATTGCATCCAGGAATTAAATAATGAATTGCATCCAGCAATTAAATAATAGTCATCGTGTATACAGCCATGAGCACATAGTTGAGCTTAACTCGAGGGCCGGGTCCCCTATAGAGAATTCCGGGCGAGGTGCCTCCACGAGTGCCTAATCAACACTCGTCTTCCCAAATATTAGTACGTCCGTTTACCCGGTTAGTGCTTGCTAACCCGAACGAGGAGGGTCAATCCTATATGGTACCATATACTAATATTCACGCTACAACGTATTAACAACTATGCTGACGGAGGACTTTAAAATGATTAGTTTCGAAAAACTCATGTAGTATATGAAATGTTTGTACTTGCGTTCACATGTTAAAAGTTAAGCAATATATCACACCCCTGAGTAAAACAGTAAAAGAGGGGCTATGAGACTCACCTGAGTCTGAAAGCGTTTAAACAAACGTAAGTTGATTAGCCGAGTATGAAGTCCAAAGACTTGTAACCTAAGGGTGTCCACGACACGCGATGGTTATAATCATGATTGGGTATCTCAAAAGATCACCCTTGTAGTTGTTCATTCAACTATAATGTCCAAATCTCCACTATTTGGTTGATACGTTTAAGTGTTTGAAAAGTGTACGGCCCGTTGGTGACGGATTTGTAATAATAATCTCAATTATTATTATTTTGATTTCGTGGCGTTTTACTTGAAAAATGTGTTTTGATTGTGTTTTAGAAGCCGTTACGGAATCTAAATACGGGGGTCCGGGGGCAGCGCCCCTGGTAGCGGGGTCCAAGGGGCGGCAGCCCCTGGCTGGGGTCGAGCTGCCAGGTCAGCTTGGAAAATTTTTATTTCTACTATATTGCTTTGACGAAAAACGCATCTGGATCCGAATATGGGTAAAATCAGGTGTTAAAATTTTAGGTCTCGACACTTAGTAAAAATCTGAGTTTTCTGGTTTGTGCGACGTTGGGTGCGACGTGAGTGCTTGCGTCGCATTTTGCGACGTTCGCAATTCAATGTGACGTAGGGTTCTGCGTCGCTAATGCGACGTTGGTTAAGTTGGCGACGTTAAGGTCTGCGTCGCTATGTGCGACATTCGCAAGTCAATGCGACGTAATAGGCTGCGTCGCTATATGCGACGTCGAGGATTCGTGCGACGTAAGTCGCTGCGTCGCATTTGCTCCAGGCCAAATGCGACGTACGGGATCTGATTGGAGTTTCAACTTCAAAAACGCATTTTCCGGCCATCGATCAGCCTAATATTTTTACCCAACCCATTTTAGGACATTACAAGGTTATACAAACAACTAGCAAGTGATAATACTTAGAAACGAGAGTTTTCGGAGTTGTGTCGGAAACTTACAAATCGCCGAAATGAAATTTCGGAAAGATAGGAAGACAGATCGTTGCGTGGTGGTCGTGAATCTCTAAAAATCTTGAAGATCCGAAGTCGTTTGATATGTTTATTTTGCGATTTGGATGGATGGAGGTGGTGATTTGTTTGAGAGAAAAGGAAAGAGGAAAAGAAGAGAGAGAGAGAGTTGAGAAAGAAATGAGGAAGAGGGAGGGGAATGGGAGGTTAAGCTCCCATTTTTCGCCCCGCGTTTCCGCTCCGTGCGGTGTTCGTTTTCTCCGTCGATCAAACGTTAAATAATTATTTTACATATTAGTTGGTACGTTTTAAAATACAAATTATTACGCGATATTTTATTTAGATATTTTACTAATCAATTTATATTTGAGTTATAAAATGTAAGTTAGTTTGCGCGTTAAATATTTTAAATTGTGCAAGTTCTGTTTGTACGATACGAATTGTAATTCGAGCATTATTAAAATGATATTCTTAACATAACAGTGTTACTTAATAAAATTGGTCACCCACGTCCGTATTTTATGGAACCGAAATACATTCGATTTAAACTGCGTACGATTTAATCAAATCGCATTTCCGTATATATTCAACAATATATATAATTCGATACATTAATTAGCCTAACACAGAACTAATTACATGTATTAACGTATGATTAGGCACTAATTACTAGTCCTAATTTGGCGGGTGTTACATTCTCCCCCTGTTAGAAGAATTTCGTCCCGAAATTTAGTTCGAAGTCGTGTTTGAGGTAGAATCAGTGAATAGTTGAGGATATTTGAATCGCATTTGGTCTTCCCGTTCCCAGGTGAATTCTGGACCACGCCGCGAATTCCATCTGACCTTGACGATGAGAATACGACTTTGTTTCAGTTGTTTGACCTCACGGTCCATAATTTCAGCGGGTTCCTCAACGAAGTGAAGTTTATCGTCAACACGAATTTCATCTAGTGGAATGATAAGTGTCTCATCAGACAGACACTTTTTCAAATTTGAAATATGAAAAGTGGGGTGCACGCTGCTGAGCTCGGATGGTAGCTGCAATCGATAAGCTACGGGGCCAATCCGTTCGAGGATCTCAAAAGGCCCGATGTACCTGGAATTCAACTTCCCGCGTTTGCCAAAACGGATGACGCCTTTCCAAGGCGATACTTTTAAGAGTACTCGATCCCCAACTTGGAACTCGAGCGGTTTGCGTCTCACGTCAGCGTAACTTTTCTGACGATCACGTGCGGCTTTGAGTCGGTTTTGGATTTCCACAATTTTCTCAGTGGTGGCGTGTATGAGTTCAGGACCAGTGAGTTGACTATCTCCCACTTCAGTCCAACAGATCGGTGATCGGCACTTACGACCGTACAGTGCCTCAAAAGGTGCAGCCTTAATGCTGGCGTGATAGCTGTTATTGTACGAGAATTCGCACAACGGTAGATGTCTTTCCCAGTTTGTACCGAAATCAACTACGCAGGCGCGTAGCATATCTTCCAGTGTCTGAATGGTTCGTTCACTTTGGCCATCGGTTTGAGGATGGTACGCGGTGCTCATATCGAGACGAGTACCCAATGCTTTTTGAAGTGATTGCCAAAAGTGAGAGGTAAAGCGGGCATCTCTGTCAGAGATGATTGAGATTGGAACGTCGTGATGAGAAACGATTTCTTTGATGTAGATTTGTGCAAGGCGTTCCATTTTATCGTTTTCTTTGATTGCCAGGAAATGAGCAGATTTGGTGAGACGATCGACGATCACCCAAATGTTATCGCAACCGCTCTCCGACTTGGGTAGTTTGGTTATGAAATCCATGGCAATTTGTTCCCATTTCCATTCAGGGATTTCAGGTTGTTGGAGTAAACCAGAAGGTTTCTGATGTTCGGTTTTGACTTTCGAGCAAGTAAGACACCTGCTGACATAAGTGGCGATTTCGGCCTTCATGTTTGGCCACCAATAAAATTCCTTGATTCCGTGGTACATCTTATCGGATCCCGGGTGGATAGAATATTTAGACTTGTGAGCTTCATCCATCACCAAGTCTCGTAGGTTCCCGAAATTAGGCAACCAGATTCGGTTTGAGAAATACCTAATCCCGTTAGATTTGACTTCAAATTGTTTGTCAATACCCCGCAAGGCTTCATTTTTGATGTTTTCAGGTTTCAGGGCTTCGATCTGAGCGGTATGAATTTGAACGGTAAGGTCGTTGTGAATGGTCATACTGAGGGCTCGGACTCGAAGTGGTTTTGGTCGTTCCTTTCGACTGAGGGCGTCGGCTACAACATTAGCCTTCCCTGGATGGTACTTGATCTCGCAATCGTAATCGGTAAGCAACTCGACCCATCGACGTTGCCTCATATTGAGATCCTTCTGATCGAATATATGTTGGAGACTTTTGTGGTCGGTAAAGATTGTGCACTTAGTGCCGTAGAGATAATGTCTCCATATTTTGAGAGCAAAAACGACAGCTCCAAGTTCGAGATCATGAGTGGTGTAGTTCTTTTCGTGAATTTTCAGCTGTCGTGAGGCATAGGCAATGACTTTGTCTCGTTGCATCAGTACGCAACCGAGACCTTGGTGAGAAGCATCTCAGTATACCACGAAGTCATCGGTGCCTTCGGGTAGTGATAGAATTGGAGCACTGCAAAGCTTTTGTTTCAGAAGTTGGAACGCTGACTCTTGTTTATCGGTCCAATCGAACCGCTTATCCTTCTGAGTCAGTATCGTGAGTGGTTGAGCTAATTTGGAGAAGTTTTCGATAAATCGCCGATAGTACCCAGCAAGACCCAAGAATTGTCGTACTTCAGTTGCAGAGGTGGGTGCTTGCCAGTCTTTGATAGCCTCGATCTTTGATGGGTCAACGTGAATTCCCTGACTGTCGATCACGTGACCAAGGAACTGAACGGTTTGTATCCAGAACTCACACTTAGAGAATTTGGCGTAAAGCTCCTCGTGTCTAAGTAGTTCAAGGATGGTTTTGAGGTGTTGCGCATGCTCTTGCTCGTTGCGCGAGTAAATGAGTATGTCATCGATAAAGACAATGACAAACTTATCGAGGTAAGGTTTGCACACCCGATTCATAAGGTCCATGAATACAGCCGGTGCGTTAGTTAGACCAAAGGGCATCACTTGGAATTCGTAGTGCCCGTAACGAGTTCTGAAAGCAGTTTTTGGAATATCGGTGTCGCGAACTCGTAACTGATGATAGCCTGATCGCAGGTCGATTTTTGAGTAGAAGCTTGAACCCTGAAGTTGGTCGAATAGATCATCAATGCGAGGAAGTGGTATCGGTTTTTGACGGTCAATTTGTTCAATTCTCGATAGTCGATGCACATTCGAAATGAACCATCCTTCTTTTTAACAAATAAGACCGGAGCTCCCCAAGGTGAAGAACTCGGTCTAATGAATCCTCTATCCAGAAGTTCCTGTAACTGGGCAGACAACTCCTGAAGTTCGGATGGGGCTAAACGGTACGGTGCACGGGCCACCGGTACGGCACCCGGCACGAGATCAATTGAGAACTCAACCTGTCTAGGTGGAGGTAAACCAGGTAGTTCTTCCGGAAAGACTTCGGGAAAGTCTCTAACAATCGGCACATCCTCAAGTCTCTTCTCCTCCGACTTCTTCTCTGTGATGTGTGCGAGTATTGCAGGGTAACCCTTTCTCAGAAATTTTCGGGTTTTTAAGCAAGAGATGATATTGAGTCCCGTCCCACCGGTCTCCCCCTGTATGATCAAGGTTACACCGGCAGCGAGTGGAATGCGGACGATCTTATCGTAACAAATGATTTCAGCTCGGTGTTTGGACAACCAGTCCATTCCAATGATGACGTCGAAACTTCCGATTTCAACGGGTACAAGATCGATTGAAAAGGTTTCATCAGCTAGGTTTAAAGTGCAATTAGGTATCACACTATCGGTTTCTATAAGTTCCCCATTTGCTAGCTCTACAGTGTACTTAACATCTAAGGCAACAGAAGTGATGTCAAGTAGTGGGCAAAAGTCATCAGAGATAAAGCTTCTATCAGCACCAGTATCAAATAGAACAGAAGCATGTAAGTTGTTGAGGAGGAACATACCCGAGACCACATTCGGGTCTTGACGGGCGTCCCCGGATTTGATGACGAAGGCTCTGCTTCGGGTGTTGTTGTTGTTGTTGCTGTTGCGGTTGTTGTTGTTGTTGTTATTCTTTAGCTTGGGGCACGTGTCCCTGAAGTGCCCGGGTTTCCCACACTCAAAGCAGACTTTGGGTGGTCTGGTGTTGTTGTTGGAATTGTTGTTGGCAGGAGAATTGCAGTCTTTGGTGAGATGGCCGTACCTCTTGCAATTGTTGCAAAAGGGACCACAGGAGCCTTCATGGTGACGGCTGCACTTGGAACAATAGGGTTTGTTCCCAGTGTAGCCCCGTGTGATGTCAGTGGTGGTGTTGTAGGCTTTGATGGTGTCGGGTTTCTTGTTTTGTTGGTTGGAGTGGTTGTTGTGGTAGTTAGACCACTTTCGCTTGTTGTTTTGGGAGGATGAAGTGGGTGGTTAAGAATCTTGGCTCATGGACATCAGATCTTGGGCCAATAGAATTGCACCGTCAATGGTGGTTTGGTTGGAAGAGGCAACATGCCCCCGAACAGGCTCAGGAAGGCCAAGGATGTACTTCCTGATTTTATCAGGTTCTGTGCTAACCATGGCTGGGCGGAGGGCAGCGAGTTGCTGGAATCTGGTGGTATAACCATCGATATCACCACCCTGAACCTTTAGGTTCCAGAACTCCTCGTCCAGCTTTTGAAGTTTGGCGATTGAGCAGTATTTGGAAGTGAGTTTTGCTTTCAAGTCCTCCCAAGAGAGTTGGTAGGCAATGTCAGCACCCACTGATTGGGTATATGAGTTCCACCAAGAGTGGGCATCATCTTCGAGAGAGCAGGTGGCGAAGTTTACTTTGTCGTTCTCCGCGCATTTGCTGACACGGAAAACAGTTTCCATCTTTTCGAACCATCTGATCAGTCCGATGGCTCCTTCAGAACCCTTGAAGCTTGAGGGTTTACAGCTCTGAAAGTCCTTGTAAGAACAAGGTTTAGCAGCAGGGGTTTCAGCGGCATCGCTGTTTCTGGTGGAGTTTTGTGGGGTATTCCGAGCCAAGGCTTCAGTAACAGCCTGGGTTATAAGCGATGTAAGCTGAGCGTCGGTGTATGGTCTTGACTTTGGCGGCATGATTCTTCAATAAAAGAAATGAAGATACGTGAGATTTTGTAAGAAAAAAAATTATATTTGTCTCAGATGTACATGTATAAAGGCGGTAATACATAACATCAATATGCAAAAGAATTATGGCAATTGGTATAAGTAGAAACAACAAGGAACATTTGATAGATAATACGAGTTCAAAGGTTACATCCTACGGATGTATTACAAAAGGTGTCGGGAATTGTTACATCCGACTAATTATAGAGTAGCGCTTAGATAGTTACTAGATTACAGGATAGATTTCAAGACAAAGACTACACTAGTCTTAACGTAGATTAATTTGTTCCAACATAGTGACAAGACGGTCCACGGTGTTTGCAAGTCTGCTAGCTTGACGGGCGTTATCTTCTGCTAGTGCCAGTCGTTGTGTTAGTCCACGGGCATACTCTTCTGCTTCATGTGAACGCTGTTCACATTCTTCCATCCTTTGACGTAGAAGGGCATTTTCCACGCTTATTTCTATTACTTGGTTGCGAAGGACATCCATGTTGTTGTTTGTGGTTTCAAGGTCGTCGGAGACTTGTTCGATGCGTTCAAGGGATGTAAGTCTCCAGTTTTCGTTCGTTTCCTGCAGCACGACATCCATGGTGCGAAGTCGCTGCTCGTGTTGGTTCACCCTAGCGGCTAAGGCCGGCAAGGTGAAGTGAGTGGGGTACGGGCCAGCTCGAGGCAACCTGGCGTTCCTCCTAGCTACCCTTGGGTTCTGCGACCCGGATTGAGAGCGAGTTGAATTTGATGGTGTGTTTGCCATTTCTGAGACAAAGCGTTAGTAAGATTGAGGCCTATATTCATATAATCCCTATATAATATAGCCTATTGAGTGTCTAGCATAAACATGTTTAAGTCTCGGTTCTCTCGAGGTCAGAGTCTTCTATTGTACCCTGTTCGGCCATAACTACTTTCAGATCTTACATCATCTTTGCTTAATTGTACATAGTTGATCAGGCTATGTTAAATTAAACTCGTATGATGTAATCACCGAACCAGTTATACCTAATAAGGAATACCGCCTAATGGTCATAGTATAGGCTCACTAAATGCAACCTAGTTCACTATAACCTTAGGCTCTGATACCAATCTGTAACCCCCCCAAATTTAATGATTTGCGGAAGCTTGATTTGGGTGTTACTAATCAATAACAAAGCACAAAGATATATAGTAAACGACTCTATATGCGTCGTTTTAACAAAATATATTGATAATAGAAATGTTTACAACATTTAAAGCTTTACATAGCTCGAGTTTAAATCAAATGAGATTTCAGTACATAAGTACTTGTACAAAATATACTAATGCAAGAAAATCTCAATCTTCTGTATGCTGACTCGAGCTAAAATCCTGAAGCAGAAACATCCTACTGCTTGGTACCTGCGATATATGCTAAAAGGTCAGCTAAAAGCTGGTGAGCTCACATGTTTGAAATCAGTTAATATAGTGTGAACCGCAAGATTTAAATAATGAATTGCATCCAGGAATTAAATAATGAATTGCATCCAGCAATTAAATAATAGTCATCGTGTATACAGCCATGAGCACATAGTTGAGCTTAACTCGAGGGCCGGGTCCCCTATAGAGAATTCCGGGCGAGGTGCCTCCACGAGTGCCTAATCAACACTCGTCTTCCCAAATATTAGTACGTCCGTTTACCCGGTTAGTGCTTGCTAACCCGAACGAGGAGGTTCAATCCTATATGGTACCATATACTAATATTCACGCTACAACGTATTAACAACTATGCTGACGGAGGACTTTAAAATGATTAGTTTCGAAAAACTCATGTAGTATATGAAATGTTTGTACTTGCGTTCACATGTTAAAAGTTGAGCAATATATCACACCCCTGAGTAAAACAGTAAAAGAGGGGCTATGAGACTCACCTGAGTCTGAAAGCGTTTAAACAAACGTAAGTTGATTAGCCGAGTATGAAGTCCAAAGACTTGTAACCTGAGGGTGTCCACGACACGCGATGGTTATAATCATGATTGGGTATCTCAAAAGATCACCCTTGTAGTTGTTCATTCAACTATAATGTCCAAATCTCCACTATTTGGTTGATACGTTTAAGTGTTTGAAAAGTGTACGGCCCGTTGGTGACGGATTTGTAATAATAATCTCAATTATTATTATTTTGATTTCGTGGCGTTTTACTTGAAAAATGTGTTTTGATTGTGTTTTAGAAGCCGTTACGGAATCTAAATACGGGGGTCCGGGGGCAGCGCCCCTGGTAGCGGTGTCCAAGGGGCGGCAGCCCCTGGCTGGGGTCGAGCTGCCAGGTCAGCTTGGAAAATTTTTATTTATACTATATTGCTTTGACGAAAAACGCATCTGGATCCGAATTTGGGTAAAATCAGGTGTTAAAATTTTAGGTCTCGACACTTAGTAAAAATCTGAGTTTTCTGGTTTGTGCGACGTTGGGTGCGACGTTGGGTGCGACGTGAGTGCTTGCGTCGCATTTTGCGACGTTCGCAATTCAATGCGACGTAGGGTTCTGCGTCGCTAATGCGACGTTGGTTAAGTTGGCGACGTTAAGGTCTGCGTCGCTATGTGCGACATTCGCAAGTCAATGCGACGTAATAGGCTGCGTCGCTATATGCGACGTCGAGGATTCGTGCGACGTAAGTCGCTGCGTCGCATTTGCTCCAGGCCAAATGCGACGTACGGGATCTGATCGGAGTTTCAACTTCAAAAACGCATTTTCCGGCCATCGATCAGCCTAATATTTTTACCCAACCCATTTTAGGACATTACAAGGTTATACAAACAACTAGCAAGTGATAATACTTAGAAACGAGAGTTTTCGGAGTTGTGTCGGAAACTTACAAATCGCCGAAATGAAATTTCGGAAAGATAGGAAGATAGATCGTTGCGTGGTGGTCGTGAATCTCTAAAAATCTTGAAGATCCGAAGTCGTTTGATATGTTTATTTTGCGATTTGGATGGATGGAGGTGGTGATTTGTTTGAGAGAAAAGGAAAGAGGAAAAGAAGAGAGAGAGAGAGTTGAGAAAGAAATGAGGAAGAGGGAGGGGAATGGGAGGTTAAGCTCCCATTTTTCGCCCCGCGTTTCCACTCCGTGCGGTGTTCGTTTTCTCCGTCGATCAAACGTTAAATAATTATTTTACATATTAGTTGGTACGTTTTAAAATACAAATTATTACGCGATATTTTATTTAGATATTTTACTAATCAATTTATATTTGAGTTATAAAATGTAAGTTAGTTTGCGCGTTAAATATTTTAAATTGTGCAAGTTCTGTTTGTACGATACGAATTGTAATTCGAGCATTATTAAAATGATATTCTTAACATAACAGTGTTACTTAATAAAATTGGTCACCAACGTCCGTATTTTATGGAACCGAAATACATTCGATTTAAATTGCGTACGATTTAATCAAATCGCATTTCCGTATATATTCAACAATATATATAATTCGATACATTAATTAGCCTAACACAGAACTAATTACATGTATTAACGTATGATTAGGCACTAATTACTAGTCCTAATTTGGCGGGTGTTACATTCTCCCCCTGTTAGAAGAATTTCGTCCCGAAATTTAGTTCGAAGTCGTGTTTGAGGTAGAATCAGTTAATAGTTGAGGATATTTGAGTCGCATTTGGTCTTCCCGTTCCCAGGTGAATTCCGGACCACGCCGCGAATTCCATCTGACCTTGACGATGGGAATACGACTTTGTTTCAGTTGTTTGACCTCACGGTCCATAATTTCAGCGGGTTCCTCAACGAAGTGAAGTTTATCGTCAACACGAATTTCATCTAGTGGAATGATAAGTGTCTCATCAGACAGACACTTTTTCAAATTTGAAATATGAAAAGTGGGGTGCACGCTGCTGAGCTCGGATGGTAGCTGCAATCGATAAGCTACGGGGCCAATCCGTTCGAGGATCTCAAAAGGCCCGATGTACCTGGAATTCAACTTCCCGCGTTTGCCAAAACGGATGACGCCTTTCAAAGGCGATACTTTTAAGAGTACTCGATCCCCAACTTGGAACTCGAGCGGTTTGCGTCTCACGTCAGCGTAACTTTTCTGACGATCACGTGCGGCTTTGAGTCGGTTTTGGATTTCCACAATTTTCTCAGTGGTGGCGTGTATGAGTTCAGGACCAGTGAGTTGACTATCTCCCACTTCAGTCCAACAGATCGGTGATCGGCACTTACGACCGTACAGTGCCTCAAAAGGTGCAGCCTTAATGCTGGCGTGATAGCTGTTATTGTACGAGAATTCGCACAACGGTAGATGTCTTTCCCAGTTTGTACCGAAATCAACTACGCAGGCGCGTAGCATATCTTCCAGTGTCTGAATGGTTCGTTCACTTTGGCCATCGGTTTGAGGATGGTACGCGGTGCTCATATCGAGACGAGTACCCAATGCTTTTTGAAGTGATTGCCAAAAGTGAGAGGTAAAGCGGGCATCTCTGTCAGAGATGATTGAGATTGGAACGCCGTGATGAGAAACGATTTCTTTGATGTAGATTTGTGCAAGGCGTTCCATTTTATCGTTTTCTTTGATTGCCAGGAAATGAGCAGATTTGGTGAGACGATCGACGATCACCCAAATGGTATCGCAACCGCTCTCCGACTTGGGTAGTTTGGTTATGAAATCCATGGCAATTTGTTCCCATTTCCATTCAGGGATTTCAGGTTGTTGGAGTAAACCAGAAGGTTTCTGATGTTCGGTTTTGACTTTCGAGCAAGTAAGACACCTGCTGACATAAGTGGCGATTTCGGCCTTCATGTTTGGCCACCAATAAAATTCCTTGATTCCGTGGTACATCTTATCGGATCCCGGGTGGATAGAATATTTAGACTTGTGAGCTTCATCCATCACCAAGTCTCGTAGGTTCCCGAAATTAGGCAACCAGATTCGGTTTGAGAAATACCTAATCCCGTTAGATTTGACTTCAAATTGTTTGTCAATACCCCGCAAGGCTTCATTTTTGATGTTTTTAGGTTTCAGGGCTTCGATCTGAGCGGTATGAATTTGAACGGTAAGGTCGTTGTGAATGGTCATACTGAGGGCTCGGACTCGAAGTGGTTTTGGTCGTTCCTTTCGACTGAGGGCGTCGGCTACAACATTAGCCTTCCCTGGATGGTACTTGATCTCGCAATCGTAATCGGTAAGCAACTCGACCCATCGACGTTGCCTCATATTGAGATCCTTCTGATCGAATATATGTTGGAGACTTTTGTGGTCGGTAAAGATTGTGCACTTAGTGCCGTAGAGATAATGTCTCCAGATTTTGAGAGCAAAAACGACAGCTCCAAGTTCGAGATCATGAGTGGTGTAGTTCTTTTCGTGAATTTTCAGCTGTCGTGAGGCATAGGCAATGACTTTGTCTCGTTGCATCAGTACGCAACCGAGACCTTGGTGAGAAGCATCTCAGTATACCACGAAGTCATCGGTGCCTTCGGGTAGTGATAGAATTGGAGCACTGCAAAGCTTTTGTTTCAGAAGTTGGAACGCTGACTCTTGTTTATCGGTCCAATCGAACCGCTTATCCTTCTGAGTCAGTATCGTGAGTGGTTGAGCTAATTTGGAGAAGTTTTCGATAAATCGCCGATAGTACCCAGCAAGACCCAAGAATTGTCGTACTTCAGTTGCAGAGGTGGGTGCTTGCCAGTCTTTGATAGCCTCGATCTTTGATGGGTCAACGTGAATTCCCTGACTGTCGATCACGTGACCAAGGAACTGAACGGTTTGTATCCAGAACTCACACTTAGAGAATTTGGCGTAAAGCTCCTCGTGTCTAAGTAGTTCAAGGATGGTTTTGAGGTGTTGCGCATGCTCTTGCTCGTTGCGCGAGTAAATGAGTATGTCATCGATAAAGACAATGACAAACTTATCGAGGTAAGGTTTGCACACCCGATTCATAAGGTCCATGAATACAGCCGGTGCGTTAGTTAGACCAAAGGGCATCACTTGGAATTCGTAGTGCCCGTAACGAGTTCTGAAAGCAGTTTTTGGAATATCGGTGTCGCGAACTCGTAACTGATGATAGCCTGATCGCAGGTCGATTTTTGAGTAGAAGCTTGAACCCTGAAGTTGGTCAAATAGATCATCAATGCGAGGAAGTGGGTATCGGTTTTTGACGGTCAATTTGTTCAATTCTCGATAGTCGATGCACATTCGAAATGAACCATCCTTCTTTTTAACAAATAAGACCGGAGCTCCCCAAGGTGAAGAACTCGGTCTAATGAATCCTCTATCCAGAAGTTCCTGTAACTGGGCAGACAACTCCTGAAGTTCGGAAGGGGCTAAACGGTACGGTGCACGGGCCACCGGTACGGCACCCGACACGAGATCAATTGAGAACTCAACCTGTCTAGGTGGAGGTAAACCAGGTAGTTCTTCCGGAAAGACTTCGGGAAAGTCTCTAACAATCGGCACATCCTCAAGTCTCTTCTCCTCCGACTTCTTCTCTGTGATGTGTGCGAGTATTGCAGGGTAACCCTTTCTCAGAAATTTTCGGGTTTTTAAGCAAGAGATGATATTGAGTCCCGTCCCACCGGTCTCCCCCTGTATGATCAAGGTTACACCGGCAGCGAGTGGAATGCGGACGATCTTATCGTAACAAACGATTTCAGCTCGGTGTTTGGACAACCAGTCCATTCCAATGATGACGTCGAAACTTCCGATTTCAACGGGTACAAGATCGATTGAAAAGGTTTCATCAGCTAGGTTTAAAGTGCAATTAGGTATCACACTATCGGTTTCTATAAGTTCCCCATTTGCTAGCTCTACAGTGTACTTAACATCTAATGCAACAGAAGTGATGTCAAGTAGTGGGCAAAAGTCATCAGAGATAAAGCTTCTATCAGCACCAGTATCAAATAGAACAGAAGCATGTAAGTTGTTGAGGAGGAACATACCCGAGACCACATTCGGGTCTTGACGGGCGTCCCCGGATTTGATGACGAAGGCTCTGCTTCGGGTGTTGTTGTTGTTGTTGCTGTTGCGGTTGTCGTTGTTGTTGTTGTTATTCTTTAGCTTGGGGCACGTGTCCCTGAAGTGCCCGGGTTTCCCACACTCAAAGCAGACTTTGGGTGGTCTGGTGTTGTTGTTGGAATTGTTGTTGGCAGGAGAATTGCAGTCTTTGGTGAGATGGCCGTACCTCTTGCAATTGTTGCAAAAGGGACCACAGGAGCCTTCATGGTGACGGCTGCACTTGGAACAATAGGGTTTGTTCCCAGTGTAGCCCCGTGTGATGTCAGTGGTGGTGTTGTAGGCTTTGATGGTGTCGGGTTTCTTGTTTTGTTAGTTGGAGTGGTTGTTGTGGTAGTCAGACCACTTTCGCTTGTTGTTTTGGGAGGATGAAGTGGGTGGTTCAGAATCTTGGCTCATGGACATCAGATCTTGGGCCAATAGAATTGCACCGTCAATGGTGGTTTGGTTGGAAGAGGCAACATGCCCCCGAACAGGCTCAGGAAGGCCAAGGATGTACTTCCTGATTTTATCAGGTTCTGTGCTAACCATGGCTGGGCGGAGGGCAGCGAGTTGCTGGAATCTGGTGGTATAACCATCGATATCACCACCCTGAACCTTTAGGTTCCAGAACTCCTCGTCCAGCTTTTGAAGTTTGGCGATTGAGCAGTATTTGGAAGTGAGTTTTGCTTTCAAGTCCTCCCAAGAGAGTTGGTAGGCAATGTCAGCACCCACTGATTGGGTATATGAGTTCCACCAAGAGTGGGCATCATCTTCGAGAGAGCAGGTGGCGAAGTTTACTTTGTCGTTCTCCGCGCATTTGCTGACACGGAAAACAGTTTCCATCTTTTCGAACCATCTGATCAGTCCGATGGCTCCTTCAGAACCCTTGAAGCTTGAGGGTTTACAGCTCTGAAAGTCCTTGTAAGAACAAGGTTTAGCAGCAGGGGTTTCAGCGGCATCGCTGTTTCTGGTGGAGTTTTGTGGGGTATTCCGAGCCAAGGCTTCAGTAACAGCCTGGGTTATAAGCGATGTAAGCTGAGCGTCGGTGTATGGTCTTGACTTTGGCGGCATGATTCTTCAATAAAAGAAATGAAGATACGTGAGATTTTGTAAGAAAAAAAATTATATTTGTCTCAGATGTACATGTATAAAGGCGGTAATACATAACATCAATATGCAAAAGAATTATGGCAATTGGTATAAGTAGAAACAACAAGGAACATTTGATAGATAATACGAGTTCAAAGGTTACATCCTACGGATGTATTACAAAAGGTGTCGGGAATTGTTACATCCGACTAATTATAGAGTAGCGCTTAGATAGTTACTAGATTACAGGATAGATTTCAAGACAAAGACTACACTAGTCTTAACGTAGATTAATTTGTTCCATCATAGTGACAAGACGGTCCACAGTGTTTGCAAGTCTGCTAGCTTGACGGGCGTTATCTTCTGCTAGTGCCAGTCGTTGTGTTAGTCCACGGGCATACTCTTCTGCTTCATGTGAACGCTGTTCACATTCTTCCATCCTTTGACGTAGAAGGGCATTTTCCACGCTTATTTCTATTACTTGGTTGCGAAGGACATCCATGTTGTTGTTTGTGGTTTCAAGGTCGTCGGAGACTTGTTCGATGCGTTCAAGGGATGTAAGTCTCCAGTTTTCGTTCGTTTCCTGCAGCACGACATCCATGGTGCGAAGTCGCTGCTCGTGTTGGTTCACCCTAGCGGCTAAGGCCGGCAAGGTGAAGTGAGTGGGGTACGGGCCAGCTCGAGGCAACCTGGCGTTCCTCCTAGCTACCCTTGGGTTCTGCGACCCGGATTGAGAGCGAGTTGAATTTGATGGTGTGTTTGCCATTTCTGAGACAAAGCGTTAGTAAGATTGAGGCCTATATTCATATAATCCCTATATAATATAGCCTATTGAGTGTCTAGCATAAACATGTTTAAGTCTCGGTTCTCTCGAGGTCAGAGTCTTCTATTGTACCCTGTTCGGCCATAACTACTTTCAGATCTTACATCATCTTTGCTTAATTGTACATAGTTGATCAGGCTATGTTAAATTAAACTCGTATGATGTAATCACCGAACCAGTTATACCTAATAAGGAATACCGCCTAATGGTCATAGTCTAGGCTCACTAAATGCAACCTAGTTCACTATAACCTTAGGCTCTGATACCAATCTGTAACCCCCCCAAATTTAATGATTTGCGGAAGCTTGATTTGGGTGTTACTAATCAATAACAAAGCACAAAGATATATAGTAAACGACTCTATATGCGTCGTTTTAACAAAATATATTGATAATAGAAATGTTTACAACATTTAAAGCTTTACATAGCTCGAGTTTAAATCAAATGAGATTTCAGTACATAAGTACTTGTACAAAATATACTAATGCAAAAAAATCTCAATCTTCTGTATGCTGACTCGAGCTAAAATCCTGAAGCAGAAACATCCTACTGCTTGGTACCTGCGATATATGCTAAAAGGTCAGCTAAAAGCTGGTGAGCTCACATGTTTGAAATTAGTTAATATAGTGTGAACCGCAAGATTTAAATAATGAATTGCATCCAGGAATTAAATAATGAATTGCATCCAGCAATTAAATAATAGTCATCGTGTATACAGCCATGAGCACATAGTTGAGCTTAACTCGAGGGTCGGGTCCCCTACAGAGAATTCCGGGCGAGGTGCCTCCACGAGTGCCTAATCAACACTCGTCTTCCCAAATATTAGTACGTCCGTTTACCGGGTTAGTGCTTGCTAACCCGAACGAGGAGGGTCAATCCTATATGGTACCATATACTAATATTCACGCTACAACGTATTAACAACTATGCTGACGGAGGACTTTAAAATGATTAGTTTCGAAAAACTCATGTAGTATATGAAATGTTTGTACTTGCGTTCACATGTTAAAAGTTAAGCAATATATCACACCCCTGAGTAAAACAGTAAAAGAGGGGCTATGAGACTCACCTGAGTCTGAAAGCGTTTAAACAAACGTAAGTTGATTAGCCGAGTATGAAGTCCAAAGACTTGTAACCTGAGGGTGTCCACGACACGCGATGGTTATAATCATGATTGGGTATCTCAAAAGATCACCCTTGTAGTTGTTCATTCAACTATAATGTCCAAATCTCCACTATTTGGTTGATACGTTTAAGTGTTTGAAAAGTGTACGGCCCGTTGGTGACGGATTTGTAATAATAATCTCAATTATTATTATTTTGATTTCGTGGCGTTTTACTTGAAAAATGTGTTTTGATTGTGTTTTAGAAGCCGTTACGGAATCTAAATACGGGGGTCCGGGGGCAGCGCCCCTGGTAGCGGTGTCCAAGGGGCGGCAGCCCCTGGCTGGGGTCGAGCTGCCAGGTCAGCTTGGAAAATTTTTATTTCTACTATATTGCTTTGACGAAAAACGCATCTGGATCCGAATTTGGGTAAAATCAGGTGTTAAAATTTTAGGTCTCGACACTTAGTAAAAATCTGAGTTTTCTGGTTTGTGCGACGTTGGGTGCGACGTGAGTGCTTGCGTCGCATTTTGCGACGTTCGCAATTCAATGCGACGTAGGGTTCTGCGTCGCTAATGCGACGTTGGTTAAGTTGGCGACGTTAAGGTCTGCGTCGCTATGTGCGACATTCGCAAGTCAATGCGACGTAATAGGCTGCGTCGCTATATGCGACGTCGAGGATTCGTGCGACGTAAGTCGCTGCGTCGCATTTGCTCCAGGCCAAATGCGACGTACGGGATCTGATCGGAGTTTCAACTTCAAAAACGCATTTTCCGGCCATCGATCAGCCTAATATTTTTACCCAACCCATTTTAGGACATTACAAGGTTATACAAACAACTAGCAAGTGATAATACTTAGAAACGAGAGTTTTCGGAGTTGTGTCGGAAACTTACAAATCGCCGAAATGAAATTTCGGAAAGATAGGAAGATAGATCGTTGCGTGGTGGTCGTGAATCTCTAAAAATCTTGAAGATCCGAAGTCGTTTGATATGTTTATTTTGCGATTTGGATGGATGGAGGTGGTGATTTGTTTGAGAGAAAAGGAAAGAGGAAAAGAAGAGAGAGAGAGAGTTGAGAAAGAAATGAGGAAGAGGGAGGGGAATGGGAGGTTAAGCTCCCATTTTTCGCCCCGCGTTTCCACTCCGTGCGGTGTTCGTTTTCTCCGTCGATCAAACGTTAAATAATTATTTTACATATTAGTTGGTACGTTTTAAAATACAAATTATTACGCGATATTTTATTTAGATATTTTACTAATCAATTTATATTTGAGTTATAAAATGTAAGTTAGTTTGCGCGTTAAATATTTTAAATTGTGCAAGTTCTGTTTGTACGATACGAATTGTAATTCGAGCATTATTAAAATGATATTCTTAACATAACAGTGTTACTTAATAAAATTGGTCACCAACGTCCGTATTTTATGGAACCGAAATACATTCGATTTAAATTGCGTACGATTTAATCAAATCGCATTTCCGTATATATTCAACAATATATATAATTCGATACATTAATTAGCCTAACACAGAACTAATTACATGTATTAACGTATGATTAGGCACTAATTACTAGTCCTAATTTGGCGGGTGTTACAGTAACCGTAAGTATTCTACTGTACATAAATCTAAAATGGATGGTGTCTGGAATGCTTTATTTTCAAATTTTATTCAGTGCTTAGGCACCAAAACAGGGAGCTATGATCAATTCAGCACCCTAGAGGCACAGATCAGTTGGTCACTAGTCAACTCTTTAAAGGTCGACCATGCAAGAGTGATTTTTGATGAACTAATAAATAGAGTAAATGAACCTAGCAGAGCTAAATATGTACCCTATCCTAGGTTTCTGTCACTGATCTTTAAAAATCAGTTTGATGCCTATGATAGAATATCTTTTGAAGGCTTTGAACAAACTTGGTAGGAAGTCAAATATTTTCTAAAACAGCAACTGTGTCTCTACCTGATTTCATGAAAAACCAGGGATTTCTTGCACACCAGCCTTTACAAGTTGTACATCCGTCAGATCCTGCCCCCCAATCGATCATGTCACTGACCACACCCCCAGTGACTACTACTGGTCAACCACCAATCAAAAAATCAACCACCGCTCTCAAAAGGAAATCCAAATTAAGGTCCCTGACATCAAAGGATCAGGGACATAGCAAAAGAAAGACATCTACGGATGCCAAAAGTGAAGCAGAGACTAAACGTTTAGTTCCTGCGGGCACTCTTGATCAACCATCAACCACAGCTACTTCTCTGGACTCACGAAAGTCCAATGACTTAACAAAGGGTAAATTACAGACAGCTACAATGGCTCAACCCATTGTTAGCAGTGATTCGGGTGCATCCCACACCCACTTATCGAGTCAACCCATCAGCCACTCATCATTCTCACAAAAGGATGATGTTTCAAACAAAGGGCAAGTGACATCAGTGGGTGATAACACACCCATCGCTGATGTCACAACACTGGCTACAGACCCGAGCCAACTCTTATCTTCCACTGCACCAACTGTCAATGTCCCTCCCCAGTCACAGGGAGAGATACAGGTTGCCATCTCTGTTTCCAATGATCCATCAGCTCAAACACAAGCTGATGATGATGAGGAAGCCCAACCCATGGACACTTCTGATGATGAACAATCTCCACCACCATATCTTCCAATCATTACTGCTGCTATTGCCACTAAACCAACACCACTTATCACTGAACCTGAAACAACCTCTACAACACTTCCACTCCCTATCACTGAACCTATATTTACACAACATCTCACTAAACCTACACCTACATCATATTTTCCTAAACTTTTCACTGCTCCATCAGCTACCATTGTCACTTCATCTATCCAGGAATTAGACACCATGTCTATCTCCAGTGATAATTCAGTAGCTGGTGCTGATCTTCTTGCTGATACTGCTATGAACGCAGGGGATCAGGGAGCACAATCTAAGACACTCTCTACCCCACCATTATCTCCACAAAAGCAACCTACACCAACATCTCCTCCACAACAGATACCACAGCCACCATCACCTCCCAAAGCTGATAACCATGCCTCATTATCCACTCCTTCATCTTCTGAGAAGCTGCTACTGGACTATATTGCTTCTTCTCAGCAACACATCAAACTTCTTTCTGAAGAAAGGGAAGCACTCAAAGGCCAAGTTGCTGATCTAACATCTGCTATCAAAGCTCTAACATCTGTCTATGATCCTATCCCTGCCTGGAGCACTGAGATTAGCAACAAGGAAAAACTCCTGACTGATGCTGGCCTATCCTTTTCTCAGTCACTGGAAACTCTCTCCAATGCACAATCTGACTTCATGACAACAACAAGGGTAAATTTCACTACTCACACTGAGTTAATCTCTGCACTTTCTACTCAACAAAAGGAAATGTCAGCTTCTGTTCTCAGATACATTAAAGCAAATGATAAAGTCATTTCTTCAATGACCGCGCATCATCAAGCTACTAAAGCTGAAGTTGCTGCTCTTCGCATTGATAATAAGAAACTTTATGGATGGTTCAGAGACTATACTGCATATTTTTTTGATGAACAGGGGGAGAAAATGATTGCTGACAATACTGAGTTCATCAAAAATAATGATTCTCACATAGCAGTATTGAAAGGTTCCTTTGGCCTTCTCCCTATCCTTGAAAAGCCAGAACATGAAGCTACTGAAGTTGCTGAACTTTCTTGGATTGAGATGGACACTGAAGAAGATGAATATGAGTCTGAGGAAATTCATTTCCCTGAGTTCCATCCAGATGAGGTCAGAATGTATAATAAGAAAGTAATGGAGTGGCATGCTGATGAGGCTGCAAGGGTTGAGGGGGAGTCTGTAAGTTTTGATCTGGCTCGTTGGCAATGGATGAACAGGGAGGAAAATGAGCATGATGTAAATATGGATGATGGTAATGATAATGATGATGATAATAATGATGGAAATAATGGTGATAATAATGATGGTAATGATAAGGACAATAGTGCTGATAAGAAAGAAGATGACACTGATGAAAAGATGGAGGATCAGCTACCTATCTCTTCTGTACTTAAGAAAAGAAAAAGAGACATTAAGGAGTCTATATCAGAGACATCTTCCTCCAAACGTCGGAAGCAAACATTCACTGAGGAGGATATATCAGCAACTATGCTTCATCTCAAAACCATACTTGAAAGCCCTAAATCACCAACTAAACCTCAATCAAACATTGTTATATCTGAGGTTAACCCACTCTCACTCAAAACCATTGAAAGCACAGAACCAGAAAACTACTATTTCAGTAACTTTGCTGAAGAAACAGTTAACACACCAGTGACTATAGTTCCTAACCCACAACCAATCATAACAGCAACTCAACAACTCAACAACTCACAACTCCTCTTACAGCCTCAGCAGCACAACCAACATAAGCAACAACAATAACCACCACTTTACCTTCTCTTCATACTGCTACCTCTTCACCAGAGATCATCATACCAGAGACTTCTGGTCTAACTTCTCTATCATCTTCTGATTCTGCATCAAAAAGTCTCCATCCTGAAGAAACTGATGAACAGAGAATTTCCAGAAAAATGAAGGCTAGACAGAATATAGAGCGTGAAGTGAGTCTAAAAATTCAGGCTGAGGCAGAAGCTAAAGAAGAAGAAGAAAGAAAAAGGATGTTAAAAGAACAGTCAGAAGCTGATCGAGCTTTTCTGTTGAAATTAAGTGGAGACGAAGCTGTGGAAAGAGAGAGAAAAATATTTTTGAAAAAGCAGCAAGAAGATTTTGATTTCAAAGTAGCCAATCTTTTTGCTGATGTTGAAAAGTCTTAACTACAGCGAGAACTTGATGCTGAGAGAAAAGGCAAGGGATTGAAAAAGAAAGGGGGAGTTAAAACATCAGTGGATAAGCTATTGGATGAAGTTGACAGGAAAAGATATGCTGCTAGAATGGTTGGGAGATCAAATCCTGCACCAATTACAAAAGTATACCTGAAAAAGCCAAAGAACAAAGCACAAGCTCAGCTACTTATTCACAGAGGATTGGAGACTCAAGCCATGAATCTTGATCAAATTTGTAAGCTGCACAGGGAAGAATGGAATGAAATCAGACTTGTCATCAATCACTCCTCTAGTACAGCTAAAAATGAAGTGCTGAAAGAAATTGACAGGCTATTTCAGAAGATGATTGCACTACAGCTGCTTAGACCAGAAGATACTGTTATACTTGGTGAAGATATAGTGCGGCCACCTAGTCCAAAGTATAGGTCAGGTACCAACAGAATCATCAGAGTTCCAAATACCAGAAAGCTAAATCTATCCATTCCTGATGGAGTGCCAAGAATTGAAGGCACTGAAGTTACTGAAGGAGAGAAAGGAATTGTCTACAGAGACTTTAATGGAAAGTTGTGTTTCCAAAGAGAATCAGAACTTGAAAAGATAGACCATGAGCAACTTGTACATCTCATCAGAATAGTTAGTGTGCTTCCCAAAGACTCATTGATGAGAAAGGCAATTCTAGAAGAAGGGCTTGCTAGACAGTACAGGTACCTGCCATTCAGTGACAAATATGAATTGCAGAATGAGCTGGGCATCGTAAAAGAAGAAGAAGTTTGGGGCTGCTTAAATTGAAGTTTGTAATAGATTAGGTTTGTTGTAACTAAAACTACTTTATGTTTACAGTTCAATAATATCTGATCTTTTGGGAATACCAAAGTGCAAAACTCAGATCATATCAAAAGAATCCAAAAAGATAAATGAATGGATCACAAGTACAAGTCACTGAATGTTTAAAATCTTAAACACTGACTATAAACTTTTCTCAGCAACTAGTTTGTCTAGGGAGCTTCGATCACAATCATTTAGGGGGAGATTGTTGAGTCACTGGTCGCTGACCATGATGAGTCGCTGGTCGCTGACCAACTCAACTGTTCACTACTCGATGAAGAAATGGATTGTATCAAAGCTGCTGTTGCTGATGATTGGTTTAACTGATCGTCATTCATTCTACTCTCAAGGAATTGATATGCTGAGGAAGATTAAAGCTCAACTTTGTGTGTCGCTGATCAACATCAGCGAGAGCTTTACTTCTTCATATCAATAAAGGCAAAAGTCACTGCCAGAATAACAGCTAGTCACTGAAGATCTCTAGTTCAATTCATTCTACAAGAGCATGTTAGCTCGCAGTGAGTGAGGAGGATTACTGCATCTTCAGGGACTATTCAATAAAGCCTCTCAATCATCAAGTACAAAAAGTACTGTACTTATCTATACATCAGCAAAAGTGTTCTAACTTGAAGTATGTCTGAAAGATTACGTGGCAGCGAATGATTGGTTTTAAGGTAACGAGATATTTGCGGTAACAGAATTGGGACCCGCAGAATGTCGGTTCATCAGAGATCAAGCAGAATGCTCGGAGAATAGCTCTTTTTAATGAAAAAAAAAATGGTAAGTTTTTCCGAATTGTTAGATAATGACTTCGAATTTTTGTATCTTTATATAATTCTCGTAGTAATAAGGCATTTATCTATATATATTTGAATTTTTTTTTGTCTATTCGGGCCCTTTTACTGATATCGCACGGGGCCTCTCGAATTCATTCGCCGGCCCTGTCTAAAACTTTTTCTCGACAAATAATCTTCGACCGAGATCGTTTAAATCCAATGCGATCGTTTTCGAAGAACATCATATCAAGCAAATTTCAAGTTATTAGTCGAAATTCTCACCGAAACAATATCATTAAGTAAATGTATGATGAAAAAACCCAATTTGGTTATCGATACATTTTTACAGAAAGCGAAGTACTCATATACATTACTATCACGTGTATAAATATATTATCTACGAATATGTTCATTTGTCTCATTTCAAGTACTGAACCCAACCTTATGATTGAAATGTCACCTCGATACTCTTAGACAAATGGCACTTAGGTGGTTATAGATACATTTAACCGAAAAAATGTGCAAGGATTGAAACAAGAATAATACGGTAGAAATTAGTTGTACAAATTTCAAATTTGAGTTACATATAAAAAAAAGTAAAATATTAAGTATTTTCTAAATTTTACAAAGGACCTAATCTAATAGCACTTCGTTTAAATTTGGTTAAATAATGCCAAAATTGAAAATTACATAGTCTCATTTGTGATTTTTTATACATCGGTGGCACCTAATACTATAATCATGAAAATGATTGAGTATACTTTATGATGAGAGAGTTTTTTTACTCCCTTGTAAAGCGTTTAAGCATTTTCTCTCAAAACTTACAAGTTTAAAAATGCGAAATGACCAAAATAGCCTTCACTCGATTAAACAATATTTTATATAATTGTAAATAAATGATAAGTTAAACTCTAGTTTATTAAGCAAATATATGGATTCGTTTTATAAACAAAACCATGACTGCACATTGAGAAATAAAAAAATCTTACTCAACATATCATAGATAAAAGTAATAGCGCGCTATATTGCGCGGGCTCATAGCTAGTAAGATTTAATTAGCTTTTGATAATTTATTAAGAATGGTATTGATCTCCTTTTAAGTTTACATCATCTAGGAAAATAGAAACACCAAAGCCTTGTACATGGCATAAACGTAACATGTTCTCACAAGCACAAAACACATGAACTTAACACCTCAAAACAATGCAGCTACATTGGTACAAACCACTGATTAACGAAAACCTTATAAGAAAATGGAACTTACTATGACCACCACTCAGATCAGAATAGCATTGTGTGCCCTTCTGGTCCCATGTATACTATGTTGTACATCTCGAAAACCCGAACCACCAAGCTACAGCTCAAACTATATGCTGCACAGGTACGAAAAATGGCTGAAGAAATACGAGAGAAAATACCAAGGTACAAATGAAAGGGACGTAAGATATGGTATTTACCAATCTAATGTCCAGTATATTGATTATATCAATTCACAGAATCATTCATACAAGCTCATTGACAATAAATATGCGGATATGACCAATGAGGAATTTCGGGCAATTTACATGGGTTATAAAGGTCATAGGCGTTCGAGATCGGCGAAGCCCAATAATCTCACGCAGGATATACCAGACAGTGTGGACTGGAGAAAGAAAGGCGCTGTGACTCCAGTCAGAGATCAAGGCAGATGTGGTAAAAAGTCAGATAGGTTTATCTAAATGTGCAAAATGGGTTTGGGTTGAAATGGACATAACAGTTTGGTCGGGTTGGGTTGACTTGCAAACACTACGTTGTCAATTTCTTAATCAGAACTACTCTTATAATCAGGAATAGAAAAGCCAGTTTATATTACAATAATCCAGAGCTTTGAATAGAGCAATTAATGCATTAGAAACAGACCTTGGGAGACTTTCAACATGTTTGTCCCAGTCTCAGTTAATTTTTTTTGTTTGACCCGGTGGATATCAACCGCAATCGAAAATCAACCCGTTCATGAGTAAAATGGGCCAAAACTGCCACATTTAAGTTTAATGCATTTTGCATTACTGACATACTTATGTGTACTGGAATTACACAATATGTGACATTTATATGGTGTTAAATCATTTTACTTGAACGAAAAGCATTACAAATGCAGGAGCTTGTTGGGCATTCTCTGCAGTAGCAGCAATTGAAGGACTCAACAAAATACAAGGAGGCAATTTAACAATTCTATCAGAACAAATGCTCATAGATTGTGATGTCAACAATGGTGACACAGGATGCCTTGGTGGTCTAATGGAGCAAGCATACGAGTTTATCATAAAAAATGATGGAATCACAAGAGCAAAAGATTACCCCTATGTAGGCAGAGAGAGTGACTGCAACAGATCAAAAGCGAAACATCATGCAATCAAAATAAAAGAGTATAAAAAAGTACCTTCTAAAGATGAGACGAGTCTCCAAGCTGCAGTCTCTAAGCAACCCGTATCGGTTGCTATTGCTGCTGGCTTTCTATTTCAGTTCTACTCAAGTGGCCTTTACACGGGTTCCTGTGGCACCCATTTAAATCATGCGGTGACTATAGTTGGTTACGGGGAAGAACACGGAAGAAAGTACTGGATTGTTAAGAATTCATGGGGTAAAGACTGGGGTGAAAATGGTTATATGAGAATACAGCGTGGTATTAAAAATAAGAAAGGCAAGTGTGCCATTGCAACGGACTGTACTTACCCTGTCCTGCTTTAGTGTCTTCATTAAATAACAACTGTATCGATACGTGTATCAGATGAAAAATAATAAATATTAACAGGTTACTGATCACGGCTCATGGCAATTCACAATACACTAAGATTTACGCTTGTAACTTTAAGGGGAAATGCTAAGAGTTCACTTCTGTGAACTTCTTTTTAAGAATATACGCAAAATCCACTTCACCAACAGAAACTAACCCTTCGAATACCTTCTGCCTCACCTTTATATACGGTATAAAACCTTTGTTTGTCATTCTCAAAACAACTTTCCCTGCTAAAACAAACAAGCTGGATTCTAAACACATCTCCACAACCAACTCATAGCTCTCAAACCCAATATGTACATCCATTTCTTCCATATATTTAATCATCTCAACCGCTTTATGCGCATCTTTGTTTGCCCGCATGGCCTTAAAGACCTTTACCACCATCTCATTTCTTGGAGATAATCTGAACTTAGATACCATCTCCTTCATTAGCTCTTCAACGTATTTCGTCTTTCTAAGGTCACAAAGTAGACCGATTACATAACCGAAACTGTCCAAATCAGGAACACATCCTGCACCACTCATACACCGCAAGACGTGAACTGCCTCCTCGTACTGATCAACCTTGCATAGAGACGAAATAAGGTAGTTGCAAACGCCACCATCAGGTCGATATCCAATCGACTGCATCTGCAATAGCATATTAGCAACATTCCGACCAGACTGCTTTCTTTCATATAGCCATACAGTTGACAGAAGCAGGTGAGTTTGAGAAACAGGAGCACAGCCTGACCGCAGGGTGCGTTGTAAGACTGCCAAGGAGATTGGTAAAGGATTAGTGCTTTGTAGGGTGAAAGATAGGAGATATGCATATGCAGCACGAGGGCGATCACGAGGCCTTATAGGAACAAAACTTTGTAGAATTTCATCAATAACTTTGGTTCTATTATCTTGGTTTAAGTTCGAGAGAAATGAGAAAGGATTCGAGGTTTGACAAGTTTCCTTTGCAGCGGTTAAAATGTCTGCGATTTTCTGGTAATTTTTATCTTCAACAGCAGCTTCAATCGATTGCTCAATCAATTGTTGTGATGAGACTGAATGGATGAATGAAGTAAAGTAAACAGAAGTAGTACAAGAAAACGAACGGAATGTTTTGCATAGCTTTGCAACTGCAATCGTCATAGCTTGATTATAACACACACAGCCTGCATTTATAATAAATCATAACAAAAATCAGCATAAACAATCAAACTTACATCACATATATAAATCAAAGGTTCTATATTTGTTGCAAGTATATGTTATTAATCGACCAAAAAATGAGATATAGCATGTCCAAGCGTTTGGAACTGGTTGAGGCATTTTATCAAACAGTTGGTGTTCATATTAAGAAAACAAAGTACTGTAGTCATCATTACCAGCAGAGATTCATGAAAAAACTTAAACAAAAGGTGATTTTTAGCCACCTCAAATTTACCTGTAAACGTGTATCTGTTAGAGTGTTAGGTATAATAATTAAAATCTTATTTTTAACTTATTGATACAAAACTTATCCATTCAGGAAAAATGATGCCGTGCCGCCGCGAACAGCGCAAACTCGTTTCATAGCTCTTGTTTTGTCTTCACCAATAAAATGTTTTTTTTATATAATATTTCTCAACCCTTTTATTTGGCTCCAAATCTGTAATCAAAGTTTTATAAATACACCGTGTCATCAACGTCAACCCAGATTTGGGTCCTCCATACATGTATGTATATAAACAATTTTTAAGTACAGTTATAATCAAATTAATGTACCAATAATCTTGTTAAACTCTCGATCTTTCTGTATACTAATAATATGGGTGACCCGGGTCACAATCACGATAGTGTTAACCCACTCTTAGTTGGGGTTCTTGGGGTTGTTTCGGGTGCGATTCTAGTGGCGTTTATCCATTGCATGTTTGTTAATTGTCGTCGTGATATTGTTGAAACCACCATCGAGCCGACTAGACCGCCGAATAATATATACCGGCGTCCTAGAATTCGGGTTGACCGTGACTCGAGTCTCAGCTTATCGTTACCAAGTACTAGTACGTCGAGCACAAGTGGGTCGTCGATCTTGATGACTGTTCATAAGTACACCAAAGAGTTTAAAGATGGGACATGTGCGATTTGTTTGGGTGAATTTGAAGAAAATGAAGAGGTCAGGATAATGCCGGAATGTTCACATGTTTTTCATGTGTCCTGTATCGATATATGGCTTTTTTCGCATGGGAATTGTCCTCTTTGTCGAGCTAATGCTACTCCTCGGACACATGAAGTTCTTTTGTCAATCTTGACTTCGAATCCCATCGTGTAATCTGCTTCTGAATGTTTATGAGCCTGATTGTTGCCAAGCTACTAAAAGGTCAAGAATTTGATCATATATTGTGTTCTTCAAAGAATATTTATAGACAGAGAAGCTATTTTTGTTATAATTGTTGAATTAAGTTTTGGAAACTATAGATTTAATACACTACTACACATAATCCTGTTTGGGAAATATTGAATTGAATATCATTGTTTTATATTTTAGCTGTAATAAAACTAATTATGTGTAGAAAATATTATATTTAAACAATAGCCAAAATTTGTCATCATCAGAATTTACCATTACAACTCAAAGCAGCAGAAACACATCTCAACTCTAACCAGTAGCACCTCTTACACTACATCTAACTTATTCTACAAATTAAAAAAGACCATTCTATAATCATGTAATGTAATTCAGCTATATATTTTTTTGCTAGAACTGATATATTCAGAAAATAAAAGATTACCGAAATAAAATTAATCGTGGCGGAAATTACGAGTTCATGAACGAGAATGTCTCCTCCTGGATTTGGCATGTCGACGACACCGACAAAGGAAAACTACAAAAGCGATAAGAATCACCTGTATGATTATCACAACCTTCAAACCTGCAACCAATTTAGGACGTCATGACAGGAAAAAGGTATTCACTTTTGTATTAAAAGTTAGAGATGGGATCAAGGAAGTACACCATTTTTGTAGAGTATGGAAGAACCACTAAAATGGTGACATGTGTACAAAACCCATTTACCCCCTAACTTAAATATCTCACAAACGATAAATCGAAAAATTATGAAAATAGCACCATTAGATTAAGCGTTTGATCCTCTTCGATTTTCAGTCCACTCAAGGCATACTTTCGACGATTTTTTTTTTTTCATTTTTTGGTGGGTTTCACAATTTACTAACACACGTGTTAAGGTGTTGTGTTTAGGGTTTGGGGTTTGGGGTTTAAGGTTTAGGGTTTGGGGTTTGGTGTTTAGGGTTTTTGCCAAAACCCTAAACACCAAACCCTAAACCCTTTACGAAACTCTAAACCCTAAATCTTATTAAACCCTAAACCAAACTAAACCCTAAACCATATTAAACCCTAAACCCTATTAAACCTAAACCCTAAACCCTATACTTAAATTAAATGTTTAACCAAATATTAACACATGTGTTAGCAATTTGTAAAACCCACAAAAAAACGTGAAAAAAAAAAATTCGTCGAAAGTATGCTTGATGGACGGCAAATCGAAGAGGATCAAACGCTGAATCTAATGGTGCAACTTTCATAATTTTTCGATTTGTCGTTTGTGAGATATTTAAGTTAGGGGGCAAATGGGTTTTTTACATGTGAGCATTCTCTTTGTACACATGGGACACTTCCATTGGTACTTTCATTCTATTAAAAATCCTTGTACTCTAATGAACTTTTCTCTTAAAAGTTAAAACCAATGTACAGCATTTGACTATTACAGTCAAATGGACAATGATTTCAATATCGATATCAATATGGTTAGTTACGGTAGCTGAAAGCAAGTGACAATGCTACAACAAAAACAATGTTGGGTTATAATCGAATACTCTAGGGATGAGCAAAAAAACCGAAATACCGAAACCGAACCGGACCGGTACCGAACCGGTACCGACCGTTACAAATGGTACGGTATTCGGTTTTTGATTTGGGACAATAAAAAAACCGGTACCAACCGGTCGGTACCGGTTGGTACCATACACACCAAAATACCTAAACCGAACCGGAACCGCACCGGACCGGTACCAACCGATACAAATGGTACGGTATTCAGTTTTTGATTTGGGGCAAAAAAAAAACCGGTCGGTACCGGTTCGGTACCGGTATGGTACCAAGCTCACCCCTAGAATACTCCCTCGTTCCAGAAAAAAGCGGCAGAACTTTTACTGCATGTACACTTTAGTGAAAGCGTTTGGCTATGACTTAAATTTCTAAGATCCCCTTAATAAGCACAAGGAAAGAAACCTTTTGGACCAAATAAAGATAAAAAGTACACAACAACTGAAAACTTACGAGCCCAAATTGAAATGGGGTGCTTTTAGGGGATGAGGGCGCATGATGTTTAATTTTTTAAGTTTATAGAAAAAGTCTACATCACTTTTGAATATCACAGCCACAGATGTGTAACTTAACCTCGAGATTCAAGTGTACAGAGAACCTTGTATTACCTTGAAGTTTCTGGATTGTATCTTCACCGTCAAGGCTAATTTTCTGCTTTTTGCCAGCAGAACCAAATTTATTGATTCTGGAACCGTAATTTAGTCTCTTGTATTCAGTATGCCCACCCATGACACACGTATTAGGACACAAAATACTGCCATCATTCTCATCACTCCCATCACAACAGTCTAGTCAAAAAAAGATACAAAAGGTAAAATTAATGAGAATGTGCAAGTAACCAAGTAGAATGTCACAACGGGGAGATTTTAATATTTATAGTTCAATCAAGCAATATATTATCAATCATCTCAGAGCCAAAACTAGTTGAAGCAAAAAGTTGTAACTGAAGACACGGTAGAAATCCCTATCAAGCATATCATACAGAAATACCCTATATAACGCATATTGTGTTCGATAGTGACTCATTACATGTGATTCTTAGAACGCATATTCAGTAAACATTTTATGTAGAGGTAACATAGCATACCACAAATTTGGTCATTCACACGAGACGAGAATAAAAACCGAGGTGAACTGCCTGCGTTTCTACAATAGAATTTAGCCGTAGGACAAGCTGATGTTCCTAAGGAAAGAAAAAAATGACAACTTGTAAGCAAGCATCGTAAAAGCACGGATTAATGTACAAAACTTTGAATTTAAGTAAATAGTTTCAACAACTAAAAATAATACATTATATACAACACTACATTTGAGTTAATTAACTTAGTTAACAACAAAATAATGAAGTCAACTAGGGTTTGACCGATACCAGGTTCATCAGTACCATCAACACAATCGCAAAATTCGTCATTAACACGATCTCTAGAGAAAGAATTGGATCCATCTTTGCAATCTATCACCTCAGAAGCAAAGTATTTCTCATCTGCAAAACAAATAGATCAAATTTAGTGACGGATTTATAGATATAGAAGACAGACACATAAAAGCACGCAGTTAACCTAGAGGATGGATTCCGATAGGTACATTTGAAGAATCTGAGCATGCTAAATTGAAAAGGAAGTAGATGTTGTATAAGATTACACCATTTGTTGTTGTTTTCATTGGAATTAGGGAAGCAATTTTAGTATTTTAGTTGATTGATTAAGAACAAACAATAAAAATTAAAAATGATCCAAACCAATTCAACGAGGAGTTATTACACTTCGGGGTGTTTGGTATAAGGTTTGATATGGATCATGGGTTTAGCTGGGGTTTGGATTTCTATTCAAAAGTGACTTCAAAAAGCTTCTTGTTTAAGGGTTTACTAGCTTATAGCTCGCGACTTCGCGGGATGACACAACTTTTTCTTTTTATAAAGTCGTTATGATCAAGTGGCTAAAACTTAAGATGTTGTTGATTATGAAAAAGTTGTTATTTGGTCACTTTCTATTTTGGTTAGGGTTAATATTTAATATGTACAAATAGTTATAAGAATAGTTTAAAAAAAGACGTCTACTTATTTATATCTATATGTATATTATTGTTTAGATTTATATCCTTAATTGAAGTAAAACATGATGAAAGTCATTAAATAACACAAATGTTTATTTTATAATGGATTATTAATCATTTCCTATCATATTTTGTCATTTTATATTTTTTATTAGATTACATTAAACGTGTGTCTGGTTTCTGACTCGTAAGAGTCGCTCAAGACTCGTAAGAGTCGCCCACAACTCGGAAGAGTCAATAAATGACTCGTAAGAGTCAAAGCCATTTACGAGTCGGGGTCCGAGTCGCCTCGTTTTTTGAATTTCTGAGCCGACTTGTAAGAGTCGATTCGTGAATCGTAAAAGTTTAACAACTATGGGAATAGTTACTATCATATCTAAGTATCACAAATTCACAATGACAACTTGATAACAGACTTTTACTATGACCGTCCAACTCTTAATAATCTTTCTGATTGTAATCCAAAACTGCAAGTTGATGATGTGTAAGTTTTTTATGTTCAAAATTCTCTGTGTACCACCATGAACTTCTTTATATGAAAAATGAATATCACAATCTATTTGTCCATTCCCATCCAAAACTTTGTACTCCATTTTCTGTTTTAGTTGCTTATCCAAATTTGCATCCAAAATACCCTCTTCATTTCCCATAGCCTGCACACTTTGACTTATTAAAGTCAAAATGCCATCATTCCTTTGCATGATTCGTTAACCTCATAAAGCAAATCCATTTGTCTTCTAGCTTCCTCACATTATTGTCTACAATATAAAAAAACCATACACTATTCATAGATCCATGCCACAACCCTTTGTAATAATCAGCAACCTCTCAGATTCTGTTTTTGACCATTTTGACATGTTTCTAGCCCCAATTTCCAGAATTCCAGCATAAATTTTAGACCAAATTGGAGCCTCAATTTTTTACATAAGCTTTAAATTTTCACAATGCAACTTTCTCATTGATTTCAATCCAATACTCGCTTTCCATTTTCCAAAATTGATAATGAAAGTTCTCTAACTTTATATATACTCGTACTTGGTATCTCACTTATGCAAGTGGTAAAGGGATATAATTTTTACTACTGCAGTTTTCATTCGATGAGCAACTAAGAGCAAGCCAAAATGCATAAATGAAACACTTAAAAAAGCTAATGAATTTCTATATCAGGGTTAATAAGATTTCATAATAGATTTAATAATATCAGTGTATAAATAAGTGAACTAAAAATCACAGTATGTATATAAAAAGGTTAGTAATTGCAGCTACTTACTACATACAAAAGTTAGCAAGTGCCTAAAGGGTCCACATTCCGTTTCTAACTTCCTCGCCACTAACTTCCTCGCCACCACTCCTGAGATTGCCGCCAATGAAAGTCAACAAAGCAAATAGACTGTTCGGTTAAAAACGAAACTATTATGCAAATTTATACTCACAACCGCGTTTACTTCAATACCTTAATGCTTTGTGAGTGCAACCTATCCCTCTTCGATTTATGATGATGCTGCACCTCAGTTCTTCTAGCACAGAAGATCCATCTTTGCAGATCCATTTTGGAGATTTCAGAAATCATATAAATTAACTGTAATCTTAAATGACAATAAATAGGTAAGCTTAACATTAGCAATTTAGTATCATGCATCCGCCATAGAAACGGCAATTCATCAATGGTTAAAGAGCTATGATAAAATTGTAACCAGCTCCTAGAAGTTACCTATATATTTATGGTACACTAAATCTTGACTGTTGTGGTGTCATCAGCCATAACTTACATTAAGTGCGGATTAAAAGGGAAGAAGTTTTTTATAATTCATATGCTCCAACTTCAGCACATATGTGAAAACACAAATTATATATGTTAATACAAACTGGTAGCTAATCAACAATCCATCATTGTGCTACTTTTTCATGGCATAATGACAACCATAGAAAGCCACATTTTATCGTGTCTGAACCTAAGTAAGCGCATTAGCATAATATGACTACATGACTAAAAACTCTGCATCCCTATTTAGTACAGTGTTTAGACAATTGAATAACAAATTTCCAACATTTGTAAAATCAATTAGGAATTTGTACAATAAAAAACACAAAAAGAGACGCTTCAGTTTTAGCACGTATGATGTTTTGCTTACCTTTTATCGACCCCATCGAAGCTACGGTTATCGACCCCATCGAAACTGATCCGTCATGTTTCTGCTAAAGCTTCTACGTCACCAGTTATTGACCCCATCGAAGCTACTGTTATCGGACACTCTCGGCCGAATCCATGGAGATGAAAAAGACAGAGAAGTAGGCTTCCATTGATTTACCATACTTTAAAAATTGGATGAAACATTGAAGGGGGTTTTTGTTCTTCAATTCTGAATAACAAATTTACAGATTTCAATTAAAGATGAGGTGTTCAATTGAATCCACATTATGAATCGTATAGCGCTAGATGATTAGGCTTACGTTTCAATTTTGAATTTTTGCAAGATTTAAGGAATTGATTCGGTAAAAATTGCATTAAAGCCTGGGTTTCAAAGTCGTCTGTATTAATTGTTTCCTAAAAATTGGATCCCTATTAATCTAATTAATATATTTAATATTAATTTTATATATTTAAAAAGTCATCGCTTTATTTTTTTTTCCCTTTTCTAAAAAATTGGATGCCTATTATTATTAATATGTAAAATTGACATTGATATCCCTATTAAATCGGTTCTGCCGTTGGAATTAGTCAAATCCTTAATTTGAAATATATTTAATGCATTGTTATGTAGCTTAAGAGGGTAATTAAGTAAATTAGCAAACACAAACAAGACTTACTACATGGACATGGTTAGAGATTAAGATGAAAGGTTAAAAATTAGTTAGGTAATTTATTGAATGGTTTAGATTTAATTGAGGGGGGTTTAAAATTAGCACGTCTACTGAATATTAGTTTTGTTATAAATATAACTAGCTTATAACCCGCGGAATTCGCGGGGCTACAATATGTTTTAGATACAAAAGTGATGTAAAACAATGATGCGATTGTTTGATTTTTCAATTATCGATGTCTTTTATTACCTTTGTTGTTTTGTATGTTTTTTTAGTGTATCTTACTTTTATTTGAATCACTTGTGGATACGTATGTTGGAATCATGAATGTGTGATTGAGTGGTTTTGGGGAATTTGTCGACTAATTTAATTTATATCAAAAGAAGAATCCTACATTTGTTGATGGGGTGTAAAATGTAACATAAATAACCGTTTGGACCGCACCTTTAATATGAATATTTATTTACTCTAGTATATATTACATGCAGAGTTTGGTAAAAGGATATTAATTTTAAGCAACTGTATGTCATATAAGTTGAGACAAATATGTTACAGTTTATTATACCAACTTCCTCGCATCCATCGCACTTGAATTGGACCTAGGTGTATCCCCGTTTGAGCTGGTGTTCTAGGTGGTGATTTTGTGTATGTTTTGAAATTAGTGATCCATATATAAAGAGAAGCAAACAGAAACCATGAGCTCACATGCATTTGCTCGTATAAGATATTAAAACACAAGGTAAAACACAATACTTTTGTATAAACATAAATAACTATGAAATGAACTCAAGTTTCTCATAAATGTCAGCTAACTGATAGACAATATTTAGTTTTTTACTATAATTAGTTCATATTTATACTATTTTACAAAAACTAATCTATCATTTATTTTTCAAAAGATATTCACTCAAAGAAATTAGTAAAATGGCCAAACGACTCTCTAGCGCAGCATATGCCTATAGAGTTAGCATCTCTAAATTTTAGTTCGGGCTCTGCACATGAGGTTCACCAAGATATCAAAATATGGAGCATTGGTCACGATCTTTCTTCATTAGTGCAGTGAAGATACATGCCGTTGTCAGGTCTCGTTGACCACATTCATGCCTGTTCCATAAGTAATTGTAGACTCAAGAGTGGATCGTTGTAGTGTGACTCACCCTGACTAAGAGTATAATATCCAAAACCATCAATACGAAGTCATACATAGAGACTTTCTTATAAAGTCACAAAATGATGTTGTCCCCCCATGATCTTTAGAAATCATGTATAATTTTCAGAACTGCACCATTTTTCTCATGTTAGGAGACACTTTAATAACTTAAAAGAATTAATAAAAAATAATACCCCCATCAACTTCTACTCATTTATAGTGGTTTTATAAGGTAAAAATTGAGACCGACATGAATACTTGTTAAACTGAGATCACAATGTTCAAAATACATCATTAATTTTAGGTCTCATAAGTCCATATACAATCGACAAATTCATATAGGAATAGTGGTACTACATTTGAGTAGGGATAGGGTAACAAAAAAGAATAGGCCAAAAAGTTATACATTAAATGGGTCAAACGTAGTGAAACAACCCAAAACCAAACAGAAAAAACACATACAGATTATAAATTTAGAACAAATAACCAGTGACATATGCAACCAAAAACGAAACCCAATAAAATGACAATCTCGATGACACTTATGACGTGCTCGCAATTTCACAAAACTACCTATATAGACATCTGTTTTCTAGAATGCAAGTCCTATCATTTTTTTAGAGACTTTTGAAGCGATGATAAATACTATAATTATAGAACTTTTAACCGAATTGCAGCAAATTTGTACCTCTGTTTGACTACGTGAAGGCCATTTCTCCACACCTTCCATCAATATTGGTCCTCATTTGTATTGTAAAGTTATCCTAATACTGCAAAACGTGGATGGATAGCTAAATAACTTATGTTAACAAACAATACAGAGTAATGAGATTCCAAAATGTGAAACTAAATATATTAAAAAAGGTTAGAAGTGAGCATATATACCTTAAACTTTAACATGACACTAATCTAGATTCTAGTATCTCAATTGCACCAAATATTGACATTACTTATGGCTTTGCCAGCTGTGATGCTAACAGACCTTAAGACTTTGAAGGATTTATAAGTTGAATATAATTAGAAAAAAGGTTAACATATGGATACCATTTTTTTTTATTATATTCCTACATGCTGGTACTAACAGGCTCATAATTGAGAATAACTTCAACATTATTATTATTTTCAAGAGACATAAAAAGTGATATGATAATTGGATTTTCAGTGGGTGAAAAAAGAAACAAATGCAAGGAAATAGATTAACTTAGAGGTTTTTTATGTTTGATATTCAATAATGAAAGATAATTAGTCCGACAAGTGGCACCTCTGATTAATTAAAGATATTTAGTTACCTTACCTCCTTCATGACCCGCCCATATATATTGCCACCTCTAATGTCAGTAACAATTATCTTTAGTAATTCGCGTCTTCCATAATCGATTGTAGATACCTTCCAAAATCAACTGGGATCTAATTTTTAAAAAAAAAAATGAAAAAAGGGGGCACTTCAAACATTTCAATCAATCAATAAAAGGTTGATGAACACTATACTGATGCATCATTCGCATCTTTCAACTTGACATATTCTAAATGCATCAAATTACCTTCTTGATTAAATTTGTTTGTCACCCTCTTGTAGTGATTCAACTTCTCCAATTGAAACTGAAAAAGAAACTGATTCCCTCCTTTTGCTCTAAATAGTTCTTTCAATGCTGAAGAAATCTAAAATCAACAAATCATGATCACTTTATGTAATTATCCGGGGATTTTTGAGTTAAAGTTTAATGATATTGATACCTGAAACTCTCCCACGCAAATGTCTAGTCATGGATCACGCAGATGTTTTGGGAAAGTACAACTTCTGTAGCTTCCAATCAATGGAAATCATACCACACACTCTTTTCCTTGGTTCAGAGGACTCACCATAAATCCACTCCCTGAAAACCAACAACCTCGAAGAAATTTAGCTAACTGTTATAAGTTATAACCACTCAAATAGATAACTTATACTTAAGAGCATACATTACTTTGAATCCATGCCTGAAAGTAGCCTTTTTAAGGTGGACACATGCTATGGATCACAATATGGCAGAATTACTGTTGAAAACGAAATGACATGAAAGATAGTTAGTCTGTATGCATGCATGTATATATAAACATATATACGTACATTATTCATATCAAATGGAAAGGGAAAAAGGGAAAATTTTGTCCACAATTACCGTAACTCTGTAAGTCCCATCATCTCCCTTCTTTAGTATTGTCACAAAAGCTAATCTCGTAAACTCATTCCCCTGAAAACAGTGAGTCAATAAAGGGAAATAAGTTATATTATATGTATATGTATGTATGTATTTATGAGATATATGTATATACATAATTATAAACCAAGGTAGCAACCAAAATTGACCCATTCACCAGTTGCCACCTCTTATGATTGATCATCACTATCAAGATGACTTCTTGATAAAGCATATACCTTCCCTCTTAGTCCCTCATCAACAACAAACTGCTTAGTTTTTCGAATAGCTCGTATAATGCCTCCGCCTTATGCCTAGAACGGTTGGTGATAAAATACTCTAGGACCTGAAATTGGCCGTTGGTGATAAAATACTCTTATTCGTAAATGTAATAATTCAGAAGCTACGATTTCTGTACCTACTCATCAATTGTAATATGAAATAAAAAAAGTCAAACCCAACAGTACCTAGGCTAATTCAAGATTTGCCGACTCAATAACACATACACAAATATTAAACTAAATAGATGTACATTAGGAAAATCAACAAAATCATAATAGAATATGTATTTATTAAGTATACCTGATATAATCAATAAAATAAATAAGAAACTCACCTATAGATTCTGAAAAATTAGAAGAACACATGCGAAGACTATGAAAATTGACGTCACTTTCAGGCATGGAAACGTAGAACTTGGAAATCGCCTGTGAGTCAATTAAGGTTTTGTAATTCTACTTAAAACCAAAATTAACAGCATTCAATTAAACCCTAGTTTTTGTAATCAAATTCAGATCATCAAAATAAGGGTTCTAATTCTTCAATTACACAAATACGCCTAGAATTAATAATCAAATCAGTGGAATTGAAATAAAATATGAATCAAAAGTGAATCGAAACCAATATTGAATTAAAATCGAAATTGATTCAATTACTTTCGATAGAAAAACTTATTAGAACACGATTACATGCGATCTTAATCGTAAATTGAAATTGAAATTCTGAAGATGCATCAAAGATTGAAACATCTCATGAATAAGTGTCGAATTTGATTTTGAAAGTACGTGTTGATTAGATATTAGGTGGTTTTGAATTAGGGTTAATCATGGGTAATTAGGTAATTTTAATAAGTCTAATTGTAGTCATTGCATGGACAATTCAGAGTAATTAGATCAAGGGTTGTTAATTAGGAAGGCTAATTTAGTTAAGGGTTGGGATTAACTTTGGGAGGTTTAACTTTAGGAAGTCTACATAATTAATGGTTTGTTATATTAATAATAGGGATAGGGATAGGGATAGGGATTTTTTCGAGCAGCACCATTTTTATTGTGTTATCAAACAAGACTTATAGGCTGAGACTTATTAAGAGTAAAAAAGCTCGAGCTCTAAAAGTCCACCAAAAACCCTCTCCCAAACACACCCTTAAAATTTCAATACCCATCTCATGAGGTGGGTTTAAAATTTCATTCTTTTTAAGTAATTTTTAAATTGACTGTGATGGTTTACTTTTCGTTAATTTGTTATATGTTCAAATAAAGTTGTATTTTGAGAACTAACTTTAATATTTTTGAATAAGAAAATTATTATTTGATGTGAGATATGAGATTAGTGAAGAAGGTACTAATACAAGAACATACTTAAACTCAAGTCTCAAAGCAGTCACTATTGTAGGGAAAATGATTGATAGATCTAAATTTGTATGACTAAAAATAGACCTAAAGATGTGATTGGTGGGTTTGAAAAATTGATTGGGTGAAATTAGGAGGGGGAAAAAGTTCAACCAATCAGAAAATTAGGCTTACTTTTAAGTCTGTGTAAGTAGGTCTATTTAGCATTACTCTTGTTGTAGTATATGATTTCTTAGCTCATATCCATTCTCTATTCTAGTCGATAATCACACACATACCTATTTTCATTCTCAGCAATAAACTATACGTACCCCCAATGATTATTTGATACCGTATTACTTTTTTTCACATTTCTGGCCTATTCGGAGAGATGTACTGCTTTGTGATAATTTTACTTCTGATATATAAGTGAGGAATGTAAATGTGTAACTCCAAAATTCATAAGCTCCTCTTCTAAAGTTAAGGTTTTCTAGGCTTTTATACAATTAGAAATCGTTTAAATAAAGTAAACAAAAAATAATGGGCTTTTAGCTATATGTTAAGGTCATGAAGATGTAAGACACAAATGCTAACTAGAGACTCCATGAAATCCTACACAAGTCAAGAGGTATCAAGAAACTTTAAAACGAGGGTATTGTACATATTTCATAAGAGTACTCTAAAATACAAAGGATATATAGTATGAGATGTCTAAACTGGGAGAGCTTCAAGTATAAATAGCTCATCCTTCCCTCATTTGTATACATCTTATACTTGTGTTTTCTCTCATTTTACAACACTCATCTTGAGAACTTTAGTGATTTTATTTTTCAATATAGTCTTAAGTACTACTTGCTTCGAGATTAAAGTGACGCATATGAGCTTGTAGAAATAACTTCATGAGATGATACTGAATTCACACGAACAATGATAATAAAAAATGAAAAAATATCAAACTAATCAAACATATTTTTCTTATAACGCGTCGATCATCATTAACTTCATATCATATGTATAATAATTTGACAAATATATACATGTATTTATGATTCGGTCATACGAACTCGTAAGTCATTCCTTTATCATTGCCTCTCAATATATATCTTAAAATATAATATATGAATCACCACATGATGTCATCAAAGATTTAATCAGCCAATAGCATTGCTTAATTATATCAAATTAGTTAAAAAAATAAGGAGATGGTGATCATAAATAATAATTTAAAATACAATTAATTTTATTATTATATTAATTAAATCAATTTGAGATAAACCCCAAAAGTCTATAATTATCTCTTATTTTGTTATATCACTAGTAACCTTGTATCCATCAAGTGCTCTCTACACCAGCTCTGATATCTCTTCGGAAACCTCTGCCTGAGATGCATCATGCCCAAACACTTTGTCGAACGTGAAAGAATGCTTCATGCTTGCATAGTTGAACAATGTGATTGTTGTACGATATATATATATATATATATATATATATATATATATATATATATACTTCAATGCACATATATGCACCAGCACTAATCACATTCAAAGTTTATCACAGGGAACACATACCATTTTCTAATACACCTATGCCTCAACCAGCTGATCCAACTGAAGTGGGAAGTGGGATAAAAGACAGCAGATTCTGCTCCGCACAACAAAGGCCTAACTCTACAAAATACTCTAATGTTACCTTTTAAGTCCTGAAATTAAACATTATTAAACAACTGACCATTGAATTTTGAGGTAGCAAAATGGTAGATCGGGTAACATATCAAAACAATTTAGAAGAGCTAGACGAAATGCCAGGTCAACTCGAAACATTTTTTAAAAATGTGATTGATGAAGTTGTATTATTATGTAAGGAACTAAAATTAAATTTGAATTTCAACCGTTTGACCGTATACCCCATAAAAACATATTATAAGTAAAATGAGCAGGGTTGGTGAGTACCCAAATGGTATTGTACAGTGTCTTCCTTAGAGACTCCGCCTCACCATTGAGATTCTCTAGATTTAAAACTTTATCTTTTTTGAATTGCAATTGATTTTCTAGATATAAAACTTTATCTTTTTCGACTCGCAATTGATTTTCTAGATCTGAAACTTTATCTTTGATATGATCAATTTGAGATGATCAATCTCCCTAGAATAAAGATTAAGAAGCCAAGACTTTTGGAACGATTTTCTGATATATTCCAAATGAAAGCAAAGTACAATTTAAATACTTGAAATAAACATGCCACTAGTGTACTGTTACGCAACTAACTTCAACATGGGAAATAAAAATAGGAAACGTGACTATCTAATGCATAGTGGATTGACCACTTATTTCTCCGCATGACTAATTCATCTTCAAACTTGCATGAAAAAAATAAAAACATGTAAACATGAAAACGTGACCACTGCCATTACTCTTCTAGACATTCAAGAATTAAACCTTAACCTATTACTCCACTATTTTAAATTAGAAGTTGCATGACGGTTGACCAAGTCATCATCATCGTGGGTGCGTATTAATCTTTTTCGACTTGTAGTTTTGAAACTTCATCGTTGAGATGTTGTAGTTCCTCATTTTCTAAATCAGCCATCTGATAAGAAAAACAACAATAATCAATTCAACAACATATTTCGAAACTTCATAATATGGTTAACATTATTATAGACACTATGAAACATTCCTTGCTTTTCCCTTGCACGCTTTTTTTGCGCATGTTCCTTTACAATGAAAACAAATCCAATTGAGCGGGTAGTCGTTGGGTTCCCATCCGTATGATCATTTCAAGCAACTACGGTAATATTTTTTACCGCAGAGGCAAAGCACAAAATCATCCTCGTGTTCTTCTTCTTCTCCTCCTCCATTATAACTAAACTTTCCTAGAAGCTGAGAATGATATATGAGAATATATATAGCTGTGAAGTTGTGGATACGATTACTTTTTGATATGCAATCCCATTTTGATATGAAATCCTATATTTTTCTCATACACGGTTATATATCTTATCTTACCTTACTAATAAACTAGATCATTACTCGTGTGATGCACGGGTGTGTTAAAGAAATTGTATATGTTTTCTAAACAATAAGAGTACTAAAAAAAGAAGTAAAAACTGACATTCGTATTGTATTCATTTGTTACTATGATTAACCAATTTGCTTGATTTGCAATAAAGTCAGTTTAAACTTTAAAGTGATAGTTTAGAAATTGAGAAATAATAGTTATTGCTATTGAAAATACAATGACAATTGTTATGAATGTGCATTTGTTATATATGCACAAATATGATCAACATGTTAAGGAAATAAATGTACAACGTTGAGATCCAAATGTTTATAAAACTCTTATTCAACTTAAAACTCGCATGAACTACATGATGTCACAGTCAAACTTCAGATGTTCATGTTAAAGTAGTAAGCATATATTTTTGTTCATGTTAAAGTAGTAAGCATATATTTTCGCCACACTGATACGCATATGAGACAACATCAAAGTGTAAGAAACATAACAATAACTAAAAAAAGTTGTAAGTTGTATTTAGTAAACATATAAGAAAACATGTTAAATCCCTAATATCCTTATTTATTTGTTTGGAAAGATATAAATTCATACGGTTTTATATAATTATATTAAATAATCAATTTTAAATAAGATTTAGAAAAAAGATCTATCTATATGTAAATTTCAAAATCCATTCCATTCACTACAACAAAAAAGTTATTTATTCACACATTTTTCTACACACTTTTAAAAAATGTGAACTTTTTTGTCCAATTTTTCACACTTATAAATGTGTATAAATTTTTAACATTTATAAGAGTGAAAAATCATCACATGTTCACACATACAAGTGTATTAAAAAAAAAAGTTCACGCTTATTGGTGTGTACAAATATAAACTTGATCACACCTAAAAGTGTTAAACTAAATTTGTGACACCCAATTTGTTCACACTTCTTTTGTGTGAGGAAATGAGGTGTGACAAGTTTACTTTACATTTTTAAGTGTGATCAAGTTTATGTTTATACACATGAATAAGTGTGAACTTTTTTTTCTTACACTTTTATGTGTGAAAATGTGATGATATATCACGCTTATAAATGTTATAAATTTATACACATCTATAAGTGTGATAAATTTAACATAAAGTTCACACTTTTTAAAATTGTGAAGAAAAAAAGTGTGAACAAATAACCTTTTTGTTGTTGTGATTTACGAAGTAAATTATAATACTCCCTACGTCTCAAATTTAATTATCTACTATTAAAATGAGCACTGCTTTAAAAAAATACATTAATTACTATGTCAACCAATAGGATATAATATCTACCCGCTAAAACTCTTTATGATTGGCGGAAATCAAAAGTGAACAATAATTTTGGGACATCGAAAATGAAATATTGAACAATTAAATTGGGGCAGAGAGAGTGCCATAGAGATCAAGTCTTCTATATTAAAGCATATTATCATCATTTTAAATATAAACTTTCGACTAAGAAAATTAAATTGCAGCACCAAATTAATCAATATTTTCACTAACTTACGTGTAACATCTTTTGACTCTATGTTAAGACATATTTATGTACGACATTAGATTAATAACATGTTAGCCAAACAAAAACATTAAATTCTTAATGTTATCAAAAAAAAAAAAAAAAACACGTTGAATCGATCACTAAATTGTCAGCTTCATAAATATATAAGAATTACCATATCCATATAAGTATTTACTATTGACAAAGTCTTAACCAATATTAAAGAAGTCTTATAGTTTTTAATTAACCAATGAAAAAACTTTATCTTCTTTCAAATTATATATATCCGGTTCATTAGTAAAAAAATAATTGGACACATCATCTTTGAAGCTATAACAAAGCATCTAAGGTATCATGTAGGGGGTCGAAATTCTCATACAAGTGATAAAAATCGATTGGTTTAGATATTTTACTTTTTTGTTCGCATTATCGTAATATACCAAATGTTAAAAAAGACAAAACTAAATTTTATAGAAAAGATAATTTATCTTTGCATTAGTGTATAACCCGTGTGTATACACGGGTTTAAGGGCTAGTATAGTTATATTATAAATATATAAGTTACGTTATAAAGTATTTTGCAATTTTACTTTTAGTAGTCTTAAAATTCAACATGTCTATGTTAACTTTATAATTTTTCATTAGCTCACCAATCTACTTTTCCACTTTCCTTACCATTTGTATTCCGAGTTTTTGGTTATATACACACGAATAAGAAAAAGAATCATGGTATGTGAAATTAAAAATTCTTATTCTACTGCTAGCGTGGGAATTGAGGTAGTTTAACATAAACATTTATCTTTTTCTACAATTTCAAACTAGTTTTTTTACCCGGACGTTGCCCAGCTACCTTGGCCGCTATATAAATCATAGTTGCTGAATTTATACTTTTGTATAATTTATATTTACCAATACAACATATAAATAAATAGTAAAGTTAAAAAACAATACAAATATCAAACCTATATAGGTAGTAAACATTTAGTTTATGTATATATATTTCATGAATAGTAAAAATAAAAATGCATCTATTGGAAAAGAATATGCAGAAGAAATTGAAAAAAAAAAAAAAACCTTAGTCAATGTGCATGTTCCCGTACAGAGGAGAAAAAAAAAATGAGGCTCATGTACATGCATTGTGGTCCATCATGCTAGGTAATACTACCTATATATTATCATAAAATCAAAGATTAATTTGATCGGGAAATTGTTAGAATTTCAACTTGAACGACCAAGGAATCATCTTCAATCAACTACCAACAAAAATTATAAAAGATGTAACATATAATACAGGAATATAAGATATACTCTAATATATGATACCGAACACTAAAATCATTAAGAAAAGGATTTAAAAGTTTTTGTGCAATACAAAATAGCTGCTAGGTGACTCTAAACCAATTTTACCCAAACTCCACTTAGTTGATTTTTTCATTTGGCTCAATTGAGCCATTTATAAGTAAATGGGTCAAAACTGCTACCTCCGAATATACTGAAAATGCACATGAAACACAATTTATTCATTTCCTGCATGATTGCAGCAGCCAAATCATCTAAGCAATCCACCTATAGTGATTACAAGATAAGTGAACAAAGTTGCGTATGAAGTTACACCATGATAATGATCTTTTGATAATGCAACACAAATTGTAAACCATAAAATGGAATTCTTCTAAAGAATATCAACTCGAAATTTTTAGTCACATACCTTACTAATAAGCATATACACCAAATAGTCATGTGATCGAACAGCAAAAGACACACCAGTCATGAATTAGGCATCCAAAGGTATTTAAACCCTAAAATCACAGCTTGACAGCTTCAAGAACCAACATTGTGGATGTCATTTTCCTTAACAATTGTAGTGATGACCAACAATACAGATGATTAGAAGCAATGAAGGTGCAAGATGGTGTCAGCCTTTTTCTTGACAATATTTATGAATGAGGCATTAAAAGCTAAACTTTCGTGCTCTCATGTTTTTCTTGATTATTTCATTCATATAATGAAAGAGAACACCTGCATCATACGAATCGAGAATTAGAAAGATGCCAAGAGCCTATTTCCTTCAGCTATCTTATACCTTGCTACAGACTCGAACCACATTCATCATGAATTCACCATACAAAAAGATATCAGACATAAGAATTGTAGTCTCTCTCTCACATCATAAGCCTTATTAAGTAAATCTTTATTATACTAATTTATAAGCAGCATAAAATATTCGCAACTCAACTTCCAAATAAATAAATCCTCACATTACTCAAAGCCAATCAACCACCTGGTGTAATATCCTTGATGCCCAATAGCAGGGACAGGTGTCTCAACTTGAGTGACAGCCTCTTCGTTGCAAAATAATAGGTATTCGGAAAATGCAAGTAAAAATTGTATCGATAAACAAAAAAAACAGGTTATTGTTAATAGTAAAAACACAGAAATATAACTGTTTTCTCACAAACACAATTGATAATGAAATTAGATTCTGTGTCCATATTTGAGTAGATTCTACAACAACCAACTGACACCTCGTCTACAAAAAAATATAAATGATATTTGAAACTATAATAAAATTTCTAAAGCAGTATAAAGATGAAAACCTCATTCTAGCACGTCTCAGTCCATGCCAAAATTATGCTATATATTAGATCTAACCCAATCTGAACATAACCTAACCCGCGACAATGGTGATGCACCACCAAAATGACTTTGTACCCTTTTGTCGTAGTTGATTTGGTGTTGTACAAAACATTTTGCACCCTTTAGTCTTTATAAATTACAATCATTGGTAGAGCATAGCTTGCAAGAGTACTTACCATGTCAATGTGATCTTGATGGGAGTTGGAAGACAGGATGTGAACACATCAGCAGGAAACTTGGGACTTTGTTGTAGGGTCTCGTGTGCTTCAGAAGCTGTTAGTAAAATATAGACCTGTGCAGATCCAGAAGAACTTAACGTAGTCTAATCCTACACATAGATATTAAATTTAATAAAGTAAAATAAATTGTAAAATTTTTATCACCAAATGTAAGATACCTCTATGAAGGCATTGGCAATCATCCGTGCAGCAGAACAAACAAAAACATTTTTAGAGGGGGTCTTCAATTATGAGTTAAGGTCACTGATACGCAAAAAGAATACACCGTGTATAACTCTACAGTATTCGACAGGAACAAAGATTATTAGTCTAGCAGAACTAATTTAAAATAATGTATGAAACACCTCAAGGATTTCAAAAAGGAAAAAAAGAAGAAGAGAAGTATAAGCTGTTACCCAGTTGCAAAACCAACTTTCACCACTGGCAGTTGGGTTAGGTACAACATGACCAATATAATGAATTAAAACCCTTCCTGAATTGCAATATCTTTTATCACATTTTCATATCATGTGTTTGATCTCACAAGTCCACCACATCAGTATACTCAGGAACCCTTGTGCCTTTTCCAACATTACAAACATATAAGAAAAACCCTTTTCTCCATTAATCATAATCATCAACTTCGGAAACAATATAATAGAGTTCACAAGTAATTATTCAAAAATACATAATAGACTTTGAAAAGTAAGGCTTCACAAGACAGTTACATATACACTAACTACATGCAACGATACAAGATAAGTAACAAAGCACAAACAGGGGGACCATAAAGTTCCATCAAACTCACTTTATAACTTAAATATAATGATATAGTTATTGATTGAGTGAAAGAAATCTATATAAAACCTCAAGAAATTAACATAAAATACACCAAAACATTCACAACATAGTTCATTTCCGTACTAAACAAAATAAGAACATATGGGGAAGACTAAAGCTAGTGTTACCCAACAAATTTTGCACCCATATACACTCGCATTTCGACCTAATGAAAAAAATCAGAAATTTGAAGCGACCTGCAAACCCACACGAAGTAGCGACTTTGGCTTATCATCCGTCTCTTCCTTTCTATGTGTTCCTTGTACAACTTCCTTTTTTTTAGTTCCCCAACCTGTAGATATAAAAACAAATTTTAGTAATCTGATTGGAAAAAAGAACACAAATAACAAAACAACCACAAACCATTTTGACACATACCAAAAAATTACCCAGTTTGAGCAGTTACGTAACCCGCCCATTTTGCTTCTTCCACTTTCTGTTTCTGACGACTCTCTCATCTAGTAAATTTTGAAGCTTCAAAATAACAGCATATATACCTACCTAGTCCATGAAGATATTACTTAATGTAAAACATATTTCTAGTAAACAGAACTTGAAATGTATGGGGTATGCTTAAAGAGTGTATCCTAGCAGGATTTTGAAAAGTATATAAACTCAACTCAAAGCTTAAGCTAAAAATCAGTTAGATGAACTTATGAAAAAAACAAAAAATGCAATGATTGAACACTCACTTGAATTTGCAGAAATCAGACATATAAAGTCATAAAAAAACCTAAAAGAGCTTCTGAAAGTGAATTCTCCATTTCCTGTATTACAATTGCATTAGACCACATCAGGAAATACAATGTTAAAATTTTCTTGGAATAAAAGTTGGACAATTGAACACATGAATTCAAGAGTTAAAAACTTTTACAAATAATTTACCTTCATCAATAATAACAATAGCATGACTTTGGAGGTCTGTAACTTCGTTGATATACTCCCTAACCAGAAGAATAGCAAGTAATTTAAAAACACGCTCTTGATCTTCATAAGAATATTTGAAGACATCCATGGCTTCATGGTCCAACGTATATCATCGTTAAACTGGTAATAAAGCCCATAAATTGTAGTTTCAAGGACTACTTACCATTGAATTTTGAAAGTTACGAGCATCATCAACATCATTAACTTTTAAGCACCCACTTGGCCACTATGATTTTAGATATATGTACTCACTCGCCATTCTTAGATTCAATTTATCAATGGTGGTTGTAAGAAGACCAACATCAAGAAGAGCACGGAATGGCCTCCTATAGAAATATTATCAAGTTGCCTGTATGTTTAAAATCAATTGAATATACTCCACTGCACATAACAGAACAATGAATATCAAATAATGAAAATACAATTCAAGGATAAGAATAAAACTCTTGAAGTAATATCTCGACTTCTGGACTTTGACAAACACCTTAAACAATTAAAGAGATCAGAAATAAAAAAGTATTAAAGCACAAAATATATTACCTAGACAGTAACTTCTGTCTCAACCTCTTATTTAGTCAACAACACATCCACATCACAGTCCCATCTTCTTCCGTCCCCGTGTGTGGTAACCCCATTGAAGTCTGAACCCAACTAACCACCATCTGCTTCCACTATAACTAATTCTCTACCAGAACAGAATTAATAAACTTCATGTGATAAACAAAATTGGATGCTCACCAAATAAAAAGGATGTAAAAAGACGCAATTTACACGATCAATGAAGAAGCATCCATTAACTTTTATTTGTTTTTTGCATAAAATCGAAAATTGTGCATGATATATAAGAAGTAAGAACACAGGTTGCCCGAATACATGAGGGATTGACTCGTATCTTAGCTGCTGGACTACCATATGGTAGTGAATCATAATAATTGATGATGCAGTGACCCACTAACAACTTCGGCCACCTGCAAAAAGTTGAATTAAATATGTTTGAAGTGACTCAAAGAATAGGATAATAAGACAGTTAATGAAACTCTCTTAAACCAATTGTCTGCAACTTAACTCTGCATACTTGTGTTTTTGAGCTGCTCATAAATCAAAAAATATTTTTCTCATGCCTCAGCCTGTCGTAGATTGGGATGATGATGAGGAATGAAGAACGAAAGCGTTGATGCCGTTTCATGCAACCATAAATAAGAGTAAAGGATATAATAAAAACAATATATTATCATATATATATAGAACGACCAGATTGACCGGTACTAAGATACACTCAATAAAACTTAAAGTCGTGTTTGTTGGTAAATCCACCCCGAGTCGCCCTGTTTGTATCTGTGCTAAAAAATCACTTCAACGTGTCAAATACCCTAATCAGAATAATCAATACAAAAATAACTCGATTTAATTTAAAAATATCCCCTTTCATGAATGGGGCGTAGTTCCCACAAAAATAATATAAAAATTTTCTTATAGTTGAGTGTACATTCCACAAAAACACAAAATAAATAGGTATACCAATGTAAATAGATTGATATAAACACATTACAAGATCTTCAAAGGTGGAAAAATGAGCAAAAAGATATAAATTTTGTCGATGCCTCTGACAAGCATGTAAAAAACTGTCCATAGTGTATCTATAAGCATAAAACCTCCTAAATCATAATATTCGAAAACTAAGATTTTTAGGTCAACGCAGCCTCAACAATGACTGCATACCATGGGAAAAATACCGAGAGGGCTGACCCGGTAGCTAAAGTAGTCTCTGTAATTGTAACGTGCTGCTCACTTGTAACATACAATCGATATTTAACCTTGCTACTTAGGTCTGCACAAATTTGATCAACTGTATAGAACTAAAACTATAGCAAAAAATGGGACAATGTTGAATGTGTCAAGAAAGGGCAGATGTAATGAGTTGGGGTTATCTATCCAAACGGGTTGGTTCATGTGAGCTGACCCATTAACACCTCTTCCATTTGTTCTAATTTTAGGAACACTTGTATAAAAACCACATTGAATTGCAAAACAGGTTTAGTAATGTTCTAAAGATGCAATTTTTGATAGCCTGTTCAAAAATTGTAATCTCTATTAGACCATTACTGATAAAAGCTACATCTCATGCAATGTTAATTGTAATGGATCCGTCTTTACAAGAAAAGTTGTAAACTAACCGTGTTGTATATACTCCTTCAGCATTCTCAATAACATATAAGAACATCTAACACTTTTAGTTTATAAACTGCTCAAAATCAATAAGCAGGTTGAAATAGTTCTAGAACTGTTACCGGCCACATAAATTAGCTGATTGTGAAATAAAAATAATAGCATATAGGTGCAAAATAAAAGACAATGTTACCTGAAGCGTATGGCAACTTTGCCTGATCTGTCACTCACGCGTAAAGAACTTTAAACATCTTCTAGCAAAGGATTCATCCCCCATGTAATTACACAATTCCCGGCAATTGCAACATTTACTGTACATATTCAAGATCTCAAATTAGTTTGAGCAAAAAATGAATAGTAACGTTATATCAAATACTTTCTGTATCAACAATTTTGCACAATATTAAAAGTTCCGCACAAACTTTTTTACATAAGGTAATACTAATTACTTGATCAATTTGTTGTGAATTTGAGGTTGGGAGGCTTGAACGATCTGGTATTTGGTTTGATTGTTTCAATGGTTTATCACGGTGAATTGAGATGAGCAAATTGGTTTCGGAGCATTAATAAACATAGTAAAAGCGTGAAATAGGGATTAAGAATACCTAATTCATCAGAACGCTCCTCGGCTCCTCCCCTTAGAAAGCGGAACGTGGGAGAGGTTCCTGCTAAAATTCAACTGCTTAATAATCAACTGCCCCGAAAAAAAAACTGAAACCCCCTTTATTAGAGGGCGCAAGTCAACGCAAAAACAAAACTGGCCATGGCAGTTACACTCCCTGGTGGCCATATATATGGCAAATTATTGATAAAAAAAATCAATACATAATGTTTAAAAACATACACTCGATTTGCAACAATAAACCTCATCAACATATTAAAACACACATTTGAATCACCACTGAAATAATCAAACTACACTGAAAATCGTAAAAGAAAACTCTAAAATCGTTATATCAAAATTTACGACATCAATTTTTCCCTTTCAATATACCGCTATCGTATTGTGCAAGTACAATGCTAGTAAAATTAATGTGTGTGTAAATCGAGGGTGTATAATTGTATATTTGGGAACATATATATAAATAAAGTTTTTAAATCATCCCCCAACATGCTCAAGAACCGAGAGCCACCCAATCCATCAAGAGGTTCTTTCTCTCACGTCATTTCGCCCGGCGGTTTCATTTCCTTTGTTCCGGGGGAATGGGATTTGGGTTTAATATTAATGTGACTAGAACATTGATAAAATTGTGGGGGTAGTGTGGTATTAGCAAAATCTTATGTCTCATATTAGTAACAGAGAATGATGTACGTACGAATCATTAGTTGCAACAGATGTGACAGTATCATTTTGTGCCATGTGTTTCGTGATATCGAGGTGTTTTCGTAATGACCGAGCATCCCACAACTAATTGTTAAAATAAGCAATCTAAATATGTTTTAGTTAAGTTATGTATACTTATTACTAATCCGTATCCTAATACGTATCCGAATCCATTATCCGAATATCCGAATATCCGATTCGAAATTATCCGAAATTTCTAAAAATTCGGATATCCGAATTTCGGATATCCGATTTTTCGGATTCGGATAGCGTTTTTCAGATAATTCGGATATCCGATATCCGAAAAATCTTATTATTATTTTATTTATTTTTTCTAATTTTATTAATTATACAAAAGATAAATGGATTATTGTTATTGGATATTGATTAATAATGATATTTTGTGGTCTATTGTTTTATATAATTAATACATGAACTCAATAATGTAAGTTTTGGTTATATAATGTGATATTTTTTAATATTTAAAAATTTAATTTTTATTATTTTCGGATATTCGGATATCCGAAAATTTCGGATATTCGCTATTTCGGATTCGGATAGTGAATTCGACTATCCAAAACTTCGGATATCCGAATTTTTGGATATCCGAATTTGAACACCCCTACTTATTAGGTATACTATATTCAGGGTTTTAATTTTGGGTTATAATTTTGTGGCAAAAGTGTAAAGTCTTGAAGTTTGGTGCTGATACAAATAAAGTTAGTGGGTAATCTTTGAATATTCAAAGTTCAAGGGGTTATGTGTAATATATCATAAGATGATTAAAAGTATAAACCTTTTCTTATATTTATTCTCCTTATTATTGCTGAGAAATATTATTGTTCACTCGTCATTTTGATTTAGACGATATATATGATAATAAACCAATTGTATTCATATTTTGTATCATCTTGATACAAATTTAGTATAGATCGAGTGTTCAATAGTTGTGTACTGAGAGTATAAGGTGTAATAAGTGTAGTTTGGGTATAAAAGGTTTACGGTTTGTTTGGTTTGATTATGGTGATTTGGTATTGATTGTCGTTATTTTTTTGGTCACTAATGCAATGAATATCGACGAGTTCGTTCAAAGTACCATACTTCAATTGATGAAGGTCATTCATTGGACATATTGTTCTATATATACGTGGAAAGTTAGCATGTTGTAGCTGTCTTCGCGTTCACCGATCAAGTAAAGATGAAATACAGGGAGGTTGGTTTGTTGAAGTTGTCTAAGCGATTAATAATCATCATCATAGATTCATAGGTAGTGAAAGGTATATAAAAAGTAGAAAAATTAAGATAGTTATTCAAAAATGATTATTGTGTGATTGAATATTATGAAATTTTGAATATTGTAAAATGTTACTCAATCAAAGTAGCACATATACATATCTTAAACTCAATTAAAGGGTTTAGCTACCCTCCTTATGTTTAAATATCTAATAATTGGAAACTAAGTTTATCACTGATTACAAAAACTAGTAAGGAAAAATATATTTATATGGGTGTTGATATATACAACAAACTTTTTGATTCATACAAGAAAGATGTGCATTGTAGTGTTATATAATACTGCATCAAGATATATAAAAGTTGGTGTATGAATTAAAATATTTATTGTATTTATCACTTGCCAATTTATATCTACTTGTTTCTTTTAATTTATACACTATACATTTTTATATTGTATATATATAATATAAAATAGATATTTATTTATTTAAAATTTAATAATTAGTAACAAAACTTAGCCAATCATTTGATTAACTTTGATCAATCAAAGTTTAATTAATTTCTTTATAATATATATATATAAAGTGTTTACGCATATGTTTAAATCTTAAATTTAAATAAATAAATTGGTATTCTAGCGCCTTGTTAGTTTTTCATTTAATATAATTATGCCGTTCAAAAAAAAAAAATAAATAAATAAAATGTATCACTCGATCAACATTATTATTCATAGTTAATATGATATCATAAAGTATAAACGAGATGAAAGCATATGAAAAATAACAATATAAGTTAATACAATCATTATCACTACGCCTATGATAATTAAACACTTAAAAATTTATTACCGTCGCATTACGCGAGTTCTGACCAATTGTAACTAGAGTACATTTATTATTCTAATTAAATTAGGTTTGTATACACTAGTATTTACCTATCTTTTCACATGTCACAACATTTATATTAATAAAAAAAATCATTTTTTTAGGGCGGTGATAACTGATAACCAACCTTCTTAAGTGATGATTTGTACGTACACCACTTGTTTTTAACTGTACACTATTAAATGTGCTTCAAGAAATTATATTGTACAAACTGTAAAACATGTTAGTGGTGTATGACTAAAAAATGTGGTATACAAATCACCACCCTTCTTATAAACCATCAAAAGTTATCATCGGCCTATTTATGTACCACGCATAATGTACAAACTAATAATCAAGTAAAAAGTATAATGGTATGAAAGTGACGTGGATATCAAGTTTATTGTTATCTACAATTCTACATTCTTAACGGATTCGTACATACAAAGACCGTAATCGTTGCAAATTTTCCTAAACTTTTATCCCCAAATTTAATTTTCATCCAAACTCTAATATTCTACTTAGAGCATCTACAATGCTCCATGGTGTCAAAGTTTAATAGGAAAAAGGTGAAGCTGACATCATCACTTAATGCATTGTATAAGTCCACCTATTAATACGTAGAATGTACCGTGCTTCTCTGTTAACACCCGTCTTAAAACGCAAATGGTGGGCCACCTTCCCTTCTTTTACATTTTTCACCCTTAAAATATTAGTTGCCCCACTTTCTTTTTAATGCTTAAATACTAGTGAAAAAATGGGTATAAACAAAAGAATTTTTCTTCCTGTACAAACGAAGTGTTCTCATTTTATTTTTTTAATAATTTATCTTATCTTTTGATAATTTATAAATTTACTATTCTAATACTACGTAGAATGTATGATTATATCATTATTTTAAAGTTGGGTTTACATAATACGGAGTACTGAAATGTTCATAGTAATATCTTCATTTTATTAAATGTTGTTTTACTATATAATCATTTTATATAATACTTGAATGTCTATAAAATAATATATATATATATATATATATATATATATATATATATATATATATATATATATATATATATATATATATATATATATATATATAATCTAGTAATAAATAATCAAAGATAGTACGATGAGTTGTGAGTCTAATCACTAGAGTTCAATGCACTGTAGAGATTTTAGGTAAAACTTTAAAATGCTGATGTGTCAGTGATATGGCAATGCATTAAACTCTGTAGAGTTTAATGCATTGGAGATGCTCTTAACCCCCATCTTCTTTTTCATTCTTTACGGTGGCCCTATAATATTAATTTGTTCATAATTTGTCCTTAAGGATTTTGTGTATTCATATATACTGCCGAAACCTATCTAGGTTAAGAAAGAAATAGCAAATATATTTACATTCAATTCAATCGATTAGTAATATAATTAATCATATTATTACTTCTAACATTTAGTAATGAGAGGTGAGTTCTTTTAACATTTAGTAATGATTAGTTATCTTATACATTAATGTTTTGGACGATACGAGACTTAACACAAGAGGAGTCATTATAGCAAATGCAATATACTTAATCATATTATTGCTTCTAATTTGACCGAAAACGTCTTGTTAATAGTTACCATGTATGACAAAAATGTATGTTGAATAGAATTAACTGTAGGATGAGAGATTGAGAGTTCAGTCCTCAAAGTAACTTTGCAACTAAGATTTTTTGTCATCAAATGTTACACCTCAGATGTGACATAATCAATCGTCATTTATTAATTCATAGAGCATTATCAACAATTTTCAATATTTAATTAAAATGATTTATCCACATCAACTTTGTAAATCTAACATACATAATCAGACTCAACATATCTACAAATATTTAATTAATAAAATCACAAGCATTGGCATTAAGACCCCATGCCATCGCCATATTCGGTTTGGGCAACCGACGGTGACATCGGCCGTCGGTTTTGGCGTCGTTTTTAGGGCGTCAGTTTTGACGTCGGAATGCCGAAGGAACCGACGAGGGGGAGGGTGGGAGCAATTTATGTTTTTTTTTTCGATTGGACCGGTTGGTTATAAAAAAAAAGTATTTTTTTTAAAACAGTAATATGACCGTTTTTTTTAAATAAATTTTTGTTTCCACTCTTTAAATACATACCCACATTCATTCAAAATACACACAACTTTCATTCAAAATCAATTCAAATATACACAATCTTTCACACTTTCAATTTAAAATGTCGTCCGATTCCGATAAGGATGATTTTCATGCTGTCACTCAAATTTTTGATCCGATCGCTAGACTTAATAAGCTAGATGCGGAAGATACGGATACCGATTCGGACGACGATGCCGAGCCGGTAATCCGTATACCTCGAGCACCAAGAAGATATTTACCAAGAAATCGAGAAGCTGCCGGTCAACGTTTGTTTCAAGATTACTTTGCCGAGCAGCCAACATTTCCTCTAGATTACTTTCGGCGTCGTTTTCAGATGAGTCGACCGTTGTTTCTCCGTATATGTCAAGGTATACTATCGTACTCCCATCTTCCATTGCCGACATATTTCGGTTACTTTCAACAAGTTCCAGACGCGACCGGTAGAGTTGGTTTAAATGTTTACCAAAAAGTCACATCCGCCTTACGTCAATTGGCATACGGGTGTGCAGCGGACGCGTTTGATGAATATTTACATATCGGTCAACAAATATCGTATTTATGTTTGGACAACTTTTGCAAGTGTATTTTCCATCTATATTCGTCCGAGTACTTAAGAAAACCAATACTTCAAGATATGCAACGTTTACATTAAAAACATGCCGAGTTGCATGGTTTCCGGGTATGCTCGGAAGTATCGATTGCATGCACTGTCCTTGAAAAAATTGCCCAGTGGCATGACAAGGTTCATACACCCGAGGTGATCATGGTCATCCAACCATTATGCTCGAAGCAGTTGCTTCTCATGACTTATGGATTTTGCACGCTTACTTTGGCCCTGCGGGATCGAGCAACGACCTCAACGTTCTTAATGAATCCGATTTATTCAAAGACTTACTACAAGATAGAGCTCCTGAAGTTGTCTTCAATATTGCCGGTCAAGAATTCAAGAAAGGGTATTATCTCGCTGATGGAATATATCCAGAATGGGCGACGCTTGTGAAGACGTTAAAGTATCCAATAACAGAAAGTGAGAAGAGGCTTAAGAGATACCAAGAATCTGCTAGAAAAGATGTGGAACGAGCATTTGGAGTCCTTCAAGGTCGTTGGGCAATCATCAAAACCCCTGCTAGACCATATAGCGTCAACAAAATACGCCTAATCATGTATTGTTGTGTCATTTTATACAACATGTGTGACAATCCTCCGATTAGGGTACATACTTAATGTGACAACCGTCAATTTAGGACTAGAATTTAGTGCCTAATCAAGTTTTAATACATGTAATTAGTTATGTGTTAGGCTAATTAATGTATCAATTATCATATATATTGTTGAATATATATCTACACAATTATGCGGTTTATTTAAATCGTACGAGTTTCAAATCGAATGAATTTCGATACAATAAATACGGACGTTGGTGAATAATTTTATTAAGAAATACAAATATTATCTAATAACTCAATTTTATTCAGAATCTCATTTATTGTAATATTTCGTATCCAAGTTTTATTACACAATTAATGTATACGAGATTAAAAATACAAACGCGCAAACAAATAAAACGAATTTCCCTTTTAAATATCATAAATAGATAACTGGTAAAATTTTACAATAAAATATTTTATAATAATTTATAATTTAAAATGGAAAATTTAAACGAATAAAATAAATATTTAACGTTAAATGACTGAGAAAACGAACACCACGCGGAGCACGGGACGGAGACTGCGAGGTGAGGCTTTCACCTACACCCCACCTCTCCTTCATTCTTTCTTTCATTTTCATTCTCCAAAAACACACACACACCAAAAACACTCTCACCAAATTCATACAAAATTTCGGAATCATCAAATTCGACAACAAAACTTACATTTTCGGAACCACCATCAAGTGAGGAACAAGATTAACAAAAGCTCTACCATCGTTTTCGGCCTCCATCTTCTTCGATTTGCATTTGTAAGGAAATTTCTAAAAACTTAGATTTGTTTAGTTTTATGTAATATTTTGATGTTTTGATGTTTACACAACTTATATATGTCCATTACAAAGATTAGAACACAGTTTTATAGCTTAAAAACGAGTTTAAATTGAGTTTTGGCTGGAAAAATCGCGAACAGCCGGACTTTCTGGACTGGTGTTCATCCATGCGACACAAGCCTTGTGTCGCATGTTGTGTCGTATTTTGCCCTTTATGTCGCACCTTGTGTCGTATAAATCCTTTAGTGTCATAACTCATGCGACACAATATTGTGTCGCACTCTATGTCGCAAACTATGTCGTACTTCTATACGACACAACCACTATGTCGCTATTAAATTAGCATTTCGTATTCGATGCGACACAGTCCCTGTGTCGTATCCTTGTGTCGCATGACGTCTGCGACACAACAATTGTGTCGCATGTCAAATCTTTGTGTCGCATGTTGTGTCGCAAAACACAGAAAAACCAGAATTTTGAAGTCAAAGTTACTGTTCAAAAAAGTCAAATTTACTGTAGCAGTACTGTAGCAGTACTGTAGCAAAGTCAACATTTTAGAATTTTTATTATTTCAACTAAATCACCAACGGGCCGTACACGTTTTCAAAACTTACAAAACAGATTATTCAATCAACCAAGTCGTAGTAACTTGGATAATTTAGTCAATCAAGTCGTAGTAACTTGAAACAAAACAATTAATCAACCAAATCGTAGTAATTTGGACATATATAATTAAATAACAACTACAAAGGTAGTCTTTCGAGATACCGGTACAATTAATAACAATCAAGTGTCGTGGACACATTCAGGTTTCAAGTCTTTGGACATCAACTCACAGCTAATTACTTCAAGTTTATTAACTTAAACACTCCAAGACTCAGGTGAGTTTCATAGCCCCATTTTCACTGCTTTACAACTAGGGGTGTGATATTACTACTCGATTTTGTTTTACAAGTAGAACGCAAGTGCCAAACTTCAAATACTACATGAGTTTCAAGCTAATCAATTTAAAGTCCTCCATAAGCATAGTCTCTAGTATTTTATAGCGTGAATGTTAGTATATGATATCATATGGGATTGACAATCCTCATTCGGGTTAGCACGCACTAACCGGTCAAACGGATGTATTAGCATTTGGGAAGACGAGTGTTGATTAGGCACTCGTAGGAGGCATTTCAAGTTAGGTTTCCTTAAGTGGGCCTGACAAATCAAGTTAAGCTCAGACTATGTGCTCATGGACAGTATAACTTTTATTTTGCTTAATTGCATTTTAAATTCAATATAAATCTTGCGGTTCTGACAGCTATACATTGACATACAAACCTGTGAGCTCACCAGCGTTTTCGCTGACCCATTTTAGTATTTATCACAGGTACCCAGCAGTAGGTTGGCTGCACAAGCAAGAAATATTAGCTCGAGTCAGCATACATACAACTAGAGATTGGACTGCATTATTATATTTTGTAAAAGTAATTATGCTATGTAATCTCTAAATTTCAGGAATCGAGCTAATGTAACTATATTTTGATGTAAACATTTACTTTATCTATACAAGTTTAAAACGACACATATAGTGGTCGTTCATTATATCTTATGTGCTTTGTATATTGATTAGTGACACCCAAATCAAGCTTCCGCAAATCATTAAATTTGGGGGTGTCACACTTAACCTAATTTCATGCATTACCTAGAGTAATTCCCTGATTAGTGAATTCAAAACAATTTATGTGTTAAGTTTTGTGAAACTTACTATGTGATACGTGATGTATTTGATTGTAATTATGTGTATATATATATAATTACGTACGAAATAAACATATTGATCGCAACAAACTAAACGTAATAATGTTGGTGATACAAAATAATTAATAATTCGAAAATTATTAATTACAACTAATTGTAAATTATATTATTGAGATAATATAATAAATTATACATTTTATAATAAACGTATTAATCGCGAATAATAAAGTTCCGAAATGAACTTCAAAAATATTTTTGAATAATTTTTAGTTTGAAATTATTATATAAAAGTATTATAACGAAAAGAAAACGAAACATTTAGACGACTTTTGTTACACGTTACGCGAACAGAAACAATTTTAAAACATGCCTAGAGGTTCAAAATAATAAAAGTATTATTTCGCTAGTTACTGTTTTAATGTATAGAACATTACTTCAAAATATGATTTCCAAATTTGACTGAAATCTGACATGCGTTTTTAACTATACAGTAATTTTACTGTAACTAATTGTAATTATACTTTTAACAAAGTATTACATTTCTATGATTATAAATTTCTAAGTTCGAGATATAAAGAAATATAACGAGTAATTTTATTATAACCAAAGTACCACAAATTATACCCGTACACGAAATTAATGTACCAAAAACTACCAATAATATACATTGTAAAATATCTCGCGACAGATTGATACTCCCACCTTACCTCCCGTTTGAAATTTTGGTCTCCAATAATTCATACTCACCTACATTTTTGATCTTCAAAACTTCACACATAACACACTTCACTGCATCTTCTTCTTCTCTGTGGTTTTGGCGATTGGAAAAGGAGCAGAGGAAACAACAAGCAGGGGAAGCAACAACACCATTTCCTTCATCTTCATCTTCTTCATAATCAAACACCATCAAACCTAAAACCTTAACACTACAAACAAAATGGTTTCTTGATCATAATCATCATCATCGTTCGTCATTATCATCATCAACATCAGAATCGTCATCATCTCCATCTCACACCCATTGTGAGGAATTTTACTTATTTTTATTTCATTTATATAAATTCTTCAAATTATGAAATTATTTGATGATTGTTGTTATAAAACGTTTAAAACAAGTTACAATGAGTTTATATAACATATAATGGTGTTTGATCATATTAAAAACGAGTATAAATCAAAATCAATATGTAAAAATAAGAGCAGAGGACGAACAGGCCTGTAATGGCCATGATCCGGTGATGATCCGGCGGATCATGCCCATGATCCGGCCATGATCCGGTGATGATCCGGCGGATCATGCCCATGATCCGGCCATGATCCGGCGGATCACATATGTAACACCCCCAAATTTAACTGTTTTCGGAAGCGATGTATTGGGTGTTACTAATCAATAATCACAAGCACAAAGGATACAGTGAACGACTCTAAATGAGACGTTCGAAAAGTTATTACATTAATACATAAGTAGTTTCAAAATACAAGCTCGAGTTCAAGTAAAATCCTAGAGATTCTAATACATAACAGTAAGTACAAAAGTAATGTAATAAAATCTCCAAGCTTGTAAATGCATGCGACTCGAGCTAAGAAAGCTTATCCTGCTGGGCATCCCTACTGATGCTGGGTACCTGAGAAGCATTACTAAAACGGTCAACCAAAAAGGTTGGTGAATCTCACAGGTTTGTAAGTAAGTAAACAGTTGAACACACAAGTAGTATTTGTAAATCATAGCCAGCCAGTAAGTAACGATCACAGGTTATGCTCATCGTTTACTTAAGTTTTAATAAGTGGGTGGTTGCAGGTTATGCTAACCGTTTGATACAATTGCCATGAGCCACCATAGTTGAAGCTTAACGTACAGTAAATATAGGTACCCCCTCATGAATGTAATCCAAAACATTCATACGGAACGAGTAAGAAACGCCCGTTTCTACAGGAACGGTTCGTGGTAGTGCGTGCTACCCCGGGCGGGGATTGTCAGTCCCATATGGATCCATATACTAAAACTCGCGCTTATCACATAACTAACAACTATGATTAAGGAGGATTTCATTGGATTAGTCGTAAACTCATGCAATTGGCATATCCGTAATCTCGTACAGTAAGTAAATCATGGCAGCAAGTAAGTTTTGTGTGTTCATGGAAAACAGTAATGCATCTCACCCCTGAGTATAAAACAGTAAAGTAGGGGCTGTAAGACTCACCTGAGTCTGGCAGACAATGCAGTAAGTAAGCAAGTAGTATTCCCGAACTAGCAACCCTTAGCGTCCTAATACGCATAAGGTTTAGTAAGTAAATGGAATACTTGTAAAGTATCCATGCTAGTTGTTCCCAAACTAGTTAATGTCCATTAGTTTGTTTATACGTTTGTAATCGTTTGTAGTTTGTAGAAAAGTTATACGGTCCGTTTGTTATCGGTGTATAATAATAATTCCATCCATTATTATTATGTATTCATAGTAGTTGTACTTTTGAAGAGCGTACGTGTATAACTGTTTGTTTGTATCACAACGTGTATCGTGTGCGTAAGTTCCAATGGGCTTAAACCCCAAAGGGTACGAGTGAAACCTCGTAAGTATTCGAGTGTATGTTCGTATTAGTTAACGTGTAATCCAGCACGTAACTAGTGAGTGAACTTGTAAGTTCGTATCGGATGTAATCCCGTATAATGTACAAGTGTAAGTTCGTTGGAGTGTAATCTCCTAAGTATTTCCAAGTGTAATCTCGTACGCGTGTGTGAGTGAAATCTCACGTTAGTTTAGTATCGTCTTGTACGTATTCAAGTGTTGTTGTATACTCTCAAAAGTATAGCATTTTCATGTGTAAGTAGCATCGTATTTGATTTAGTAGTTGAAAAGTGATTCCAACACTTAGAATATATTTTGTTTTTCTGATCTGGGTTATCTGCGACACAAGGCTTGTGTCGCAGACCACATGCGACATAAGGTCTGTGTCGTAAGGATTGGTTCGGATTTAGTGTTTATGCGACACAATGGTTGTGTCGCAGACAAGGGTACGACACAACGATACGACATAGTCGTTGTGTCGCAATCAAGCGATGGGTAAACTTTGTGTCGTAGATGATACGACATATAGTGCGACATAAGCGTTGTGTCGCATACATTGCGACATAACGTGCGACATAACATACGACATAGAATGCGACACAGTGTTGTGTCGCATAAACTTTTGGTCCGATGCGACACAAGAGGTCTGTTCGGATTTCAAGTTTCCGAAAACGTATTTTCCGGTTTCCGTTGGGTCTAGAACTTTTATACTAGTTTTAAAATGTTACAATGAGTCCATAATAACTATTGGTAGTCGTTTTTAAGGTTTGTGGTGTCGTTTTCTTTAAAATGACCAAAACCGACATTTCCGTTAACGTGTTCAAAAACGTGTTTTAATTACATATTTAGCTAGGGGAACAATAATCTAGTAAAATAAAAGTAATAGGAAAAGTTTCAGGTCGCCGGAAAACTTACAAAGTTGTCGAATCGAGAAACCGAAAGGATGAAGTTGTAGCCCTCGTTGCGGTGATCACTTCTCACCAAACCGAGCCTAGCCTCCGAGGTGGTTTTGTGGTGTTTTTAGGGTGGTTTAGTGTTGGTTTTAGAGAGAGAGAGAGATGACCGATTGAGAGAGAGAGAGTGGAGAGAAAGATTGAGTGAGGGAGTGAGATTGAGTGAGAGAGTGAGGAATAGGGTGAGGGTTTGGCACCCCTCACCTTGGCCGGCCCATGGTGGGGTCCACCATGTGTGGATCTCACCAATTATTGTTCCCTCGTGTTTGCGCTCCGTGCGGTGTTCGTTTCCCCGGTCGTTTAAACGTTAAAATCATTTTATACGCGATTAAATATACGTTTTAAAGTACGAAATATTACCCGATAATTTAATTGAAGTATTTTATCAAAATACTAGTTTTTGAGTTATAAAACATAACTTTGTTTTGTTTTGTCGGTTGGTCGAGTTTTCGGAGAGTTCGGTGACGTTTTAATTAAAACGCACGTTTTCGTTAAATTATAAACATAATATAAAGTAGCAGTTGAAGTAATTAAATAATTTAACATTATTTAATAATTGTTTTACCAATGTCCGCAAGTTGGTACGATTGTTGTTTTATACGATTTGTACGAATCATATACGCGTATATATATATATTCCATCCATATATATATATAGTAAATAATGTATATAATCCTATTTCATATTATATACCAGTAATAAACACGTAATTATGGAAATTTTAAATTGACCCTAAATTTGGGGTTGTTACAACATATATAAAATGTGTGTATTAAGCTTATTTTCAACGTTCTGACCAAGGGAAAACCATAACGATCCGGCGGATCAATGGGTGATCCGGCGGATCCTAACCAAACACGCGCAAGCCTAGACCGATGAACTAGCAGTGGGAACGAGTACAAATGACTAAGATCCAGCGGATCATGTCCTGATCCGGCGGATCCTCAATCTTGACCAGAACCTGACTTTTTGTATTTTAACATGTACGGATTGGTAATCGATTATACGATTAATACTTATTGATTATACGACTAATAACACAAAATAATGTGATACGAGACTTAGTAATTAGACGCGATGAAACTTAGAGACAAATACAATATATATATACAAACGAACGGACAATATATATATAACGAAACGTATAAATGGAACGATTTAATTTATCTAGTACAAACTATAAACGATAAACAAAAGCGAATTATATTTTACAACAAACAAAGTTACGTTTTTGAAACCTAAACGACAATTAAGATTTATTCGCGACAATTTACAAACGATATATATATATAAGCGATATAACTAATATAATTATGTTTTGAAAACATAATCAACAACAACGACATTTACAATATATGTACATATGGATATAATCAATGACGACAACTAATATATATAATAGAATATATATATATTCAACTAATAAGTATATCTAAATATATACTTAATCACAAACGAATATTTCAACGCAAATGTCACCAACAATTAAAATGTTACAAACATTTCAACTTAACAAATAATCCATATACTTATACAAGTATTATTATTTGCGTCTAGGTATTTGAGCGACGCTTTTGGATTGTTTGCTAGCTATTTTTGCTGAAGACTTGCAAACCGTGAGTTCACAGCCCCTATCTTTTATTGTTTTAAATACTTTTAAAACCAGGGGTGGAAAACATAGAACAATGTGATATAACATGCTATATGCTTTATGTGTTGCGTTGCATGCTATTATGTAAAACTGATTAACATGATTTCTTTCATGCTATCAAACTTGAACTGTTTCTATAAAATGTTTTCATATTGATTGAACTTGAATTAATTATATGAAACGTTTTCACAATATTTTGGGAATAAGACAACAGATCTTGGTACGATCCTAGGTTTACGCGAGGTAGTTGTAGTGCACATAAGTCCCAGTGCTTGCAACCTATAACCATTAGCTAGGTGACTCTAGCCACTGAGTATACAGATAGTACTATCGATTTGACAACCCTCCCAGGATATTACTCGTTGGTCATTCCAACCCCATCGACGATAGTCGTAACGAGGAGTGTATACTTACCGTGTTACTGAGGCAACAACAAAACAACTAGTCGTGGTTTGGTTATAGTACTAGGTTTCGTTACTTTAACTCTAAAGGTTTAGCTCACCTTGGAGGGATTATAGTCTAAATTTCCCACACAACTAAACAACTAAACAACAACTTAATTTGGGAAGGGTATTCCCTGTGATGACTAATAGGACAGGTGTTCCTTTGAGAGACTATTTTTAGGAAACGTTTACCTTAAATGGTTGAACTTGGTTTCCCACAAAACAACTATTTATAGGAAATGTTTACTTAAATGTTAAACCTGTGTTTCCTGCAATAACTATTTTGGAACGTTTACCTTATTGTTAAACTGGGATTCCTGTTAACTATCTGTTGGGAAATGTTTATTTGATTTATAAACTTGATTTCCTATAACAACTTAATTGGATATGTTTACTTAGTTGATAAACCTGTATATCCTGCAACTATTGTATTGGGGAATGTTTATGATTAAACTTGTGTTTCCTACACTATTACTACTAGTCGTAAGAATGACATTCTTACATATTTAGGAAATGTTTTCTTTAATTAGAATACTTATGTTTCCTACTTTACATATAAATATTATGTTTGCATACATGAATGATTTATACAAAACTTAAACCTGTGAATTCACTCAACATTCAATGTTGACGGTTTACTATGTTTTTCAGGGAATTAGAACTCAGGTACATCTCCATGCATAAAGGACGTAGGCTACCCGACTATTTATGATGCCACTTTTGGGACACTTGGATTTCCTTTGTATTATCAATTCCATTGGTTATACTTATGAAATCCCTCTTTTATAAACTTGTATTTTCAAACACTTATGTTGTCTTTGACAACCCTACTTATGTATGACTTTATAAGTCGTATCTTTTGTAATAACTTTGAACTTATGGCATCTTAAATATATATATATATATATATATATATGTTCTGTGTGATCATATGCTCTGATACAGTGAATGCACTATTGAATCTGTCAGCGCCCCCGCTGTTACAATATTATGATAATGCTTCCGCTAATTAACTAAAAGCTTCCGCTAAACACTAAATAAACGTGATTACCGATTTTGGGGGTGTGACAGAACTTGGTATCAGAGCCATTGGTTATAGAGAACTGGAAGTCTTTAAGTGACTGAAAACCTTAGAGACCTAGACTATAGCCTTGGCTAACACATTTCTGCATTCATACTATTGCATACGTCTGACACGTCACACACAATTCTTTGACTAGGCATGTCGAGACACGCACCTATTTACCTCACTGATACTGATACTGAGGAGGAGCCCATGGAGGGGTCATACGACGGGATAGCTACAGTCGTGTCTGAGGAGGTTTACTCACCCACACTCCCCAGAGATACTTCAGATGGTTCGATAGCCACTCCACCATTGCCATCCACTGATCCTGCTACCCGTATGTTAGGATCTATTTCCCTGTCTAGACGCCACCTTATTGGAGAGCCTTCTTATCGGCCTACACCTAGGAGGACACCGCTGTCGTGTGTCAGAGATTTTCCCGTAGGACCCTCATCATCTCGAGGCAAGGAGCCGATGACTGAGGAGCGAGAGATCCGCTGTGATCAGCAGACACCGAGAGCTAGAGTTCCGCATCTGGACTGGATGCCACGCATACTACGCCACTGGAGGACCATAGAGAGGATTCCTTCCACGTATGAGACTGAGGAGTCATCTCACACACCGACATCTCTACATTTGACCGAGGAGCCTCTGGAGCTCACGGTCCCTACTGTGGTCGCCGTTATTCGTACCTTGCTGGGATTTCATTTTGGTACGCAGACTACCATCCGAGTGATGCGCAGTGACGCCTCTCATCTTGACGATGATGTGCTGGCGATATATGGACGCCTTGCGACTTCTGAGTTGCATATCGAGGTAGACAGGGAGTCTGCCGATGCTACTAGAGCACGTCTGATCCGACTAGAGAGTCGTTTGGAGACTGTAGGTACCGCAGTTAGATTCTGTGTGTTGATGGTAGCTGTTAGGATGTTTGTGGGATGGTGTCTATCATATTTCCATTAGACCGATTGTGATGTATGTATGTTGTAGTAGGACTATATCTACAATGTATTAGGATTGTAGCTATGAAGTAGTAAAGATGTATTTGGGTTAACTTTTGACTAGATGGATGTATAGGTTAAAATCCGTCACCTTTTGTAGATCATGTTTGATCCGATGGGTATATTTTGTAGTAAATCCCATCTTTGTACAAAACTTATGTAACGACAATTAACCCATGATTATGATATATAACTTATGTTTGGTTTACATCGCTGTGTACATTATGAATGATATCAATTGGTGATTGACTTCATACTATATTTATATTTATCACATACTTTATGAGTGATGACTTGATTTGGTATCTTACGAGTGTTTCTTGTGTGTGATTAGTACTGAATCATGCCGCCTAAATGTAGAAATACCAGGAACAGTCAACGAAACCCCACACCACCTCCTACCGTTGAGGAGACTACTGAACAAATGGTTAACCGAAGGATTTCTGAAGCCCTTGCTCAGTATGACACTGATCGAAACCGTAGCGGTAGTAGAGATACCGACCCGATTGTATCTGGCAGTAACCCAGAGAGTACTCAAAAGGGATGTTCATACAAAACATTCCTAGCTTGCAAACCTAGCCATTTCCGTGGTACTGAAGGTGCCATTGGAATCATCCATTGGATAGAGAAAATGGAGTATGTGCTAGAAATTAGCAAGTGTGCCCGTGAATACATGGTAATGTATGCTACATGCACATTTTGTGATAAGGCTTTGACCTGGTGGAACAGTCAAAGACAAGCACTTGGACGTCCAGCCGCTCATGCACTGACTTGGGAAACTTTGAAAGCTATGGTCATGGAAGAGTTTTGTCCCCGCAGTGAGCTGCAGAAGATTGAGACTGAGCTCTGGGACATTGCTATGGTTGGTGCTGATATCACAGGATATACCACCAGATTTCAAGAACTGGCTCGCCTTGTACCGCACATGGTCACTCCTGAGTACAAGCGCACTGAAAGGTATATCTGGGGTTTAGTGCCACAAATTCGAAGTTTGGTAACATCATCAAATCCTGCTACTTTTAAGAGTGCTGTGGAACTAGCACAGCGTTTGACTGATGAGGCTGTCAGAATGGGAAACCTCACTAAGAAAGCTGCTACTGGAAAGGTTGAATCCAGCAATACTGATGCTGGGAAAGGAAAACGCAAGTGGAATGACCGTCAAGGTCACAAGAATAAGAAGCAGGCTAGTACCACGAAAGCCTACATTATCACTACTGCTGAACAAAAGACTTACATGGGGAGTAAGCCCAAGTGTGGCAAGTGTGAACGTCACCATGATGGTGACTGTACTTTCTGTGGGAATTGCAAACGCTGGGGGCATCTGGCCCAATACTGTAGAGTGAACCCTACCACTCAAGCAATTAGGGATCGACCCGCTAATGGATGTTTCGAATGTGGCGAGCAAGGCCATTTCCGAAACAAGTGCCCTAAACTGAACCGCGGTAATCAAAACAATCAAAACCGCAATGCAAACCCGAACAACAACAACAATCGTGAAAACGCCAACATCCAGCCAGCTAGGGGTCGTGCATTTGTCGTTGGAGCGCAAGAGGCACGCCAGGACCCCAACACTGTCACTGGTACGTTTCTAGTTAACGATCATTATGCCTCCGTATTATTTGATTCTGGCGCCGATTTGAGTTTTGTATCTAAGGACTTTAGACCACTATTAGACGTAAGATCTTGTAAACTAGACAACAAGTACACCTTAGAACTAGCCGATGGTAGGTTGATTGAATAAGGAGAAATAGTACCAGGATGTACTCTAGCATTGGAGGGTCATCTTTTCAAAATAGACTTACTACCGGTTGAGTTGGGAAGTTTTGACATCGTAGTCGGTATGGACTGGTTGTCGAAAAATCGTGCAGAGATTGTTTGCTTTGATAAAATAGTACGTTTACCATTGTCAACTGGAGAAACTTTGGTGATACAAGGAGATAAGAGGACGAGCACCGTCAAAACTATTAATTGCTTAAAAGCTTGTAAATATCTCCGCAAGGGATATCCAGCATTTTTGGCGCATGTTGTGGAAAAGAAACCCGTAGAGAAACGCTTAGACGACATACCTGTAGTGCGTGACTATCCGGGAGTGTTTCCTGATGATCTTCTAGGATTACCACCTCCGCGACAAGTCGAGTTTCGCATCGATCTGGTGCCTGGAGCCGCACCAATCGCTCGCTCACCTTATCGTCTAGCTCCATCAGAAATGTAAGAACTGTCTACACAGTTACAAGAGCTCTTAGACTTGGGGTTCATCCGACCGAGCTTTTCACCTTGGGGAGCTGAGGTTTTGTTTGTCAAGAAGAAGGATGGATCCATGAGGATGTGTATTGACTACCGAGAATTGAACAAAGTAACTATCAAGAACCGATATCCATTACCGCGCATCGATGATCTGTTTGATCAGCTTCAAGGATCGAGTTACTACTCGAAAATCGACCTTCGTTCTGGTTATCATCAACTGAAGGTTCGAGAAGAGGATGTGCCGAAGACTGCGTTTAGGACTCGTTATGGTCATTATGAGTTCCTAGTCATGCCATTTGGATTGACTAACGCGCCGGCAGTATTCATGGATCTCATGAACCGAGTGTGCAAACCATATTTAGATAAGTTTGTCATAGTGTTCATTGATGATATTTTAATTTACTCAAAGACGAAAGAGGATCACGAACAGCATTTGAGACTTATCCTCCAACTACTTGAGAACGAGAAACTGTATGCTAAGTTCTCCAAATGCGAATTTTGGATTAGAGAGGTTCATTTCCTAGGTCACGTGATCAACGACAAGGGAATTCATGTGGACCCGTCCAAAATAGAATCGATTTAAGAATTGGAAAGCACCGGAAACCCCCACAGAGATTCGACAATTTCTTGGGTTGGCTGGTTATTACCGACGATTTATAGAGAATTTTTCCAAAATAGCCCAGTCACTCACCACCTTAACTCAGAAGGATAAGAAATTCGAATGGGGAGAGAAACAAGAGAACGCCTTCCAACTGTTGAAACAAAAGTTGAGCACCGCACCGATTCTATCCTTACCTGAGGGAACCGAGAACTTCATTGTTTATTGTGACGCCTCACATCAAGGATTAGGTTGTGTTCTCATGCAAAACGACAAAGTTATTGCTTATGCATCTCGTCGATTGAAGATTCACGAGAAGAACTATACAACTCATGACTTAGAGTTAGGAGCAGTCGTTTTTGCATTGAATATTTGGAGACATTACTTATATGGCACAAAGTGTACAATTTTCACTGACCACAAGAGTCTACAACACATATTCGACCAGAAAGAGCTCAACATGAGACAGAGACGTTGGGTCGAATTGCTGAATGATTACGACTGTGAGATTAAGTACCATCCGGGCAAGGCTAATGTATTAGCAGATGCCCTGAGTCGTAAAGAGAACATTAAGTCTCGCAGAGTTCGAGCCTTAGTGTTAACAATCCACTCGAATCTCATTACTCAAATTCGGGATGCGCAACAATTAGCTTTCACCGCCGAGCGCATGAAAGACGAATCCCTGAAAGGAATGGAGAAACAGCTTGAAACAAAAGAGAATGGAGTTTTATACTTCATGAATAGGATTTGGGTACCGTGCGACGATGAACTACGTAAGCTGATTTTGGACGAAGCTCACAAGTCCAACTACTCTATTCATCCTGGCGCAGATAAGATGTACCAAGACGTGAAAGGTTTCTATTGGTGGCCTAATATGAAGAGAGACATCGCTACTTATGTCAGCAAGTGTCTAACTTGTTCAAAGGTCAAGGTTGAGTATCAAAAACCTTCAGGACTTTTGCAACAACCAGTGATGCCACAATGGAAATGGGAACACATAACGATGGACTTCATCACAAAGCTACCAAAGACATCAACTGGAGTCGATTCAATATGGGTAATTGTCGATAGATTGACGAAATCAGCCCACTTCATTGCTATCAAAGAGACTGACAAACTAGAGAAACTGGCAAAGATCTATATCAAAGAGGTCGTTTCTCAGCACGGGGTGCCACTGTCGATTATATCTAATAGAGATAGCCGATTCACATCTCGTTTCTGACAAATGCTACAACAGGCCCTAGGTACTCGACTCGACATGAGTACGACCTATCATCCTCAAACCGATGGCCAGAGTGAACGAACGATTCAAACGCTCGAAGACTTGTTACGAGCGTGTGTGATTGACTTTGGAGGAAATTGGGATGCTCATCTCCCACTAGCAGAATTCTCCTACAACAACAGTTATCACACCAGCATACAGATGGCGACATTCGAAGCGTTGCATGGGCGCAAATGCCGATCCCCACTCTGTTTGGCAGAGTTGGATGACAGACAACTATCCGGACCCGAACTCGTCTAAGATATCTCAAGTGCTTAACCGATTGAAAGCGGCGAGAGATAGACAAAAGAGTTACGCCGATAACCGCCGTAAACCTCTTGAGTTTCAAGTAGGTGACAAAGTCCTACTCAAAGTATCGCCTTGGAAAGGGATAGCATGATTTGGCAAACGAGGAAAACTGAACGCGCGATATGTTGGACCTTTTGAGATCCTTGCGAGGATTGGTCCTGTTGCCTACAAACTAAAGTTGCCACAAGAGCTTAGTAGCATTCACGACACTTTTCATGTGTGTAATTTGAAGAAGTGTCTTTCCGACGAAACATTAATTATACCTCCTGACGAAGTCTTCATTAACTCAAAGCTTAACTTTGTGGAGGAACCAATCGAAGTAACCGACACAAAAACACAATAACTGCGAAACAAATGAATCAAACTCGTCAAAGTTCGATGGAACTCAAAGCATGGTCCAGAGTTTACTTGGGAACGTGAGGATGAGATAAGAAAGAAGTACCCTCACCTGTTTGAACAAGAGATCAACACGAATAACTCAAATTAAATCTCGGGATGAGATTTCGCTAACGGGGGGAGAATGTGACAATCCTCCGATTAGGGTACATACTTAACCTAATTTCATGCATTACCTAGAGTAATTCCCTGATTAGTGAATTCAAAACAATTTATGTGTTAAGTTTTGTGAAACTTACTATGTGATACGTGATGTATTTGATTGTAATTATGTGTACATATATATAATTATGTACGAGATAAACATATTGATCGCAACAAACTAAACGTAATAATGTTGGTGATACAAAATAATTAATAATTCGAAAATTATTAATTACAACTAATGGTAAATTATATTATTGAGATAATATAATAAATTATACGTTTTATAATAAACGTATTAATCGCAAATAATAAAGTTCCGAAATGAACTTCAAAAATATTTTTGAATAATTTTTAGTTTGAAATTATTATATAAAAGTATTATAACGAAAAGAAAACGAAACATTTAGACGACTTTTGTTAAACGTTACGCGAACAGAAACAATTTTAAAACGTGCCTAGAGGTTCAAAATAATAAAAGTATTATTTCGCTAGTTACTGTTTTAATGTATAGAACATTACTTCAAAATATGATTTCCAAATTTGACTGAAATCTGACACGCGTTTTTAACTATACAGTAATTTTACTGTAACTAATTGTAATTATACTTTTAACAAAGTATTACATTTCTATGATTATAAATTTCTAAGTTTGAGATATAAAGAAATATAACGAGTAATTTTATTATAACCAAAGTACCACAAATTATACCCGTACACGAAATTAATGTACCAAAAACTACCAATAATATACATTGTAAAATATCTCGCGACAGATTGATACTCCCACCTTACCTCCCGTTTGAAATTTTGGTCTCCAATAATTCTTACTCACCTACATTTGTGATCTTCAAAACTTCACACACAACACACTTCACTGCATCTTCTTCTTCTCTGTGGTTTTGGCGATTGGAAAAGGAGCAGAGGAAACAACAAGCAGGGGAAGCAACAACACAATTTCCTTCATCTTCATCTTCTTCATAATCAAACACCATCAAACCTAAAACCTTAACACTACAAACAAAATGGTTTCTTGATCATAATCATCATCATCGTTCGTCATTATCATCATCAACATCAGAATCGTCATCATCTCCATCTCACACCCATTGTGAGGAATTTTACTTATTTTTATTTCATTTATATAAATTCTTCAAATTATGAAATTATTTGATGATTGTTGTTATAAAACGTTTAAAACAAGTTACAATGAGTTTATATAACATATAATGGTGTTTGATCATATTAAAAACGAGTATAAATCAAAATCAATATGTAAAAATAAGAGCAGAGGAAGAACAGGCCTGTAATGGCCATGATCCGGTGATGATCCGACGGATCATGCCCATGATCCGGCCATGATCCGGCGGATCACATATATAAAATGTGTGTATTAAGCTTATTTTCAACGTTCTGACCAAGGGAAAACCATAACGATCCGGCGGATCAATGGGTGATCCGGCGGATCCTAACCAAACACGCGCAAGCCTAGACCGATGAACTAGCAGTGGGAACGAGTACAAATGACTAAGATCCGGCGGATCATGTCCTGATCCAGCGGATCCTCAATCTTGACCAGAACCTGACTTTTTGTATTTTAACATGTACGGATTGGTAATCAATTATACGATTAATACTTATTGATTATACGACTAATAACACAAAATAATGTGATACGAGACTTAGTAATTAGACGCGATGAAACTTAGAGACAAATACAATATATATATACAAACGAACGGACAATATATATATAACGAAACGTATAAATGGAACGATTTAATTTATCTAGTACAAACTATAAACGATAAACAAAAGCGAGTTATATTTTACAACAAACAAAGTTACTTTTTTGAAACCTAAACGACAATTAAGATTTATTCGCGACAATTTACAAACGATATATATATAAGCGATATAACTAATATAATTATGTTTTGAAAACATAATCAACAACAACGACATTTACAATATATGTACATATGGATATAATCAATGACGACAACTAATATATATAATAGAATATATATATATTCAACTAATAAGTATATCTAAATATATACTTAATCACAAACGAATATTTCAACGCAAATGTCACCAACAATTAAAATGTTACAAACATTTCAACTTAACAAATAATCCATATACTTATACAAGTATTATTATTTGCGTCTAGGTATTTGAGCGACGCTTTTGGATTGTTTGCTAGCTATTTTTGCTGAAGACTTGCAAACCGTGAGTTCACAGCCCCTATCTTTTATTGTTTTAAATGCTTTTAAAACCAGGGGTGGAAAACATAGAACAATGTGAATTAACATGCTATATGCTTTATGTGTTGCGTTGCATGCTATTATGTGAAACTGATTAACATGATTTCTTTCATGCTATCAAACTTGAACTGTTTCTATAAAATGTTTTCATATTGATTGAACTTGAATTAATTATATGAAACGTTTTCACAACATTTTGGGAATAAGACAACAGATCTTGGTACGATCCTAGGTTTACGCGAGGTAGTTGTAGTGCACATAAGTCCCAGTGCTTGCAACCTATAACCATTAGCTAGGTGACTCTAGCCACTGAGTATACAGATAGTACTATCGATTTGACAACCCTCCCAGGATATTACTCGTTGGTCATTCCAACCCCATCGACGATAGTCGTAACGAGGAGTGTATACTTACCGTGTTACTGAGGCAACAACAAAACAACTAGTCGTGGTTTGGTTATAGTACTAGGTGTCGTTACTTTAACTCTAAAGGTTTAGCTCACCTTGGAGGGATTATAGTCTAAATTTGTAACACCCCCTAGTTTGATGATTTGCGGAAGCTCGATTTGGGTGTTACTAATCAATAACAAAGCACAAAGATATATAGTAAACGACTCTATATGCGTCGTTTTAACAAAATATATTAATATTGAAATGTTTACAACATTTATAGCTTTACATAGCTCGAGTTTAAATATAAGGAGATTTCAGTACATAAGTACTTGTACAAAATATACTAATGCAAGAAAATCTCAAACGTATGTATGCTGACTCGAGCTAGAAGTCCTGAAGCAGAAACAACCTACTGCTTGGTACCTGCGATACATGCTAAATGGGTCAGCTAAAGCTGGTGAGCTCACAGGTTTGAAATCAAGTAATATAGTATGAACCGCAAGAATTAATAATGATTGAATTGCATCCAGCAATTGATAATGTATATGTATACAGCCATGAGCACATAGTTGAGCTTAACTCGAGGGCCGGGTCCCCTAAAGAGAATTCCGGGCGAGGTGCCTCCACGAATGCCTAATCAACATTCGTCTTTCCAAATATTAGTACGTCCGTTTACCCAGTTGGTGCTTGCTAACCCGAACGAGGAGGGTCAATCCTATATGGTACCATATACTAATATTCACGCTACAACGTATTAACAACTATGCTGACGGAGGACTTTAAATGATTAGTTGTGAAAAACTCATGTAGTATATGAAATGTTTGTACTTGCGTTCACATGTTAAAAATGAGCAATATATCACACCCCTGAGTAAAACAGTAAAAAGAGGGGCCATGAGACTCACCTGAGTCTGAAAGCGTTTAAATAAACGTAAGTTGATTAGCCGAGTGATGAAGTCCAAAGACTTGTAACCTGCGGGTGTCCACGACACGCGATGGTTATAAACATGATTGGGTATCTCAAAAGATCACCCTTGTAGTTGTTACACAACTATATATATGTCCAAATTACTACGATTTGGTTGATTTGTTAAGTGTTTGAAAACGTGTACGGCCCGTTGGTGATTAATTGTAATAATAGTCCTGATGTTATCACATTGATTTCGAAGTGTTATACTTGCAAAGTATATTCCATTATGTTTGAAAAGTTGTATCATATAAGCGTTTTGAAGTCATACAAGTTTGACACTTTGTGAGAAATGTGCTTACGGAATCTAAGTACGGGGGTCCGGGGGCAGCGCCCCTGGCGGGGTCCAAGGGGCTGGCCCCTGGCTGGGGTTATTGCTTTGGTGAAAAACGCATCTGGGATCTGAATTCGGGTAAAATCGAGTGATAAATTTCGAGTCTCGACACTTAGTAAAAATCTGAGTTTTCTGTGTTTTGCGACACAATATGCGACACCAAAGTTTGTCATGCGACACAAGGGTTGTGTCGCATAGGAATGCGACACAAGAGCTTAGCGACACAAGGGTTGTGTCGCATAAGCGTTCGATGCTAAATCAATAGCGACATAAGGGTTGTGTCGCATGGTATTTGCGACATAAGGTACGACACAATATTGTGTCGCATAGGATACGACATAACTGGCTTCATACGACACAAAATACGACATAGAGGGTTTTATACGACATAACATGCAAAATACGACATAACATGCGACACAAGGCTTGTGTCGCATTGAAGAACACCAGCCCAGAAGGTCCGGCTGTCGAGATTTTTCCGGCCAAAAACCCAATTCAAACCCGTTTTTAAGCTATAAAATCGTGTTCTACACTTTGTAATGGACATATATAAGTTATATAAACACTAACAAGTGGAAATACATTGAAATCGAGAGTTTTCGGGATTTTGTCAGAAACTTACAAAGTGTCGGATTGAAAATCCGAAAAGATGAAAATGTAGATCGTGATGAGAGGAACGTTTTTCTCCAAACAAGTATGTTGATTCGAGTGCGTTTCGTGTTCCTTTTTAGCGATTTTAGTGAATGGTGGTGATTTTGGTGGTTTTGTAAAAATGAGAGAAAAGAGAAAGTAAGAGAGAGAGAGAGAGATAAGGAAAAATGAGGAAAAGAGGAAGGGAGGTGGAGGTTATCCTCCACTTCTCAGTCTTAGCCCCGCGCTCCGCGTGGTGTTCGTTTTCTCCGTCATTTAACGTTTTAATAAATATTTCGCGCGTTAATTATTCATTTTTAAAATACGAATTTTGTTTACTAATTTAATTAAATTGTTTTACCAATTATCTAATAATTTAAAGATTTAAAATGTGATTTAAATGATTTGCGTATTTTGTTGTTAATTTGGTAAGTTTAAATTGTACGAAGCGGGACAACTTTGGAAATAAAATTTAAACAGTAGTTTTGACCCAGTAATGTTTTCAGACAATGTTTTATACTTAAATATAAATTTTGTCACCAACGTCCGTATTTATAGAACCGAACTACATTCGATTTAAATTGCGTACGATTTAATCAAATCGCATTTTCGTATATATTCAACAATATATATTTCGATACATAAATTAGCCTAACATAGAACTAATTACATGTATTAACATATGATTAGGCACTAATTACTAGTCCTAATTTGGCGTGTGTTACAAAATTTCCCACACAACTAAAAAACTAAACAACAACTTAATTTGGGAAGGGTATTCCCTGTGATGACTAATAGGACAGGTGTTCCTTTGAGAGACTATTTTTAGGAAACGTTTACCTTAAATGGTTGAACTTGATTTCCCACAAAACAACTATTTATAGGAAATGTTTACTTAAATGTTAAACCTGTGTTTCCTGCAATAACTATTTTGGAACGTTTACCTTATTGTTAAACTGGGATTCCTGTTAACTATCTGTTGGGAAATGTTTATTTGATTTATAAACTTGATTTCCTATAACAACTTAATTGGATATGTTTACTTAGTTGATAAACTTGTATATCCTGCAACTATTGTATTGGGGAATGTTTATGATTAAACTTGTGTTTCCTACACTATTACTACTAGTCGTAAGAATGACATTCTTACATATTTAGGAAATGTTTTCTTTAATTAGAATACTTATGTTTCATACTTTACATATAAATATTATGTTTGCATACATGAATGATTTATACAAACCTTAAACCTGTGAATTCACTCAACATTCAATGTTGACGGTTTACTATGTTTTTCAGGGAATTAGGACTCAGGTACATCTGCATGCATAAAGGACGTAGGCTACCCGACTATTTATGATGCCACTTTTGGGACACTTGGATTTCCTTTGTATTATCAATTCCATTGGTTATACTTATGAAATCCCTCTTTTATAAACTTGTATTTTCAAACACTTATGTTGTCTTTGACAACCCTACTTATGTACGACTTTATAAGTCGTATCTTTTGTAATAACTTTGAACTTATGGCATCTTAAATATATATATATATATATATATATATATATATATATATATATATATATATATATGTATATATATATATATGTATATATATATATATGTATATATGTTCTGTGTGATCATATGCTCTGATACAGTGAATGCACTATTGAATCTGTCAGCGCCCCCGCTGTTACAATATTATGATAATGCTTTCGCTAATTAACTAAAAGCTTCCGCTAAACACTAAATAAACGCGATTACCGATTTTGGGGGTGTGACAACATGATAACCGAGGACAACGGACGAAACATGTGTCGACTTGAGGAAGACTATTTGGCGAACCCGGAAAATATATCCCAACGCTCGTGGGAAGAAAGGGTTGAAACACAAATGCGTATGGACAAAAAATTACGTGACCGTAACGTGCATCATCAACTTCGCGAAGCTCTAATCCAACACATTGCAAATCTCCAACCAAACTTCCGTATTAGACTTAATTAGTCGTATTTTATTTTTCAATTAATGTACTTTTTTATTTATTGCAATGTTTTTAATTTTTAATTAATGTAATGTTTTATTTTTAATGTAATGTTTTATTTTTAATTAATGTAATGTTTTTAATTTTAATATATAGTGTTTTATTTAATTTTGTAGTTTAAATAAAAAAATGAATAATGTGTGGGGTTCATAAAAAAACTTAAGTGTTCACTGATGGCAGTGAAATGTTTAGTAGTTGTTTAGTTTTGTGTTCTACTGACGTGACGCTGATGTGGCACAAACTGAAGTGTTCAGCTGATGTTCACTGACGGAAGTGGTCTAATAATTATAAAAAGCAAAACATCATAAGTAATACATTGATATATTACATGGAGAATCATCATTCATTGATTCATAGACCATTAGTAAACCTTTTCTTTTATATATAATCAAGAAAATTTTATCTGCATCAACTTTGTAACATGCATAATCAGGACTCAACAGTTCTTCAAATATGTGGATTTAGTAAAAAAAATTATATGGTATACAATGGTATATTACATGGAGGCTATACTTTTCGTGTTTGTAATAATTTCTTATGATTGATTCATCGTTTCTTGTCAAAAGACATGCTTAACATACAGAGATTTTGATAAAGGGTTTCTAAGGGTTTATAGGGGCTTGAGTTTCTACTTTAAATATGTGATTACAACCTATAAACTTTGTTTGACAACACAATAAAATTAACCTTTGAATAAAAAGTCCCGATTCCACTTACAAGCTCTAGCGACAAGCTACAGCTCTAACTTTAGCATGTTGTTGCCATAACACACCCATAAAGAGAAAGTAGTATGGGTCTAGATTGCATTTTGCTAAAATCTAGGGGTGTTAAGTTGAATTTAGTTGAACTTATATACCCACCCTTGGTCTTTATGTGAATCACCTACACACACCCGTAAAAACCCTAAACCCTTTATAAACGAAATTCTCAATCTTTCCATGCTTTAATTAATACTTATATCTCCCTAATCGTGCTCCCACCCTACCCCCCACAAAAACACACCATATCTAGGTACGTCTACTTATCTTTTTCAAGGATTTTTATTTTTTATATATATATTCAAGAAACACCCTTTTTATTTTTGACATAAACAAATGTTTAATTATAAAAGGTATGTTGTTTAACTTAATAAAAACTCACACGGATACAAGATCTGGTGTATATATAGATGTATATAATCATACTTGTTATTTTTTTACCCTAAATCAACGAATTACTAATATTCTTTCATTCAAAGCCATTCTTGATTCCCTCATTCTTAATTATTCTTATTATATTGAATTATTAAATAGGACTTTCAAGAGATGCAGAAGAACCACAATGCACAAACCACTAACCCTACTATTAGGGTTCTTGAGGCTGCAACCTCCCCATCTCCACCACCCACAACCACCGCCAACGGTGGAGGAGTTCCAGCTTGTGCATCTTGCCGACACCAAAGAAAAAAGTGCACCGAGAAGTGCATATTGGCACCATTTTTCCCTGCCGAAAAAACCCAAGATTTTCAAGCGGTTCATAAGGTTTTCGGGGTTAGTAACGTGACCAAGTTGGTTAAGGATTTAAACCGTGAAGATGGAAAAAAAGCTGTGGACTCTCTCATCTGGGAAGCGAATTGTCGGCTTAAAGATCCTGTTTTAGGACCATTAGGTGAGTTCCAAAGGGTTTCTGAAGAACTTAGGGTTTATAAAACACAATACCAACACGCTAATATTCATCATCATCATCTTAGACAAGTTCCACTCACACAAAATGGTACTTTGTACAATAATAAATCCGGTCAACAACGTTTCATGGGATCATGGAATGGCGACAACAATGGGATTAACAATGCGTCGATGATGGATTACATTCAAAGCAATGGGATGATTACTAATGGTATCGAGAATTCTCGTATATTTAACTATGGATCTTTGCAAAACATGGAGAAGTTAAAACAAGAAAGAGATCAACAAGGTTCTTTGATTCATCCACAACAAATGATGAATGACTACAATCACTTTAATTACTAGCAAGGTAATTTTTTGTTTCTCAATTTGATTAATTGTGCATTGTGTTAATATGTATTAAATTAAATATAATGAATACATTTTTTTAATTTTGTTGTATGATTCCTAACTATTTGAACAAATTTAGATTACCATGAATAGTTTCATGCTTGATTGATTTTTGGTAACAAATCAATGTTTTTTTGTTTGTTTGATATATCATATCATCCCTAAATCTTAATTTAAATTATCTTTAAAAGGTTTAAATAAATGGATATATACGATATATATATATATATATATATATATATATATATATATATATATATATATATATATATATTAGTCATATATACGAAAAAGAGTTGTAGTTTAATTAGAGGTCTATGATATAACAATCACGTTGACTTACGTGACTGATAATAAATTAAGGTCATAATAATTGAATTAAAGTATTTGCGGAAATGGGTGCATATATATAGTTTAGATATATTTCATTAATTATTAGTTGATATGATATCGAGGATCTTAAACCACGAAAGATTTGCTGTATAAATTATTTATTTATTTATCGGAATTTGAAAGTATGTTTTAAGTAGATTTCTTTCTATACTAATATCTTATTAATTATATATACAGAAGAATTTTGTATTTATCTATTATGCATATATATGATATATGATATATATATATTTTTTGAAACCTTCACATTATTATTATACAAATTACATAAAGAAGTTATGTATGTGTCTAAGGATCTTTCTTGTATATTGCCAAGGCTGTAGTTGAGGTTGGGTGAAGTGATCGATCCCTCGGTGCCTTTAACTTATAGAGGCGTCGATTTTTTTATATTTACACACACAATTTGATAAATAGTTTGCTTTTTAATTAAGAAATACGGAGTAGAAGAAAACATATTTGATATTTTGATTGTGTTAAAAATTGATGTTGCCGTACAACGGCTACTGATGTACCATACTATAGCCTTAATTATAGGACTTCATTTTTGTGATTAACGTTAACTCATAGACGTCCGTGTCTTTTACACACTAGTAATCTATTTTATGCAATTTTTTTTTTTCTTTCTACAAGTCATTACTCTATGTATTACACATCTCCGAACTACCTATTAATTGTATATATATGTACAATTTAAAGATAGAGTAACGCTACATTTACAAAAAATTAACAACCAAATTCATACAAAATGACGTGGATCGGAGTATGTGATAATTCATACTGCTTTTAAGCTTATCTGGAAGTTTAGAAAAGACAAGATATTTAGTTCGAAGAAGCCTATAAAGAACTTGTACGACGACGAAATCACATTAATGTTCATGTAAACTGGATCGACTGTATATGCAATCTGTAGTCTTAATGTAACTTCCATCCGATATTCTAGCTTTCTTGCTGAATCATTACTGCAAATGCAGTTATCGAATTTGAAGGATTTCTAAATGTTTTGATTTTTTCATCTTTTGCTAGTTAACTAATCATTTTTTATCACGAATTAACAATAGTTAATGACATACTAACTGTTTGCTAAAATAATATATTCAGGTAAGCTACCAACGACATTTGTACATTACGGCTGCTTGAGGAATTCTTGGCATACTAACTGTTTGTTAATTAATATATTCAGGTAATCAAGCTACCAATGACATTCGTACAATAACCTTAAGGCTGCTTGTGGAATTCTTGGCAGTCAGTCGATCTGGATTACCATTTTTTCGATCTTTTTATTTTCTCATTTTTTTAGTTTGTTTTTAGTTTGATCATACAAATGTAATATTGTTACACTACTTAAATACTCAGTTCCATTCTTTATCTAAGTTATATTTGTACAATAGTTTTGAACAAATGTAACATGAAGTGATAACACTCGAACAATATTTGAGTTCATTTCAGACCTAGCAACATTAGAACGTGAATATAACTCGTATTTTCGTGCCCATAGACTCGAAACATTAGCATTAATGCTTCTGTTATTCGATCATTGAATTTATTGTTTCCTCTCAAAGCATGATCTTGTGTGGTTATTGTGATATGAAATATTTGAATTGCTTAATCACTTCCCATTCACCATAGCTGGATTTATTTGGAGCCCAATGTAATGCACCAAATGCAAAACCGGGTCATATCCAAACCATTTATGGGCCCAAAAGATGGTCCATCAATAACCCTCCATGACTATTTAAAACATCACAACTCGCCCGGAACAAGTGACCCATGTTAAATTATGCTTGGTTACATGGGCCAATGATGATATTCGGACTAATAGCCCAATATTATTTTGAATCCAATTATATTCCCTCAGCCCATAAAAAGACATCCTCAAACGTCCTATTTATTATCGATAAACAGTTTAGTTAAGACTTGTAATTTAATTAGTACTCCGTATATTATAACAACCTACACAACTGCTGATTATATAATTTGATTTGACTTAGTTTGACTCGCTATCATATTAATGAGTTAAATTGTCATGACAAGTAAAATATATCAAATTGTATAGTACTCCAATTTATGTCACAAATTTGGGTAAGGTTACTAGCGGCACGTGCATTTTGAAAAGAATGACATTCCGTGATTTACTGTCTAGACTCGATGAATCTTAGCAACACTACATTTTACTTAAAATGCAATTTGCACGTAAAATATAGCATTGCGAATCTAAGCCGTTAATTATAGCCGAGATCGTCTGCCCCTCATTCCTCTCAAAATGCAGTTGCCCCTCTGATCCCACACTCACAAATTTTGTTATGAAAGATATAAGATATTCGAAAATAAATATTTGTATTTGTATATATATATGAAATAAACAAGAAGTATATAGTTTTGATAAACAATTTCAAACATGTCGAGAATTGTGATTGAAGAAATCCTATCCTAATCCAAAAGGGTAATGATAGAGTTTCGGTTACTAAGCAATGATGTGTTTCTTAATTGTCATCATTAGCCTTTAATTTTGTGAAGCCCAACTAACAGCACCACCCAACTCTTTATTAGTCTTCCTCTCTAAGTTACACAAAACTTCATTTTCAATCACCATGAACATATATGATATTTTTAAGGATAAATGGGAAATAATTTTTTGTGTTACATTTTAAAAAAATTAAAAAAACGGATAGGTCATTTTGGGACAAGAAAATATAAAATACATATTAATTATATGACACTTTTTTTAACAGAATAGATCCCCACAGTCACCCCTTTTCTATTCAAAACATAAACTCTTCACCCTCCTTTTATGTGCTATAAAAGATCATATACACCAATTTCTTCTCCACAAATCAAGAAAAATGGCTTCTTCAAGATTCATCAAGTGTGTGACCGTCGGTGATGGGGCGGTCGGTAAGACGTGCATGCTCATCTCCTACACCAGCAACACGTTTCCGACGGTACATTTCATTTTGTACGTTATATCTTACATTGTTAGTTTAACTCGATCTAAAACCATCTACTTTTTCATTTTTTTGTAGGATTATGTTCCTACGGTATTTGACAACTTTAGTGCCAATGTGGTCGTGGGTGAGAGAACGGTAAACCTCGGCCTTTGGGACACTGCAGGTAATCAAAGCTAAAGAATTTCGATGTGACATTGTGATGCACCTGATTTTATATATGTTTGTGTTTTATATTTTGGTGACAATAAATTTGAGGAAATGGATACAGGGCAAGAGGATTACAATAGGCTAAGACCTCTAAGCTACAGAGGTGCAGATGTATTTGTGTTAGCTTTCTCTCTAATTAGCAAAGCTAGTTATGAAAACATATCCAAGAAGGTTGGTTGATCATATCATTTTTAAATTTTAATGTGAATATATTTACTACAATTTTGTGTATGATAAAATACATCGAAAACGCTTGTTTTTGATGGTTTCAGTGGATATCGGAGCTAAGGAATTACGCTCCAACTGTGCCCATCGTGTTGGTCGGAACCAAGCTAGGTACGTAAATTTTTTGCATTACTATTGATGGCCTGTATTCGATATTTGATTGTAAGTACGGTCTTAAATACCCTTATATATATTAAATGTAGAAAAAAATACATTAAATCCAGTTGATCTACTTATAATAATTGTAAAAAAAATAAACAAATAAATAGATAAACATATAAATAAGCAATTTCAACCTTACCGTTCGATATATAGACTTATAGAGCTGTAGAGCCAATTTTACGTTCATGCAATAATTTACTCACCGTGGTTTGTTGTTATAATTTCGATTAGACTTGCGTGATGACAAGCAATATTTGAGCGACCATCCGAACGTCACACCGATCACTACTTCTCAAGTAAGTATAGTTCACGACTTCACGACGTCGCGTTTAATCTAATTCCCGGTCCTTATTTTCCTATGTTTGTTGAATAATAACAACAAGATTTACTTACATTAAAAGACAACGTACCCGTTTGTTTCTCAAATAAATCGGATATATGAAGATTTATAACGTACAAAAACATAAATAATATGGTCAGGGGGAAGAGCTCAAAAAGACACTAGGTGCATCCATCTACATAGAATGTAGTTCCAAGACTCAACAGGTTCGTCACTTCGTTCTACACACTTCAAAATACCCCTATTCTATTTGCTTATAAGTTCATAATTTCACTTAAAATAATAATAATAAAAAAAAACTACCTAATATATATGGAAATTGGATAACGAGGACCCTAGGAGCTTCCGTTAAAACGTTAAGAAATGCATAAAAATATGTACAACAAAAATAATATATTCTCTGTCCCCTGAATTTTAGTTAAGATATGCATTTCCAAACATCTTAACGAATGTCTTTATAGCTCTCGTTAACGAAACCCAATATATAATCCACACACATATATATATATATATATATATATATATATATATATATATATATATATATATATATATATATATATAACTTTGAATTACTCTTCCTCCCGTAATGATTGTGCACCATAAGATTACACAAAACTAAATGAAAATGTATAATCAGTACATTGTGTAAAAGAAAAATGACAGTATTGTCATTACTTTTTGCACAGTTTTCTATAAATAAGTTTTGTGAAAAATGATAAATTGGTAATGTTGTCATATTATTTACTTTTGTAAGTGAACGTTTATTTTGAAACAAACTAAAATAGAATGGATGATGATATTTCCACCATTGAATTTGATAAATCCACCACAACTATTCATCGAGTATTTGTACTGTACAAACAGATGATGCATAGTTATGGTGGTTTTATCAAATTCAAATGTAAAAATATCATCTCACAAATAGAATAGATGGACAATTATTTTGAGACGGATGGAGTAATAATTAAGCAATTCTAGAAGTAGAAATAAAGTTAATTCATTCGTGTTTGCTTTACGTTTACATTTGAAACAAACCATACTAACTTTATACAGTAATTACATCTTACATCAGTAACTATTATAAAATTAAATGGAATTTCATCTACCTCAATTAGTGTAACAATTTTGACTTTTTGGTTTTAAAACAAAAGAATATTCCTCTCTTAGTAAATTAAGATTACTTTTTGTTTTCTGCTTTTTTAAAACCATCGTACTTATTCAAAGTACTAGAAACTTTGTACAATATGTTTGACTTAAGTTATAATACAAATTACAAGTGATAATAACAAACTATCTAAGGATGTCATGTGGAATTGTGGATGTAATGCAGAATGTGAAGGCAGTGTTTGATGCTGCAATTAGAGTTGTTCTTCAACCATCGAAACCGAAGAAAAAGCGAAAGAAACTAAGACTATGTGTCTATTTGTAGACCAATTTCATGTGTTATACACTTCTGTTAAATTCTTGTAAAAGATAAACTTAACTTTTTATACCGGGTTCTCTCGTTGATGGGGAATCATATTTCACACATGTATACCTTTTATTTTTTTTATTTTTATTTTATGATTTGTGTACGACATTAATAAGTATTTAATATGATTTTTTTTTGTTAGTGTTACTGATTTACAGGGTTTTAATTTTTTATTATTTCTTCCGTTTCAAAATAATTGTCCCGTTTTGACTTTTTGAAGTTTTTCTTTTCCAACTTTGACCTCGAATATTTTTGTTTGCGTTATAAAAAAACCTGATGAAAATTATACCAATGAAAACACATTTGAAACCCAATCCATTAATATATTTCGCGTCAAGTATTACATAACATAACCAAAAATATTTAAGGTTAAAGTTGAAAAATAAAAACTTCAAAAAGTCAAAAGATGACAATTTTTTTTTGGGATGGAAGGACCGAAGGAGTAGAATTATGCGTATGCAAGTTTTGATAGTTACTCGATTCCCCTCTTAGGCTGTTATTGTGTGTGTGTATATATATATTAATAGTTTAATTTCTTTTTTCAAGGCCTAAATGTCTTTAGATTTGAAGATAGAAGAGTATAACATTGATTTAATATTCTCTTATAAATCAACCTTTGAACGTTATGAATAGTAAAATGAGAAGATTCTAATTTGTCTTCTACTTAATATTATATAATATTAATATTAATATAATAATAATAATAATAATAATAATAATAATACTCCCTCCGTCCCATTACAAATGTCCACTTTGACTTTGCACGTAGTTTTAGGATTCTCCACTAACCACACTTTTCTCCAATCAAATATTAAATCCACCCACTAAAGTCTTTTTTGATTGGTTAAATATCAAAGTGGACACTTGTAATGGGACATCCCAAAATAGTAATGTGGACATTTCAAATGGGACGGAGGGAGTAGTAATAATAATAATGATAGTAATAGTTAGTCGTCGTCGTCGTTATATTATAATTATAATTACACAATAAATGATTATATAAAATAATCTATTTTGAAATATTTAATTATTTTTAGCTTAACATACTTTTAATTCACTGTATTATTTTTATTATTACAATTTATTATTTAAGCTACGCTTAATTATTTGGGATGTTAATAGTTCGTTTAATGATAAAATGTGATTTTCTTATAATTAAGATAGGTTATATAAATGTCATTTTTGCCCTTAAAGTAAAGGCAAGTTCGACCTAACTTATTTTGATAAATAAATGATTTAGAGTAATAAATGATAGTAAAATGGGATGTATAATACTTTTTATTTATCTTTTTCAGGTGGATAGTTTTTTTGGGACAGATATAAATAATAATATGGATATTTATTTTGCAACAGATGGAATAATTATTGTTTTGCTCCCGACGCAAAGCGCGCGCAAGTTCATATCCTCTTTTATATCACTCATCACACACTTATTACAGTAATAATTTATATTTTCTTCTTGTATATCATCACCTGTTTGAATTTAATATTAAAAGATTTAAATTGTTTTCTTTATTTACTATATGAGAAATGCTAATGACAGCCCTCAAGGCTTTCAATAAGACAGATATAATGCATTTATTGAACTTAAAGTTTCCTTTATAATCAAAGATTTTAATTAATACATCACTAATAAAAGGAAAGTTTCAATGAATTTAATGCAAATCATAGCTGTATTAATTATAATTTTGGATAAATAAAGAAACTTTGAGTTTAATAAATGTGTTATATCTGTCTTATTGACAGCCATAAGGGCTGTCATTAGCACATCCCTTAATATATTAACAATGATGAATGCATTCATAACATTAAAAGATTTGATACACACATTAATATGGGATTTGCTAACGTGTGCCCCGTGGCACACGTTAAGGTGCATTTAATGAATTTATAATTTCCTTAAATGATAGAATTTGTAATTAGTATATGCATAAAAAGGAAATTATTAGATTGAATTAATGAGTATTAAATGTAAATTTTAATATTTAAGGAATATTCGACTTCATTAAACACACCTTAACGTGTGTTATGGGGGCACACGTTAGCAAAACCCCAAAAATATTTAACAATAATTTATTACTCGTGATCAAACAAATTTAATATTAGTCACCAACGTCGATAAAACCACTCCAACAATTATCATTTGCACGAAACTGTACCCCATCGGCCATCGCCAAACGGCCACTGTTTGTTTTTCGTTGGTTACCGCCAATTATCATTTGCACGAAACTGTCGCCCCATCGGCCATCGCCAAACGGCCGGTGTTTGTTTTTTCGTTGGTTACCGCCAATCCGGGTACGAGTAATTTACTACGGAGTATTATGCAATAATAATTAAGTCATATACTTGTCAAATGGTCGACAGTTTGTAGATTCTTTGTAAATAAACAATTATTAGTCACTAGCAACATACGTAAAACGTATCATTTGGTCACGAAATCATATCTTCTTTCAACTAACAATAACTCGAATAATCTATATAATCTAATCTAAATTAAACTATGAATGCAATGATATGCAACTAAATTGCAAGCAAACAATTTTCATACTTTTAACATAGACCCGAACCATATCTAGATTCAATTCGTTCACCGCTTATTTGTAGGGCTGTAAATAAGACGAGCTTGCTCGCAAGTTACTCGAACTCGACTCGTTAGAAGTTTGATTCGAGCCGAGGTTAAACGAGCTCGAGCTTGAATTTAAATATACTTTAGAGCTCGTTTAACAAACGAGGCCGAACTCGAGCGTCTATCATCGAGCTCGAATAGGCTCGCGAACCTAATCGAGCCTATCATTTATATACAAATAAATAATAATAATTTTTATATATAATATATATAATATGTAATTACACTTTTATATATGATATATAAAACTATAATACTAAATCTTTTATTATATATATTTACAAAACACTTAAAATATAAAAAATATTTCATATAAATTAAAAATATAATTAAATAAATAATTTTCTATAATAAACGAGTTGAGTCCGAATCCAAACGAAGCTCGAGCTTGTAAAATATGAAGCGCACAAAGCTTGAAGTTTGTACATTAAACTCGAGATGAGCCGAACTCGAGTTCGAGCCTTTTAAATTCTAAACGAGCCGAGCTCATGCCTATTTAAGCTCGAGATCAGCTCGTCTCGTTTACGCCCAATTATTTGAATCTATATTAAATGCAAGTTTCTTAAAGGATACAAAAGGTCGACGTACCATACTTTTTATTCACATGATATTAGTCGCAACTAGTATAGGTGTTGCACGCATCTCGAGGATGAAGGATATTCTGAATTTCCTTTAACTTTGTTGAAAATTGCTGGTTTTAAATATATTTAGTTTTATAAATCCGGAAAAGTACAAGAAAAATGTAGCATATTTTACCCAATTTCCTATCCAATTTAAAATCGATTATGCATGTTAATATATAAATAGATCGCCCAATTTATATAAGCTAAAGTTCATATTCATAACTATTATTCGATGAATATATGCTTATTAAATATTAGTAAATAATTAGCAACTAGTCTATTCATATAGAAAAAGGAAAAAGTAGGACTACATGAAAAAATAACAAATATCTATGGCTTCTAGAGAGATAAATTTTATTTGCAGTGTACAAAAAAATTATGACTTAATGGGGGATAAAAGTAGAAGTGCAAACACAATAATGTCCTTAAACATATCATGAAATCTCAATTTATCATGAGAGCCTTAATCTATTTAAAGTCGTGAGAAAAAGACTAATTTATCCTCAATTTGTCATGACAATAGTTTGCAAATTGATATAAGGGTATAATGCTAAAAACAAAACAAAACAAAATATATGAAAAACTGACAGTGACTTAACTAGTGTAATACCCGGGCGGTGCCCGGGAACACTCGTTTATGTTTGATGTGGTTTTTTTGTGACTTACATTTAGCATAAGATATAGAGTTGAATGTGATAAGATATCAACATCAATAACAACAACGATTTAGTCAAATAAAACATAAAATAAAGACACCACACAAAGAATGAACTAAAAATTATTTCTATAAAAAACGTGTTTTACTACCGACTTTATACAAGCAAATGCTACCAACCTCTTAATGTAAAAGTAAACCAACATGCACGACACTTATAACTACTCTGTAATTTTATATCAAATCATATACAACTAATTTAATCAACTCATAAACGCAACAGACCCGTTTCCGCCTTTCATATGGAACCATTTGAATGATCAAGCAGACAACACACTCAACTGATCCAAAAGGATGCGTACTTCATATGTGTGGCAAGGAATAGCGCGGACTGAGCACTGTATCTGATCTGAGCTCCCAAAGACGTCCACAACGTTATCAGACCCCATCCCTTGTACGACCATCATGAGACACATGACACACGACCTGTGAAAAACATACGGCAGAATCCATAGTTAAGAGATTAAAAATTCAGGAAAAGTTTCAATCTTGTGACCGACAAATATATCTGTCATGTGCATTCTGTAAGGCATGGCACGATTCTCAATGTCACCCATCATTTGAATGCGCATTTGCTTTACATGTACGGAAGGAGATGAAGTTGAAAGCGGATTTAATCAATGGCCCCGAAGCCTGGAAAGATATAATAATCATGTATGACGTCTTGTGCTTGCGGCCACCATGGTTACTTGATGCAAAAGGGTTGAGAATTTAAACCATCAAGTTGTATTGATGTGGAAGCGACCCGACCCATCCAGTGTAACCTGTTTAGTAAAAGAGGTCAAACATGGTTAGAAGGTTGGTTTTAGATCGGCAGGTCATATGGGTTTCAACAGGTGTTACATTGCAAACTTCAAAGTTCAAACTGTTCGAAATTAATATCGTTCGAGTTTTTACTTGAAACCAAAAATTTGAGATTGGCAGGTTTACAACATTAGGAAGTTAAGTTCAATAGAGCTAACCGGTCAGTACACCTGTTTCTTGAGAACCTGGAGCTCCATTTTAGAAGAGTCAGTAGGTTGAATCTCATAATGTACACCATGGAGCTCATGTCTCATGTATGATCATTTCTTTGTTGCTACATGTAATATCATGGCTTGAAAACTTGAACCCTAGAGGTAGTGGTACACATATAAAAACGCGAGTATAAGTTTTGAAACTTGAAGACCATATAGTGATGTAGTCACCCAAATAGAGATAACCGAAACAGCTTGCAATAAGCTAGACATGTGAAATAATATTTGCAACAACAAACGTTCACGTGCTTTGCCATATGTCTATTGAATGCTAGAAGGTACAAAATAAGTATACACAAAAAACTCAGACCATCATAATGAATTAAATTAGACAATTATAAGGCATCATACATACCTTGTGATGCCTACAATAAGGCAAAGAAGATACATACAGAAGGAGGAACGCTCACATACGACATCTGATATAGTGTTTACCGGAATTGCTTATAATGAAGTATGCACCCTTTAAAGCTATGAAGGAATCCTGTATGATGTCTGATATAGTGTTTTTTCTGCAACATCTTTGAAACCTGCTTCCACACAACAATATAGAATATGCAATCTGAGCTCGTAGCTTAACTCTCCACTAATTATCTCTTCCTACTGCAATATCCAAGTTATAAAGATATTCAAGATAAATCATCAAACACCATAACATATATTAACTTTGAAAATTTTGTAAGATTATCATGTATCCTATATTCCTATACTTATAAGTAAATATCATAAATCAACATGACACACGATTGACTGATCAAATTAAATTTTTTGTTGGAAGGTTTTACGAATTTTTGACCGCAGACAATGGAAGTCCCTCCAGTCTCTTCCTGATTTCTGCAATGACAACGAATCAATTAGTTTTCCTTTAAACTACATAACAAAGAAAAATCGTTTCTATTAAAGCTACTTCCATATTGAGCAACTGAAAATTGTGGAATGTAAGCAACTATAAAAAAGGTTACTTTGGAATGCTCACAGCAATAACCAGACAACATGAACATCAAAAATCACGAATGACCAACAGAAAAGAAAAAAAAAGACTTATCAGGTTCTAAAACCCATCAGCATTAAAATTGTCCGTGTCATCTTGAGCTCCAAAATCAGACTGACTATACATTATATATAACTAAATGGATGCATATGAACTCCTTAATATAGTTATTGCAAGAGATTGACCGTAGATTACTTTAATGCGCAAATTGAACAAAACCCCCAAACTGATTTCGTGTAACAGAATTAAATAAATATAAACAAATCATATAGGCACAGCATAAACACAATAAGAAAGTAAAAAATCATAGATTAAAACAATAAGATAATGGAAATATTACTTACCCATTGAAAAAAATGTCAAGTAGCGATGGATAAGATGGGACCATTCGCAGCGGTTAATTTTGATTCACGCAATCATAAAGGAGGAGATGATTAATCGCAAAATTCTCGCTCGGTTTATGTTGAATTGAATGGATCGAGGAATGCTTTGCTACTTGTAGAAAGATCATCCGATAGGATGTTCAAAATTAAAAGAATCCCATGGATTTTGAGAGGTTCAGAAATGGAAGAAATAGACTTGATTAGTAATACAGTTATTTGGCAAAGGTCTTTGTTTAAGAAGTATGGCACACACACGAAGAAGAAAAGGATTTTAGAAGAAAACTGTCTCTAGAATGAATAACCGTTGTGTAACTTTAGAGGGCTAGGATTGAAAGCTAATTCACTTTGTACGGATCAGATTGTGTGGGCGGTTGACTTGGCTCCATCAATGTAAAAAAAGTAACTTCCGATACCGCCTTCCGCGGGTTAGGGCCCAATATCGTCTAGGACAGTGTATGGGGGAGGTATCGATGTAGACAGCCTTACCTCTATCCTAAGGTAGAGAGGCTGGTTAGAGTTCTACCTAAGGTAGAAAGGACCTCCGGCCTTTTACAGGGGATGGGATTCAAACCCCTGACCTCTTGTTCAGAGGCAAGGGACTCAGCCATCAATGTAGTATAGTAATATTATGGTCGAATTTGAGTAATTTCAAAAACACTCGTAACCATTTTAAACTTTGATTATTTTCTTTTTAATCAATATTTTTTAAAATTGGTTGCGAAATATGAATCGATTATAAGTACATATGTCATTTATAGAAGAAGTTTACTGAAAATCGTCATTTGTGAAATGACAAATAATTTTCTTTTAAATTTTGTGCTTGAAACTTGAAACAACGTTCCTATTATGATGACAAATTGATAGTTTCATACTTAAAATTGATAAACATAAAATTTTGTACCTTATATATGAAATTAGGTAAAGTAGGGTTCTTTTTTTTATTTAATCTTCCCCAAATAAATATTCATACGATTTTGAATGAATTAGGCTTTGTACGTAACGGTTAACAAGTTTTTAATAAAAACTATCCATGTTAATTTGAAGTGTACACAAGTAATACCCGTTAATCAAATCATTATTGTACATCATTATCTTAGTTCCTAAGAGCACAGGATGTCGAGAAACAATTTTCACAGTGTCTTGGTGAGAATTGTAACACCCTCAAATTTCGGTTTGCGGAAGCGATCGGGTCGGGTGTTACTAAATCAAATATCACAAGCACAAAGATATAAAATGAACGACTCTAAATGAGACGTTGAAAATAGTTATACATTTACCAAATAAAACGTTTACAAAGTTGATAATGATTTTCAAATACATAATTTGAAATACAAAAGTAAATGCAGAGTTGTCCCAAATGTTTGAAAACATGCGACTCGAGCTAGCATAGCTTGTAGTGGTCCTAATCCTGCGGGCCACCTGAGAATACATACTAAAACAGGTCAGCTATAAAGCTGGTGAGTTCACAGAGAGTTTAATATGAAATCGTGTGATAATATCATCCGTATTATAAAAAGCGGTTATCTACCGTATATTTAGATTAAGCGAGTTTGCAAAGACATTACCAAAGTTATATATCGGGGTGTAGGTTACCCTAACCATATGATTTACTAGATAGTGGAGTTTAGTATGTATCGGCTATTAGTCTTTACTTAGAAGTACGGGTTCCTAGAAGTAGGTCACCTACCCATGTAGGAACCACAACATATGTTGATTAGTTAATAAGTAATCCCGAGTCCCAATAATCCAACGGATTATCCTGCAAATATATAAGTAATGAAAGTAGCACTACGTGCATACTTTATGTTCAAGAGCACCACGTGCTGGTTAGATAAACAATGAAGCAACCTGTGCTTAAGTTCAAATGTAGTGAGGCACTCCGTGCCTGATGTACGTAATACGTATGCATAGATATGAAGCACCACGTGCTTAGTAAGACAGTAGTATGTATACATCAACATGTATAGGTAATCAGTAGTAGCACCACGTGCCAAGTAGTGGTTCAACGAACCCGGAAGTAGCACAACGTGCCCGGAAGTAGCACAACGTGCCCGGAAGTAGCGCAACGCGCCCAGTGATGGCCCTACAGGCTCTGCAGTAGCATAACATGCCTACTGTATGTTCAATGAAGCATTACATGCTTGTTTAACGTTAATGAAGCACTACGTGCTTAATGGTGTAATCAGGGGGGTGTACATATGTATATATATATATAAGCGAAGCACCGCGTGCTTGTTAGTGTAAGCGTGTGTACATCATCCTGTACATGTAATCGTAAGTAGCACAACGTGCCAAGTAGTGGTTCAACGAACCCGGAAGTAGCACAACGTGCCCGGAAGTAGCACAACGTGCCCGGAAGTAGCGCAACGCGCCCAGTAATGGCCCCACGGGCTCGGTAGTAGCACAACGTGCTAAACAGTTTATGTATGCATAAATTAGTGTAAGATATCTACAGATAAACACTACACTCAATTTATGTGCGTTTATTACCCTACGGTAATGTTGAAGGTGCAATCTAACAATCTACACCTATGAGTAAAGTTTAGTGTTCGTAATGTATCTAAGTGTGACTAATCACCACCTAGATGATGGGTGTAGCATGTTATGTCTAGATGCGTATGAACGCCACCTAGCTATTCTGAGTAGTACAAAATGCCTAAGTGTGTCATTACGACACTTAGTTGTCGAAAAGTACCTACAGCACTTAGATGATGGATGCTATCAGCCGGTTCTATAAATCGTGACTTGATTAGTGAGTGTGGTCTCCATGTTGTGTTTCACTAGTAAACTAACCAAGTTTAGTAATAATGCCTCGCCGATGTGACGAGTGTTTAAGTGATGTTACTTGTATAATTTTAGTTGTTGTTTAACTAAGGCACACTTAGTTTGCATAATGTATACGGTTGTCTCAAGGTGTTGGAGTCTAACATGTCGTTTGCAAACAGTTGTAAAGCAGTTGTAAGTTCGTTTACTAATGAAAAGTAAGTAAATCACGAGTATGTATCTCCCCCAAAATCAGTGAAAACAGTAAAAAGGAGGGGCTATGAACTCACCTGGGAGAGCTAGCGATCCTAAGATACGCGCGTGTACAATGAAGACCTCCTAGTGTCCTAAACACGTAAGGTTTCGTATAAGTACATAGACAATTATATAATTTATCCAATTCGTTTGCTTGATCGGTTAAACCGTACTCAATGTGTTTGACACGCGTTTATGTTTCAAGGTTTGTAAGAAAGTTCGGTTCGTTCGCGGTGTATTGGAATTATATTTTGAAAATATAATTATAGTGCTTTTCGTATAAATAACCTCGTTTAAACGCGTTTCGGTTCGTATATGTTTGCGTATATGTTTCCGGATAAGTTTGACATTTTAAAAGTGAGTTTTTAGTTCAAAAACTGATAATAGCGACACTTCATGCGTCACTGAGGGGTTTATAGCGTCACTAGGCTAGTGACGCTGAAGTTTGGAAAATTCAGCATTTTTAGCGACACTTAATTAGTGCCGCTATAGGTTAGTGACGCATATAGCGTCACTTAGGAAGTGACGCAGAGGGCTTAGTGACGCAGTTCGTTTCTACCGAAAGTGGTGGTTTCTGCCGAAGATAGCGACACTTAAGAAGTGTCGCATGTTTCTGCCGAAGGTTATATGACCGCGTCACTATAGAAGTGACGGTATAAGTGTTTTAGCGGCACTCAGGTAGTGTCGCTATAAGGGCGACTCGTTGACATAGCGTCACTTAAGAAGTGACGGTGTGTGTGTGATAGCGTCACTTAAGTAGTGACGCTATAAGGTGGCAGAGTGGTATAGCGACACTAAGTGACGCTGGTACTGTTTTTGGTCTGTGGGCGACACTTCAGGCTGTTCGACGGGTTTTCACCCAAAACCACGGATCGAAGCCAAAAACTCCAAAATCGACAACAACAAACTTATATAATGATGATATACGATGAAACAAGCGATATAAACATGTATTTAAGTGTAGATCGGAAGTTTTCTTACCGATTGAAAATGAAACCGAAAATGGAGAAAATGATGATGATTCGTGATGAAGATGATGATGCGGATGGATGATGATGCTGCTGATGATGTTGTTGTTGTTAGTGGCGACGGCGGTGGGTGGTTCCGGCGGTGGTGGTGGCGTCGGGTTGTGTGAGCCGAGAGGGAGAGGGAGAGATTGAGGGGTGTGTTGGTGAAATGATACCAAAAATGGAGAAAAGGAGGGAGTAAAAAGGGTATGGCCGGCCATCTCCAATAATTGGAGGTGGTTGGCCCCGGTTCGTCCCGTTTCGTGGTATTTTGACCCGTGTTTTGGTACCCGTTCGTAAAATAAATAATGTTTTTAATTTCGTGATATTTATTCGTCTAATGAATAGTGGTTTCGAGTTGGAACATTTTATAAAAATAAAATGTTTAAATTTAAATTGTACGAGTCGTTTTCGTTTTTATATATATCATTTTTAAATGATACCAAAGTATTTAAGTTTCGTCTAGCTAAAATACGTTTTAAACAAAACGATTTATGTTCTAACATAGTTTAATATTTCCCGTGTAAATAACGTTTATTAAAAATAATAACACATTATTTAAAAGTAATACGTACTAAATACGATTGTTTAAAGTTTAAAATAGGCGCGAAAATTGGCCTTTTTGACCGGGTGTTACATTCTCCCCCTGTTAATGAAATTTCGTCCCGAAATTTAAAAAAATGGAGTCGTGGTCGCGTGGGGTCTGGGGAGCAATGTTCGTATGAGGCGTGTATCGCGTAGGTAGTAGACATACAATGTCTATGACGGGTTGAGGAGCAGTCAATCCATGACTGTGTCGATGTTTATCGTGGTAGTCACATTCTGACTATATTGTTTGTTCGAGGTATGATTAATTTGTGGTTACTAGTTAACCGTTTACGTCGTAGTCCATTCAGGACTAGATAGTTGTCACATAGTGACCGTTTTATAAATTGTCCTATCAGGACCAAATATCTAGCAGATAATAAATTAGCTAGTCTGCTGAAAGCAAACTCGAAACGTTTATGTTGGCCTAGGTAAACTAGCCCTATAGTACATTCGGCACTAAATCAATGCCACACGGTATTAAGTAATCAGTAACACGTACTTAATGTAAATTAAAATTGTTAAGTTCTAGATGAATGACGCACCCATAGTAGTAATCAGAGGTTAGTCAGGCGTCGTTGACAATTTTTCGGGCAGTCCCTTTTGAGGTGTCCAGAGTCTCCGCATTCGAAACAGACCTTCGGGCCGTTAGGGTTTGAGATAGTGGTAGGGACTCTGCAGTTCTTAGTTGGGTGCCCATAGCTTGTGCACCTATTGCATGGCGTGCCACATGCCCCCGTATGATGGCTTTCGCATTTGGGGCAGAAGGGTTTGTTTCCCTTGTATTTCTTTTCTCCGGGTTTGATTATATTGAGTGGTACAGGTTCAGGTCTTAAGGTTAGCTGGTGGCTATTGCTGGGATTTCCATCCCATTTCCTTTTGCCATAGGGATTAGGAGATCGAGGGTGTGACTCGTTGTCGGCTTTCATCGCCATTAGTTCATGAGCTAAACGTATGGCTTTTCGGATGGTTGTAGGTGCGGATGAGATGACGTTCCCTCGGATAGGTTCAGGGAGTCCTAGAATATACTTTCTGATACGCGTGGACTCTGAGTTTACTAGGTTTGGGCATAAAGGTGCCAATTGTTGGAATCGAGTGGTGTATGAGGTGATGTCATTCCCTTTTACAGTGAGGCTCCAGAGTTCCACCTCGAGTCGATGTATTTCCTCGTTAGGGCAGTACTCTTCCTTGAGCATTTGTTTCAGTTCCTCCCAATGCATCCTGTAAGCAACGTCGGTGCTCATGGAATGAACTTGGGTGTTCCACCAGGTAAGTGCACCTTCCTCAAAAGTGCAGGTAGAGAGTCTGACCTTGCGGTCGTCAGGGCATTCGCAGAGACAGAATATGGATTCCATTTTCTCAATCCACCTAGTTAAGCCAATAGCTCCTTCGGTTCCCGAGAAATGTAGTGGTTTGCACCTCATAAATTCTTTATAAGTGCAGGGTCTCGTTTGGAGTGGGTTATTCAGTGCGGCATCGCCGTCAGTTCGTAAATTTCGGGAGAGTAACGCATCGGTCACTCCTTGAGCAATGTATCGGGCGAGATCAGCCTCGTTGAAAGTTAGTTGTCTTGAAGACATGTTCCTTTAAGAAAAGGCAAATGTGTGTAAGTTGTCGTGATAGAGTTGATTTTTCCTTAGTATTTTATAAGTGTGAGATAAGATTCTATATCCGTATCTAAGTTGAGGTTTCCAGTTTTGTGTGTGGCGGACATCGTCCCGCGTTACGTGATTTTTATATGACAGTTTTCGTTTCCATCGAGTTCATGTTGTTATCGTAGTCTAACAGACTATATAATGTAGTACTAAGGTATTATAGATGCAATCCTAATGAATTAGACTGCACTCATCGAATGAGACATCACATGCCTTAGTAGTCGTGGTTTGGCACTTCGTGCCTAGTAATGTAATCACGTATGCGTATAAGTGTACAAGTGCCTACAGTGAGTGTTCATATGTAAAGTAATCGAGTGGGACACCTCGTGTCCAGTAGAGTAGTCATATATACATATATGGTGTACACGTAACTATACAAGTATACGTGCGTAGTAAAAGTCAGGTGTGGCACCTCGTGCCCAGCTAAGTAAGTGTATATGTATATACGTAAGTCGTACATGCAACTATAACAAGTCTACATGTATAATGAATAGTAGCTCATCGAGCCTGGGTGTAGCACAGCGTGCTAAAATGTAGTGCCCGAAGCACCGTAATGAAATCAGATTGTAGTACAAAAGTACTATGAAACGCAGCACCATGTGCCGTAATGTAGTGCCCACGGCACCGTAATTGCAGTACCCATGTACTGTGAGTGTAGCATCAACATGCTATTATTTGTAGTATTAACATACTATGAGGTTTGCACTAACGTGCTCAAATCGTGGTATCAACATACCCTAAAATCGTGGCATCACGTGCCATTATGTTACACAAGTATAGCCCTCAGGCCGTCAGTAAGTTTGAAGGTAATTCGTGGACTTAGTCATTACGAGTATCCCTCGCAATACTAATCAGTCGTGACTAATCTGGTCAAAATTTGAGGTCAAGTCGCAAAGGTTGGGAAGCTGGCGATATGCCACTTCGAAAGTATATATCAGTACTACAGCGGAATTATGTAAGATGTAATCGTATCTACATGTATACAGATATGTGGGAATAATACACACGTAAGGCCTATTCATATATACCTACAGTACATATAATAGCCTAGGGTGTCTAGCAAATAACAATCAGAGTCAACTACGCATTCCTGTTTCAGTATAACCCCTTTCAGATCTTACATCATCTTTATTTAATTGTACATAGTTAGCTACGCTATGTTAAATTAAACTCGTATGATGTAATTCCTGAACCAGTCATACCTAATGAGGAATACAGCCTAACGGTCATAGTCTAGGCCCACTAAATGCAACCTAGTTCACTATAACCTTAGGCTCTGATACCAATCTGTAACACCTTCAAATTTCGGTTTGCGGAAGCGATCGGGTCGGGTGTTACTAAATCAAATATCACAAGCACAAAGATATAAAATGAACGACTCTAAATGAGACGTTGAAAATAGTTATACATTTACCAAATAAAACGTTTACAAAGTTGATAATGATTTTCAAATACATAATTTGAAATACAAAAGTAAATGCAGAGTTGTCCCAAATGTTTGAAAACATGCGACTCGAGCTAGCATAGCTTGTAGTGGTCCTAATCCTGCGGGCCACCTGAGAATACATACTAAAACAGGTCAGCTATAAAGCTGGTGAGTTCACAGAGAGTTTAATATGAAATCGTGTGATAATATCATCCGTATTATAAAAAGCGGTTATCCACCGTATATTTAGATTAAGCGAGTTTGCAAAGACATTACCAAAGTTATATATCGGGGTGTAGGTTACCCTAACCATATGATTTACTAGATAGTGGAGTTTAGTATGTATCGGCTATTAGTCTTTACTTAGAAGTACGGGTTCCTAGAAGTAGGTCACCTACCCATGTAGGAACCACAACATATGTTGATTAGTTAATAAGTAATCCCGAGTCCCAATAATCCAACGGATTATCCTGCAAATATATAAGTAATGAAAGTAGCACTACGTGCATACTTTATGTTCAAGAGCACCACGTGCTGGTTAGATAAACAATGAAGCAACCTGTGCTTAAGTTCAAATGTAGTGAGGCACTCCGTGCCTGATGTACGTAATACGTATGCATAGATATGAAGCACCACGTGCTTAGTAAGACAGTAGTATGTATACATCAACATGTATAGGTAATCAGTAGTAGCACCACGTGCCAAGTAGTGGTTCAACGAACCCGGAAGTAGCACAACGTGCCCGGAAGTAGCACAACGTGCCCGGAAGTAGCGCAACGCGCCCAGTGATGGCCCTACAGGCTCTGCAGTAGCATAACATGCCTACTGTATGTTCAATGAAGCATTACATGCTTGTTTAACGTTAATGAAGCACTACGTGCTTAATGGTGTAATCAGGGGGGTGTACATATGTATATATATATAAGCGAAGCACCGCGTGCTTGTTAGTGTAAGCGTGTGTACATCATCCTGTACATGTAATCGTAAGTAGCACAACGTGCCAAGTAGTGGTTCAACGAACCCGGAAGTAGCACAACGTGCCCGGAAGTAGCACAACGTGCCCGGAAGTAGCGCAACGCGCCCAGTAATGGCCCCACGGGCTCGGTAGTAGCACAACGTGCTAAACAGTTTATGTATGCATAAATTAGTGTAAGATATCTACAGATAAACACTACACTCAATTTATGTGCGTTTATTACCCTACGGTAATGTTGAAGGTGCAATCTAACAATCTACACCTATGAGTAAAGTTTAGTGTTCGTAATGTATCTAAGTGTGACTAATCACCACCTAGATGATGGGTGTAGCATGTTATGTCTAGATGCGTATGAACGCCACCTAGCTATTCTGAGTAGTACAAAATGCCTAAGTGTGTCATTACGACACTTAGTTGTCGAAAAGTACCTACAGCACTTAGATGATGGATGCTATCAGCCGGTTCTATAAATCGTGACTTGATTAGTGAGTGTGGTCTCCATGTTGTGTTTCACTAGTAAACTAACCAAGTTTAGTAATAATGCCTCGCCGATGTGACGAGTGTTTAAGTGATGTTACTTGTATAATTTTAGTTGTTGTTTAACTAAGGCACACTTAGTTTGCATAATGTATACGGTTGTCTCAAGGTGTTGGAGTCTAACATGTCGTTTGCAAACAGTTGTAAAGCAGTTGTAAGTTCGTTTACTAATGAAAAGTAAGTAAATCACGAGTATGTATCTCCCCCAAAATCAGTGAAAACAGTAAAAAGGAGGGGCTATGAACTCACCTGGGAGAGCTAGCGATCCTAAGATACGCGCGTGTACAATGAAGACCTCCTAGTGTCCTAAACACGTAAGGTTTCGTATAAGTACATAGACAATTATATAATTTATCCAATTCGTTTGCTTGATCGGTTAAACCGTACTCAATGTGTTTGACACGCGTTTATGTTTCAAGGTTTGTAAGAAAGTTCGGTTCGTTCGCGGTGTATTGGAATTATATTTTGAAAATATAATTATAGTGCTTTTCGTATAAATAACCTCGTTTAAACGCGTTTCGGTTCGTATATGTTTGCGTATATGTTTCCGGATAAGTTTGACATTTTAAAAGTGAGTTTTTAGTTCAAAAACTGATAATAGCGACACTTCATGCGTCACTGAGGGGTTTATAGCGTCACTAGGCTAGTGACGCTGAAGTTTGGAAAATTCAGCATTTTTAGCGACACTTAATTAGTGCCGCTATAGGTTAGTGACGCATATAGCGTCACTTAGGAAGTGACGCAGAGGGCTTAGTGACGCAGTTCGTTTCTACCGAAAGTGGTGGTTTCTGCCGAAGATAGCGACACTTAAGAAGTGTCGCATGTTTCTGCCGAAGGTTATATGACCGCGTCACTATAGAAGTGACGGTATAAGTGTTTTAGCGGCACTCAGGTAGTGTCGCTATAAGGGCGACTCGTTGACATAGCGTCACTTAAGAAGTGACGGTGTGTGTGTGATAGCGTCACTTAAGTAGTGACGCTATAAGGTGGCAGAGTGGTATAGCGACACTAAGTGACGCTGGTACTGTTTTTGGTCTGTGGGCGACACTTCAGGCTGTTCGACGGGTTTTCACCCAAAACCACGGATCGAAGCCAAAAACTCCAAAATCGACAACAACAAACTTATATAATGATGATATACGATGAAACAAGCGATATAAACATGTATTTAAGTGTAGATCGGAAGTTTTCTTACCGATTGAAAATGAAACCGAAAATGGAGAAAATGATGATGATTCGTGATGAAGATGATGATGCGGATGGATGATGATGCTGCTGATGATGTTGTTGTTGTTAGTGGCGACGGCGGTGGGTGGTTCCGGCGGTGGTGGTGGCGTCGGGTTGTGTGAGCCGAGAGGGAGAGGGAGAGATTGAGGGGTGTGTTGGTGAAATGATACCAAAAATGGAGAAAAGGAGGGAGTAAAAAGGGTATGGCCGGCCATCTCCAATAATTGGAGGTGGTTGGCCCCGGTTCGTCCCGTTTCGTGGTATTTTGACCCGTGTTTTGGTACCCGTTCGTAAAATAAATAATGTTTTTAATTTCGTGATATTTATTCGTCTAATGAATAGTGGTTTCGAGTTGGAACATTTTATAAAAATAAAATGTTTAAATTTAAATTGTACGAGTCGTTTTCGTTTTTATATATATCATTTTTAAATGATACCAAAGTATTTAAGTTTCGTCTAGCTAAAATACGTTTTAAACAAAACGATTTATGTTCTAACATAGTTTAATATTTCCCGTGTAAATAACGTTTATTAAAAATAATAACACATTATTTAAAAGTAATACGTACTAAATACGATTGTTTAAAGTTTAAAATAGGCGCGAAAATTGGCCTTTTTGACCGGGTGTTACAAGAATGTTGTTAGCCGAGGATTTTGTGGTGTGGTAGACAGTGTTCTGGACAGTGTTCTCATAATTAATTTTAGTATTTTGATAAATGTGTGTGTGGAGCAAAACAATAAAAAAAGAATAAAAAAGTTGGAAATCGGCGTCTTAAACAAGACGGCATTCGAGGAAAGCGTCGAGGATTTTGTTGAGAACACTGTGACAGTGTGGCAGAACACTGTAACACAGTGTTCTCAAAGGAAAACGGCGATAAAATCATGTGCACACCGTGTGCTCTAATAAGAAATTAGACTTAATCAACAATTCTTAACCTAAGTTTTGTTAAAGTACAAGGTTAGCCCAACCTAGAAAATTAAGGAATTAGCTTATAGTCAATTCTTTCCCATTGCTTTGAAGAATGAAATCATTAACTCCACTATTATTGATGCTGTGGGTGTCCATATTTGTTTATCAATTTATGAGTGTGTTTGGCAACATCATTTTAAGGGATTCATGTAGATTGAGATTCTAGTTTTTAGAAACTTCATCTACAATCTTTGTTTGACACAAATAAAAAATAGGGATTCTTGAAAAATAATCCTTTGAAATAGATACTCTTCAAAGTAGCTTTTAAAATAATCTCTATCTCCATCCCCGTTTGGCAACCAAATTATAGTAGGGATTATTGAAAAAAGAATTCCCGAGAATCCCTTTTTTGAAAAGTTTTTTTAAGTAGCTTGAAAAATAATCCACAGCTCTATCTCCAGCTACAATCTCCAACTTCAGCTACTTGTTACCAAACACACCTAACATCTCCATCTCCATCTCCATCTCCATCTCAATCCATTTTTGCCAAACACACCTCGTAAGATAAAGTAGAAGATCAGATAGGAACGTCTCATGAAGATGGTTATCTAATAAGAAATTAGACTTAATCAACAATTCTTAACCTAAGTTTTGTTAAAGTATAAGGTTAGCCCAACCTAGAAAATTAAGGAATTAGCTTAAAGTCAATTCTTTCGCATTGTTTTGAAGAATGAAATCATTAACTCCACTACTATTAATGTTGTGGGTGTCCTTATTTGTTTATCAATTTATGAGTGTCTTTCGCAACATCATTTTAAGGAATTCTTGTAGATTGAGATTCTAGTTTTTAGAAACTTCATCTACAATCTTTGTTTGGCACAAATAAAAAATAGGGATTCTTGAAAAAATAATCCTTCGAAATAGATACTCTTCAAAGTAGCTTTTAAAATAATCTCTATCTCCATCCCCGTTTGGCAACAAAATTATAGTAGGGATTATTGAAAAAAGAATTCCCGAGAATCCCTTTTTTGAAAAGTTTTTTCAAGTAGCTTGAAAAATAATCCACAGCTATATCTCCAGCTACAATCTCCAGCTTCAGCTACTTGTTACCAAACACACCTAGCATCTCCATCTCCATCTCAATCCATTTTTGCCAAACACACCTCGTAAGATACAGTAGAAGATCAGATAGGAACGTCTCATGACGATGGTTATCTAATAAGAAATTAGACTTAATCAACAATTCTTAACCTAAGTTTTGTTAAATTATAAGGTTAGCCCAACCTAGAAAATTAAGGAATTAGCTTAAAGTCAATTCTTTCGCATTGTTTTGAAGAATGAAATCATTAACTCCACTACTATTAATGTTGTGGGTGTCCTTATTTGTTTATCAATTTATGAGTGTGTTTCGCAACATCATTTTAAGGAATTCTTGTATATTGAGATTCTAGTTTTTAGAAACTTCATCTACAATCTTTGTTTGGCACAAATAAAAAATAGTGATTCTTGAAAAAATAATCCTTTGAAATAGATACTCTTCAAAGTAGCTTTTAAAATAATCTCTATCTCCATCCCCGTCTGGCAACAAAATTATAGTAGGGATTATTGAAAAAAGAATTCCCTAGAATCCCTTTTTTGAGAAGTTTTTTCAAGTAGCTTGAAAAATAATCCACAGCTCTATCTCCAACCACAATCTTCAACTACAATCTCCAGCTTCAGCTACTTGTTACCAAACACACCCAACATCTCCATCTCCATCTCAATCCATTTTTGCCAAACACACCTCGTGTAACACCCGCTTTAAGGGCCTAGTGGTAATTCGGAAATTTCCTGACTTTATATTAGATGTTTAATGCGTTAGGAAATTTATTTGTTTATTTTATTAAGTTTATTATAAATGATTAGTCAAAAAGTCAAATGACTTATTGTGACTAGTAAACTTTTGTTTGTTTTAACTTTATATAGTTGAAGGTAAAATAAAATTATTGGAATCGTAAATGGTTTATAGGTTCCAGACAATAGGTTTAGAAGGGGACTGATTTTAAGTAAACATTGTGTTGGTTGAGAACTTAGCCGACCTATTTTATTTACTTTCCCAAATTCGGTAAGTTCACTTCTTTATGTAAACCACAAATACATCACAAGCTAGAACCATAAACACACACTTGGAACAAATTCGAGCTGTGATTTCGATTAGTATCATCATCATCTTGTTCTTCCTTATTAATTTGTAAGTGTTCTTATTGTTCATATTAATCTATAAACTTGATTTGATTGAATTTGAGATGGGTTATTAATACAAGTATGAAATTAGAGTTGTATTTGATGTTATATGGTGTTTGTTGATAATATTGATTGTTAGTAAACTGAATTAAGTGATTGATAGAATATGAGTTGTGATTTTTAGGTTAAAGATTCGGGTTATGAGTTTTGAAAGAGTTGCAGGTCGCTGGTGGGAAGGGAGTACCCGACGGGTACTACCCTTACCCTATGGGTGAGTGACCTAAAATGGTAACCGGCTGGTAACAAACTTACCCCGCGGGTAGTTATGTTTGATGGTTACCCGGTTGGTAATCCACCAACCCAGCTGCTACTCGAGGCTTTAAATAGAGACTTGATTCTGTTAACACCAAACTTAATTCACCCAATTGTTTGGGTTAGGACCCGGCTGGTGAGGTTGAGTACCCGGCAGGTACTCTTTCTATCCGGCGGGTAACCCTGATGTGTTGTGATTTTTATTTTAACTCAAGTATTTGTGTTTAGTATTTTAATACTATGTGTTGAGATATGTTATTTGATTATGAAATGAGTTATTAGTTATGGACGAGTTACTAACTCATTTGATTAATTGTATTCTCGGATATGGGAGATGGCTCAGTAATATTAGACTTCTAAGCTTGCGGCTGAGGTAACGGTGAGTGGATCTGTAATCCTCAGTGTGATTTAGTTGTAACATGTTTGGTTACAACTGGTAAACGTAGTTTTACTGTTTATAGACCGTTTAGTCTGCCATGATATTATTATTACTGTTGATAGACTGTTTAGTCTGACATGATGTCGCACCCCCAAAACACGTGGCAACGGAAACATGAGGTGTCACGGGGGCGCCGACCAAATTAAATATCACAGCACAAGATTACAACAAACGACCTCTATATGAAACGTTTTAATAAAAAGTTACATTACCATAATTCAAATGTTTACAATATTAGGAGTTCGCATAAATCGTCTAGATATTTCTAATACATTTCAGATTTCCCAAAATTTAGCTAAATGCAATCTAATCTCTTGATTGTTGAAAACAATGCGACTCGAGCTAAGCTTTCCAAAGCTCCCTACTGCTACGGGTTACCTGAGAAATACATACTAAAAGGTCAACATAAAGTTGGTGAGTTCATAGGTTTGTAAACAATCGTTTAGGTATGATCCACAAGATTTCAAGTTGTATCATTCAAAAATGACAGTTTAAAGTATCGTTAGCCAACGATAAGTAAAAGTATTGCATAATGCAATATAAGTATACCATTTGCAATGAGTCTCATAGTTCGAGCTTAACGTTGTTTACCTTCGATAAGTGTACTAATCCGATACACTTCTAAATCACAAATAATATTGCATCCGTGGGTTGACTAGCGCGACTAGTCCGGATGGGGATTGTCAATCCCCGATAGTACTATCCAATAATATTCACGCATATATTAACGAACTATGATGGGTAGAGGGCTTTAATGGATTATTCAGGCCTCATGCAATCCGTACGAAAAGTTGTTTACAGTTACTTGTGATCATATAAGCAGTTGTATAAAACAGTTGTATGTATTCTCACCCCAGTTGAAAAACAGTAAAAAGGGGTTATGAAACTCTCCTTAGATTAGCAAGTAGCAAGCAAATATCAAATAAGCAAGCAAGCCGGTGTGCAACCTTCTAACGTCCTAAAAACGTATAAGGTTGGGTATAAGTAGATGTCTCAAAAGACCATCTATAGCGATTGTATAAGTGGGGGTCAATGTCCACTTAAGCCAATCGTGTAGGTGGAGGGTTAATGTCCACATAAGGCTAGTTCATCAACTAGTATGTCCAAATAAGTTATTCAAGTTCGTTTATTAAAAACATGTACGACCCGTTGGTGAAAGTTTGTAATAATAATTCATTTAGACATTATTATTAAGTTTGTTTTGTTGTATACTATACATTAGTACATATTGTGTGTTGCTAACAGATTATGTAGTTCGTAAAGACCTCAAACCGTAGGTCAAAGTTGGTCAAAATTGGTCAAAGTTGGTCAAACCTGGTCAAAGTTGGTCAAACTGGTCAAACTGGTCAAAGTTGGTCAAACCTGGTCAAAGTTGGTCAAACTTAGCATCACTAGCAAAATGTAGCAACACTAGTAATTGTGGCATCACTAGGTTAGTGTCTCTACTTGAGACTTAGGATATTTTCAGAAATTGTAGCATCACTAGCAAAATGTAGCAACACTAGTAATTGTGGCATCACTAGGTTAGTGTCTCTACTTGAGACTTAGGATATTTTCAGAAATTGTAGCATCACTAGCAAAATGTAGCAACACTAGTAATTGTGGCATCACTCGGTTAGTGTCTCTATTTGAGACTTAGGATATTTTGTTCAAGTGTTCTAAGTGTCGTTTTCTAATTCGGAAAACTTTCTAAGTTTAGTTTTAGGTCCAAGTTACTAACTAAGTCATCTAAACCCATTTTTGTTACCACTTTCCAAAAATAGTAAGTTTTGTCGTTTTTAGAAACCGAGCCGTTTTTGTGACTTGGTCAAACCGACTCGGTTTGACCCCAAACTTTTACCCAATCCATATATTAGTTTATAGAGTCCAAATAATTTGTCGGTTCGTGTCGGCGTTCGCCCAAAGTGTCGGTTTTTAACATTCAACTTAAGATATCAAGATTTCGTAATTTTCGACTTTTGTCGGTTTGGTTCGCCATTTAATTTCTACCAATTCTGGTCCAAATCAAGTCTCACAAATTTTACCCACTGATTATCAAGGTTTCTGGTCTAACATATATTTTTTACAGAAACTATAGTGTCCATTTACATATTTAAATAAGTTCGCGAAGGAACCGAACTCGGTTTTCAAAAACTTCCAGACCAGACTCAAAGATCAGATTATTCACAAAACTACGTACAGATCTGGAAAAAGTGTTGTAGCTCTTTTCAATACCCAACTTTTAAAAAAAAATTCGTTGTCTAACTCTCAGTAAAACTCAAGATATGACCATTTTAGTACACTAACTTTTCTGGGACAGAATCTGTCTTCTTACATATGTATTACAAAAACGTATTTCAACCTTTTATTTGGACATAATAGTGTTAGATGAGCTATAAAACAAGTAAATAAACATCATGAAATCAGTTTTAGAGAGATAGTGTGGGTTTCCTCACAATGAGATGATGCAAGAAAGAAGGAAAGGATGATGGTGATGATCTTGTTCTTGAGCTTGCCTTCTTCTTGACTTCAATATGATGGATGATGGTGATTTATGGTGGATATTGGTGGTGGAAAAGGGCTGGAATTTCCAGAGATTTAAGTGAGAGAGAGAGTATAGTGAGAAGTTGAGAGAAAATGGTTAAGTGTTTGAATGACCAAATGGGGTTTGCATGAAGGATAAGTAGGTTGTCATGAAAGTGTGATGAGTGGTTTTTGCATGGTGTATCATTGGGGAAAAAGAAGGTGGCACATGGGGGGAGGGGGGGCCGGCCAAGGGGGCCCCACAAGGGGTACTTTGGTCATTTTCTTGTTCCCAATTCATTTCGTTACGTTTCTCGTTCGTTTACCCGATTGTTTGGACGTTTATTTATACGTTAAACGTTTAATACACGCGTTTAAGTAACGGTTTAAATTCCGATATTTTCAATTGAAATATCTTATCTAGATACTTGATAACATTCATAAAAATGTTCCGTTAAGTTGTCGGTCTCAATTTGCGCGTTCGTTGTACGGAGGTTTAATCGTGTAACGTTTTAAATAGACGTTTTTACTGACGAATCATTATACGATGTTTTCAGTAATAATTTCATACAAAATAATATATTTTAAATTATAAAAATATATTTTGACTTTCGTTCGATTGTCGGGCGCGTTCCGCGTGTTTTCGTTTCGTTTTCGTTACTTTATACGATATAATTAACGTGTTAAATATTATCACCATAATATTTGTAAGTTTTTGAGTTTATTAAATAATTTCATATTATTTAATATTTTGTTCACCAACGTCCGTATTAATACTGTGTCGGACTCCGTCCGGTTGTTTCGCACAATTTCACCAAATTGCGTAAGCGTAATTTACAACTAATTACGTAAGAGTATATTCACAAAATATACTAATATTTACAAGTAATTACAAGTATTTAGCCTAATACTAAACTAAACACTCGTAATTAGGGTTTCTAGCAGGTTAATTAGTAACCCTAAATCGTCGGGTGTCACATTCTCCCCATGTTAGGAGAATTTCGTCCCGAAATTAGTTTGTTACCGCAGTCTGAGGGGTATCTAAAAATAGATGTGGGTGTTTCAGTCGCATTTGGTCTTCCCGTTTTCAAGTGAATTCAGGACCGCGTCTAGAATTCCACCGGACTTTAACGATGGGAATACGACTTTGTTTCAAGCGTTTGACCTCACGGTCCATAATTTATATCGGCTCCTCGATGAAATGGAGTTTATCATCTATGTGGATTTCATCGAGCGGGATTACAAGCGTCTCATCAGACAGACATTTCTTCAAGTTAGAAATGTGGAATGTGTTGTGCACGCTACTGAGTTGGGGCGGTAGCTGCAGTCGATATGCCACCGGACCAATTCTTCAAGAATCTCAAAAGGTCCGATGTACCTAGGGTTTAGTTTACCGCGTTTACCAAAACGAATGACACCTTTCCAAGGTGACACTTTTAGAAGTACTTTGTCTCCGACCTGAAATTCGAGGGGTTTGCATCTCACGTCAGCGTAACTCTTATGACGATCACGGGAGGCTTTCAGCCAATTTTGAATGGGCACGATTTTCTCGGTCGTTTCATGGATGATTTCAAGACCGGTGAGTTGGCTATCGCCGATTTCGGTCCAAAAAATGGGTGATCGGCACTTTCTTCCATAAAGTGCCTCGAACGGAGCAGCATTGATGCTGGTGTGATAACCGTTGTTGTAGGAGAATTCACACAAGGGTATGTGGTTCTCCCAGTTGTTTCCGAAGTCAACTACGCAAGCGCGCAGCATATCTTCTAAAGTTTGGATGGTTCGTTCACTCTGACCATCAGTTTGTGGGTGATAAGCAGTACTCATATCCAGACGAGTACCGAGAGCTTTCTGAAGTGTTTGCCAAAATCGAGAGGTGAAGCGGCAATCTCTATCGGAGATGATCGAGATGGGTATGCCGTGTCGTGCTACAACCTCTTTGATGTAGATGCGAGCCAATCGCTCCATCTTGTCGGTTTCTTTGATAGCTAGGAAATGGGTAGATTTTGTGAGACGATCAACGATCACCCAAATTGTATCGTAGCCGCTCGGTGTTTTCGGCAGTTTGGTGATTATAACACCCCTCATTCCATAGTAATAATATTATAGATAATACGGAAGCGAAGATAAATAAAATGCCATAATTTGTTACATATTCTCCGAAAATACCAAAAACAGTTTAGATGTTTAAGACACATCAACTTAATACTTGTTCAAAAGATTAGCATGACGGGGTATTATATAAACTAAACTGAGCTGTTACAAAAATAATCAGAGTAGCTTGAATATCAAACATTCCATGCATCCAAGGTTTGAACTTCCTGCTACCCACCCGCATGCACAAAACGAAAGTCTGCAGGAAGTAACAACGAGGGATTAGCACATAGCTAAGTGAGTAAATCCAACACTCAACATTTAACTTAGCTAAACCAATTAACTACAACAAGTATACGCAACCACAACAATCAACAACAACTTAATGAGGATCGGCGGATCCGGGGATAACCTTAGTACCCGGGCGGCTCCCCAAGATCACTTATCCAAACATATCCGTATGGCCATAACGGACGAGACCGATAGCTAGTGTTCATTATACTTAGGTACAGTTCAGCACACACAACAAATGAAGTACATCCCTGTACCATTCACACAACAACACACTAGCCCAACCAACAGTTCATCAACTCGTTGACCTCATTAACAACAATGCCCGAAGGCCACACAAGGCATATATAGGCATATGAACAACAATACAACTAATCAACTCAATAATCAAGTCTACGTTTACCCGTCGTAATCAAATGATTACAACTAAGCCAAACGGTGAGTTTTGAATCCACTCACCAATACCTTCGTCCTCAACTACTCAGATTCTCGGGGCAACTTTGTCTTTCAAAGGATCTGAGATTCATCACCAATAAAAAGTTAGTAATTGAAATTGCCCAAATATAACTTATAAAAGTTCAACACATTTGGAACTCATTAATATAAACATCGAGATTATTAACTACTAATCATGCATATTCAATCATAATGTATCATTTAATTGTCATATAATAACGATTGGAAAGTGTTTTAACAACTAACATAAAAATGCCCTGGAACAGCCAGAAGCCGCCGGCTGGGCTCACTTAGCCGCCGGCTAAACCCACCAAGCCGCCGGCTTCCGCGTCCAGCCGCCGGTTCCCAACCCTGGGACGCCGACTCTAAGGCATTTTGAGCAACCAGAAATAAAACGAGTTTTAAAGCTATTTTTACCCGCCGGCTAGGGTCCTTGACCCGCCGGCCAAATGCATTTAGCCGCCGGCTAGGCTTCTTAGCCGCCGGCTTCCCTACCTTAAAACAGAACCTGCCGGCTTGTCTCATCAAGCCGCCGGCTTCTCATGCATATCAAGAACAGCAGCAGCAGCTATGAATTTTAGCACGAACCAAAAACTACTAAAATCTCAATTTCGAACCAATTATGCAACAAACTCAATTTCTAAGCTAACAACAACTTCATACAACATCTATATAACATTATTCAACCACAATAACATCCAAATAACCAAGATTTACACCCAAAATCCCTAAACCCCTTCATATTATCAAACTAACTTAAATCTTAACTCAAAACTTGAATTCGATGCATATAACTAGTTACCATTCATCACCTATCATCATATATAACAACAATCACTATATAAACTTACAAAGATCATTCATATTCATCAATTTCTTTTTCTAGCAAACATTTGAAATAAACTTCATTACCTTTAAAATGGAGATGATGATGAATAGAAGAAGAAGGAGGTGATGATAGTTACAATTTCACAAGTTCAATCCACATTTTACTTTGATGATTTCACTTGATTTTTACTAATTAGGGTTTATGTGGTTAGGGGAATTGAAATGTGAGAGGAAGAGAGGAATTGGGAAAGTGATCCCAATTAAAAGATCGGCCCCCTTTTAACCTGACTAAAAACTATGGGTATTTTATATCCGCTCTAAATCTATTGTCTGACACCTAAATATCGATTGCGAGAAATTTATTTTATTATACCGTCAACTTTAATAAATTAAAACAAGCAACATTTCATTATCCACAATAAGTCCTAAGACTTATTTCACCAAATTTCACAATTAAACAATTATATCGCAATTATTATTTAAAACAATTAAATACGAAATTATAACTAGAAAATACCAGGCTATCGGAGAGGATGTTACAAATCTCCCCTCCTTAAGGAGATTTCGTCCTCGAAATCTCAGCCCTATCCAACAATCCAGGCTATCTGGATTTCATCGACTCCTCAGTTTCCCAAGTTAGGTTGGAACCTAAACTATGTCTCCATTTTACTAACACCATAGGAATTTGTTTCTTCCTAAGTTTGGTAATCTTTCGGTCTACAATTTCAACTGGTTCCTCTACTAACTTCTGAGTTTGATCAACCTTTAAATCTTGCAATGGAAGAATTTGTGACTGATCCTCTATATTACACTTTCTCAAGTAACATACGTTAAACGTATCATGAATACCAGAGAGCTCTGGAGGAAGATCCAATGCCATCGACTGATCATTTACAACTTGTCGAATCTTGAATGGACCAATGTACCGCGGCGCTAACTTTCCACGTTTTCCGAATCTAATCACACCTTTCCATGGAGAAACTTTAAGATATACTAATTCACCTTCGGTAAACACAACCGGTCGTCTTTTAGGATCAGCATACTGTTTCTGTCTATCTCTTGCGGCTTTCAACTTCTCACGTGCAATAGCTACTTTATCAGCGGTTATTTGTACAATATCGGGCCCAGCAAACTGTTTCTCACCTGCCTCTAACCAACATGTAGGTGTACGACAACGACGACCATACAACATTTCATACGGAGGCATCCCAATACTAGAATGGTACGAATTGTTATAAGTAAATTCAACCAATGGAAGATGTGAATCCCATGAACCTCCATATTCCAGAATGCAAGCACGAAGCATATCCTCTAAAGTTTGAATCGTAAGTTCTGACTGACCATCGGTCTGAGGATGATAAGCTGTGCTAAGATTTACACGTGTACCCAACTCTTGTTGTAGACTTTGCCAAAAACGAGAAGCAAAACGAGTATCTCTATCCGACACAATCGATAAGGGAATACCATGTCTGGAAACTATTTCGTTAACATACAATTGAGCAAATTTAGTCAACGAAGTGGTCTCACTCGTAGCAAGAAAATGCGCGCTCTTTGTCAATCGATCCACTATAACCCAAATCATATCATTGCCTCGAACGGTACGCGGTAGCTTAGTCACAAAATCCATAGTTATATGATCCCACTTCCACTCAGGTATCTCCAACTGTTTTAACGACCCATACGGCTTTTGATGTTCAGCTTTGACCTGAGCACAAATATGACAAGATCCCACAAACTTTGCAATGTCGGTTTTCATCGTTGGCCACCAATACAACGGTTTCAAATCATTATACATTCGAGTACTACCCGGATGAATAGACATTCGTGACTTATGAATTTCATTCAAAATCAAATCTCGAATACCACCAATGGAAGGAATCCAAACACGAGACTGATAAGTCTTTAATCCCCTTGAATCATCAACTAATTCATCCTTGCGTTTTAACATGATTTCAGATTTCAAATTCTGGTCTTTCAAGGCTTCAAGTTGTACAACTTTAATTTGATCAATCAAATCCGAGGAAACATTCACTTTTAAATAGAAAGCTCGATCAGGTGTATTCTTTCGACTTAATGCATCGGCGACCACATTAGCTTTGCCCGGATGGTATCTAATTTCACAGTCATAATCTTTTATCAATTCCAACCATCGTCTCTGCCGCATATTCAATTCTTTCTGGGAGAACACATACTGCAAACTCTTGTGATCGGTACAAACCACACATCGAGTCCCATATAAGTAATGTCTCCAAAGTTTTAGGGCAAATACAACTGCTGCGAGTTCTAAATCATGCGTAGGATAATTCTTCTCATGTGGTTTCAACTGTCGAGAAGCATAAGCGATAACTCTATCCCTTTGCATTAAGACACAACCCAAACCCGAATATGAAGCGTCGCAATAAACCACAAAATCATCAGTACCTTCTGGTAATGCTAAAATAGGTGTTTGACACAACAATTGTTTCAATGTCTGAAAAGCTTGCTCCTGTTGATCAGTCCACACATACTTCTCATCTTTACGGGTTAGTTTGGTTAACGGACCGGCTATCTTAGAAAAATCCTTGATAAATTTTCGATAATATCCCGCTAACCCAAGGAAACTCCTTATCTCAGAAACAGATTTCGGCGCATTCCAATTCATCACAGCTGCAACTTTTGATGGATCCACTTTCACACCATCTCGACAAATTATATGACCCAAAAACTGAACTTCGCGAATCCAGAATTCACATTTGGAAAACTTTGCATACAACTGTTCTCGTCTCAATGTTTCAAGAACCAATCTCAAATGCGCGGCATGCTCGGTTTCAGATTTCGAATAAATCAGTATATCATCAATGAAAACAATCACAAATTGATCCAAGAATGGTCGACACACACGGTTCATCAAATCCATAAATACCGCTGGAGCATTTGTCAAACCAAAAGGCATAACCAAAAATTCATAATGACCATACCTGGTTCGGAAAGCAGTTTTTGGAACATCCTCTTCACGTACACGGACCTCCTGATAACCCGATCTCAGATCAATTTTAGAATACACTGAAGAACCCTGTAACTGATCAAACAAATCATCAATTCTAGGCAATGGATACTTGTTCTTCACAGTCCTCTTATTTAATTCCCTGTAATCAATACACATCCGCAATGACCCATCTTTCTTTTTCACAAACAACACTGGTGCACCCCACGGCGAGGAACTAGGTCTGATAAAACCTTTATCCAACAACTCTTGAATCTGATTCATCATTTCACGGATCTCAGAAGGAGCTAATCTATAAGGAGCTTTAGCAATCGAAGATGAGCTCGGAACAAGATCAATTCTGTATTCTACTTCCCTAACTGGTGGTAACCCAGGCAATTCATCGGGGAACACTTCAGGGTACTCACAAACAACAGGAACATCCGAAACAGTTTTCCTTTCTAATTTGGCATCGACTACATAGACTAGGTATGACTCACAACCTTTTGACAATGACTTCCTAGCTTTCATCAACGTAATCAAAGGAATAGCTACACCATCCCGTTCTCCTCGAGCCACAACATATGACCCTTCGGAGATTGGGATCCTAACCAACTTCTGGTGACAATCAATACTAGCCTTATTCTGACTCAACCAATCCATACCAATTATTACATCGAAACTAGGGATTGGCATCAACAAGAAGGAAATAGGAAAAACGTGATCATCAATAGTAATATTAGCTCCAGTCACCGAGGTGGTAACAGGAACTAACTTACCACTAACTATTTCTACATCTATAGGCTTTGTTATCACAGTAGGGGCTAATTTCAACTTATCACAAAATTGCACAGAAATGAAAGTACAATTAGCACCCGAATCAAACAATACACGTGCAGGTACAGAGTTTATAAGAAATGTACCCGTGATAACATCTTCAGTACGCACGGCCTCATCAACCGTCATCTGAAAAGCCCTACTAGTTGCTGGAGGAGGGTTCTTTCTTTTCTGACCGGAAGATCCCGAACTCCCGACCGAACCCGACCCCATCGACCTTGCCTCCGGACATTGACCAACCCTATGCCCTTCTTTCTTACAAGTCCAACAAACAAAATTTGGATAACGGCAACTCTTTATCTCATGACCCAATTCACCACACTTCATACATTTGTTTGTCTTAGCCGTACACGGACCATCATGCCGAGACCTACACGAACTACACCAGTTGGAACTATTAAAACTTCCCGAAGAACTACTTCTTCCAACAAATTTCTTACCACCGTGCCGATTCCCTTGCCATTTGGATTTATTCTTACCCGACGATTCAGTTCTTGCCTTAGAGAAACTTGTATCCCTTCCTTGACATAATCGCAAGCCTCTCAAATCACTATCGGCAGACCGCGCGAGGTTAAAAGCATGCGATAAGTCTTTAGCCAATCTCACAACCGTACGGTAGTTATCCGGTAAGGCATCCACAAACTGTTCTATCTGGGTCTTCTTATCAGGAACCCATTGTTGCACGAACCTAAGCTTATCAGTAAACTGCGTAATCAATTCATCAATAGTCATGTCATCCTTTAATCGAAGATTCACAAACTCTCTTCGAATCCTAGCAATATCAAAATCCGAACAGTATTGGTTACGAACCGCCTGATGAAATTGAGTCCAATTAATAGATTCCTTTTGTTGTTGAGTGAAATGACCGGTAATGGAATCCCACCAAACCATGGCATCATCCTTCATGCATTGAACTGCATACTTGACTTTAAGTTCCTCATCACAACAAGTCACATCAAATTTGTGTTCCATATCCCTCAACCAATTTAACGTTACAGTAGGATTTTTACTTCCCTGAAATTCCGGTGGTCGACTAGCCATAAAAGTCTTGTATGAACACTTCTTTTCTGATTGAGAGGATGAACCAGAACCAAAGACTGGGGCTTGCTGAAATAACTGTCTAGTTGCAGCTTCCTCAGCTTTTCTCTTAAATTCCCTAAGGAATACTAACTCGTCTTCCATCTCATGAATATACTTATCTCGGTTAGATTGTTGTCCGGTTGGTTGAGAAGTACCATTATGATCATGTTGCTCGGTATGAGTCCCGATTTGAGGAGCGACGATCCTGGAGGCATTGTTGGGGTTGGTGGTCGGTGGTTCGTTATCTGCCATTTCTGAAATTCAACACAACACTTGAACTTTTGTTAATCGTTAGCATCTGAATACTAACTACCATCAACCAATACTAATCCCATTCCCAAGAATGTTTGATATATCACGCTCGAGTTTCGGGATTGATCATTCAACAATGAATGATTATCCCAAAACTATGCTCTGATACCAACTTATAACACCCCTCATTCCATAGTAATAATATTATAGATAATACGGAAGCGAAGATAAATAAAATGCCATAATTTGTTACATATTCTCCGAAAATACCAAAAACAGTTTAGATGTTTAAGACACATCAACTTAATACTTGTTCAAAAGATTAGCATGACGGGGTATTATATAAACTAAACTGAGCTGTTACAAAAATAATCAGAGTAGCTTGAATATCAAACATTCCATGCATCCAAGGTTTGAACTTCCTGCTACCCACCCGCATGCACAAAACGAAAGTCTGCAGGAAGTAACAACGAGGGATTAGCACATAGCTAAGTGAGTAAATCCAACACTCAACATTTAACTTAGCTAAACCAATTAACTACAACAAGTATACGCAACCACAACAATCAACAACAACTTAATGAGGATCGGCGGATCCGGGGATAACCTTAGTACCCGGGCGGCTCCCCAAGATCACTTATCCAAACATATCCGTATGGCCATAACGGACGAGACCGATAGCTAGTGTTCATTATACTTAGGTACAGTTCAGCACACACAACAAATGAAGTACATCCCTGTACCATTCACACAACAACACACTAGCCCAACCAACAGTTCATCAACTCGTTGACCTCATTAACAACAATGCCCGAAGGCCACACAAGGCATATATAGGCATATGAACAACAATACAACTAATCAACTCAATAATCAAGTCTACGTTTACCCGTCGTAATCAAATGATTACAACTAAGCCAAACGGTGAGTTTTGAATCCACTCACCAATACCTTCGTCCTCAACTACTCAGATTCTCGGGGCAACTTTGTCTTTCAAAGGATCTGAGATTCATCACCAATAAAAAGTTAGTAATTGAAATTGCCCAAATATAACTTATAAAAGTTCAACACATTTGGAACTCATTAATATAAACATCGAGATTATTAACTACTAATCATGCATATTCAATCATAATGTATCATTTAATTGTCATATAATAACGATTGGAAAGTGTTTTAACAACTAACATAAAAATGCCCTGGAACAGCCAGAAGCCGCCGGCTGGGCTCACTTAGCCGCCGGCTAAACCCACCAAGCCGCCGGCTTCCGCGTCCAGCCGCCGGTTCCCAACCCTGGGACGCCGACTCTAAGGCATTTTGAGCAACCAGAAATAAAACGAGTTTTAAAGCTATTTTTACCCGCCGGCTAGGGTCCTTGACCCGCCGGCCAAATGCATTTAGCCGCCGGCTAGGCTTCTTAGCCGCCGGCTTCCCTACCTTAAAACAGAACCTGCCGGCTTGTCTCATCAAGCCGCCGGCTTCTCATGCAGATCAAGAACAGCAGCAGCAGCTATGAATTTAAGCACGAACCAAAAACTACCAAAATCTCAATTTCGAACCAATTATGCAACAAACTCAATTTCTAAGCTAACAACAACTTCATACAACATCTATATAACATTATTCAACCACAATAACATCCAAATAACCAAGATTTACACCCAAAATCCCCAAACCCCTTCATATTATCAAACTAACTTAAATCTTAACTCAAAACTTGAATTCGATGCATATAACTAGTTACCATTCATCACCTATCATCATATATAACAACAATCACTATATAAACTTACAAAGATCATTCAAATTCATCAATTTCTTTTTCTAGCAAACATTTGAAATAAACTTCATTACCTTTAAAATGGAGATGATGATGAATAGAAGAAGAAGGAGGTGATGATAGTTACAATTTCACAAGTTCAATCCACTTTTTACTTTGATGATTTCACTTGATTTTTACTAATTAGGGTTTATGTGGTTAGGGGAATTGAAATGTGAGAGGAAGAGAGGAATTGGGAAAGTGATCCCAATTAAAAGATCGGCCCCCTTTTAACCTGACTAAAAACTATGGGTATTTTATATCCGCTCTAAATCTATTGTCTGGCACCTAAATATCGATTGCGAGAAATTTATTTTATTATACCGTCAACTTTAATAAATTAAAACAAGCAACATTTCATTATCCACAATAAGTCCTAAGACCTATTTCACCAAATTTCACAATTAAACAATTATATCGCAATTATTATTTAAAACAATTAAATACGAAATTATAACTAGAAAATACCAGGCTATCGGAGAGGATGTTACAGTGATGAAGTCCATGGTTATGTTTTCCCATTTCCATTGAGGTATTTCGGGTTGTTGTAGCAACCCGGAGGGTTTCTGGTATTCGGCCTTAACCTTGGCGCAGGTTAAACATTTGCTAACATAAGTGGCGATGTCAGCTTTCATGTTGGGCCACCAATACCGTTGTTTGATGTCATGATACATTTTGTCGGAACCAGGATGTACGGAGTATCGAGATTTGTGAGATTCATCCATCACCAAATCTCGTAGGTTTCCAAAGTTTGGTAACCAGATTCGGTTAGAGAAGTATCGAGTTCCGTCGGGTTTGATTTCGAATTGTTTTTCCATGCCTTGCAAGGCCTCATTTTTGATGTTTTTCTCGTTGAGTGCTTCGAGTTGAGTGGAATGAATTTGAGAAATAAGATCGTTGTGGATGGTTAAACCGAGGGCTCGAACTCGAAGGGGTTTCACTCGTTCTTTTAGACTTAGGGCATCGACAACAATGTTAGCCTTACCCGGGTGGTATCGGATTTCACTGTCGTAGTCAATAAGTAACTCGACCCAACGACGTTGTCTCATGTTTAGGTCCTTCTGATCAAAGATATGTTGAAGGCTTTTGTGGTCAGTGAATATAGTACATTTTATACCATACAGGTAGTGTCTCCAGATTTTGAGTGCAAAAACTACGGCTCCCAATTCGAGGTCATAGGTGGTGTAGTTCTTTTCGTGGATTTTCAGTTGTCGTGAGGCGTAGGCGATGACTTTTTCACGTTGCATTAACACCCAACCTAGTCCTTGGTGTGAGGCGTCGCAGTAAACTACGAAATCATCGTTGCCTTCGGGTAAGGACAGGATTGGTGCACTGCAGAGTTTCTGTTTCAGAAGTTGGAATGCTGACTCTTGTTTATCGGTCCAGTCAAATTTCTTATCTTTCTGAGTCAGCGAGGTTAATGGTTGAGCAATTCGGGAAAAGTTCTCGATGAATCGCCGGTAATACCCAGCGAGACCTAAGAGTTGTCGTACCTCGGTTGGAGTAGTAGGTGCTTTCCAGCACTTGATGGCCTCAATCTTGGCTGGATCAACATGTATCCCTTGACTGTCAACGACATGCCCTAGGAATTGTACTGTTCGCATCCAGAACTCACACTTGGAGAACTTGGCGTATAACTCCTCGTGTCTGAGTAATTCCAAGATAGTTTTCAGGTGTTGGCCATGTTCGGTTTCGTTGCGAGAGTAGATCAAGATGTCGTCGATGAACACGATGACAAACTTATCTAGATATGGTTTGCACACCCGATTCATAAGGTCCATGAATACAGCCGGTGCGTTGGTTAATCCAAAAGGCATCACTTGGAATTTGTAATGCCCGTAGCGAGTTCGGAAGGCGGTTTTTGGGATATCGGCGTCTCGAACGCGGAGTTGGTGATAACCAGACCGAAGGTCGATCTTTGAGTAAAAGCTTGAACCTTGAAGTTGGTTAAATAAGTCATCGATTCTAGGAAGTGGGTATCGGTTTTTGATGGTAAGTTTGTTCTGGTTTCGCCTACCAGTCTCCCCCTGTATGAACAAGGTTCCACCGGTAGCGAGAGGTATGCGGGTGATTTTATCAAAACAGGCGATCTCGGCACGATGTTTGGACAACCAGTCTATGCTTATGAAGATATCAAAGTTTTAGTTTTTAACGGTTATTAGGTTTATGCGGAAAAGCTCATTTGTGAGGTTTAGAGCGCAGTTATGCAAGTAGTTTATAAATTTTGACATTTATATATAAACAATTTGTGGAGGTGCTGATGTAAAATCTGTCAAAAATTTTCTATGTTAAGACTTTGTTTGAGAATTTAGAGTCCGTTGAAAATTCTAGTTAATCAAATATATTAGAAAAATCTGGCTGTCAGTAAGACGTTGAAAATTTATGCTTAACCAAATTTACTGAACATTAGAAGTTATAAATGATTCCGTGTATACGTTTGGTGAAAATTCTTTAAAAACTGATTTGTTAGATACATGCTGAAAAACTCTTGATATTGTGAAGTGTTGTGAATTCTCGTTGATTCTCATGGTGATGTATCCTTAACGAAAGGGGAATAAAAGAATGAATTAGATTTTTGTATGAGAATTAAGATTATTGTAGGCGTGTTTGGAAGTAAATCGCAGATTAAGTCGTCATCAGATGAGTAGTCGTTCACAGTGGATTTGGCCATCACTTTCGAGAGAGAGTTCTTTCAAACCGCGAATTAGTAACAAGTTTCAGAAATAGTCATAATGATGACCGAATAGTGTTCTCAAAGTATTTAATCATGACTATGGTATCATTTCGAAATGAACAAATGTTTAGTAAAGATGTTTGGTAAAGATGCTTGGTAAAGATGCTTGGTAAAGATGGCTAATAATTCTGTAGTTGCAAATAGCCCATGCAGGAGTGTTTAGAATGTTCAAGTAATAATCTGAAGCAGTTTGTGGACTTAGTCATTGTGAGTATCCTTCGCAATGCTAATTCGGTGATGTTTGGAGCAGTCAAGGTCATGAATCAAGTTACGAATCAAGTTATGAGCAAATCGTTTGGCAAGCTTGTTGAAAAGGTGACCAATCATGATCACGTAGTAAGTCTCGTGTCTTGAACGAATTGTTGACATACAAGTCAAAGTATGATCTATCGTGATCAAGTGAAGAGTTTTGTGAATCGTCGAAATCCATACGACTGTTGGAGGAATATATTCCAATATGTAGGTGTTGTGGTTTACCAAGTTCACCAGCGGACCCCTGTATGACAACGGGTCCTAGTGGTTGGAGTGTCAGTAGTAGTGGTAAGAGTAAGACAAGGTCTAGTTGGAGGTGGTGTGTCTGTCCTTCTAGTCGTGTGTAGCACGCGCGCTCCATGGGTCTATGATAAAAGTGAGAACGATGAGTGCGTAGTGAAGGAAGTAGGTGTAGTTCGTTTAGGTGACAAAGTATCGTACAGTTTAAGTTCTATACGTGTTCCCGAGTGATTTAGTTGCGAGAGGGAATAAGAGAGTGAAGTAGGTGTCACTCATTTGGGTGGTGAATCCTTTGGTGGATTCTCCTCAAGTGAGTCCTATTCGATTATATCGTTGCCCGATGCGGTTGGACGAACGAGTACCGTGGAAATCTCCACAGTAGTGAGTAAGGCTAGAGCCTCGTTTTCAGGGTTGGGTGACGTAGCTGTGGGAGTGGTTGCCGTGAATAGTGGCAAATAATTTCGTATACGTAAGGTTAAGGTTATATATAAATAAAATAACCTAGTACATAAGCACGTATAAAGGTTGGTCCAGTTCGATCCTCGGTTTATGTTACTACCGTATTCTCATTTACTACAACCATTTCAGGTCTTGCATCGATTCTTCTTTAATTGTACATAGTTGATCAAGCTATGTTAAATTAAATTCATATGATGCAATTGCTGAACCAGTTATACCAAAAGAGGAATACTAACCTAACGGTCATAGTCTAGGTCACTAATGCAATCCTAGTTCGCTATAACCTTAGGCTCTGATACCAATCTGTCGCACCCCCAAAACACGTGGCAGCGGAAACATGAGATGTCACGGGGGCGCCGACCAAATTAAATATCACAGCACAAGATTACAACAAACGACCTCTATATGAGACGTTTTAATAAAAAGTTACATTACCATAATTCAAATGTTTACAATATTAGGAGTTCGCATAAATCGTCTAGAGATTTCTAATACATTTCAGATTTCCCAAAATTTAGCTAAATGCAATCTAATCTCTTGATTGTTGAAAACAATGCGACTCGAGCTAAGCTTTCCAAAGCTCCCTACTATGGCGGGTTACCTGAGAAATACATACTAAAAGGTCAACATAAAGTTGGTGAGTTCATAGGTTTGTAAACAATCGTTTAGGTATGATCCACAAGATTTCAAGTTGTATCATTCAAAAATGACAGTTTAAAGTATCGTTAGCTAACGATAAGTAAAAGTATTGCATAATGCAATATAAGTATACCATTTGCAATGAGTCTCATAGTTCGAGCTTAACGTTGTTTACCTCCGATAAGTGTACTAATCCGATACACTTCTAAATCACAAATAATATTGCATCCGTGGGTTGACTAGCGCGACTAGTCCGGATGGGGATTGTCAATCCCCGATAGTACTATCCAATAATATTCACGCATATATTAACGAACTATGATGGGTAGAGGGCTTTAATGGATTATTCAGGCCTCATGCAATCCGTACGAAAAGTTGTTTACAGTTACTTGTGATCATATAAGCAGTTGTATAAAACAGTTGTATGTATTCTCACCCCAGTTGAAAAACAGTAAAAAGGGGTTATGAAACTCTCCTTAGATTAGCAAGTAGCAAGCAAATATCAAATAAGCAAGCAAGCCGGTGTGCAACCTTCTAACGTCCTAAAAACGTATAAGGTTGGGTATAAGTAGATGTCTCAAAAGACCATCTATAGCGATTGTATAAGTGGGGGTCAATGTCCACTTAAGCCAATCGTGTAGGTGGAGGGTTAATGTCCACCTAAGGCTAGTTCATCAACTAGTATGTCCAAATAAGTTATTCAAGTTCGTTTATTAAAAACATGTACGACCCGTTGGTGAAAGTTTGTAATAATAATTCATTTAGACATTATTATTAAGTTTGTTTTATTGTATACTATACATTAGTACATATTGTGTGTTGCTAACAGATTATGTAGTTCGTAAAGACCTCAAACCGTAGGTCAAAGTTGGTCAAAATTGGTCAAAGTTGGTCAAACCTGGTCAAAGTTGGTCAAACCTGGTCAAACTGGTCAAACTGGTCAAAGTTGGTCAAACCTGGTCAAAGTTGGTCAAACTTAGCATCACTAGCAAAATGTAGCAACACTAGTAATTGTGGCATCACTAGGTTAGTGTCTCTACTTGAGACTTAGAATATTTTCAGAAATTGTAGCATCACTAGCAAAATGTAGCAACACTAGTAATTATGGCATCACTAGGTTAGTGTCTCTACTTGAGACTTAGGATACTTTCAGAAATTGTAGCATCACTAGCAAAATGTAGCAACACTAGTAATTGTGGCATCACTCGGTTAGTGTCTCTATTTGAGACTTAGGATATTTTGTTCAAGTGTTCTAAGTGTCGGTTTCTAATTCGGGAAACTTTCTAAGTTTAGTTTTAGGTCCAAGTTACTAACTAAGTCATCCAAACCCATTTTTGTTACCACTTTCCAAAAATAGTAAGTTTTGTCGTTTTTAAAAACCGAGCCGTTTTTGTTGACTTGGTCAAACCGACTCGGTTTGACCCCAAACTTTTACCTAATCCATATATCAGTTTATAGAGTCCAAATAATTTGTCGGTTCGTGTCGGCGTTCGCCCGAAGTGTCGGCGTTCGCCCGAAGTGTCGGTTTTTAACATTCAACTTAAGATATCAAGATTTCGTAATTTTCGACTTTTGTCGGTTTGGTTCGCCATTTAATTTCTACCACTTCTGGTCCAAATCAAGTCTCACAAATTTTACCCACTGATTATCAAGGTTTCTGGTCTAACATATATTTTTTACAGAAACTATAGCGTCCATTTACATATTTAAATAAGTTCGCGAAGGAACCGAACTCGGTTTTCAAAAACTTCCAGACCAGACTCAAAGATCAGATTATTCACAAAACTACGTACAGATCTGGAAAAAGTGTTGTAGCTCTTTTCAATACGCAACTTTTAAAAAAAAATTCGTTGTCTAACTCTCAGTAAAACTCAAGATATGACCACTTTAGTACACTAACTTTTCTGGGACAGAATCTGTCTTCTTACATATGTGTTACAAAAACGTATTTCAACCTTTTATTTGGACATAATAGTGTTAGATGAGCTATAAAACAAGTAAATAAACATCATGAAATCAGTTTTAGAGAGATAGTGTGGGTTTCCTCACAATGAGATGATGCAAGAAAGAAGGAAAGGATGATGGTGATGATCTTGTTCTTGAGCTTGCCTTCTTCTTGACTTCAATATGATGGATGATGGTGATTTATGGTGGATATTGGTGGTGGAAAAAGGCTGGAATTTCCAGAGATTTAAGTGAGAGAGAGAGTATAGTGAGAAGTTGAGAGAAAATGGTTAAGTGTTTGAATGACCAAATGGGGTTTGCATGAAGGATAAGTGGGTTGTCATGAAAGTGTGATGAGTGGTTTTTGCATGGTGTATCATTGGGGAAAAAGAAGGTGGCACATGGGGGAGGGGGTGCCGGCCAAGGGGGCCCCACAAGGGGTACTTTGGTCATTTTCTTGTTCCCAATTCATTTCGTTACGTTTTCCGTTCGTTTACCCGATTGTTTGGACGTTTATTTATACGTTAAACGTTTAATACACGCGTTTAAGTAACGGTTTAAATTCCGATATTTTCAATTGAAATATCTTATCTAGATACTTGATAACATTCATAAAAATGTTCCGTTAAGTTGTCGGTCTTGATATGCGCGTTCGTTATACGGAGGTTTAATCGCGTAACGTTTTAAATAGACGTTTTTACTGACGAATCATTATACGATGTTTTCAGTAATAATTTCATACAAAATAATATATTTTAAATTATAAAAATATATTTTGACTTTCGTTCGATTGTCGGGCGCGGAACGCGCGTTTTCGTTGCGTTTTCGTTACTTTATACGATATAATTAACGTGTTAAATATTATCACCATAATATTTGTAAGTTTTTGAGTTTATTAAATAATTTCATATTATTTAATATTTTGTTCATCAACGTCCGTATTTATACTGTGTCGGACTCCATCCGGTTGTTTCGCACAATTTCACCAAATTGCGTAAGCGTAATTTACAACTAATTACGTAAGCGTATATTCACAAAATATACAAATAGTTACAGGTAATTACAAGTATTTAGCCTAATACTAAACTAAACACACGTAATTAGGGTTTCTAGCAGGTTAATTAGTAACCCTAAATCGTCGATTGTCACACATGATTCCATGACGATTATGGATTATGTGATTATGTGATACGTGGGCATTGGACATACGTGATTTATTTAGAGGTCAACACTGGTTGGGCTTGGTTGCTATTGTTTGGCCGACGGGGTTCCTTGTACATATCGTTAATGGGAATCTATGTCGTGTGTGGGAATAGCAACAAGCTATCGGTTAACCGCTGTATTGGCCTGCAGTTGGGTTTTAAGTGTTGCTTGGCATGAGGGAGCCTCAAGGACCACCGATCCTCTTTGAAGCTGATTGTTTACGATGCTTTTGCTGTAAACAAGGTTATTATGTGTTTACGATTATTTGCTGTAAACATATTTGTTATGTTAAGTTAGACTGTTGATTGTTTATTCACTCAGTTAGCTTTATGCTATTCCCACCACTCTACTTCTTGCAGGTTATGATTTTGATATAACGGGCTGGGCAAGAAGCTTTGTTTGGGACATAATGTTTGACCACGCTTTATTATGATATTTGTTTTGGAATGAGTCCAAGTTGTATTTTGAATTATATAACACCCGATTTGATTTGCTAGGATTTGAAATAGTTTAACTTTCATGTATAATGTCTAGTGTAAATTATTAATGTATGTTGACCTACGCTTCCGAGTGTAAAAAAAAAAAAATGGTTCTGAATTATGGGGTGTTATACCTCGTAAGATACAGTATAAGATCATATAGGAACGTCTCATGACGATGGTTATGTCGGTATTGATGCATTTTAGAACACATTTGTTTGTCATGGATTCACTGCGTATTATCAGCAACTACATTTTATTTTAACAATACTACATTTTACATCTATGATATTTAAGTACATTTTAACAACATTACATTTTACGAGTAAGGTTCAGATGAGTACAACATTTTTTAGCGAGAATGGAGAAACCAACCAGAATATACCATTTGTCACTTTTTTCTCTTTCCTCCACATTTTTAAAAATTAAATATTTCTCAAACGGTAAGTCGAAAAATCATAAAAATTGCACCATAATAATCAGCGTTTTATTCTCTTCAATTAGAGATGTGACAAGGTATACTTTCGACGAACTTTTTTTTTCGTTTTTTGGTGGGTTTTGAAAACATCTAACACATGTGTTACTGTTGAGTAACACATGTGTTACCGTCGAGTAGTAGGTTTTTAAAAATAACTAACACATGTGTTACCGATGAAGTAACACATGTGTTACCGGCGAGTAACACATGTGTTACCGGCGAGTAACACATGTGTTACCGGCGAGTAACACATGTGTTACCGCGAGTAACACATGTGATACTAGCTACTAACACATGTGTTACTAATTTTGTACCATTTACAAAATCCAAAAAAAAAAAAAAAAACTTCGAAAGTATGCCTTGAGGGACGGCAAATCGAAGAGGATAAAACGCTGAAAAATATGGTACAATTTTCATGATTTTTCGACTTACCGTTTGTGAGATATTTGGTTTTAAAAAAACAAATGGGGAAATGGGTTATTGTGACACGTGGCGCATTATGAGTAGTTCCTCCGTTCTCATACAAAATTTTATTCTCATTTGAAGCTTACCCACATTTTACCTTTATAAATTTGTTTTAAAATACATCAAATCTAACATGCTCTATTTCTCATTTTCTCCTTATTTGAGATCTTTTTATGGTAACTTTAACGAATAAATAAATGTGTCACGTTTAGTATTTGTTTATGCTTTCTAGCCCCTAACAACCAAGATAATGTCTTTATTCGAGTATTGTGATATAATAAAATTTCCACTAACTGTAAGGTTTTTAGTTTGTGCATGTTTTGGTATCACGAAATGCGTTTTCAATGTTTGAGTGTTTGAGACAGAAAATGCAGTCCTTTTTGAATAATTACAATTTCTGGAATAAGACTTTTATTAATTTATTTTATCTTTATATTTATACATTAGATTATAAACCGCAAATTCGCGAGCTCTACGTCATAGTTATACTACAAATTATTATTATTATATATATTAAAAAGGTGTATGTAATGATATGTGAGTTTTTAATTTACAAATGATTGTATAAATTAATAAATTGTATCAATTGATAATTGTGATTTAAAAATAACGTTAGTTGTGATTTAGTAAGTGTTTGAATACATGGAAAATAGGTGGCATTAAATTAGGGATAATTAGGGGTAATTGGATAAAAAACAATGTCTAATGAGACTTATTGCATAGACAAATTAGGGAAATAAAATCAATAGTGATGGTGATTAATTAGGGAGGTTAAAGAATTAAAGGGATGAGATTAAATTTAGAGGGTTAATTTAATGATGTCTTCATATTTAACACTTTGTTATAGTAATAGATAATAGATAATAGATAATATAGATAATGAAAATAGATAATAGATATAAGTTCATTAAGATAGACCGTAAATTCATTAGGGAGTTGATAAATACAACTAAAAAAAAACGATTCTTACACCACATTGTACAGTAGTTGTTGCATATAGTACAAGTACTCATAGCATAATTTTGGTGTCTGAATCATTTTTTTTTTTTTGTTATATTTATTAGCTCCCGATTCATTAAGATAGACGTGTCACGCTTGTAGATTGTTGGACGTTTCTTCGATCTTTAAAATGCTTATATGTATAATACAACTGTCCAACTTGATTTAGGACCGACTTTGAGTTTTATAGGTTTTGAACAAAATTACATCCGTAATATGTAAATTAATTAAATTCTTTATGACACAGTCAACTTTGACACAATCGAACATATTTTCAATTATTTTGTTAAAACAATCTAATTTTTGTTTATCAAACTGATGTAAATCAATGTATATATATATTATATAGGTCTATAGGCTTCGGATGATCATTTTATATTCATATTTTATTAGAAAGACCCAAATATTTTTTTCATTGTCCATTAGAACTCGTTATAAATAAAACTAATTTTCTCTTTATAATAACACTTGGTTGTTTTGATCTTTCATCAGAATAGTTGATTTCAAATGAGAATGAAAATTTTGGTGAGAATTGAGGAATTTATTTCAACCGTTAATTTTCATCAAACTCCACTTTTTTAACATTCTTAATAATTAGATATCTCAAAAATGACTCATTGAAAATCATAAAAATTGCACCATAAAAATCATAATTTTCTTCTCTTCAATTAGACATGTCACATGGTACACTTTCGACCATTTTTTTTCGTTTTCTGATTGATTTTACAAATCGTATAATATACTATCACATGTGATAATCGTTGGTATCAAATGTGATAGTTGTTTTCAAACCGACCAACAAAATGAAAAAAAAGATCATCAAAAGTATATCATGTGAGATGTCTAATCGAAGAGAAATAAACGATGATTTTTTATGGTGCAATTGTTAAAATTTTCGACCGTATTTAATTTGAAATATTTAATGTTTAAAAATGTAAAGAAAATTAGAGTTTTGTTAAATGACCTTTGTACGGCTTAATGCTAGGGAAAGAAAACTATACATGTATGTATAGTTTTCTTTCCCTAGCATTAAGCCTATAAGCTATGGTTTAGCACTTTAGTATCATTTCTATTAATGAACTGCCGAACCCGAATTTTCTGATTGTTCTTAAAACATCACCAAAACTTAATATACTCATTTGAACATTACTTCATGAAAATGCGTACAAAACTAAAACTTCGTTAAGGTTAGAAAATTTTGATGAAGGGTTGAATGAGATACCTAACATAGTGTCTATGTATCTGTTTAAAATTGGCGAGGATATCAAATATTTCAGTATTGGCATCAAAAAGACCTGAAAATATCTAAAAATGTCAAAAAGACTATCATCATTAATTAAGTATAAACACGTTACGTATAACAATTTTTTCATGTATAGTTTTCTTTCCCTAGCATTAAGCCTATGGTTTAGCACTTTAGCATCATTTGTATTAATGAACTGCCGAACCCGATAATCACTCATCGTATCAATGCTGAAGTACAATATTCAAGTGGAAATAAATTCACATTACAATAGTTACTAAAATGCCAAATAAGCAATATAAGTAAAACATACAATATGTATAGACATTGAGTTTTAGATGTATTCCTTTCAAGATTTTATATGTTGGGTTTAAGCTTGGAAAATTGGTTGTTCCTATTATTGATCATTTGTTTGGCATTACTAAGAGAATATGGAGTGGTGAGACCGATTTCTTAATGTTCCGAGGAGAACACCAAATGTGAAAATTGAGGGAGTCGGGGAAATTTAGTTTTTTCAGTGTTCGGAGTATAAAATGTGTTTTTACCGTCCTAGGCCGGACGCTGACTTGGAATGCCGTTGTGGAGTGGTGAAATGCCATTAGACATAAGCTTCATCCTCCAACTTTAAAAATAAGCTCCAACTACAATTTTCAAACTTAAACTACATCTATCGGCTAGTTTGGTAAACACATGAAATACATTATTTAATTTGAATTGTAACCCTAACAACCCTTCACTTTTGATCCTTATTTAACGTCTAGTTATATTTAGATAATTTATTTATTAGTATGTGTATATATTTATCCATATCTATATATCGTTTATAATGTATGTCAATATGTTGAATCTTAATTCGTAAAAGCTATCAAAATTATTGATTTGCCCTCAAATACATCAACTATATATCTATTTCCTAATCAATGAAAAAAATCACAATAATTTATTCAAAAAATTAAGATTAGATTTACTCTATGTGATTATTGATTTTCTACTTTTAGTATTTAATTATTTTATGCATTTTCTCAAAAATCACGTAGTTAATCTTTATCTTTATCTTTAATCTTTATCTTTATCTTTTACCCTTATAAAAGGTTTACCATCTTTCCTTTGTACCTTACATATTTCAAGATCGAAAATTACACAATTGTCCATGCTATCAATGAAAATGACAATACTATCCATACATAATTTTGGAAAGAGAAGTATAATATTCAAAATATAATATAATGCAATATAATGTAGTCCGTATATAACTGATTGTAATTTTAGAAATAATTAAGTTTCACTGTTACCTTCTTCAAAAAACAATTTAATTACCTTCTTCAAAAACAAATTAATTTTCTTAGTTCTTACCACGTCATCCTTAATTCCTCACGTTGTAGAACCTAAAGTGGTACAAGCTATTTGATTTCTTAATCACGAACATGGTTGTCGGTCGAATAATATTTTTTTTTTTTTTTTTTTTTAGTTTTTGATTGCTTTCCGGTAGTGGTATTTTAATGTTTGTAGATGTATGTATGATTTTATATAAGAACTGATGGTATGTGTTTAATATTAATGTTCATTTAATGATTTGTGTCATTTAACATGTTATGAACATCAATATTAAGCACAAATCATCATTTTGTATTCATCTGATGATTAGTGTGTGACACCCGGTCAAAAAGTCAAGTTTCGCGCCAAATTTAAACTTCAAATACTTCTAAATAAATTGTTATTGACAAAAATAATATTTATTTACTCTGGTAAAATTTGATCATATTCCGTCTTTAATTAAAATGCAATTTTATTTAGTTGAAACAACGCAAAATAAAGTTATAGAACTTTGGTCCAAAAATATTTCGAAAACATTTCGAAACATATAAAAGGAATTATAAAGTCAAAATATTAAATTTATATTACGATCGGGTACAAAAACACGGGTATTTTGTACTGCAAATTGGGAGACAGCGTCCCACACTGAATCAACCAAAAAGGGGAAATACCCCTTTTTCCCTTCTCATTTTCACCAATCCACTCTCTCTCTTCCTCTCTTTTTTCTCTCTAACTCACCACCACACCACCGCCACCTTAATCCGCCAAATAACACCACCAAACGACGCCAAAACTCGAAGCTCATTTAGGGAAAAACGATCACCACGCAACGATCTACAATCCTACCTTTTGGGATTCTCCTCGCGCGGACTTGTAAGTTTCTGACAATTCTCGAAAACTCTCAAATCTTTGTTATTTTGCTTGTTTGTAGTTTGGATAAGCTTAAAATACTCAAATATGGGTTGGGTAAAAGAATCGGCCTCAACGGAGGCCGGAAAACTCGTTTTTAGCTTAAAATCCGGCGAACAGCGACGAGTATCGCAGAGACAATGAACAGTATGCGACTGTGACATCCGTCACCAAAAATGTAATTCGAAAATAATCCAACTCCCAAAAGCCCAAACCCAACTAAACCCAACACCTCTTGAACCCTAGACCTATAAATATACCCTTAAACCTAACCCTAAAACTTTTCTATCACAAAAACATACAAAATCCCGTCCCAAAAATTCCAGTCACGAAAATAGGTCGATTTGACCCATTTACGTTCGTTTTCAGCCTTCGGTCAAAACTACAAAGTTGTAGATCTCGAAGTTTTACCATAAGATCGCGAGTTTCGGCCTCTGAAACACTCTAGATTATTTTAAAAAAATTATTTCGTAAACTACTGCTGTTGGTGACGAATTTTCAGAAACTTTGGTAAGTTTTCGATCCTATAATTCTCGTATACGTTTGATCGATCCACGAAAACGAATTCTAAGGGTTATGCTCTCAATATTTACAGATTCTAAGGGTTATCATCGTGCGTTTTTCTCGTTGGTTGGTATAATTCTCTATCCGAATCTTCCATATAAACGTATGTGATAATTTCGTATTGTCGTTTATTTTTGGTTCGATTCCATTGTATTCCGGGTACATGAAATCATTAGGATAATATTAAAATCAGTGTATAAGTGGTAGAATCGAGAAATATGATTGTGTTTGCGGTTTGGATTGTTTATACGAATGATTAGGGTTGATTATCTATAAACCCTAATCTGATCAGATTTTTATTTCGGTTTGAGAAGCTTGTAACTTGTTCATTTCATGGTAATTTTGATGAAAAATGAGTCTAAACTTAAGTACTTTGAGTCTACTTTCAAATGGCGTCAGTTTCATGGATAAATGTGGAGAATAAGTTGGTCAAAATGATTTTACAAGTTTGTGTGTCAATTCTGAGTTTCTTGGTTCCAGATTTCGATTAAGTTGTAGATTTTTGAAACGTGCCTTAAACTAAGATTTAGGTCTTGAGATTTTTACTGGAGTGTCTTTAACGTGTTAAGTATTTTCTGTAAAAATATGATAATCATTTGAAACTTATAAATATTTTAAGTAAATTAAATATTTTGTGAAGTCAGAAAGAGTTAACGGTTTTGAGCAGATTATTTTGATGAATTTTTAAAAATAGTAAACTATTGAAATAAGTTCTGGAAAAATTACAGGATGTTCTTAACACCATGAAATGTCACTGGTAAAATTTGTAGAGTCAAATAATTTTATTAAGTCATGGTTTAAAATTCGTGAAGTGGTATGAAATTTCTGGACAGATTCTGAAATGCAAGATAGAGTAAAGTTACTGATATTTTGAATAAACGAGGATTAAATTTTGTAAAGCTACTTGAGGATTGGTTGTGAGGAAACCTAGTAAAGGTGATTTGGACTTGGGATACAATGGAAGGACATAGGTATGTCTAGGTTGTAACCCGTATACGTATATATTCGTTTGTAGATTGCGAGTTGTTTGGTGGATTCTTTTGAGAGAGATACTTACTTTGGTATTCAAGGTGACTTTTCGTGGCCCCGTTTTCATTTACATATTTTTACATTGGGGGAAAAGTATGCTCACATGTTTTACCAACTGTTTTATGCTGTGAACGTATTCATTTCTATTTTTGGACATATGCTTGAAATGTGTGACACTATGTGACTTATGTGCATTGATACTTGTTGCTTACATCCGTGCTGTACTTCCTTGTGGGGTATTTGCCGTACATTGAGATTTGGTTTCTTACATCCGTGCTTTACTTCCTTGTGGAGTATTTGCCGTACATTGGGATTGTTGATTACATTCGTGCTTTACTTCCTTGTGAGGTAATTGCCGTACATTGAGATATATTGGCTGCATTATTTCACATTTGTGTACATTTCTATATGCATTGTCCTAACTAACTTACTTTCGTCACAGCAAAATGTTTATTTTTCTGGTGTCTGGTTTCAAACCTACGAAACTCACCAACATTCGTGTTGACGTTTTTGAGCATATCTTTTCAGGTTATACTAGTGGACTTAAAGCAGCGGACAAGAGAACTTAGTGGACCTTTAGGGTTGCATTAAGAGTGATTCAAGACTTGTGGTACATTATTAAGGTTGTTTGTGAAGGCTTGTTTTGCCTTAACATTATAGTGTACGTTTGTTTGTAAGATGTCGAATTCATTGTTGAAATGTATGCATGACATGAACCGTTATTCATGTTATTGGCATCATGACACATTGGATATTGTATTTCATATAGAATTCTTTATAATGATGTGTTGTGATCCTATCACCGTTATACCCCGTTGTTTCCGCTTTAGACGGGGTGTGACAGATTGGTATCAGAGCCATTGTTTATAGAGATCTAGGTGGATTGGCCTAGACTATAAATAAGGAACCCACATATAGGACATGAGTTAAGAAGTTATGTGTGCATACAATTCTGTGAAGCTAGTTGTTGCTAGTGTCGATCATTCATCTTAACCATTTCAAGTAAGAAAGACGTTATAAGCGTTTCTTCAACATCTTATGACTCTTTATGTGGTTCGTCTACATGTTACTTTGGATTCTATAAATATCCGATCTCTTTACGCAAATTCAAAGTTTATTGTGATACAAAGACTTGGAAGATAAGTATGTGTATGAAAGAATGCTTTCACAATTACGGCTGCAGACGTAATTGACAAAGGTGTTCTGACGTATGTATGCTTATCCGACCATGTTTGCGTGTCTCATGTGCTATCTCCGTGTCGTCTTGTAATAAAATCCCAATTTCATTCGTTACCGAATCAATCAAATGGTTGTGAGTCTTGTGCATTTATGCCTTGACAAACTCCAAAGCATTTAACTATTCTAAACTCATATTAATTCGGAATTATAACAAGCATACTACTAAGACGCAATACACGTAAATTTTACTCGTGGAGAAGAAACACTCAGTGGTGGTCATACAAGTGATAGTGGTGATTGAACAGATGGTTGAACTGGAGAAATTTGTTGTATTGAAGGCAAGAACTCCAATGTTGTTGTGATCATTACACGACAGTGGTGGGCCTTTATATTCAAAGTTGTCATACAAGTTGGTAACAACATATTGAATCATGGTAGAGCTAACGACACCGAAGGAGAAAATGGAACTAATATTCGAGAATTCAAATGATGGAAGTGGTGATGGCGCGAAAAATAAATAAAATAAAATAAAATTAATAATAATAATAATAATAAAATATATAAATAAATAAATAAATAAATAAATAAATAGATAAATAAATAAAATATATAAATGCACTGTTTAAGAAGAAATATTCTTCCAATAACGAAATGAAGAAGTTAGTGAACAAGTTTTGGATTTTCTCTACGATGGGAGTTAACCATGCAACATATATCGGATAATTTTATGAGTTGGCAAGAATTATACCTTATCCCGTGGCACTTGAAGCTAACAAAATGGGGAAGTACATCAACAGATTTATTCTGGAAACTCGCGGGATGGTAGAAGGGACTAAGCCTCCTACTATCCAAGGCGCAATACTGATGGGTGGATTGTTAATCGATAAAACCGTTAAGGCTGGGAATGTAGAAACAATACCAAGAATGAGAGGGTATTCAAAAGGCTGGTAGATACTAACATATGAAGAGAGGGTTACGCTAGTTCACATCTTCTGTGAGTAAGGTGTGACCGCTATCATCACACAGCTGCATAAAGTGGCAACCAATCAACATGGTAGGAAAGCCATTGACCTGTTTTGGGTGAGGGACTTTGGAAATAATTTTATTAATGAGTGCACATAGAGACTAAAAAAGATTATATATGGGTGTACTTTAGTGCTAGAAGATTACTCTTTCAGCATTAACTTGTTGCCCTTCGGACTCGGGAGTTTTGGCAATTTTGGGAATGGATTAGTTGATGAAATTCAAGTGGAAATTGTATGTTTGAGAAAGTATTTCGTATACCACTTTAATGGTAGTGTAATACCTGAGATTTTCATAGAACACTTTAAAGACGAAATGAAACAACTCGTGAGCGTTAAGGCTAATAAGTTAAAATTTCAAAACATTCTATTATCAACGATTTCCTCGAGGTCTTCTCAAAAGATTTAGGAGGATTACTTCATTCTTTACTCGTAAAGTTTTGTATCGATCTTATTCTTGGAGCAACCCCAGTTGCAAAAGCTCCATATCGCTTAACACTATTTGAATGCAAGAATTATTTAATCCACTTTAAGATGCTCTAAGACAAAGGTTTTATTCGCCCTAGTCATTTCTCAATGGGAGCACCTGTCTTATTTGTCAAAAAGAAAGATAGTTCTTTTCATATGTGCATTGATTATCGTGAACTTAATTAACTTACGGTCAAGAATCGTTGTCCTCTTCCAAGGATATATGATTTGTTCGATCAACTTCAAGGTGTTCAGTGGTTTTCAAAAATCAATCTTTGTTCTGGTTATCATCAATTGATGGTACATGAATTAGATATACCAAATACTGCATTTAGGACTCATTATGGGTCTTTTGGATTTCTTGTTATGACTTTCGGTCCTACTAATGCGTCTATAGCATTCATATATTTAACGATCACGTATATAAACCGTATCTCGATGAATTTATCATACTTTTCATTTGCGACGTTCTAATTTATTAACTAACGAAGAGCATGAAGTTCCTTTAAGACTAATTCTAGAGTTACTTTCGAACGAAAGATCTATGCAATATATTCGAAAATCTTGATTTCAAGCTAGAGGATTGTTTTTCTCGGGCACTTTGTGAGCAAAGAAGTTATACTTAAGGATCATAACAAGAGAAAAACAGTAAAGGGATGGAAGATCCCACGGTCATCATTGGAGGTTCGTATAGCATTTAGGATTCACGGGCTATTATCGGCATTTTATCGAGAGTTTTTCAAAGACTCCTCAACTACTCACATATATATGTAAGAAGTTGTTGGGGTAAGAACTAAGAATAATCTTTTCAAACATTGAAGGATGCCTTGTGTAATGCATCAATTCGGACTCTTCCCGATGGATCGTAGGATTTCGTTGTGTATTGTGATGCATCCGACCGAGGTCTAAGTTGTGTATTAGTTAAATGGGAGAGGTAGTCGAATTCGTCTCTCAACAACTTAAGGTACATGAAAATTACTATACTACCCACGAATTGGAACTTGGAGCGGTGGTGTTCGTACATATGTGTTGAAGACACTACTTGTATGACATAAAGAATTTTGTTTATACCGATCATAGGAGCTTTTAACACATTGGTTTGTTGGTTGTTCTAAAGAAGTTGAACATGAGGCAAATGAGGTAGCGCGAATTGTTTAGCGGTTACGATTGTGAAATTCAATACCACCCGGGGAGGATGGATGAGGTGGCAGCTGTTTTTGAATAGGAAGGAAAGAGTAAGCCAAGGTGAGTGCGAGTCAAAGTATGACGATACACTCTGGCATTAAGGGTAAGAGGTTCAAAGCACAAGATGAAGCGTTAAGGGATACTCGTATACAAGATGAAGGGTTGCGCGGGTTAGATAAACATTGGAACACAAAGTGGAGGAGATATTACATCTTGTGAGAAGATCATGGATTTCTTTTTCTAGGTGGTCTATGGACACTAGTAATTGATAGAATGACTAAGTCATCTCACTTCTTAGCTATCTGCGAGGACTAAACGGTGGAGACATTGGCGAGGTTGTATATTAACAACGAAGTAGCAAGGCGTGGAGTATTTGTATCAATTATATTTGATTTTGATGGTTATTTTACTTCACAATTTTGGCAAATGTTTCAGAAAGCTTTGGGAACACGTTTTGATATGAGGATGGTTTATCATTCTCGAACTAATGGACGGAGTGAGCGAACTATTCAAACATTTAAGAATATCCTTAGAGTGTGTTATCGATTTTGGTAGCAGTTGGGATACCCACTTACCATTAGACGAGTTATCATACAGCATAGTTATCATTCTAGTATTCAATGCGCTAATTATATCAAGCACTTCAGGAATGTAGGAGTCATTCATGGTAGTGTGGGCAGAAGTTGGATTAGAATCAGTTGATTTGATTGAAATAGTTCATGAAGCTATTGACAAGATCATTCAAATCAAGGAGAGGTTGGAAACAGTACGAGACAGGCAAGAGAGTTACGCAAATAAATGTCGAAAGCAGTTAGAATTTTATGATAGAGATCATATATTGCTTAAATTATTGCTTTGGAAAAATACCATATATTTTGGGAAGAAGGGGAAAATTTATACATAGGTTTGTTAGATCGCTCTAAATTGTTGAGCGTGTATAACATATCGATTGAAAGTTGTCACAAGAGTGAAGTGCGGCTTACGAACTATTTCATGTGTCAATTCTATGAAAGTGTTGGCCGATAAGGTCTTACACATGTTTCTAGGAGGAGTTTAAAGGGAACCACAAATAACGATGTGTAGAGAAAACTGGTAGGAACCATGGATTGAGAGGTCAACATGTTGGAGCACATGTAATTTTAATTATCAAGGTCCGATAGAACGTTGACCTGAGTATACTTGCAAATGAAAATATCAAGCCAAGCTTATATATATGCACTTATTCAGTGATCGTGGTGACAATACTGCTCCGATTGAATTTCGGGACGAAATTCCTTAAACGGGGGGATACTGTGACATCCGTCACCAAAAATGTAATTCGAAAATAATCCAACTCCCAAAAGCCCAAACCCAACTAAACCCAACACCTCTTGAACCCTAGACCTATAAATATACCCTTAAACCTAACCCTAAAATTTTTCTATCACAAAAACATACAAAATCCCGTCCCAAAAATTCCAGTCACGAACATAGGTCGATTTGACCCATTTACGTTCGTTTTTAGCCTTCGGTCAAAACTACAAAGTTGTAGATCTCGAAGTTTTATCATAAGAGCGCGAGTTTCGGCCTCTGAAACACTCTAGATTATTTTAAAAAAATTATTTCATAAACTGCTGCTGTTGGTGACGAATTTTCAGAAACTTTGGTAAGTTTTCGATCCTATAATTCTCGTATACGTTTGATCGATCCACGAAAACGAATTCTAAGGGTTATGCTCTCAATATTTATAGATTCTAAGGGTTATCATCGTGCGTTTTTCTCGTTGGTTGGTATAATTCTCTATCCGAATCTTCCATATAAACGTATGTGATAATTTCGTATTGTCGTTTATTTTTGGTTCGATTCCATTGTATTCCGGGTACATGAAATCATTAGGATAATATTAAAATCAGTGTATAAGTGGTAGAATCGAGAAATATGATTGTGTTTGCGGTTTGGATTGTTTATACGAATGATTAGGGTTGATTATCTATAAACCCTAATCTGATCAGATTTTTATTTCGGTTTGAGAAGCTTGTAACTTGTTCATTTCATGGTAATTTTTGATGAAAAATGAGTCTAAACTTAAGTACTTTGAGTCTACTTTCAAATGGCGTCAGTTTCATGGATAAATGTGGAGAATAAGTTGGTCAAAATGATTTTACAAGTTTGTGTGTCAATTCTGAGTTTCTTGGTTCCAGATTTCGATTAAGTTGTAGATTTTTGAAACGTGCCTTAAACTAAGATTTAGGTCTTGAGATTTTTACTGGAGTGTCTTTAACGTGTTAAGTATTTTCTGTAAAAATATGATAATCATTTGAAACCTATAAGTATTTTAAGTAAATTAAAACTTTTGTGAAGTCAGAAAGAGTTAACGGTTTTGAGCAGATTATTTTGATGAATTTTTAAAAATAGTAAACTATTGAAATAAGTTCTGGAAAAATTACAGGATGTTCTTAACACCATGAAATGTCAATGGTTAAATTTTTAGAGTCAAATAATTTTATTAAGTCATGGTTTAAAATTCGTGAAGTGGTATGAAATTTCTGGACAGATTCTGAAATGCAAGATAGAGTAAAGTTACTGATATTTTGAATAAACGAGGATTAAATTTTGTAAAGCTACTTGAGGATTGGTTGTGAGGAAACCTAGTAAAGGTGATTTGGACTTGGGATACAATGGAAGGACATAGGTATGTCTAGGTTGTAACCCGTATACGTATATATTCGTTTGTAGATTGCGAGTTGTTTGGTGGATTCTTTTGAGAGAGATACTTACTTTGGTATTCAAGGTGACTTTTCGTGGCCCCGTTTTCATTTACATACTTTTACATTGGGGGAAAAGTATGCTCACATGTTTTACCAACTGATTTATGCTGTGAACGTATTCATTTCTATTTTTGGACATATGCTTGAAATGTGTGACACTATGTGACTTATGTGCATTGATACTTGTTGCTTACATCCGTGCTGTACTTCCTTGTGGGGTATTTGCCGTACATTGAGATTTGGTTTCTTACATCCGTGCTTTACTTCCTTGTGGAGTATTTGCCGTACATTGGGATTGTTGATTACATTCGTGCTTTACTTCCTTGTGAGGTAATTGCCGTACATTGAGATATATTGGCTGCATTATTTCACATTTGTGTACATTTCTATATGCATTGTCCTAACTAACTTACTTTCGTCACAGCAAAATGTTTATTTTTCTGGTGTCTGGTTTCAAACCTACGAAACTCACCAACATTCGTGTTGACGTTTTTGAGCATATCTTTTCAGGTTATACTAGTGGACTTAAAGCAGCGGACAAGAGAACTTAGTGGACCTTTAGGGTTGCATTAAGAGTGATTCAAGACTTGTGGTACATTATTAAGGTTGTTTGTGAAGGCTTGTTTTGCCTTAACATTATAGTGTACGTTTGTTTGTAAGATGTCGAATTCATTGTTGAAATGTATGCATGACATGAACCGTTATTCATGTTATTGGCATCATGACACATTGGATATTGTATTTCATATAGAATTCTTTATAATGATGTGTTGTGATCCTATCACCGTTATACCCCGTTGTTTCCGCTTTAGACGGGGTGTGACAGATTGGTATCAGAGCCATTGTTTATAGAGATCTAGGTGGATTGGCCTAGACTATAAATAAGGAACCCACATATAGGACATGAGTTAAGAAGTTATGTGTGCATACAATTCTGTGAAGCTAGTTGTTGCTAGTGTCGATCATTCATCTTAACCATTTCAAGTAAGAAAGACGTTATAAGCGTTTCTTCAACATCTTATGACTCTTTATGTGGTTCGTCTACATGTTACTTTGGATTCTATAAATATCCGATCTCTTTACGCAAATTCAAAGTTTATTGTGATACAAAGACTTGGAAGATAAGTATGTGTATGAAAGAATGCTTTCACAATTACGGCTGCAGACGTAATTGACAAAGGTGTTCTGACGTATGTATGCTTATCCGACCATGTTTGCGTGTCTCATGTGCTATCTCCGTGTCGTCTTGTAATAAAATCCCAATTTCATTCGTTACCGAATCAATCAAATGGTTGTGAGTCTTGTGCATTTATGCCTTGACAAACTCCAAAGCATTTAACTATTCTAAACTCATATTAATTCGGAATTATAACAAGCATACTACTAAGACGCAATACACGTAAATTTTACTCGTGGAGAAGAAACACTCAGTGGTGGTCATACAAGTGATAGTGGTGATTGAACAGATGGTTGAACTGGAGAAATTTGTTGTATTGAAGGCAAGAACTCCAATGTTGTTGTGATCATTACACGAGTGGTGGGCCTTTATATTCAAAGTTGTCATACAAGTTGGTAACAACATATTGAATCATGGTAGAGCTAACGACACCGAAGGAGAAAATGGAACTAATATTCGAGAATTCAAATGATGGAAGTGGTGATGGCGCGAAAAATAAATAAAATAAAATAAAATTAATAATAATAATAATAATAAAATATATAAATAAATAAATAAATAAATAAATAAATAGATAAATAAATAAAATATATAAATGCACTGTTTAAGAAGAAATATTCTTCCAATAACGAAATGAAGAAGTTAGTGAACAAGTTTTGGATTTTCTCTACGATGGGAGTTAACCATGCAACATATATCGGATAATTTTATGAGTTGGCAAGAATTATACCTTATCCCGTGGCACTTGAAGCTAACAAAATGGGGAAGTACATCAACAGATTTATTCTGGAAACTCGCGGGATGGTAGAAGGGACTAAGCCTCCTACTATCCAAGGCACAATACTGATGGGTGGATTGTTAATCGATAAAACCGTTAAGGCTGGGAATGTAGAAACAATACCAAGAATGAGAGGGTATTCAAAAGGCTGGTAGATACTAACATATGAAGAGAGGGTTACGCTAGTTCACATCTTCTGTGAGTAAGGTGTGACCGCTATCATCACACAGCTGCATAAAGTGGCAACCAATCAACATGGTAGGAAAGCCATTGACCTGTTTTGGGTGAGGGACTTTGGAAATAATTTTATTAATGAGTGCACATAGAGACTAAAAAAGATTATATATGGGTGTACTTTAGTGCTAGAAGATTACTCTTTCAGCATTAACTTGTTGCCCTTCGGACTCGGGAGTTTTGGCAATTTTGGGAATGGATTAGTTGACGAAATTCAAGTGGAAATTGTATGTTTGAGAAAGTATTTCGTATACCACTTTAATGGTAGTGTAATACCTGAGATTTTCATAGAACACTTTAAAGACGAAATGAAACAACTCGTGAGCGTTAAGGCTAATAAGTTAAAATTTCAAAACATTCTATTATCAACGATTTCCTCGAGGTCTTCTCAAAAGATTTAGGAGGATTACTTCATTCTTTACTCGTAAAGTTTTGTATCGATCTTATTCTTGGAGCAACCCCAGTTGCAAAAGCTCCATATCGCTTAACACTATTTGAATGCAAGAATTATTTAATCCACTTTAAGATGCTCTAAGACAAAGGTTTTATTCGCCCTAGTCATTTCTCAATGGGAGCACCTGTCTTATTTGTCAAAAAGAAAGATAGTTCTTTTCATATGTGCATTGATTATCGTGAACTTAATTAACTTACGGTCAAGAATCGTTGTCCTCTTCCAAGGATATATGATTTGTTCGATCAACTTCAAGGTGTTCAGTGGTTTTCAAAAATCAATCTTTGTTCTGGTTATCATCAATTGATGGTACATGAATTAGATATACCAAATACTGCATTTAGGACTCATTATGGGTCTTTTGGATTTCTTGTTATGACTTTCGGTCCTACTAATGCGTCTATAGCATTCATATATTTAACGATCATGTATATAAACCGTATCTCGATGAATTTATCATACTTTTCATTTGCGACGTTCTAATTTATTAACTAACGAAGAGCATGAAGTTCCTTTAAGACTAATTCTAGAGTTACTTTCGAACGAAAGATCTATGCAATATATTCGAAAATCTTGATTTCAAGCTAGAGGATTGTTTTTCTCGGGCACTTTGTGAGCAAAGAAGTTATACTTAAGGATCATAACAAGAGAAAAACAGTAAAGGGATGGAAGATCCCACGGTCATCATTGGAGGTTCGTATAGCATTTAGGATTCACGGGCTATTATCGGCATTTTATCGAGAGTTTTTCAAAGACTCCTCAACTACTCACATATATATGTAAGAAGTTGTTGGGGTAAGAACTAAGAATAATCTTTTCAAACATTGAAGGATGCCTTGTGTAATGCATCAATTCGGACTCTTCCCGATGGATCGTAGGATTTCGTTGTGTATTGTGATGCATCCGACCGAGGTCTAAGTTGTGTATTAGTTAAATGGGAGAGGTAGTCGAATTCGTCTCTCAACAACTTAAGGTACATGAAAATTACTATACTACCCACGAATTGGAACTTGGAGCGGTGGTGTTCGTACATATGTGTTGAAGACACTACTTGTATGACGTAAAGAATTTTGTTTATACCGATCATAGGAGCTTTTAACACATTGGTTTGTTGGTTGTTCTAAAGAAGTTGAACATGAGGCAAATGAGGTAGCGCGAATTGTTTAGCGGTTACGATTGTGAAATTCAATACCACCCGGGGAGGATGGATGAGGTGGCAGCTGTTTTTGAATAGGAAGGAAAGAGTAAGCCAAGGTGAGTGCGAGTCAAAGTATGACGATACACTCTGGCATTAAGGGTAAGAGGTTCAAAGCACAAGATGAAGCGTTAAGGGATACTCGTATACAAGATGAAGGGTTGCGCGGGTTAGATAAACATTGGAACACAAAGTGGAGGAGATATTACATCTTGTGAGAAGATCATGGATTTCTTTTTCTAGGTGGTCTATGGACACTAGTAATTGATAGAATGACTAAGTCATCTCACTTCTTAGCTATCTGCGAGGACTAAACGGTGGAGACATTGGCGAGGTTGTATATTAACAACGAAGTAGCAAGGCGTGGAGTATTTGTATCAATTATATTTGATTTTGATGGTTATTTTACTTCACAATTTTGGCAAATGTTTCAGAAAGCTTTGGGAACACGTTTTGATATGAGGATGGTTTATCATTCTCGAACTAATGGACGGAGTGAGTGAACTATTCAAACATTTAAGAATATCCTTAGAGTGTGTTATCGATTTTGGTAGCAGTTGGGATACCCACTTACCATTAGACGAGTTATCATACAGCATAGTTATCATTCTAGTATTCAATGCGTTAATTATATCAAGCACTTCAGGAATGTAGGAGTCATTCATGGTAGTGTGGGCAGAAGTTGGATTAGAATCAGTTGATTTGATTGAAATAGTTCATGAAGCTATTGACAAGATCATTCAAATCAAGGAGAGGTTGGAAACAGTACGAGACAGGCAAGAGAGTTACGCAAATAAATGTCGAAAGCAGTTAGAATTTTATGATAGAGATCATATATTGCTTAAATTATTGCTTTGGAAAAATACCATATATTTTGGGAAGAAGGGGAAAATTTATACATAGGTTTGTTAGATCGCTCTAAATTGTTGAGCGTGTATAACATATCGATTGAAAGTTGTCACAAGAGTGAAGTGCGGCTTACGAACTATTTCATGTGTCAATTCTATGAAAGTGTTGGCCGATAAGGTCTTACACATGTTTCTAGGAGGAGTTTAAAGGGAACCACAAATAACGATGTGTAGAGAAAACTGGTAGGAACCATGGATTGAGAGGTCAACATGTTGGAGCACATGTAATTTTAATTATCAAGGTCCGATAGAACGTTGACCTGAGTATACTTGCAAATGAAAATATCAAGCCAAGCTTATATATATGCACTTATTCAGTGATCGTGGTGACAATACTGCTCCGATTGAATTTCGGGACGAAATTCCTTAAACGGGGGGATACTGTGACATCCGTCACCAAAAATGTAATTCGAAAATAATCCAACTCCCAAAAGCCCAAACCCAACTAAACCCAACACCTCTTGAACCCTAGACCTATAAATATACCCTTAAACCTAACCCTAAAACTTTTCTATCACAAAAACATACAAAATCCCGTCCCAAAAATTCCAGTCACGAACATAGGTCGATTTGACCCATTTACGTTCGTTTTCAGCCTTCGGTCAAAACTACAAAGTTGTAGATCTCGAAGTTTTACCATAAGATCGCGAGTTTCGGCCTCTGAAACACTCTAGATTATTTTAAAAAAATTATTTCGTAAACTGCTGCTGTTGGTGACGAATTTTCAGAAACTTTGGTAACTTTTCGATCCTATAATTCTCGTATACGTTTGATCGATCCACGAAAACGAATTCTAAGGGTTATGCTCTCAATATTTACATATTCTAAGGGTTATCATCGTGCGTTTTTCTCGTTGGTTGGTATAATTCTCTATCCGAATCTTCCATATAAACGTATGTGATAATTTCGTATTGTCGTTTATTTTTGGTTCGATTCCATTGTATTCCGGGTACATGAAATCATTAGGATAATATTAAAATCAGTGTATAAGTGGTAGAATCGAGAAATATGATTGTGTTTGCGGTTTGGATTGTTTATACGAATGATTAGGGTTGATTATCTATAAACCCTAATCTGATCAGATTTTTATTTCGGTTTGAGAAGCTTGTAACTTGTTCATTTCATGGTAATTTTTGATGAAAAATGAGTCTAAACTTAAGTACTTTGAGTCTACTTTCAAATGGCGTCAGTTTCATGGATAAATGTGGAGAATAAGTTGGTCAAAATGATTTTACAAGTTTGTGTGTCAATTCTGAGTTTCTTGGTTCCAGATTTCGATTAAGTTGTAGATTTTTGAAACGTGCCTTAAACTAAGATTTAGGTCTTGAGATTTTTACTGGAGTGTCTTTAACGTGTTAAGTATTTTCTGTAAAAATATGATAATCATTTGAAACCTATAAGTATTTTAAGTAAATTAAAACTTTTGTGAAGTCAGAAAGAGTTAACTGTTTTGAGCAGATTATTTTGATGAATTTTTAAAAATAGTAAACTATTGAAATAAGTTCTGGAAAAATTACAGGATGTTCTTAACACCATGAAATGTCACTGGTAAAATTTGTAGAGTCAAATAATTTTATTAAGTCATGGTTTAAAATTCGTGAAGTGGTATGAAATTTCTGGACAGATTCTGAAATGCAAGATAGAGTAAAGTTACTGATATTTTGAATAAACGAGGATTAAATTTTGTAAAGCTACTTGAGGATTGGTTGTGAGGAAACCTAGTAAAGGTGATTTGGACTTGGGATACAATGGAAGGACATAGGTATGTCTAGGTTGTAACCCGTATACGTATATATTCGTTTGTAGATTGCGAGTTGTTTGGTGGATTCTTTTGAGAGAGATACTTACTTTGGTATTCAAGGTGACTTTTCGTGGCCCCGTTTTCATTTACATATTTTTACATTGGGGGAAAAGTATGCTCACATGTTTTACCAACTGTTTTATGCTGTGAACGTATTCATTTCTATTTTTGGACATATGCTTGAAATGTGTGACACTATGTGACTTATGTGCATTGATACTTGTTGCTTACATCCGTGCTGTACTTCCTTGTGGGGTATTTGCCGTACATTGAGATTTGGTTTCTTACATCCGTGCTTTACTTCCTTGTAGAGTATTTGCCGTACATTGGGATTGTTGATTACATTCGTGCTTTACTTCCTTGTGAGGTAATTGCCGTACATTGAGATATATTGGCTGCATTATTTCACATTTGTGTACATTTCTATATGCATTGTCCTAACTAACTTACTTTCGTCACAGCAAAATGTTTATTTTTCTGGTGTCTGGTTTCAAACCTACGAAACTCACCAACATTCGTGTTGACGTTTTTGAGCATATCTTTTCAGGTTATACTAGTGGACTTAAAGCAGCGGACAAGAGAACTTAGTGGACCTTTAGGGTTGCATTAAGAGTGATTCAAGACTTGTGGTACATTATTAAGGTTGTTTGTGAAGGCTTGTTTTGCCTTAACATTATAGTGTACGTTTGTTTGTAAGATGTCGAATTCATTGTTGAAATGTATGCATGACATGAACCGTTATTCATGTTATTGGCATCATGACACATTGGATATTGTATTTCATATAGAATTCTTTATAATGATGTGTTGTGATCCTATCACCGTTATACCCCGTTGTTTCCGCTTTAGACGGGGTGTGACAGCGACACTCCCTTAAATGTCGCAAACAAGTGCCGGAAAAGTCTCAAGTGTCGCAATTTCCATATACGACACTTCAAAGCGACACTTCACAGAAGTGACGCCAATCCTTGTAACGGTACACCAGCGACACTTGCTTAAGTGTCGCCGAAATCAAAAATCAGGAACCTGCGACACTTGTTGAAGTGTCGCCTATAATCAATTTACAATTAATGCTATACTGACTTCTAGCGACACTAACTAAGTGTCGCCAGATTACCGAACTTTTTGGAACCAGCGACACTATCCCAGTGTCGCCAACTAAAACTAAGTGTCGCCATAGCGACACTAGCAAAGTGTCGCTAAAAACAGAAAACAATGTTTACAACTCATTTTTCACTAAGTGTCGAGACTCAAATTTTACTACCTAATTTTACTCCGAAATGGAATTTCGGAGTGTTTTCACTACAACAACATAGTAGGAATAAAAATTTTCCAAGCTGACTTGGCAGCTCGACCCCAACCAGGGGCTCTGCCCCTTGGACCCTGTAACAACTCGCAAATTTAAACGCGATTAATTATATTAATCACTTGCATTATTAGGCTAATTCCCTACTTGAGTGAATTCACAACACATTTTAGAGGTAAGTCTAGCATAGCCCAACTAGTTAGTACGCGCAGTATTACGTATTCGTAATTAGTTGTAATTACGTACAGAACAATTTGAAAACAAACGCGACAAAAACGTACGACTGTTGGTGAACAAAATTATTTAATAAAATGAAATTATTAAATAACGTAGTAACTAATAAATATTTTGTCAAAAATATTTACCAATTTATTTTATAACGTAAAACGTCAAAACGTATAATTAAAATAAAACAAAGTAAAAATTTTATAACTTAATTCAATTTGGTTTATAAAAGATCCTAATTAAAAATTATAAAGTAAGATGTAATTAAAATGTATTAATTTAAAATATTGTAACATTTAACGATCGGGCAAACAAACACGGGACTAAAACACGGAGGCAGAAAATGGGGACAAAACCCCACTCCCACCTCCACCTTTTCTCATTCTCCATCTTTCTCTTCTCTTTCATCACTCTCTTTTCTCTCTAAACTCACCACCAAAAATCACACCAAAACAACAAAAATTACTACAAAAACGCACCGAATCATATAGCTTCTTTGGAATAAAGTGACCACGAGACCCCGATCTACATTTCCATCTTTTCGGATTTCAAATCCGACACCCGTAAGTTTCCGACAAATCCCGCAAATCTTTAGATTTCAAAGTTATAATTGCTATTTCTTGTTTAACATACTTAGAATAACATGTTTTAGTGTTTTATACAACCGAAAATGTCCAAAATCGACCAAAAACTCGTGATTTTCAAGCTGTTCGTCGAACAGCTGATAGTGTCGCATAGGACCGAAAACAGTATAGCGACACTACCCTAGTGACGCTACTAGTGACGCCTTAAACCGTAGTATACCGACACTTCTTAAGTGTCGCACCTAGTGCCGTATGAAATCCAAAATATACCGTCACTTGCTAAGTGACGCACCTAAACCGACACTTCATAAGTGACGCATAACAACCTGATCACCACGTATACCGACACTAGCCTAGTGTCGCATAGCCACAACAAGTGACGCCCTAAGTGTCGCATAAAACAGAAATATTCCAAACTATTTTTCCACTAAGTGTCGAACTTAACCGGCAACGAATACTCACATATTATACGATACACGAACTATACAAACAATTCAAACATACTTGTTTTATCGAAATGTTGATTTCAAACTTTCACCAACGAGTCGTATACATTTTCACAAACAACGAAATACAAACATAAACATCAAACAAACGATTTGGACGTGACTTGGTTGTACAAACACTAGCATGGATGATTAGTTTAGACATCCACATACTTATTAAATCTCGTACGTTTAGGACGTTAGGAGATTTCAGACTGTACTTGGGCTTAGGTTTGCTAGCACTCGCACAACTACTTAAACTCAACAGGTGAGTTCACAGCCCCTACTTTTACTGATTTAACTGCTTTTGAACAGGGGTGGAAAACATAGTCAACTATTTTACTTATTGCCATAAACTGCTTTTACTTATATGATTGTTTATCAAACTTGTTTACTCGAACTATTAGAGTACTTTGAACTATTTAACTGTTGAACAAACTGGTGTTTGCGAATTAACATTTACATATTGACACACTGAACTAATGGGATAAATTATCGACAAACTGTTTTAACTAGACTGGAGAACGACCGGTAAACTGTTTTGCAAACGACTGTAAACTATTTTGGTATCTTACCGGAGAACGACCGGTACATTTGGTAACTTGTCGGAGAACGACCGACACAAACATAACTTTTAAACTTGTTTGGTATACCGGAGAACGACCGGTACTTTTGTGTAAAACGCTGGAGAACGACCAGCCACGTATTTTAGTGCCAGAGAACTACTGGCCAAGGGACGGGAGAACGACCCGTGCGTCTTGGATGGGAGAACGACCCATGCGTTTGTTGGACGGGAGAACGACCCGTGCGTTACTAGACTGGAGAACGACCGGTAAACTGTTTTTGTTGAACGGGAGAACGACCCGTGCGTATTTGACCGGAGAACGACCGGTACTGTGTATTTGTAACTCGCTGGAGAACGACCAGCACGTGTTTTAACTTGAACTTTGGGCGAACAACCCACAAAACTGGTATTTGGATAACATTCTACAAAACTTATACTCGACTATTATGGCAATACTATTTGTGAACGTATTTGAATAACAACTGTGTTACAAACTTGATTCAACTTGTGTAAACATAAAACCTGTGAATTCACTCAACCTAGTTGTTGACTTTTACTATGTTTTTAAGGGAATTAGCTGCGCATATAAGAATCGCCAACACACATGGAGAACTAGGCGACCCTTGAAGTTAGGATGCCAACTTTTTGGAAACACATGGATTTCTTTAGTATAACTGAAATGCTTTAGTCATATTTCAGAAATCTACTTTTGTAAACTTATTACTTTTAACTTATACGATTCGAGGAATCGTAAACTTTGTAATTAATAACTTTTGGCATCTTATTATATATTGTTCTGTTGTAATCATAAGCTCTGATACGTATGCATGCTTTATTATTGTGACACCCCAGTATTTAAACTAAAACGCTTCCGCTAAACGAATTTTGGGGGTGTTACAGATTGGTATCAGAGCCAATGGTTATAGCGAACTAGGAAACTTTAGGTGACTTAGAAACCTAGAGACCTAGACTATAGCCTTGGCTAGAACGTACATGCATACATACATTTGCATACATCTAAACTATCGTTACGATACCTCGATACGCGTGAACTGTTCACCACATCCGACTCGTTCATTGTACTCTAATCTCATATGAACCTGATCGTGATTAAACGGTTGATGAAAAGAAGTATGTATTTGGCATCATATAATGACGCCTGGCCAACGTGATTATATCATACTAAGTACATATGGGTGTTTCATAGTCGTAAGATACGTGATGGGGATTCAACAAATTTTGCTTGATACTCGAAAACTTGAAATATGTGAAACTTTATTCCTCACATATTTTTCATTGGCATTGACTTCTGCATCTTTACATCGCAGAACGTCAGCATGCCGCCTAAACAAAGAAAGACTCGAAACAGTCGACGAAATTCTCCACCTGTACCTCCAGAAACAACCGAACAAATCATCGAACGCCGCGTGGCTGAGGCTATTGCTCAGTACGAGGCTAGCAGAAATCGTGAAAACCCAACCAACAACAGTGGAGCTACCCCCGTCAACAGCGAAACTCCAACTAATACCCAGCAGGGGTGTTCCTACAAAACCATCCAATCTTGTAAACCCAGCACCTTCACCGGGACCGAAGGGGCCATTGGCCTGGTCCACTGGATTGAAAAGATGGAATCAGTCATTGACATCAGCGACTGCGCCACCGATAAAATCGTGAAATACGCCACCTGCACTTTAGCCGACAAAGCGCTAACCTGGTGGAACGCTCAAGTCCAGATTATGGGACGCCCAGCTGCGCATTCCATGACCTGGGTAACTCTGAAGCAGATGATGATGGAGGAATTTTGCCCTCCCAACGAGATGCAGAAACTCGAAACCGAGTTTTGGAACATTCAAATGATCGGAGCTGACATTTCCGGTTACACAACTAGATTTCAGGAGCTTGCACGTCTGGTGCCTCATATGGTAACCCCCGAGAGCAAACGCATTGAGCGTTACAACAGGGGTTTGGCACCACAAATCCGAGGCATGGTTATGTCCTCCAAACCCGCCACTTTTAGGAGCGCAGTGGATCTGGCTCACAGCTTAACCGACGACGCGGTCGAGATTGGAACCCTGAAAGCTATCACAGGGAAAACTGAACTTACCCGTACTGATGCGGGCGACTCTGGAACCCACAAACGTAAATGGAACAGCGATGGTAACGACCGTCAGATTCAACAAAACAGAAACCCGGGAAACACCCGAGCTTTTGCCGCAATCACCAACTCTGGACCCAAAACCTATCTTGGCAACAAACCAAAATGCGACAAGTGCGGGATGCATCATAATGGCAACTGTGCTTTCTGCCAAGATTGCAAAAACTGGGGTCATTTGGCCCAAAACTGTAAAACCAACCCTCCTCCTCGATCAAACGCCTGTTACGAGTGCGGTGAATCTGGACACTTTCGAAATCAATGTCCAAAACTGAACAACAACCAGGACAACACCGGGAACAACAATCAGAACAACAACCGCGCCGTTAACAAAGGTTACACCCCAAGCCGCGCATACATTCTTCGTGCACCGGAAACTGTTGCAGACTATGGCAAGCACGGTATGTCTTACCAACTATTGCTACGATTTAACGTTTCTTTCATTCGAATGTCAATTCAAACGTACCACTTGGTAAACGCTGACCACGAAACGAACTTGAACTATCAAACTATACCACGAGTATACTAAACAGTTAAAACTATATTGGCAAACATAGGTCGCCACGTAAACTATTACTATTGTTAACGACATGATTCATCGGAGAACATGCGCCGTGGGCGATCCGACTTGATTTAAATCTCGGGACGAGATTTCTCTAACATGGGGAGAATGTAACAACTCGCAAATTTAAACGCGATTAATTATATTAATCACTTGCATTATTAGGCTAATTCCCTACTTGAGTGAATTCACAACACATTTTAGAGGTAAGTCTAGCATAGCCCAACTAGTTAGTACGCGCAGTATTACGTATTCGTAATTAGTTGTAATTACGTACAGAACAATTTGAAAACAAACGCGACAAAAACGTACGACCGTTGGTGAACAAAATTATTTAATAAAACGAAATTATTAAATAACGTAGTAACTAATAAATATTTTGTCAAAAATATTTACCAATTTATTTTATAACGTAAAACGTCAAAACGTATAATTAAAATAAAACAAAGTAAAAATTTTATAACTTAATTCAATTTGGTTTATAAAAGATCCTAATTAAAAATTATAAAGTAAGATGTAATTAAAATGTATTAATTTAAAATATTGTAACATTTAACGATCGGGCAAACAAACACGGGACTAAAACACGGAGGCAGAAAATGGGGACAAAACCCCACTCCCACCTCCACCTTTTCTCATTCTCCATCTTTCTCTTCTCTTTCATCACTCTCTTTTCTCTCTAAACTCACCACCAAAAATCACACCAAAACAACAAAAACTACTACAAAAACGCACCGAATCATATAGCTTCTTTGGAATAAAGTGACCACGAGACCCCGATCTACATTTCCATCTTTTCGGATTTCAAATCCGACACCCGTAAGTTTCCGACAAATCCCGCAAATCTTTAGATTTCAAAGTTATAATTGCTATTTCTTGTTTAACATACTTAGAATAACATGTTTTAGTGTTTTATACAACCGAAAATGTCCAAAATCGACCAAAAACTCGTGATTTTCAAGCTGTTCGTCGAACAGCTGATAGTGTCGCATAGGACCGAAAACAGTATAGCGACACTACCCTAGTGACGCTACTAGTGACGCCTTAAACCGTAGTATACCGACACTTCTTAAGTGTCGCACCTAGTGCCGTATGAAATCCAAAATATACCGTCACTTGCTAAGTGACGCACCTAAACCGACACTTCATAAGTGACGCATAACAACCTGATCACCACTTATACCGACACTAGCCTAGTGTCGCATAGCCACAACAAGTGACGCCCTAAGTGTCGCATAAAACAGAAATATTCCAAACTATTTTTCCACTAAGTGTCGAACTTAACCGGCAACGAATACTCACATATTATACGATACACGAACTATACAAACAATTCAAACATACTTGTTTTATCGAAATGTTGATTTCAAACTTTCACCAACGAGTCGTATACATTTTCACAAACAACGAAATACAAATATAAACATCAAACAAACGATTTGGACGTGACTTGGTTGTACAAACACTAGCATGGATGATTAGTTTAGACATCCACATACTTATTAAATCTCGTACGTTTAGGAAGTTAGGAGATTTCAGACTGTACTTGGGCTTAGGTTTGCTAGCACTCGCACAACTACTTAAACTCAACAGGTGAGTTCACAGCCCCTACTTTTACTGATTTAACTGCTTTTGAACAGGGGTGGAAAACATAGTCAACTATTTTACTTATTGCCATAAACTGCTTTTACTTATATGATTGTTTATCATACTTGTTTACTCGAACTATTAGAGTACTTTGAACTATTTAACTGTTGAACAAACTGGTGTTTGCGAATTAACATTTACATATTGACACACTGAACTAATGGGATAAATTATCGACAAACTGTTTTAACTAGATCGGAGAACGACCGGTAAACTGTTTTGCAAACGACTGTAAACTATTTTGGTATCTTACCGGAGAACGACCGGTACATTTGGTAACTTGTCGGAGAACGACCGACACAAACATAACTTTTAAACTTGTTTGGTATACCGGAGAACGACCGGTACTTTTGTGTAAAACGCTGGAGAACGACCAGCCACGTATTTTAGTGCCAGAGAACGACTGGCCAAGGGACGGGAGAACGACCCGTGCGTCTTGGATGGGAGAACGACCCATGCGTTTGTTGGACGGGAGAACGACCCGTGCGTTACTAGACCGGAGAACGACCGGTAAACTGTTTTTGTTGAACGGGAGAACGACCCGTGCGTATTTGACCGGAGAACGACCGGTACTGTGTATTTGTAACTCGCTGGAGAACGACCAGCACGTGTTTTAACTTGAACTTTGGGCGAACAACCCACAAAACTGGTATTTGGATAACATTCTACAAAACTTATACTCGACTATTATGGCAATACTATTTGTGAATGTATTTGAATAACAACTGTGTTACAAACTTGATTCAACTTGTGTAAACATAAAACCTGTGAATTCACTCAACCTAGTTGTTGACTTTTACTATGTTTTTCAGGGAATTAGCTGCGCATATAAGAATCGCCAACACACATGGAGAACTAGGCGACCCTTGAAGTTAGGATGCCAACTTTTTGGAAACACATGGATTTCTTTAGTATAACTGAAATGCTTTAGTCATATTTCAGAAATCTACTTTTGTAAACTTATTACTTTTAACTTATACGATTCGAGGAATCGTAAACTTTGTAATTAATAACTTTTGGCATCTTATTATATATTGTTCTGTTGTAATCATAAGCTCTGATACGTATGCATGCTTTATTATTGTGACACCCCAGTATTTAAACTAAAACGCTTCCGCTAAACGAATTTTGGGGGTGTTACAGACCCCGCCAGGGGTTGCCACCCCTTGGACCCCGCTACCAGGGGCGCTGCCCCCGGACCCCCGTACACAATTTCCCACCTTGAACAACAAATGAATATTTACAAAACTCGCTTAGACAAACTGATTTGTCTCTTACTTATATAACCTCACGTGTTTAGGACACTCAAAGGTTACCATTCGGACAACACACGTATCGCAGGATCGCTAACTCCTCAGGTGAGTTCATAGCCCCACTCTTTCAATCGTTTTACTATTTTCGGGGTGAGACACATGCACAAATTACTATTTTCGAATTATAATGATAAATTTTTATAATTCACCATCATCTATATTACTGTATGTAATACAAATGTGTAATACTTAGGAATTACACCCTCTATAGTGTTGTAGAACAATATCATAGCTTAACCGGGATAGGTTACCATCGTTGAAAACCAACTACCATTACATGACTTGCTTAAGCCATCACTATCCATTGACCATATTGTTGTAGGACAATACTATCACTTATAATAGAACTGGTTAGTTCTACGTACATTGGACAACGGCCATACTTTTACAGGATTAGCCTTCCTTTTAGGAACTAATACTGCCCATACAAACCAGGATCTCTATATACTTGCTAGGCTGAGGCTATGAGTATACATTAGTATCATACGTTAGTATAGAATCCTTATACTAATACAAACAACTAGGTGATGATTAGTCATACATAGGCTTATTGCAATGCACTCAATATCTAAAAATCGTATATACGTATTTAGATACAAACAATCATTATCGTGTGCTATATGATATCACATCAGATGTGTTTGTTGATTCGATATATATATATATATATATATATATATATATATATATATATATATATATATATATATATATACACACACACACACACATACTTATACACTATCTCGAGCACTTGGTGCCATCTGCGATTTAACTATGTATATAGGTATACATACATTTATATAAACACAATCTACTTTAGTCGCACATGTCGTTGTACTGTCGGCTCAATTATCTCAAGTCGGGCATGTCGTAGTACTGCCGGCTCAATTACATACGTTGCTTGCGAGCAATGCGGTCGATGCCTGATTAGGCACAAAACGATGCCACGGTAAAGTGGGCACAAAACGATGCCACAGTATTGCAGTGGGCACAAGTACGATATCGCGGTAAAGCGATACACTCGATGGATGGGCGAGCTTATGCTCGTGATCCACACACATTCACGGATGGGCGAGCTTATGCTCGTGATCCGCAATAAGTTAACGGGTCGGTGAGATTATCACTCGAGGCCGTTAGCTCAATCATGTCCGGGTTAGCTTACACTAACTGGTCAAACAGGCACACTAAACATTTTCAGTCATAGTTCTGCGGAACTACAATCATTTTCAATCATGTCCGGGTTAGCTCACACTAACTGGTCAAACGGACACACTAAATATTCAATCATAGATCTGCGGGTTTACAATTAACTGTTGCTGGATGCAATACACCAATTACTCAATTATAGTATGCGGGACTACCATTTAACTTTTGCTGGACACCACATATTATGCCACGGGGGCATCATCATGTTTTAATACAACATAAGTAACATCATTACTCGTTAACATATGACACGGTCATACAATCACACGGTTCATACTTAGGCATGTATTGCCTCACGCCTGTAGACTCAATTATACCTGATAGGTATCTAGGCATAGTATGCCTCAATCTTTATGTACTTAGGTACATACCAATATTACTTAGGTATTAGATACCTCGATTATTGTATACACATTTCTGTTACAATACTATATTAATACAAATCAAGATCGTAGATTTTGAACTACCATTCAAAACATACAAGGCTTTATACTTTATGTTTCAACTAACAATCCTATGAACTCACCAGCTTTATAGCTGACTCGTTTTAGCATGTGTTCTCAGCTGCCCAGCAGAATAAGGATTGCTACAAGATTATGCTAGCTCGAGTCGCATGTTTTCAAACAACGGGATTTCACTGCATAACTTTTGTATTACAAACTATGTATTGAAATTATTTTGCGAACTCACAACTTGTATACATTTTATTTTGGGAAATGTAATAACTATTTTCAAACGTCTCATTTAGAGTCGTTCATTATGTATCTTATGCTGTGATATTTGATTTGGTAACACCCGACCCGACCGCAACCCGAAATTTGAGTGTGTTACATAGTGTCAATTAAATATATGATTACCCCAGATTTATTATTATCTTTATTTTTTATCTTCTCTACAAGCTAACACATATTATCCTAATCAACTATATGCATTGATTAATCACAATATGTTTTCAGTCGATTTTAAAGATTTCATCCATCACATTGCGCAGGTTTTTTACTAGTATATACATAATCTATCAATATAATTTGTGGATATTCACTATAAAAGTGATCGAGACATGTAAAAATGATTGTAATTAATGAGGATGAAATACATGTATAAATTGAATTTAAAGATCTAAAATTTTGAAACTATGTGTCGATAGAATTCGACTTATTTTACTTATATAACAACTTATATGACGAGATTAAAGGAAACAAGTACCCCGTTACATTGCGCATGTACCCCTGTTAGTCTTTTCAATAGGACTACACTTTGAATTTCAAAATTCTCGATGATTGTATCATTATCCTAAAGCATCTCTGATGTTATTTTTATTTAGAGTAAAAATTTCCAAATAATTATCTCATTCTAAATATTTACAACACATTATCCACGTATCATTTCACTAACTTATAAATATAAACAGTAATATACATCTAAAAATAGATAATAATTTCTTTAAACAAATATTTTATAATAACTATGTGAACAAAATTTTCATTTCAATCAAACTTATATTCACTTTATTTCATCACAAGTGTCCACATTAAACGTGTAGTTAGAGCATCTCCTGCACTATTTTAATGCAATAACAAATAGTGTTTAGTGTTACACCAAATTTAATGCTGCACTAAACTTTGCATAAACACTATTCACATTAAATAATAATATTTATAATAATTATAATATATTTATATGATGCATTAATTATAAATTTGTCATTAATATTTTTAAAATCACTAAATATAATAAATATAATGTTTGTTATCATATTTATCAAAGAAACTTTATAATTTTTAATTAAAAATACATTTATATATTCAAAATTTTTGAATATAATGATTGTTATTATACGTAGTATATCTTATAATAATATAATAGTTATATAAAAGTTTTAATATTATGTTCTTGAATTGTGTATTTAAATCAATTAAAAATTATTCAGTGTAAAGATTTAGTGTAACACATTGGAGTAACTTTTTTTTAATGAAAATATATTCTTTAAAGATTCTCTTTTTTGTATTAAAATAGTGCATACATTGATTATGCTCTTAGTAGAGGGTTTTACATTAAGTCGGTGTCCAAAGTCAAAGTGAATAATTGTATAATTAGGGAAGAATTTTAAAATTGTGTGCCAAGTCAAAATGATGACCGGTACAGAGCTAGCATCATTGACTCATGTCCCATCTCTTCTTGTTCGATATACGTATATACGTAGTAATTAAATTAAATAAAAATAAATCAGGTTACCAAGTCAAAGTACGGTTGTTAAAAAGGTTATATAATTTCTATTTTTTCGCCCAACAAAAAGAAGTCAAAGTACGGAGTATATACTATAGGGTACTACTATCTATATCATTTATTTATTTAAAATTAATTTTTCTGTACTTTTCTATACTTTATTCTATCACTTTTACTTTTTCATTCTGTACTTTTCTGTACCTTTCTGTACTTTTTCCTATTTTTTAATTCCTAAAATGGTATGGGAAAGTAAAAAAAAATGGTACGGAAAGAACAACCCATACTATATTAGTCATTATTAATTAATTCATTAATGATCATATCATATGATCAATTTCATCATCATCATCATACGAAATAGTATTAAATTGCCTTACAGGCTTACACATTACCCATGCTCACCTTGTTTCCCCCCATATTCCTTCAACTACCAAAAGTCTTTATCTTCTTCTATACACAAAAACCTCAATTCCATCATCAATCAAATCACCCATGAACTCATCATCATCATCTTCATCAATGGATCGGGTCAATTTCCGGACCCAAATCTTAACCCGGCATCTTTACAACCATCAGACCCCCTCCGCCGATCTTCTTCTAACCGCCCCATGTGTCAACTACACCCCACCTGAACTCACCGAACCACAATCTGATTTCGATACGAAATCACTTCGTAAAATATTAGACGGTAACAGCATAAATGATATTGATTATGTATTTAATTTGATGATACAGAGTCCCCTGTTTTGCCCTAAAAACAGGGGAGGGAAAGTATTTATTGCACCTGATTTTAATCAGTCAAAAGAGCAACAAAGAGAGATGACTATGAAAAGAATTGATTATTTAAGAGAAAAAGGAGCTTTTGATGGTTGGTTTTCTAAACAAGGGTTTGAAGGTGATTTGTGGAGATTTGCACTTGCTGAAACTGTTAGTGTTTTTGATCATTCACTTGGGATTAAACTTGGTGTTCATTTCTTTCTATGGTATATCTAAAACCCTTGTAAAGTTCTTTACTTTATGTTGAATTTAACTCAATTTTGTGAAAAAGATTGAATTTTGCAAGATTTGTTTTGATGGGATTAATCTTAGGAAATGAAGTTTAGATCAGTGTCTCATTATTCTGGCCTCCTGTGATTAAACTTGGTGTTCTTATCTTTTAATGGGGTATCTAAAATACTTGTGAAATCCTTCACTTTATGCTGAATATAATTCAATTTTGTGAAGAAGATAGAATTTTGTAAGATTCGTTTTGAAGGGGTTAAGTTTAGGAAGTTGAGTTTAAATTAGTGTTTTCCATCAAAATCTTGGGATTAATCTTGGTGTTCTTTTTTTTTTTTTTTTTTTTATAGTATATTTAAAACCCTTGTGAAGTCTGCTTCATTCATGTTGAATTTGACTAAATGTTCTGAAAAGATTTGAATTTTGCAAGATTTGTTTTAATGGGATTAATCTTAGGATATTGAGTTTAGATTAGTCATTTTGATCATTCTCTTGGGGTCAAACTTTTTGATCATTCTATTGGGGTCAAACTGGGTGTTCATTTAATTGTATGTTATGTCTAAAACGCTTTTAGAGTCCTTTACTTTGAATTTAATTAAAAGAAAGAAAGAAAGAAAGAAACATCCCATACCGCCTTCCGCGGGTTAGGGCTCAATACCGTCTAGGACGGTGTATGGGGGAGGTTAGATGTAGACAGCCTTACCCCTACCCTAAGGTAGAGAGGCTGCTTATAGTTCTACCTAAAGGTAGAAAGGACCTCCGGCCTTTTGCAGGGGATGGGATTCGAACCCCTGACCTCTTGTTCAGAGTGAATCCTTTCAGATTTTATTTTGATTGCTGGTTGGGTTTTATGTTGACACACTATGAAAAAGGTAAATATGCAAGATTCTGTACTGTTGGAATCAAGCTTAGAACATTAAGTCTAGATGAGTGTTTTTGATCATTCTCAGCTTGGTGTTCATTTCCTTATATAGTATGTTTAAAAGCCTTTTGAAGTATATAATACAATCTTGAATTTCAATAAATGTTGTGAAAAAGATTGAATTTTTCAATATTTTCTATTGTTGGGTGGTTGGGTTTGTGTTTGTAGAATATGAAAAAGAAAATTTTCAGCAGTGTGTATTGTTGGGTTCTCGGGTGTATGTTGGTAGAATATAATTTCTAAGTTTGGATCTGTTTTGTTTAAACAAATATGGTATTATATTATCCTTATTTATCTGGATAGTAAATTGATAGAATGATCATAAAGGATTAGCATGCTTCAAGAATCATCATAATTGATAAAATGAAGTGTTGCATTCAAGTAAACTCAGATCTTTATCATTGAAGTTTGAACATGAAAGAAGTTTTGGGTTCATAATCTATAAGTATTTTCGTTTTGTGGATTTAAGACTTGATAGGATAAAAGATGAGACTAGGCTGACTAGCTCTTACTTTTGCAAGCTAGTTGCTGTAAGTACACACTAGTGTTTGAAGATAGTCTTGTTTATGTGTGTATAATAATTTCAGGGGTGGTGCAATTCGTTTCATGGGTACAAAGCGCCATCATGATAAATGGTACAAGCCAACCGAGACTTATGAAGTGAAGGGTTGCTTTGCAATGACCGAGTTAGGACATGGAAGTAATGTATGTAAAGGCTGTTCGATTCTATAGTTTACGGAGATTTAACATTTTGGTGTCACATAGTTATAACTTATAATATGTTGTTTTCTGAGTAAATTTTAGGTCCGAGGCATTGAAACAGTCACTAGATATGATGCAAGAACTCAGGAGTTTATCATTAGCACTCCTTGTGAATCTGCTCAGAAGTACTGGATTGGAGGTGCGGCTAATGTAAGATTTCATTTCATTTTTTCATCACTTGATTTGCTTTCTTTCAGCACTGCTTACAATTTGGATGCTATATATTTTTGTGTTCTCAGCATGCTACACACACAGTTGTTTTCTCACAACTTGAAATTGATGGTGTGAATCAAGGAGTGCACGCGTTTATAGCCCAGATCAGAGATGCAGACGGAAATGTATGTCCAAATGTTCGTATTGCTGATTGTGGTCACAAAATTGGTCTGAATGGTGTTGACAATGGTAGAATCTGGTATGGATTAAAATTTGTAGGGCTTATGTATTTAATTTTTTTTATAGGGTATTCATGGTAACCTTAAGCTCACATTTGTTTCAGGTTTGACAATCTTCGGATACCTAGAGAGAACTTATTGAATTCAGTTGCTGATGTTTCACCAGATGGGCAATATCTGACTGATATCAAAGATCCAGATCAGGTTATTGCTTTCGAGTGGCACTATAGTATATATGTATCAGAAAGATAAGTAAAGAAACAAAAAGATTTTGACTTGGTAATTTATGATTCTTGATTTCAGAGATTTGCAGCATTTTTGGCCCCTCTAACATCTGGTCGTGTAACTATTGCCGCCAGTTCCATGAACACAACTAAGGTACTAGACCTTACTCCTTATAATTATTATGCTTAAATCTCTTCTAACAATGATTAAATGTGCTGCTTAATTTTGCTAGATTGGTTTAGCGGTTGCAATAAGGTATTCTTTGTCAAGGCGAGCCTTTTCTGTTAGACCTAATGAACCTGAAGTTCTTCTACTTGATTATCCAAGCCATCAAAGGCGTCTCTTACCTCTTTTAGCAAAGACGTAAGTGATAAATATTAATTGTCCCACTCGAACATTTCTTATGTTTGTTTCATGCGAACTTTCTTACCCTTATTTTGTATTTGTTGATGTTGTTGTTTGGCAGATATGCTCTGAGCTTTGCTTCCAACTATCTTAAGATGATATACACCAAAAGAACACCTGAATCAATCAAAACCGTCCATGTTGTATCTAGTGCACTCAAGGCTGTTTTAACCTGGCACTGCATGCGAACTCTTCAGGTTGCAGTTGCTCATGAATGTCATTCTATTAACTAATAAAAATTTTAATTTTATTCTAACGGGGTTGTGAAAACTTATGCTTCGTTCATACTGTGTCAGGAATGTCGTGAAGCATGTGGTGGGCAAGGTTTGAAGACTGAAAATCATGTTGGTCATTTAAAAAGTGAATATGATGTGCAATTGACATTTGAGGGCGATAACAATGTTCTGATGCAACAGGTAACAGTTGTTATTTATTTATTATTATTAATTTTTTCTTTTTAAACTGTTAGTTAAACATGACCCTTTTTCACAATTCATCTTTGCTAGCTTTAAGCGTTTATGTAATCATAATTTGCATATGTCAACTCAGATTAGTAAGGCACTCCTTGCGGAGTTTTTGTCAGCCAAGAAAAGGAACAAACAGATTAAAGGTTTGGGACTAGAACACTTGAACAAACTGGCTCCTGTTATTCCTTCGCAGCTTACAAGCTCTACCCTCAGGAGCACTCAGTTTCAGGTAATTTCAAAAAACATTATAGTATACTTTGATCGTTAAAAGTGTATTGAAACACGTTAAAATAGTTTGAAACTGTTTTTTTAACAGACTGACATCTTCTGCCTACGAGAGAGAGATCTATTGCAACGTTTTGTATCAGAAGTCTTACAACACCAAGCTCAGGGAGAAAGCAAGGAGCATATATTCACAGTGGTGAGCCAACTTCTATAAGTCCCGAGTTTGTTTTTTTTGTACTTTTTAGTTTGTATATTAAAGTATGCATCTGTGGCCAGACCTATCAAATAGCTGAGGATTTAGGCAGAGCCTTCTCAGATCGTTTAATTTTACAAACATATCTTGATGTTGAAGCAACTGTTCCAGCAGGCTCTTTAAAGGTAAGCTTCTGCTTCCTTCAAATTACATGTAGAAGAGTTACTGTTGATAAGTGAAATTTAAGGTCAAAACAGATGAACAATGTTTGTTAGTACTTCTGACTATTATTAACTGTTTTTGTCAGACACTACTATAGGTGGCAAGTTAAATCCCTTCACCTACAATTCACAAATGGTCAATATTACATATTGTTCTATATATAGCAGTCACACAGGTTAAGTTAATAGTTTTAACTAAAAAGACAACTGAGTCAAATGAGTTTGAAATTCATCTGAAGCACTTTCAAATGCATGATTGCATGAAATATCCTGAATTGCTCTATTAAAGAACGTAAAGTATCGTCGTAAAATAACTTTTCTTATAGCATTAAGTATTTATCATAAGCACCTGTAATATTCATTTGGTGGAAAAACAACTGCTGTGAGTTCGCCCCACCTGCATAGGGGTATGCAACGGTACAAAACTGAATCATTCTAGAACCGAAGTTTGAGAATATTAGAACCGAGAACTGCAGCTTATACGGATTTGGTTCAAATTTGGATTGGGAACTGGACCAAGTATACTGGCTGCAGTCAGCATGGCTATAGTTCATATTCACTGTTAGGCATGTTACCTATTCGCCTGACTTGCCTTTTTTGCCACCTGTAGAAAGCACGTATTTTTTCAGTATCATTACTTGTGTAATATGTGGCTATATAGAGTTTCTTTCAACTTTAGTGAACCGTATGAAAGTATAGGTCATAATTAGTCTGATTGACCTTAATTATATGAAGAATAAATATGAAAGGTAAATATGATTATGCATATTGTTGCAGAATGTATTGGGTCTGATGAGATCAATGTACACCACCATTGTGATGGAGGAAGATGCCTCGTTTCTTCGATACGGCTACTTATCAACAGACAATGCTGCAGTTGTTAGGAAAGAGGTTCCAAAACTCTGCAGTGAGTTAAGACCACATGCACTTTCTTTGGTGAGCTCTTTTGGAATGCCTGATGCTTTCTTGGCACCAATTGCTTTCAACTGGGTCGAGGCTAATGCATGGTCTTCAGTTTAAAGACAATACATTTCACGGTAGTCTTGCTGTTTTTCATATTTTTACAAATGAGGCGTCTTCGTTCCATATGTTGTAAAATTAAGTGACGGAAAGTTACATGTGTTGTTTTTATATGGAATGAGTTGGGTTAATAGACAAATGTGTTATTGTACTTTGCGAAAATGTTCAGGTAAGTTACTAGACTATTAAATTGTTCAATTGAATTACTAAACTATTTTCATATCTAAATTAATTAGTTTTACGTTGTAATATTTATAAGTTAAGTAACCTAATTGAATTCATAAGTTTAGTAAAGTGATCTTAGTGCTAATATCTACAAGTAAAGTAACCTACATATTACGATTTTGAAGTTTAGTAATTGAATCGAACAAAGAAAAATGATTGGGAGACTTGAATATATAGGATTACATATATGCCTAAAGATATGATTGATAGGTATTAAAAGTTGATTGGATGAGATTAGGAGAGATAAAAAAAATCAACCAATCAGAAAATTACTCATATATATGGCTGCCGGTGAGTGGAATTGACAGTTATTGGTTGACTTCCATTTTCATTTGTCAGATTGGAATAACTTTTGATCCTGACCACTACAACTTGTATTTGTTGGTTACTCCATGCGGTGGTTTCTTATGGAGGTTACAACTCAATTCAGGATGCTATATAACTTCACATTTTGTTTACTATTTAATTAATTGAAATTTTTGATCGTTTAAAATAGAAATTCCAGGTTCATTTGGCAGGATGCTAAATTCCATAATTTATATGATTTTAAACATTTTTATCAATAAGCAGGATGCTATGGATTAGTTATTTAAGCAGGATGCTAATTATTTATTTTGATACGAGTATTAATATTAATTATTTAATTAATAAATATTTAAACAATTTTTAATTATTTATAACTGATGAGATCATACCAGGATGATATCAATTTAATATATATATATATATATATATATATATATATATATATATATATATATATATATATATATATATGGATAAGTTCTTATTTTAAATATTTATATTCTTCGGAGTACTAATTATTTATGTAGGAGGCTAATTCGGATATTTAAGCGGGATACCAATTCTGATTAAGCAGGATGCATGCTTATAATTTTAAACATTTATATTAATAAGCAGGATGCTAATTCACATAATATTTTTTTAGTTATTTATATTAATATTAATTATTTAATTACTCTACGTTTAAATAATTTTTAATTGTTTATATATAAATAATTTCATGGGAGGATTCTAATTACAGGATACTAATTTCAAATTTAATAATTTAGATAATATTTTTTAACTTATTTATATTAATATTAATTATTTAATTAATTTACGAATAAATAATTAAAGTTATTTATATGTAACTAATTAAATGGTAGGATGCTAATTAATTTCACATGATACTAATTTCAAATTCAGGATGCTAATTTGGATAATATTTTTTTACTTATTTATTTACTATTAATTATTTAATTAATATGAATTCAAATAATTTTTAGTTATTTATATATAAATAATTTAATGCGAAAATGCTAATTAATTTCACATAATGCTAATTCAAATCCATTCTATCATCCTACCATGTCCATCCTACCATACTTTCATCCTTCCATGTCAATCCTCCCATCCTACCATGTTCATCCTACCATCCTACCAGGTCCATCCTTCCATTCTACCATCCTACCATGTGTATCCTACCATCCTACTATCATATCATGTCCATCCTACCATCCTACCATCTCCATCCTACCATCTCCATCCTACCATTCTAACGTCCTTCCATCCTACCATCTCCATCCTACCATTCTAACATCCTTCCATCCTACAATCCTACCATGTTCATTCTACCATCCTTCCATTCTACCATGTCCATCCTACCATCCTACCATGTCCATTATTCTACCATCTTGCCATCCTACCATTCTACTATCCTTCCATCCTGCCATCCTACCATCCTACCATGTCCATTTTACCATCCTACCATCTTACCATCCTACCATGTCCATTCTACCATCCTACCATCCTACCATGTCCATTTTACCATCCTACCATCTTACCATCCTACCATGTCCATTCTACCATCCTGCCATCCTACCATCCTTCCATGTCCATTCTATCATCCTTCCATCCTGCCATCCTACCATCCTACCATGTCCATCCTACCATTCTACCATCCTACCATCCATCCTACCATGTCCATCATACAATCCTACCATGTTTATCCTACTATTATACCATGTCCATCCTACCATCCTTCCATCCTTCCATGTCAATCCTCCCATCCTACCATGTCCATCCTACCATTCTACCATAATCCTACCATCCTACCATGTCCATCATTCCATGTCCATCCTTCCATCCTTCAATGTCAAGATGTAACTTCTAATTTTTTTTATTAAATATGTGAATCTACCATCTTTCCCTTTCATTTTTTTTTTACCATACTACAATCATTTACTTTTACATTTTCGATTATTAAATATGTCAATTTTCATTTTTTTTTATTATTTATCATCCTTTTTACATTTTTATTATTAAATACCTCAATTTTCATATAACATATACTTTAAAAAAATACATTTAAAAAATAAATATATATAACGGTGTACTACCATCATTCCCTACATTTACATTTTTTATTATTAAATATGTAAATTTACCATTTTTTCCCTCCATTTTTTTTACTATATACTACCATCCTTCCCCGGTGTCGAGCATCTACCATTTTTTATGACTTTTAAATCTTTATTATTAAATATGTGAATTTACCTTCCTTCTCATAATTTACATCCTCCATTCATTTCCATTTCACTCATTTCCTACTATCATGTCATCCTTTCTATATTTGATTCTTACCTTTTTTATTATTATTAGATATGTCAATTTTTCCATATTATTATCATTGTTTTTTTTTTTTTCTTCATGAAGAACACATACATTAATTAAGTTGATGAGTAACCTTTGTTTTATGTCAATCGGGTATAATCGGGCAACGCCCGGGTATAATACTAGTTAGGTCTAGATTTAGGTCTACGTAAGTAGTTCTCCGTAGCATTACTCTCGAACAAATTAATAGTTCAGTAACTTAGTTGAACATTTTCGGAAAGTACAGTAACATATTTGTATATTAACCCAATAAGTTTGATCCGTTTCTTATTGTATGCTCAGATGTCATTTGATTAAAAAGCCTCGTATATAGCAATACAACTTCATTTTAATTATTGATTAAACGAAAGATGATGAACGATGACTGAAAGTAACAACCAACAAAAACATACAGACACACTCATGTTAAGTCATTTCATCACCAGACTTGAATGACAGACCTTAACCCTAAAATTGGACTTATTTTGTAATCGCTAAAGCGAGCATCTTGAAAGAGCTTTGCCCATTCCTTTTCGGTCCTCTCTTTTCCCGTCACCAAGGTCATCATCATCATATCAACAATAAGATGAGTCTCGAGTGTCTTGTTGCCCGCTTCCTTGTGACACTCCTCCAAATTAGGTATATAATTATACTTAATTACATGCATTTCTTACGCTAATTCCCTGCATTTGTTTTAAACTAAACCTATGATGTGATATGAGTCTAGCGAGCCCATAACAATAATACAAAAAGTATTACAGGATACGTAGTTATTTATAAATTACGTACGAACGTATCGGAACTAAGCCGACAAAAATAATTAACCAGATTTGGTAACACGAAATAATTAATAATTCAATTATTAATTACGAGTAATTATGTATCTATAACATATAGATAAAATGGTTCAATTATACGTTTAACATAAAACGTATTATATAACGAACAGAACCAATTCTAAAACGTACCAAAAAGGTCAAAATCTGAAAAATGTTATTTTTCTAGTACGTTTTCAAATATTTAAAACATTACCTCAAAATATGAATTCGAAATTCAACTGAAATTTGGCGCTCAAATGGTAGTGCGCAGTAAAATGTACAAAAATGTACAACTACTAAAAATAAGGATAACCTCATTATTCTGAAAATATATTACGAACCAGGAGAGCATCTACAAAATAAAAATATAAAATGTTAAATTTTATATTGCTATAATTATACCCGTACTCGAAATTGTGGTACCACAAACCGACCACCTAACGTCAATAATTGAGCAGACATATTGATTTTAAACCATACTCCCTCCCCCCATTTCTTTCTGTGATCTTCGACATTCACACACACATATTCATCACCATCATTTTTCTTTTCTTTCTTCTTTAAGAAATAACACAAGATCAAAATCAGTAGAAGTAGCAGGAGAAGGAACAACAAGCCAGAGGCTTCACCATCTTCACCATCATCGATCATCATTTTCATCTCCACTTATTTGTAAGGGAACTTTCCTTTTTTTTTTGATTTCTTTGCTTAAATTCCGTTCTATATGATGATAATATAACATAATCTAGCTACAAAACACCATAAAGTTGATGATTACATGATTGATTTTTGAAATGAGTTTATGAACCCAAAACTACAAAACTAAAATCAATTGGTGAAAATTTGTTAAAATGTTATATTATGATGCCAAAACGTGATATGGTACTAGTGTGAACTTTTTGGAACATATTGAAGTCGGATTATGAGTGATTGAAGTGAAAAACGACCAAAATTGTGCAGCCCTGTTCTGCGTCTGATGCTTCTGTGCAGAAGCAAATGACGCGATCGCGTCATTTTCAAAGACCAAACTAGCTAAAACCCTTTTTTACTTAACGCGATCGCGTGAAACCAAAAACTTCAGAAATCTTCGAAACTTAGAACGACGCGATCGCGTGGTTTTCAACCACGATCGCGTGAACCTCTTCGTACCACCCGATCGCGTGATATACTTAAACCGATCGCGTGAACATCCTAGTACCATGATCGCGTGACCTTCCGAACTCGGAATCGCTTAGTTAAGTAGACCACGCGATCGCGTGATATACTCAACCGATCGCGTGAACTCCGTCAGTAGCCAAAACCTGTTGTGACTCAAATACGATGACCGAGTAATAGACAACCCAAATGGTTACGATGAACTAGTAATAGACAAACCATGTGTTACGATGAACTAGTAATGGACAAGCCATGTGATTACGATGAACTAGTAAATGACAACCCAAATGTTTTCGACGATCGAGTAACATACTTATAAACATATACAAACTTAAATACGTACATTTATCGAGTGGGATTATAAATGATTGAGACGTATTTATAGAAGAACATTATACGGGACAATTTGGACTTGTGTTTTGTAAACCTAAATGTCGAACAATATTTATATATATACGAGATATATATGAATGAATCAACAAACAAAAATATATTTTTACGAATACACATATTCAACTATATAAGTATATATATGTATATGTACTTACACATTTCGGACAATTCGACAAACGAACAATACTTGGATAATATTATATATTTCCAACAACAATCATCAACGAAATACACAAACCTAAGAAATTGATAATTTCTTCAAACGAACGAACTATTAACATAAGTAAACAAAGTACTTATAGTTAATACATTGTTGTGTATAGGTTGACTACGTTTGGGTTTCGTTATCTTATCTCGCTAGCATTCACATCCGAGCACTCAAAGTGAGTTCACAAACCCCTTTTCAATGTTTTAATGTTTTAAAACCTCGGGGTGGAAAACATAGAAATCGTATGTATATTTGCATGCGACAACTGATTTAAATACTAGATGTATTTACTTAAACTATTGATGAAATGTGATTTCATGCTGTGATTGATTAAATACTGTATGTATTTGCTGAAATTGTTTATGAAGGGGTACTTCATACTTGAACTGTTTGTGAAAGGGTATTTCACACAACTATTTGAACTATGTTTTATGAAATGTTTTCATAACTATTTTGGGAATTTAGGCAACGAATCTTGGTACAGATCTAGGCTGAACGATGTAGTGCATAAAAGACCTTATGGCTACAGACTATAACCATTAGCTAGGTGACTCTAGCCACTGAGTATACGGATAGTACTATTGCCGTGACGACCCTCCTACGGATTTGGGAGCGTATACTTAAATGTCCTACTTGGCACAACAACAACAGATTAGGGTCGTGGTTTGGTTATAGGGTTAGATCGGGTTACCTTACTTGACAGGTTTAGCTCACCTTTCAAGGGATCACCGTCTAAATATTTCCACTATACTATTGATTAGGAAAGGATTTCCTACGTACACTGATTTGGAAATGTTAATCTTTATTTAGGTTAACTTGTGTTTCCTACTGATAACTGCTTTAGGAAATGTTATTTGGTTAATAACTTGTGTTTCCTATTACAACTACAACTGATTTGGGAAATGTTATTTGTTAATAACTTATGTTTCCTACTTGACAAACAACACTTATTTGGAAATGTTATTCTTAAATGATTAACTTGTGTTTCCTACATAACAAACAAACTTGTGAATTCACTCAACAATTTTGTTGACGATTTACTCTATGTTTTTCAGGGAATTAGCAGCGTAAGTAAGATCTGCATGCATATCAGGACGGACTACCCTGGACTTGTTAGGATGCCACTACTTTTGGGACACTTGGATTTCCTCTGTATAACTGCAACTACTGCAGTCATACCTATGAAATCTACTTTTGATATTATGTATTTTATGAAATACTGATTTCAACCACTACTACTACTGTTACTACTTTTCAAGTGGTAACCTTTTGTAAAACTTTAACTAATGGCATCTTAATCTATTTCGTTCTGCGATAACCATATGCTCTGAGTATGTATGTATTTGTTGGTTGTTTTACTGCTCGCACCCCCGCCACGTCACTAAGCTTCCGCAAACCACTCTATGTAATTGTAATTACCGTTTGGCGGGGTGTGACATACTTGGTATCAGAGCCATTGGTTATAGCGAACTAGAAGTCTTTAGGTGACTGAAAACCTTAGAGACCTAGACTATAGCCTTGGCTAGAAACATTTATGCATACATGCATACATACTTTGCATACAACTAACATATTACTGACATGTCACACACGATTCTTTTGTCTCAGCATGTCGAGACGCGCACCGATCTATATCACTGATTCCGATTCTGAGGAGGAGCCCATGGAGGCCTCCTACTTTAGCGTAGCGAGTTCTGGAGTGACCACACACCGTGGACCATCTGCTTACATCACTCCTACCCCTGAGCCAGCCATCGCGAGTACATCTCGTGTGCCTGTACCTAGGATGACAGCTAGGATCAGTGTTCGGGATTTTCCCAGGGGACCACTCGCGCCGCGCGATAAGGCGCCAGTGACTGAGCCTGAGGTTCCAGTTGTCGAGCTGCCACAGAAGAGGCTCCGACCTTCTCATCTGGACTGGATGCCTCGAGTATTGAGAGAGTGGAGATCACTAGAGGGTATTCCCTCGACCTTTAAGATTGGAGAGTCCTCCCATTCACCACCACCTGCACCTTTCACAGGTGAGCCTCTGGAGCTCACTGTACCTACCCTTGTGGCTGTGATCTACTCCGTGATTAGGAGATATGCTAGTCAGAGCAGAGACGTGATGGAGTTACTGAGTGATGCCTCCCGCACTGACATGGATATGACTATGCTCCATCAGAGGATGGATTTTGTGGAGACTCACCGTCAGACAGACTGGCAGAGTCTAGCATCCACCCGTGCACGCGTTGCAACTTTAGAGAGGCGTGCTAGGGTATCAGAGATTGTAGCTAGTGTTTGTGTGATGACTGCAGCAGTGATGGTTGCGGTTAGGATGTATTTACCATGGTTCCGTTAGGTCTGTGTATGGCAGTTTGTGCCTGCATCATATTAGACTATTACTTTTGGGGAAACACATATGTATGTATTAGTTATGGACTAGCGGTATGTTGGATGGAACTTTGTTAGTAGAATGGGTATATGTATAGGAAACCCATCATCTTTTGTATAACGCTAACCATCGATGGATATATTAGAAATCCCATCTCATTTTGTACTAAACTCATGTAACAGCGTTATGACCTTTAATATATAATGTATGTTTGGTTTACATCTCGTGTTCGTTATGCTTATTATCAACCATATTATTTCCTCTTACAACTGTCGACTTGTGATTAAAACTATACTTTATCGATAATTTTGTGATCAATTCTTGTAAACCCTGAAACATATTACAACTTGATGATTGATTATTCTTGAGAATCTCCGAAATTAACGGTGCTAAACAACAATGAAAAGAAATATGTATTGGACATTATATAATGACGCCTGGTCAACGTGATTATATTATGCTGGGTACATGTGGGTGTTTCAAAGTTGTAAGGCACGTGTTGTAAAACTCTTTTCATTCATCTTTTCATATCATTCATTTCTATCAAATGTGAATATTTGATCTATTCACATTCAATATCTCAACATTAACACTCTGCATTTTATTCATCGCAGAGCTGAATTATGCCTCCCAAACAACGAGTCACTAGAAAAAGTCAAAAGACGACTACGCCTCCACCACCACCCACTGAAACCACCGAACAAATGATTGCACGAAGAATAGCTGAAGGTATTGCTGAATATGAGGCAAGCCGTAGTCGCGAACCTGGAGTTAACAACAGTGGATCTACCCCTGCTAATACTGAGACACCCGTGAATGCTCGCCAAGGGTGTTCATACAAAACATTTCAGGCTTGTAAGCCAATTTCTTTCCGTGGCACCGAGGGTGCAATTGGTATGATTCATTGGATAGAGAAAACTGAATCGGTATTGGACATTAGTGACTGTTCACCTGACTGTATGGTGAAGTATGCTACTTGCACTTTGGCTGACAAAGCGCTCACTTGGTGGAACAGTCAGATCCAATCACTTGGTCGACCAGCTGCTTATTCAATGTCATGGGGGACATTTAAAAATTTGATGTTGGAGGAATTCTGTCCTCGCAATGAAATGCAGAAAATAGAAATAGAGTTGTGGAACATCACCATGATTGGTGCTGATATTACTGGGTACACCACTAAGTTTCAGGAGCTTGCACGTCTAGTGCCACATATGGTGACACCCGAGTATAAGCGTATTGAGCGCTACATATACGGTCTAGTACCACAAATCCGCAGTCTAGTGACATCATCTAAACCGGACACTTTCAGGAGTGCTGTTACTCTAGCACAAAGTTTGACCGATGAGGCAGTCAGGATGGGAAATCTGACTAAGAAAGCTGTGTCGGGAAAAAGTGAACCGAACAGTACTGATGTTAGTAGTTCTGGTGGTGCAAAGCGAAAGTGGAACGGTAGTGGTGCTGATCGCCAGGGTCAGCAAAACAAGAAACATTCTGGAAATGCGAAAGCATATGTTGCCACCACTACTGAATCGAAACCATACCTGGGTAACAAACCCAAATGTGATAAGTGCAATCGACACCATGAAGGTGGGTGTGGGTATTGTGGAAATTGTAGGGCATGGGGACATAGAACCCGAGAATGCAAAACTAACCCTCCCCCACGGACAAACACTGAGCGTCAAAACCAGGGATGTTTTGAATGTGGTGAGCAAGGGCACTACCGCAACCGATGCCCTAAGCTCAACAACAACAACCGCGGTAACAACAATAACCGAGCCAATAACATCAACAATCAACCAGCTCAAGGAAGGGCATTTGTGATTGGAGCACAAGAGGCACGCCAGGACCCTAACACCGTCACTGGTACGTTTCTTGTAAACAATCATTATGCCTCTGTGTTAATTGATTCGGGTGCTGATTTAAGTTTTGTGTCTACTGAGTTTAGACCACTATTAGAACTTGAATCCCGTAAATTAGACAACAAGTATACCATAGAATTAGCCGATGGTGAGTTGATCGAATCAGGAGAAATAGTACCGGGATGTACCTTGGAGTTAGAAAGTCATCTCTTCGAAATAGACTTGCTACCGGTTAAGTTGGGAAGTTTTGACATTGTAGTCGGTATGGATTGGTTATCTAAGAACTGCGCTGAGATCATATGTTATGATAAACTTGTACGATTACCACTGTCAACAGGAGAAACACTTGTGGTTCAAGGTGAGAAACGAAAAAGTGCTACAAAGATGATTTCATGTTTGAAGGCCAGTAAATATCTCCGAAAGGGGTACCAAGCATTTCTGGCACACATTGTAGAAAAGAAACCCGAGGAGCGACGTATAGACGATGTACCCATTGTACGCGACTATCCAGGAGTGTTCCCTGACGAGTTGCCGGGATTGCCACCCCCACGACAAGTTGAGTTTCACATTGACCTGGTGCCAGGAGCCGCACCTATCGCACGTGCACCTTATCGTCTAGCTCCCTCGGAAATGCAAGAGCTATCTACGCAATTGCAAGAACTTCTAGACTTGGGATTCATCCGACCGAGTTTTTCTCCTTGGGGAGCTCCGGTTTTGTTTGTTAAGAAAAAGGATGGATCTATGCGGATGTGCATCGATTATCGGGAACTAAACAAAGTAACTATCAAGAACCGATACCCGTTACCACGCATTGACGATCTGTTTGATCAACTGCAAGGGTCAAGTTATTATTCAAAAATTGACCTACGATCTGGTTATCACCAACTTAAGGTACGAGAAGAGGATGTACCAAAAACTGCGTTTAGGACTCGATACGGTCATTACGAGTTCCTAGTCATGCCTTTTGGACTGACCAACGCACCAGCAGTATTCATGGACTTGATGAATAGAGTATGCAAACCCTACCTGGATAAATTCGTCATTGTGTTTATTGACGACATCTTGGTATACTCACGATCGAAAGAGGATCACGAGCAACATTTGAAGCTTATCCTCGAACTACTACAAAAAGAGAAGCTTTACGCAAAGTTCTCTAAGTGCGAATTTTGGATTCGAGAGGTTCAATTCCTTGGTCATGTGATAAATGACAAGGGAATTCACGTAGACCCATCCAAAATTGAGGCAATCAATAACTGGGAAGCACCGAAAACCCCAACGGAAATACGATAATTTCTTGGTCTAGCTGGCTATTACAGGCGATTCATCGCAAACTTTTCAAAGATAGCCCATCCACTTACCACATTAACTCAAAAAGACAAGAAATTTGAGTGGAATGAGAAACAAGAGAATGCATTCCAACTATTGAAACAGAAACTGAGCAGCGCACCCATACTATCCCTACCTGAAGGAGTAGATAACTTTGTTGTTTACTGTGATGCTTCGCATCAGGGATTGGGTTGTGTATTGATGCAAAACGAAATGGTCATTGCTTATGCATCACGACAACTAAAAGTGCACGAGAAAAACTATACGACTCATGATTTGGAATTGGGAGCCGTTGTTTTTGCATTGAAGATCTGGAGACACTACCTATATGGTACAAAGTGTACGATCTTCACTGATCATAAGAGCCTACAACATATATTCGACCAGAAAGAACTTAACATGAGACAACGACGTTGGGTCGAATTACTTAACGATTACGACTGTGAAATAAAGTATCACCCGGGTAAAGCTAATGTGGTAGCAGATGCCCTGAGTCGTAAGGAAAGAATCAAACCTCGAAGAGTTCGAGCCTTGGGATTAACAATCCACTCGAATCTCATTACTCAAATTCGTGAAGCTCAAGAACTTGCTTTCACTTCCGAACGCCTTAAGGATGAATCCTTGAAAGGGATGGAAAGACAACTCGAGAAAAAGGACAACGGAGTGTTGTACTTCATGAACCGAATTTGGGTACCATGCGTAGATGAGTTACGCAAGCTGATTTTGGACGAGGCACACAAGTCCAACTACTCGATACATCCTGGTGCGGACAAGATGTACCAGGACTTGAAAGACTTCTATTGGTGGCCTGTAATGAAACGTGACATTGCCACCTACGTAAGCAAATGTTTGACTTGCTCGAAAGTCAAAGTTGAATACCAATAGCCGTCTGGACTTTTGCAACAACCTGAGTTGCCCAAGTGGAAATGGGAGCAAATAACAATGGACTTCATTACGAAGTTACCTAGAACGGCATCTGGAGCAAATGCCATATTGGTGATTGTCGATCGATTGACGAAATCAGCCCACTTCCTCGTTATTAAGGAAACGGATGGAATGGAGAAACTAGCTAAAATCTATATTAAAGAGATTGTTTCTCGGCATGGTGTGCCACTATCCATCATCTCTGATAGAGATGCACGATTCACTTCTCGCTTTTGGCAAACATTACAACAGGCATTGGGTACTCGACTTGATATGAGTACTGCCTACCACCCGCAGACTGACGGCCAAAGTGAGCGAACGATACAGACTCTCGAAGACTTGTTGCGAGCATGTGTGATAGACTTTGGAGGTAACTGGGAAACCCACCTACCTTTAGCTGAATTCTCTTACAACAATAGTTATCACACGAGTATACTGATGGCACCATTTGAGGAGTTATATGGGCGCAAGTGCCGATCACCACTCTGTTGGGCAGAGTTGGACGACAGACAACTATCTGGACCCGAACTTGTCCAGGAAACCACTGACAAAATAACTCAAGTATTGAGCCTACTGAAAGCGGCACGAGATCGACAAAAGAGCTACGCTGATAACCGTCGTAAACCTCTTGAGTTTCAAGTAGGAGACAAGGTCCTACTCAAAGTATCGCCCTGGAAGGGGGTAGCACGATTTGGCAAACGAGGAAAGCTGAACCCACGATACATCGGACCATTTGAAATCCTTGCTAGGGTTGGTCCTGTCGCTTACAAGCTCAAACTACCGCAAGAGCTTAGTAGCATACACGATACTTTCCACGTTAGCAACCTCAAAAAGTGTCTTTCTGACGAAACACTTATCCTTCCTCCTGACGAAGTCTTCATTGATTCAAAACTTAACTTTGTGGAGGAACCTGTTGAAGTTATGGATTCTAAAACGCAGAAACTTCGACACAAACGAATCAAACTGGTTAAAGTTCGTTGGAACTCGAAACATGGCCCAGAGTTTACCTGGGAACGAGAGGATGAAATACGAAAGAAATACCCCAACCTATTTGAGAGCGTGACCGAGACTCACGGCTCGACTTAAATCTCAGGACGAGATTTCACTAACGGGGGGAGAATGTGACACTCCTCCAAATTAGGTATATAATTATACTTAATTACATGCATTTCTTACGCTAATTCCCTGCATTTGTTTTAAACTAAACCTATGATGTGATATGAGTCTAGCGAGCCCAAAACAATAATACAAAAAGTATTACAGGATACGTAGTTATTTATAAATTACGTACGAACGTATCGGAACTAAGCCGACAAAAATAATTTACCAGATTTGGTAACACGAAATAATTAATAATTCAATTATTAATTACGAGTAATTATGTATCTATAACATATAGATAAAATGGTTCAATTATACGTTTAACATAAAACGTATTATATAACGAACAGAACCAATTCTAAAACGTACCAAAAAGGTCAAAATCTGAAAAATGTTATTTTTCTAGTACGTTTTCAAATATTTAGAACATTACCTCAAAATATGAATTCGAAATTCAACTGAAATTTGGCGCTCAAATGGTAGTGCGCAGTAAAATGTACAAAAATGTACAACTACTAAAAATAAGGATAACCTCATTATTCTGAAAATATATTACGAACCAGGAGAGCATTTACAAAATAAAAATATAAAATGTTAAATTTTATATTGCTATAATTATACCCGTACTCGAAATTGTGGTACCACAAACCGACCATCTAACGTCAATAATTGAGCAGACAGATTGATTTTAAACCATACTCCCTCCCCCCATTTCTTTCTGTGATCTTCGACATTCACACACACATATTCATCACCATCATTTTTCTTTTCTTTCTTCTTTAAGAAATAACACAAGATCAAAATCAGTAGAAGTAGCAGGAGAAGGAACAACAAGCCAGAGGCTTCACCATCTTCACCATCATCGATCATCATTTTCATCTCCACTTATTTGTAAGGGAACTTTCCATTTTTTTTTGATTTCTTTGCTTAAATTCCGTTCTATATGATGATAATATAACATAATCTAGCTACAAAACACCATAAAGTTGATGATTACATGATTGATTTTTGAAATGAGTTTATGAACCCAAAACTACAAAACTAAAATCAATTGGTGAAAATTTGTTAAAATGTTATATTATGATGCCAAAACGTGATATGGTACTAGTGTGAACTTTTTGGAACATATTGAAGTCGGATTATGAGTGATTGAAGTGAAAAACGACCAAAATTGTGCAGCCCTGTTCTGCGTCTGATGCTTCTGTGCAGAAGCAAATGACGCGATCGCGTCATTTTCAAAGACCAAACTAGCTAAAACCCTTTTTTACTTAACGCGATCGCGTGAAACCAAAAACTTCAGAAATCTTCGAAACTTAGAACGACGCGATCGCGTGGTTTTCAACCACGATCGCGTGAACCTCTTCGTACCACCCGATCGCGTGATATACTTAAACCGATCGCGTGAACATCCTAGTACCATGATCGCGTGACCTTCCGAACTCGGAATCGCTTAGTTAAGTAGACCACGCGATCGCGTGATATACTCAACCGATCGCGTGAACTCCGTCAGTAGCCAAAACCTGTTGTGACTCAAATACGATGACCGAGTAATAGACAACCCAAATGGTTACGATGAACTAGTAATAGACAAACCATGTGTTACGATGAACTAGTAATGGACAAGCCATGTGATTACGATGAACTAGTAAATGACAACCCAAATGTTTTCGACGATCGAGTAACATACTTATAAACATATACAAACTTAAATACGTACATTTATCGAGTGGGATTATAAATGATTGAGACGTATTTATAGAAGAACATTATACGGGACAATTTGGACTTGTGTTTTGTAAACCTAAATGTCGAACAATATTTATATATATACGAGATATATATGAATGAATCAACAAACAAAAATATATTTTTACGAATACACATATTCAACTATATAAGTATATATATGTATATGTACTTACACATTTCGGACAATTCGACAAACGAACAATACTTGGATAATATTATATATTTCCAACAACAATCATCAACGAAATACACAAACCTAAGAAATTGATAATTTCTTCAAACGAACGAACTATTAACATAAGTAAACAAAGTACTTATAGTTAATACATTGTTGTGTATAGGTTGACTACGTTTGGGTTTCGTTATCTTATCTCGCTAGCATTCACATCCGAGCACTCAAAGTGAGTTCACAAACCCCTTTTCAATGTTTTAATGTTTTAAAACCTCGGGGTGAAAAACATAGAAATCGTATGTATATTTGCATGCGACAACTGATTTAAATACTAGATGTATTTACTTAAACTATTGATGAAATGTGATTTCATGCTGTGATTGATTAAATACTGTATGTATTTGCTGAAATTGTTTATGAAGGGGTACTTCATACTTGAACTGTTTGTGAAAGGGTATTTCACACAACTATTTGAACTATGTTTTATGAAATGTTTTCATAACTATTTTGGGAATTTAGGCAACGAATCTTGGTACAGATCTAGGCTGAACGATGTAGTGCATAAAAGACCTTATGGCTACAGACTATAACCATTAGCTAGGTGACTCTAGCCACTGAGTATACGGATAGTACTATCGCCGTGACGACCCTCCTACGGATTTGGGAGCGTATACTTAAATGTCCTACTTGGCACAACAACAACAGATTAGGGTCGTGGTTTGGTTATAGGGTTAGATCGGGTTACCTTACTTGACAGGTTTAGCTCACCTTTCAAGGGATCACCGTCTAAATATTTCCACTATACTATTGATTAGGAAAGGATTTCCTACGTACACTGATTTGGAAATGTTAATCTTTATTTAGGTTAACTTGTGTTTCCTACTGATAACTGCTTTAGGAAATGTTATTTGGTTAATAACTTGTGTTTCCTATTACAACTACAACTGATTTGGGAAATGTTATTTGTTAATAACTTATGTTTCCTACTTGACAAACAACACTTATTTGGAAATGTTATTCTTAAATGATTAACTTGTGTTTCCTACATAACAAACAAACTTGTGAATTCACTCAACAATTTTGTTGACGATTTACTCTATGTTTTTCAGGGAATTAGCAGCGTAAGTAAGATCTGCATGCATATCAGGACGGACTACCCTGGACTTGTTAGGATGCCACTACTTTTGGGACACTTGGATTTCCTCTGTATAACTGCAACTACTGCAGTCATACCTATGAAATCTACTTTTGATATTATGTATTTTATGAAATACTGATTTCAACCACTACTACTACTGTTACTACTTTTCAAGTGGTAACCTTTTGTAAAACTTTAACTAATGGCATCTTAATCTATTTCGTTCTGCGATAACCATATGCTCTGAGTATGTATGTATTTGTTGGTTGTTTTACTGCTCGCACCCCCGCCACGTCACTAAGCTTCCGCAAACCACTCTATGTAATTGTAATTACCGTTTGGCGGGGTGTGACATTCCTCGTCCTTCACCACCATGTCTATGATGATCAGTTTTCCTCCATTTTCCTTGCTCGGAATAGCCTCTTTGCATCGCTTCAATATTTTTATGCATTCCTCATCATTCCAATCATGTAAGATCCACTATTATATTTTTCATAACAAAAAACATGTATCAACATCAAAATGCATCTATATATACTAGCAGCAAACCCGCGCAATGCGGCGGTAATAAGAAGAAGCAAACCCGTACAATACGTCGGTAATAAAAAGAAGTTTATTGTGAATATTTAAGTTTCAAAATCAACACACATTTTTTTACCTGACGCTTACTTGATGATTTCGATGAAAAAAAGGTTTTCTAGAATCAAAAGATTTTTAAAATCACTCGGTCAAATATGATGGCTTTGGTAAAGGTAATATTGTGAATGCCTACCAAAAATATTATGAAATTAACATATAACAATTACTAATAATTAATAGCGGCAAATAAGTAATTTTAATTTATAGTTAAGATTTAAGATTCAACCAAGTAAAGACTCTTTATATGTAATTATAGATTATAGATATTGGAAATTATAGACCGTCCAAGTGAATACCTTTCAATATAACTGCACGAGCTTTAGGAATGGCTTCAAACATGTCTCCCCCAACATAGCTCAAGTTTTTGCTTCCCTCCAAATCCTTAATAACATGAGGAAGATCAAAATTAATGCAATTAATGTTAGGATATGCTTCGGCAATGCACTTAGCAAGAGTTCCTGTACCACCTGCAACATCAACAATTGAATCCAACCCTTCGAAAACACCCTCACAATGTTTCAGAATAACACTTGCAACAAGCCTTCCATCACTACCCATTGCTTCATTGATGGAGCGGTTGAGCTTTGGCTCTTGGCTTGCAACTTCCCATAGCGTCTTCCCATAAGTTGTTTCAAAAGGGTTTAAATCATCTCCATTTTGGAACCATTCGCTCATGTGTTGATACGGCTCCATGAGTATTGGATCCCACACGAATAGCAAATTCGGACTAATGTTGAATGGGTCATCCTTAAGAAGTAATCGAGAAGCAGGAGTTAGCAAATAGCCTTCTCTATTTTCATCTTTAGTTGATGGTATACTTTGTACAACAAAGAATCCAGAATGAACAAGGATGTTCATCAATCGGTAAACATGTTGGGATCGCTTTTTGTTGATCGGTAGGGCATTGACTAACTCTTCTAGCGACATTGGTGCACCATGGCGGTGTATGATATCAGGTATTTGAAGTTGAATGGCACATTTAAGTGACATGGGCTTTACAAAGCTGTAAGCATGGTTCAATATGTGAGCTTGAGATTCAACTAACACTCTAGATTGTTCATCATTTTGCAATGTCATCTCTCTTTTCTATTATAATGTGTAATGTGATGAATTATTTGAGTTAGTGTAAAGCTTATTGTCCTTGCTAATAAATAGGAAAAAGATAAAGGAGTTGGAATGGATTTAGTTAGTAATTAACGTGGCTATTGTTATTATATTGATGAGAATGAGAATGAGAATGCATATGTATATAACGTTGTAACAGTGATGTTGAAATGAGTAGAAGAATATTGGGTGAGAATGGATGAAACAATAAGAATGATTTACGTGTCACAAAATTTATTTTCTCTTACGTTTTTATAAATTAAATCTCTCTTAAACGGTAAGTCGAAAAATCACAAAAATTGCACAACAAAAATTAACATTTTTTTCTCTTAGATTAGAGATCTCACAATGTATACTTTCGACGAAGTTTTTTTTTTTTTTTTTTTTTTTTTTTTTTCTCATTTTTTTGGTGGATTTTGAAAACTACTAACATATGTGATACCAGCGAGTAACACATGTGATACTATTTTTTTTATAATTTATAAAATAAAAAAAAAATTCGTTGAAAGTATATCTTGTGAGATGCCTAATCGAAGAGAAAAAATGCTGATTTTTATGTTGCAATTTTTATAATTTTTCAATGAGACATTATTGAAATATTAAAATTTTAAAAACGTGGAGGAATGCGAGTTTTGTGACACGTGACACATTCTTATTAATTCTTCAATTCTCACCGAATGTTGTTGTACTCATTTGATTGAGGTTGTAATTATATATATATATCCATGGTACAAGTTGTCGGATCCAACATGTAGAAAAGTAAGATTTAAAATCGATGGTGGATCGAATCATATGATTTGGTTATGTAACTGTTGATTACAATATTCATAAAAATAGTGAAAAAAATATTTTCTTCTACTAACCCTTTTAATTGATACCACATCCCTATGCATGATGACAATAATATGTTAGTTTCATTTATTTTTTCTGTTCGTTGTTTTATATCTTGATTTTTTATTTATACATGCGTTATGATCTTGATGTCAGCAGAATAACTAAAAGAATGTTTTATTAAATGTGATTGATATACTTAATTAATTCTAATTGTAATCATACGCATATTTATTACAAGTAATTCTAAGTAGCTTTTTCGTCGCATCTGCTTGATTGTAGGCGTTAAAGTATACACTTTTTATTTGATTCTACTCTTTTTTAACTACGAAGATGTGTGATGTGTCATTTTATAAACCTAAGGAATGATCACATATGCATACATTTGTTTTTCTAACTTTCTTTTTCCCTAATAATTGTTTAGTCAAAAGAAGCGAGCTGCATTAAATTAATAGTTGTCAATAACAAGGTTTTTTTTAGCCCCCGTTTTGCGACGGGGGCTAAAAAGTACATTTTTAAATTTTAATATGAAATATGAAATATGAAATTTTTACTTGAATAAGATATGATCTCTTTATGGTTTATTTCTTTGATTATACCAACATGTATGTGTATAACTGAAATAATTTAAATTAATACAAAGTTGATTTTGCATCTAAAAGTGTATAGTGTATATGCACCAATTTTACCAATTGATAATGCAATCAATTACATGCACTTACGTCATTTATTGCTCTTCCACTATAACTGTTAAGATTTCCAACTTACTCAATTGTACAAAGGGCTTAGTACACGCAAATGTAACGAACTATCGTTTGACATTCATTGTATGTATCGAACTACTCGGACCCCCATTGTATGTAATGAACTTAGTATTTCGGTACAATCCATGTAAAAAACGGGCTACCCCAAGTTTGATGCCACATGTGTTCCGGTTATTAAAAAAATCTTTTCCACGTAATTATGATGATTTGTTTTAGTTAAAAAAGGAAAAAAGGTTTAATATACCTACATATATTGTCAAAGTCAGTAATGTAAAACCCGTATCACACAAACACTTAAATCAATCGATCGTCAATCATGGCTCGCTCATATCAAACCGGTTCAAGCTCAATGAACAACCAAGATTACTACATATGTTTGTGGGGCGAAGATGACGTTCGTACATTGTGATGGACATCCACCTCATAACCCCTGCGAGATTCATCTCGTGTTGGCATTTTTTAATCGGAATCGCCAGAGTGTTTTGTGTGTGTGAAATTGATTTGGGGGAAAGATACATGAAATGGAGGAAAACCTAATTTATGTGCCCAATAATGATCCCGATGCAAAAAGTAAACGAGCGGGAAATCGAGTTGGAGGTCAATTAATTATGTGGAGGTCAACTAATTACGTGGATTGTCCAGATCTGTCATTATTTACATGTCACATTTAATAAATAAATGAAATTAAGAATCAAACGGGATACTTTTTCATCAAGTGACCTGTTACATGGATTGTACCGAAATACTAAGTTAGTTACATACGATGGAGATCCGAGTAGTTTGATACATACAATGAATGTCAGACGATAGTTCGTTACATTTGCGCGCACTAAGCCCTTGTACAAATTAAACGAATTGCTTTGAACATCTTTAACCCTTGATTGGAAGGCCATTAAAATTTTTATAGTGTCATTTTGTTTACAACTTCATGATCATAAGCTCCATTATTAATAGTATTAATTTTTTTTTTGTCCATTTTGTTATTCTAGCTAATCTCATTCACTTAATGGTATAAGAACGGATCAATAACCAATAAGACAAACATCTAACAGAAGACAAACATTTATTTATTAAAATAATCATAACATGTAAATTCAAAATTATTGAAAAGCCTCATGAACTCATCTTAAATTCATTTTTTGAATCTTGACTATTCAATGTAGAAAATCGATATCACCTTAAAATAAAACAACAATTTATAAATTAAAACGTAAGAACTATACAAATTTCAAAGATGTTAAAGATAAAATAGACCAACTAATTAACCTCAGTTAAAAGAAAATGAGAAATTCAATTTCTCAATACCAAGTCTCCAAATTAAATGATGAGCTCCTCTCAAACTATGATCTAACAGTTGACTGTTATTTATTGATACTTAATTATATCCAAAAATGCTTTATTTGGAACTTTATTTAGTGCATACTTTTACTGATGTAACTACATGTAGTCCCACATATATATTTAATTAATACAAAAGACGTTTTAAAAACTCAAATACATACAATAGTAAAATTTGTAGATTTGCATACACTCTCAAACTATAAACCTTAAAAATTATGCTCGAAAACTATAAATATAAAAAAGAAAAAAAGTACACAAATGTTAGTAATCGAACACATATGAATAATAAAAAAAAATAGCAAATGTAACTATTCATCAACCATTGAATGAATAGTTACATTTTGCCTTGCAAAATGTTTATATACTCAATGGTGTCTGCATGATGCATGCACTTTTTGTCTCCTATACATTCCCATAACTACCCATTTTATGTATTCTTAATTACTAGGAAAAGTGAAAGACTGCCCGCATAGCCCACGACATCACGAGGGTTATATATTGATTTCAAGAGACATAGGTGAAACAGGTATAAATAATGAAAATGTCTCGAGACCCTAAAATCAAATTTCATGTATAGATTCTGGTTTATGCACTGGGTCGTTGCTGAGTTTTCGGACCTCCATTGTATGTAATGAACTATCGTTTATGCACTTACTCAATTGTACAAAGGGCTTAGTACACGCAAATGTAACGAACTATCGTTTGACATTCATTGTATGTATCGAACTACTCGGACCTCCATTGTATGTAATGAACTTAGTATTTCGGTACAATCCATGTAAAAAACGGGCTACCCCAAGTTTGATGCCACATGTGTTCCGGTTATTAAAAAAATCTTTTCCACGTAATTATGATTATTTGTTTTAGTTAAAAAAGGAAAAAAGGTTTAATATACCTACATATATTGTCAAAGTCAGTAAAGTAAAACCCGTATCACACAAACACTTAAATCAATCGATCGTCAATCATGGCTCGCTCATATCAAACCGGTTCAAGCTCAATGAACAACCAAGATTACTACATATGTTTGTGGGGCGAAGATGACGTTCGTACATTGTGATGGACATCCACCTCATAACCCCTGCGAGATTCATCTCGTGTTGGCATTTTTTAATCGGAATCGCCAGAGTGTTTTGTGTGTGTGAAATTGATTTGGGGGAAAGATACATGAAATGGAGGAAAACCTAATTTATGTGCCCAATAATGATCCCGATGCAAAAAGTAAACGAGCGGGAAATCGAGTTGGAGGTCAATTAATTATGTGGAGGTCAACTAATTACGTGGATTGTCCAGATCTGTCATTATTTACATGTCACATTTAATAAATAAATGAAATTAAGAATCAAACGGGATACTTTTTCATCAAGTGACCTGTTACATGGATTGTACCGAAATACTAAGTTAGTTACATACGATGGAGATCCGAGTAGTTTGATACATACAATGAATGTCAGACGATAGTTCGTTACATTTGCGCGCACTAAGCCCTTGTACAAATTAAACGAATTGCTTTGAACATCTTTAACCCTTGATTGGAAGGCCATTAAAATTTTTATAGTGTCATTTTGTTTACAACTTCATGATCATAAGCTCCATTATTAATAGTATTAATTTTTTTTTTGTCCATTTTGTTATTCTAGCTAATCTCATTCACTTAATGGTATAAGAACGGATCAATAACCAATAAGACAAACATCTAACAGAAGACAAACATTTATTTATTAAAATAATCATAACATGTAAATTCAAAATTATTGAAAAGCCTCATGAACTCATCTTAAATTCATTTTTTGAATCTTGACTATTCAATGTAGAAAATCGATATCACCTTAAAATAAACAACAATTTATAAATTAAAACGTAAGAACTATACAAATTTCAAAGATGTTAAAGATAAAATAGACCAACTAATTAACCTCAGTTAAAAGAAAATGAGAAATTCAATTTCTCAATACCAAGTCTCCAAATTAAATGATGAGCTCCTCTCAAACTATGATCTAACAGTTGACTGTTATTTATTGATACTTAATTATATCCAAAAATGCTTTATTTGGAACTTTATTTAGTGCATACTTTTACTGATGTAACTACATGTAGTCCCACATATATATTTAATTAATACAAAAGACGTTTTAAAAACTCAAATACATACAATAGTAAAATTTGTAGATTTGCATACACTCTCAAACTATAAACCTTAAAAATTATGCTCGAAAACTATAAATATAAAAAAGAAAAAAAGTACACAAATGTTAGTAATCGAACACATATGAATAATAAAAAAAAATAGCAAATGTAACTATTCATCAACCATTGAATGAATAGTTACATTTTGCCTTGCAAAATGTTTATATACTCAATGGTGTCTGCATGATGCATGCACTTTTTGTCTCCTATACATTCCCATAACTACCCATTTTATGTATTCTTAATTACTAGGAAAAGTGAAAGACTGCCCGCATAGCCCACGACATCACGAGGGTTATATATTGATTTCAAGAGACATAGGTGAAACAGGTATAAATAATGAAAATGTCTCGAGACCCTAAAATCAAATTTCATGTATAGATTCTGGTTTATGCACTGGGTCGTTGCTGAGTTTTCGGAAGCCCTAGGTAAAAACATGAATGATCACCGAAATCAGGCTTCATATCAAGCTGTAAAATATTTTTCTTATTTTCTTTTTTTTGCGGCTCAATCAACTTTAAAACAACTAGGCATATTTTTCTTCTTGCAATTAACAATCAAATTGTATGGGTATGTACACACACACACACACACACACACACACATTTTGAGGGCCCTATAATTCGGAGACCCTGGACGATTAACCACCTCGCCCACCCTCGAAGACGGCCCTGTTTATGCAAAGCCAACACTTTTATCGAAGATACCAATCTCAAAGAATTCAAATGCTTGATGTTTTACATTGAAAGACTCTATACCACAAATCTGGGAGGATAGACGACGATGTAACCCATCGTATACAGCATGATGGTTGAAGTGGCGGGCAGTTACAAGAGTCTTTTGTGACAAGAAAGTTCCTAAGAAACTGAAAGGAAAATTTTATAAGACCGCAATTAGATCAGCTATGTTGTACGGATCAAAGTGTTGCCGATGAAAAAGGTCTACACAATTAGGATGGAAGTGGCTGAAATGAGGATGTTAAGGTGGACATGTGGTAAAACTATGTTAGACATGTTGCCGAATGGAGTTTTTAGTTTAGATTTGTGTAACACCCCATATACTTTCAAATACGGTATCGTAATAAAGTTTTATTCATACAAAATAAATGTTAATCTGTGAATATATTGAATTGTAATACCTTAAGGATTTTAACAAGGTTATTGAACAATAAATAGAGGTATATATATATACAGTAAAAGTCATGCACATATCTTGATGCGATTTTACATGACAAAATAAATAAATAGCTATGTGTAGAAAATAAACTGAAGACATATATGAACACGTGCAAAAACTAAAATTAGTGTAAGTTAATTGTGAAAACGTATGATCGTTGAAGCTCTAGACTTTTTAGGTCTAATCTAGGATATAATGATAACAATGATAATAATTTACAGCGGAATAACAATAAGAACAATGTTATCACAACAAGCCCCAATATTATTTGATCAGAATAACACGGTTATACAAATATAACAGGATCAAGAAACCTTGATCTTGAGGCTAAACCAAAACCCTAGACGTCTACATTATGTGTGCACACTTTTTCCTACATCCCTATGTCTCTTTATATAATAGAGATCTTTAGGGTTACAAGAAATCATAATTATACTAGGAGACTAATTAAAATAAAACAATTCATCTTTAGTCCCTCAACTTTCGTCTTTTATTTTGTCTCATCAAATTAATAAATCCTAACATTAATAAAATAAAGTGATGGATACATTCTTGTGAAAGTGTCGGTGGAAAGAAGTTCAATAATTGGAAGTATAGTGAACAAAATAGTAGCAAGTGAAATAAATTAAATGGAAACAATGAGAAAGGTGGTGTAGTCATTTCATCCAGACAAGTAAATAGGTGAAATTGATATTTTCATGAATTTGGCTTGGGTAAAATAGAGTTTTTGTCACACCCGCTAATTCGGGTTGCGGAAGCGAATCGGGTCGGGGCGTGACTAATCAATAACCAAAGCACAAGATATATAGTAAACGACTCTAAATGAGACGTTTTAGAAAATACATTGCAATACAGTATATTACATAAGTTTTCAAAAGTAATAAGTCATAAAGATACATCATTAATGAGTTCGCAAATTTATTTTAAAGATTTTAGTTACATAATCATAGTACAAAAGATAATGCCAGTAAAATCTTCATAAGTGTGTATGCATGCGACTCGTACTAGCTTAACATATAAGTAGATCCTGCTGGGCATCCCTACTCAAGCTGCGTACCTGAGAATGCATCACTAAAAGGGTCAACCAAAAGGTTGGTGAATCTCACAGGTTTATAGTAAAGAACAGTTTGAACACATCAAGTAGTATAAGTAAGTAAATATTGCACAGTTGCAAAGTTTCGATATACATTGCCATGAGCACCATAGTTGAAGCTTAACAGTAAGTAAGGGTACAATCAAGTACCTAGTAATTTGCCCTCGTGAATGCTAATCCAAAAACATTCATATGAAACGAGTAAGAAACGCCCATTTATACCTGTATGTTCGTGGTAGTGCGTGCTACCCTGGGCGGGGATTGTCAGTCCCAAATGGATCCATTTACTAAAACTCGCGCTTAAGTCGATAACTAACAACTATGATTAAAGGGACTTCATTGGAGTAAGTAAAACCCATGCAATCGATATACCAGTAAATCAGTAAGTAAATCAAGTAAGTAAGTTCGTGTGTTCGAGTAAAACAAGCAATGCATCTCCCCCAAAATAGTAAAACAGTAAAAAGGGGTCGTGAGACTCACCTGAGTCTAGTAGTATCAAGCAGTAAATCAAGCAATGAGGTTCTCCGAACCAGTAACCTCTAGCGTCCTAAACGCGTAAGGTTAAGTAAGTAAGTGGATATCATTAAGATTATCCATGCTAGTTGTCCACTCAACTAGTTAATGTCCATTAGTCTGTTATTTGTAATTGTTCGTATTTGTAGTCTGTCGTTGTGTAAATATGGCCCATTGGTGACGGTGTGTAATAATAATTCAAGTGTTATTATTATGTATTTCATTTCGTTGTATATTTGTAAAGTATATTTGTCATACGTTTCCGAGTTATTCCAAATATTGTATTGACGTTAAATCAAGTATATTGTGATATTGTCTTGTTTGAAAAGTCGGTTATGCAAAGTTAGTGTTGAACACTATTTATGAGACAATAAGGATTGTCGGGAATTGCTATTCATGAGACAATAGCAAGTTACTATTCATGAGACAATAGCGATTATCGGGAATCACTATTCATGAGACAATAGCAAGTTACTATTCATGAGACAATAGCGATTATCGAGAATCACTATTCATGAGACAATAACATTGTCGGGAATTACTATTCATGAGACAATAACATTGTCGGGAATTACTATTCATGAGACAATGAGGTTTGCGACAATGATGTTTACGAAAATGATGTTTTATGCGACAATGTCATTGTCGCATAGGTTTCAAAGAGGTATTGTCGCGTTAATAAGTTTTTCGTTTTCGTCTAAGTGTTCATCTTCATTGACTTGGTCAAATGTGTTTGGTTTGACCCGAAACTTTTAGGGAAGTATTAAATATGTTAAATGAGCTTTATAAAGTTGTCGTTACGTTTTATGGTTAACTCGAAGTGTCGGTTTGGTAAAATGACTAAAACAGTCCCTAGTCTTTATATTTTCAGATTTTTGACTCGATAAGTCTCTCGATTTAACCAACTTCTAGTCTGAATCAAGCCTAACCAAATATCACACATATCCTCATATATGTCTAGTTTATTTCTGCACTTTATGGTATTTTTATATGTTCATTTACTATTTTTAACAAAAATAAATACGAAGAGTGGTCGGTTTTGGTCCGACGGTGAGCTCAGTCCATAGATCGGTTCCTACACAAAATTCCATGGGGATCTGGTCAAAGAGGTAAACATAAAAGTTGTAGCCAACATCTTAACGGTCATTTTTCGTTTAGACTTCGTAAGTTGATTCTTCCTAGAACTCAATATATGGTCTCGAGAAGGAGGCGGATGTTCCTGTCCGCCGGAACAATAACGCGCACCTTAACGGAAATATTATTTTAAAATAGAAAACTAAGTCGAAATGTTACGAAATTGGTGACGTTGTAAAGCTAACATCACGAACTACATTTTAGGCATAAGAAACGTTTAATTTCATATTGTAATGATTTTTATATGATTTTTCTCGTGACGACACATAATCTGTCCCAAGAACTCAGATTGTATATTCGGGTTTTAATATGCATTTCGGTCAATTATTTGGACATCTTAGAGTTGAGTGAGCACTAGAACATGTAAATATAGATCATTATAGATAATCTAATGGAAAAGATTAGAAATCTTACAAGAAAATAGCGATCTAAAGCCGGAAATGAGATGAGGAGGTGATGGGCTTCGTTTTCTCGCGTTTATCTTCGGTTTCCCTTCAAGATCAAGGTGGTGGCTCTAGGTGGTGGTGTGGCGGTTTGTGACAGCCTTGAGGGCTGGAGAAATCGCCCAAAAGAGAGAGAGAATAGGGTGTGAGAGAGAGAGTGTGAGGTTGATGAATGATTGAATCAACAAAAAGGGTGTGTTTGGTATGGCTTAAGGTCAAGGGGCATGATCCACAAATTGTGGGTTATGTCTTGACTGATTTTCAGTTGGGGTGGGGCCCACAAAGGTGTGGGCTTTACCCAAACTCGTTCCCAAGGTCGCGCTCCATGCGGTGTTCGTTTACCCGGTCGTTTCGTCGTTCGTTTAATCGTATAACGTTTTATAAAATACGTTTCGTATATGTTTTAAAACATGATATTTGAAATAAAAGTTTTTATTCAATGTAGTATATTTAAGTTACTAAAATGTAATTTGGGTTTTCGTTTGGTCGTCGGTTGCGAATTGTTCGTTTATTCTTATCGTGTAACGTTTTTGAACGTTATAAATATATACGTGTAATAGTAATAGTTTTACCTGATGTATTTTATCAAAATACTTAGTTTTAAGTTATAAAAATATAACTTTGATTTATTTCGTCGGTTGGACTCATTTCGCACGTTTTCATAGCGTACGTGTTCGTTATAAGCAAAACGTACGTGTTCGTTATTGAAACGCCCCGAAATCAGAACCATTTTTTTTTTACTCACTTATATTCTTCATTAAAAACACACTCAATAGGTCCCATTCATTGTTACTACATACTTTAAACCAATACGACTCAAAATAGTCTTCTGACCCGACATGTCCATTTTAAACTATTACCCCACTATATAGTCTAAATTAGTCTACTTTATGCTTAAAATAAACTAATGTCTACTTTAGACTCATTCAATCAATTTTAGACTAAATTAGACTATTACTCTACTTAATAGTCTAAATTGGACTATCTTCAACCTAAAATTAACTAAAGACTACTTTAGACTCTTACACCAGCAAACTCAGATTTTTAAACCAAATTCGGATGTGCATAACTTTTAACTCGTTAATAGTTAAGACCTGAAATTTTGTACACACCTCCACTATAACAAAATGAAGGTTTCCCTTTTTACACTTTTTCAAAATTCACGAAAACAACAAATCTGGACGTGTCACCAATTTAGTGCCATTTCGGCCACTTTGGTGAACATATGAAATCCCAAACCACATAGTCTCTAACTTAACCCTTTGGCATACTCACTTGACACTTTAAAACAAACTTGAAGCACCCGACAACAAGTCCTAACACTAACCCATTCGAAATCAACACATGACCCCTTTATGACCCATTTTGACACCCTTGACCCATTTAGCCAAAACAACCATATTTAACACTAAATCACTTCCCAATCCAACCCACAACATAACTTGACTCTTTAAAACCTAATTACATCATTCTCTTCACACTTTACTCAATAAAATCACATATGTCACTATAAAACCATTTTTGGGCGATTTACACAAATTGAAACCATAACAACGATTCAAAAGAAATGGAGCTTTATCTAACCACAAAGCAAGCTCCATATCCACGTCACTACCATGAGCATATTCTCTATCCACGTGTCTCTACCAACTCATCAACCTACAACATGAAACACTGAAACGGGTAAGCACAACCGCTTAGTGAGTACACAGGCAAATCAAACAAGCAATTCACATAAACACAAAATCATTAAATCTCTGAACACACTGAACACTGATCACTGAGCACCATACCACATCGATATGCATGCTAACACTATTTCACTGAGTACCATACCACAACGGTATGCATACTAACACTGTTTCACTACATAAGCATATTCCACAAAATCCACAAACTACATAATCACCCAACAATCGATTCACATAACATTATAACTACACTATCTCCACTAATTAATCCACATATGTAAACACATTTTCTTCCACCCAATTGTGTAGCCTCTTGCTCGGAAGCAATCCGGATCCAACACAATCGAATCATACACTATCAATTCAAAATAACATCATAACTACATAATCTCAATTATTTAATCCACATATAACAACACATAATCTTTCACCCGATTGTGTAGCCTCTTACCCAACAGTAATCCGGATCCAACACAATCGAATCATACACTATTCTCCACCAATTCTTTCTTTTACCTTCAAGCTAGTGACATACTCATTACTCGCTAATGAGATAATCACTACTGACTTTTCCAAATAACATGTATTCACATAACAATTAAGCATAACAAGTAATTTAACACAATTAACTATTATAAGCAATAAACATAAATAAACAAACTTAACAATTAACTTTCCTTGATTGTGCAAACCTTTAGCCCGCAAGCTATACGGTACTACTCAATCAAATCACCTGTTTAACCCCCCGTATCACTCACCATACTCTATTAGTCGATTTCACCATTGAAAGCACTCCACGTCTTTATCACCTACATAATTCATATATGATACATACAACACTTTTAGACACTAATCATCATTAAGGTAACTATTAATTATATTCATACTCTATTAACACTTCTAATTACACTATTAAGCTTATTACATGAATTCCTCTTAATTCATCAAAACCTTTATGAACATATTACTAACTTATAAATCTTTAACTCATTTTAACACTAATTCTTTCACTATTTAGCTTCACTAGCATCAATTTAACATATTAAACATATATTCATATCATAATCACTAGTTTTATGAAACCCCACCAAAACCCCACTTTGATTACTAGCTTTTTACTTCAAATTAATCACTTTCATGATGATACATAGTTTATAATCATAATCAAAACACTAAATAACACTAATTTAAACCAATTCAAACCCTAATTTCGTAGTTAAATTCAATAATTTCATAAACTCACTAAAACCCATTTTAACTAGAAACTAGGTTAAAACTAAAGAGAAATCACTTACATATGAATGAAGATGATGAAGAAGATCATGAATTGCACCTTAGAAAGAATTAATCAAAGAATTAAAGAAAGAAATTGAAGTAGAATCGTCCCTGTGTTTTTCTCTCTTTTTCTCCCTCTCTCTCTAACCCTCTGGAACATTTTTAGAAGATAATGAAATAAACATAATACTGTACGTACATATCTATATGTTTTAATACCCTTTTTAAACCCTACAGTCTGAAACTGATAAAACCATTTACGTTTTTCACTATATCTTGTTATCTACATAATAATATTTCGTAATAAAAATATATCCGTGTACGATATTAAAACCTGAAACTTGGGGTGTTACAGTTATATTATAAACATAATATAAAGTAATTATCAATATTATTAAATAATTTCATATTTTTTAATAATAGTTTCACCAACGTCCGTATTTGAATTCCTGCGTGATTTGTTTATACGCGATTTTTGAATAATTGTTTTGTGTTATATATACATATAATCATATATATAATACTTGTACGCTTTGGTATTTTAAGTATATAATACTTGAAATAAAAGTTTAAATTTGGACCAAATTTTGGGTCATTTTTGACCGGGTGTCACAGTTTTTCAAGTCATAAAATAGGGATTAGTGTCTGAAAATGCATCTAACTTGTACTCGATGTCTATTGTATGTACCCAACTTACGTTTGCAATTTTTAACGCATCTAACTTTCAAAATGGTTGTTTTAATGTATTTTGGTGACATGTCACTCGATGAAGGTGCCACGTGGCATCCGGAGAGTTTGACACATCACCAAAATACACTAATACACGTTTTTTGAAAGTTTGATGCATTAAAAATAGAAAACGTGAGTTGGGTACACATAATAGACATTGGGTGCAAGTTAGATGCATTCTCAGACACTAACCCCCATAAAATATGCATATATGTCGAAATTTGGACTATAATTAGCCGTTAATTGCAACGAACGAAAAACACACAACCTTCTATTTTATTCACTTCCTTATATACTTAAATCACCAATATTTCAAACTTTAGAGCTGAGAGTTAGAAGTTGATTCCAGGTGGGCGTAGTGAGAGTAACATTTTTCAATCATCTCTTTGAAACTAGGTAAGTTTCTATATGCTTCCGCTTTGAGCCTTACCTTCGTTTCGTTGTACTGGATCAGTTAAATCGTACTTTGTTATCAGCTTTATAAAATTATTGTTTTACTTATATTCGATGTGATCCAGTAGATATATGATTACTTTGAGCTATATCATTGTTGTGCATATTTGAGGTTATTTATGTCCTGTTATGTCACACCCCGCCAAACGGTAATTACAATCAGTACTAAATAAGTGTGCGGAAGCTTTGGTGATGTGGCGGGGCTGCGATCAGTAATACAACCAAGTAGTACATACATACTCAGAGCTTATGGCTATTGCACAACATAATGTATTAAGATGCCAGGTTTAACAGTTATTACAAAAGATTACGACAAAGTATGTCGTAACAGTAGTAGCAGTATTTAAAACATTAAGTTTTAATGTACACATAAGGTTAAAATAAGATTTCATAGGTATGACTGCAATGTTTGCAGTTATACAGAGGAAATCTCCAAAAGCGTCCCAAAATAAGTGGCATCCTAATTAGTCCAGGGTCGTCCATCCTGAATGCATGCGATTCTTACTTACTCGGCTAATTTCCTGAATACATAGAGAAAATTTGTCAACAAAATATGTTGAGTGAATTAACAGATTTTACATAAGTATGTGGTTTGTTAAACCAAGTTTGTTTGTATAAATGAAATGTTATTCATTTGCAAGTACAAGTTTTGTAGGGCTGTTACCCTAAAATGTCAAGTTTTATGTGGGATGTTATCCCAAATTATATTGCTGGTTGTTCGCCAGTATAAAATAAGTAACCGGTATGTTTTCCGGTATGAAACAATTATAGGATTCGTTCTTCCTAAAAAAAAATATGTGTGGGAATTACTTAGACTATGATCCCCTGCAAGGTGAGCTAAACCTTACAAGTTAAAGTAACGCGACCTAACCCTATAACCAAACCACGACCAGCACTTATGTTGTTTGCCTGAAGGACATGTAAGTATACGCTCCTATCCATAGGAGGGTCGTCACAGCGATAGTACTATCCGTATACTCAGTGGCTAGAGTCACCTAGCTAATGGTTACAGTTTGCATGACATAAGGTCTTTTCATGCATACATTTCAAGTCTAGGTCCGTACTAGGATACGTCGTCTAATTCCTAAAATAGTCGTGAAAATGTAATTTCATAAATCAACAGTTGTATAAAGCAATAAAGCATTTATAATTTAGTTGCATGTGTTGGCATGCAATTTCTATGTTTAACACCCCTGTGTTTAAAAGCAGAAAACATCTAAAAGTAGGGGCTATAAACTCACAGTAATGGTAGTGATGTGAATGCTAGCAGCTGAAAAGTGTCGCTCAAGGTATGTTAACCTATACACAATAATTATATTAACATAAGTACCTTGATTTGTTAAATCAATTTATATTAATAGTTTACTTATTTTAAAGAAATTGTGAATCTCTTAAATTATACAAGTAGTTGTTGACATTATGTTGAAATATCGTTATTATTTCTCATGTCGTACTTCTTGTTAAGTATATCCACATACGTTTTCTAATTGTATAGATATATATCAATGTCATTTTGTTGGCTTCGTACATATATAATTGTTGTACATATATATGTATATAAATATACCTGTTGTATATTATATTTCGTATGTTCGTTAAACGTATATTCCATTCGTATATTTATATATGTAAATATATATAGTTATAAATTTCAATACATTGTATTTGTCATATCTATATATACATACATAAGTTTTAAATACGTGGTTTACATATAAAATGTATATAAGTTTTATTTGTTATAAAACTTCTCGTCGCCTTCGTATAAATATATATAATTCGTTCATTTAAATATATATATATATATATATATATATATATATATATATATATATATAAATGTTATTTGTTTCGCTAACATACCTTACCTTAGTTCCATTGTATATATATATATATATATATATATATATATATATATATATATATATATATAACTTAATCGTTTGTCGTTATATATATATATATATATATATATAAAGTTTATAAAAATCACCTTTTTATATTTGCCAAAATGTTACAAAGTCGAATATTCGTTTCAAAATATTAACTCGTATCGCGTACGTGTTATAAAATTAGACCGCACGTTGGGCTTGGCCAAAATTGTCTCGGCCCGTCATTGGTTTGCTTAATCAATTTATAGTTTTGGTCCAAAGTATTCGTTCCATTTATCTAGCCCGATTCTCGTTCGTTTTTAAAACCTTCGGCCCAAAAGTTCGGCCCAGTAATTGCCCTCACCCGTCCATGTTTGGGGTTTAACCTGTCTGGGTACAAGACACAACCCGTACAGGTTGGTCTTGTGACCCGTCCGGGTCCACTTTGTTTTTGGTTCGTTCAGCCCAAGTCCCACATATACGGCCCATGTTTGCAGTCCTAGCCCAATAACTAGTTCAGCCCAGTAGAAGGTGTGACCCGTCCGGGTCGGATAAGCCACCCGTCCGGGTTGAGGAGTTCACCCGTTCGGGTGTGGCCTTCGGCCCAGCAAGCTCTCTTTATGTTTCCATTTATATCCGAGATCGTAACATGTTGTGGCTATATTTCGAGTTATGTTTGTTTATACATGTTTATACTATCATTTTACGCAAGTTTAAACTTCCGATTTCATATTTTTAGTACACATATAAGGTTGTTTTTGTTGGTACAATATATATATATATATATATATATATATATATATATATATATATATATATATATATATATATATATATGTATATGTTTTTACTCAAGAAAGGTCATCATCAAAATCATCACATTATTAAGTTATATGCGAAGATCAAGTTGTATTAACATCATATATAACGAAATCTAAGTAAAGAATTTAGTGATTAAAGTTTCCTTACAATGATATTGGTGATGATGAAAGTTTTGTATGATGATGATGGTAGAACGATGATGGTGATGATCCAAAGATGATGATATAGAGATGAAGATGGGTTTGAGTTGCTTGCTCTTCTTCTGCTTCTGCTAGTTTTGTTCCGTGTGTTTTTCAGCTCAATAACAAGGAGCAACAATAATTGAAGGTGGTTGTGGGTTTGATCAGAAGAAGGAAACGGTGGGAGTATTATATTCAAACGAGTATGGGGTTTCACAGTAATTGGTTCCCCAAATAGTTGAGGTTTGGTGCCATTTTTGGCCCGTTAATTTCGAGTACGGTTATAATTTTTGCAATATAAAATCTAATATTTTATATTTTTATTTTGTAGATGTTCTCCAGACACGTTATTTAAAGTCAGAAAAATGATATTTCCATTAATTTTGACTGTTGTTCATTTTGTACATTATTAATATTGTGAGCGTTAAATATGTATTCATAACGCAATATTATTTCAGTTTGAAATTTTTCCCGCATATTATTTTAGTTAAATAATATTTTGAAATAGTTTTGGAAACATTTTGGAGACATTTTTCGGACTCGCGTTTCACTAACTATCAAGTTCAGATTGTTTTGTTTGTAATTATAATAATTACAACTTTTGTAATACTTTTCGTATTATTATTTTGGACTTGCTAGACTTATTTCACATCAGAAGTTTTGTTTAAACTTTTGTCAGGAAATTAGCGTAAGAATGCACATGCTTAAGTTTAATTAATACCTAATTTGGAGAGTTGTCACATTCTCCCCCCGTTAGGGAAATCTCGTCCCGAGATTTAAGTTGAGTCGTGAGTCACGGTCACGCTCTCGAATAAGTGAGGATATTTCTTTCGCATCTCGTCCTCTCGTTCCAAGGTAAATTCTGGGCCATGTTTCGAGTTCCAACGAACTTTAACAAGTTTGATTCGTTTGTGTTGAAGTTTCTGCGTTTTTGAGTCCATAACTTCGATAGGTTCCTCCACAAAGTTTAGTTTTGAGTCAATAAAGACTTCGTCAGGAGGAATGATCAACGTTTTGTCCGATAGACACTTCTTCAAGTTAGATACATGAAATGTGTCATGGATACTACTAAGCTCTTGCGATAGTTTGAGCTTGTAGGCAACAGGACCAACCCTTGCAAGGATTTCAAATGGTCCGACATAACGCGGGTTTAGTTTTCCTCGTTTGCTAAATCGTGCAACCCCTTTCCAGGGTGCTACTTTGAGTAGTACTTTGTCACCTACTTGAAACTCCAATGGTTTTCTCCTGTTGTCGGCATGACTCTTTTGCCGGTCTCGTGCCGATTTCAACCGATTAAGTACTTGAGATATCTCGTCCGTTGTTTCTTGGACTATCTCAAGACCTGATAACTGTCTGTCACCCAACTCTGCCCAACAGAGTGGGGATCGGCATTTGCGTCCGTACAACGCCTCAAAAGGTGCCATTTGTATGCTGGTGTGATAACTGTTGTTGTAGGAGAATTCAGCTAGAGGTAGGTGAGTATCCAAACTACCTCCAAAGTCTATCACACACGCTCTTAACAAGTCTTCGAGTGTTTGTATCGTTCGTTTGCTTTGGCCATCCGTTTGTGGGTGGTAGGCAGTACTCATTTCGATTCGAGTACCCAATGCCTGTTGAAGTGTTTGCCAAAAGTGAGATGTGAAGCGTGCATCTCTATCAGAGATGATAGATATTGGCACACCATGTCGGGACACAATCTCCTTCAGGTAGATTCTAGTTAGTTTTTCCATCCGGTCTGTTTCTTTGATAGCGAGGAAGTGGGCTGATTTTGTCAATCGATCGACAATCACCCATATGGTGTCAACTCCAGATGTTGTTCTTGGTAACTTCGTGATGAAGTCCATCGTGATGTGTTCCCATTTCCATTTGGGCAATTCAGGTTGTTGCAAAATCCCAGACGGCTTTTGGTATTCGACCTTAACTTTCGCACAAGTCAGGCATTTGCTAACGTAGGTGGTAATATCTCGTTTCATGCCAGGCCACCAATAGAAACCCTTCAGATCGTGGTACATTTTGTCTGCACCAGGATGTATCGAGTAATTGGACTTATGAGCTTCGTCCAATATCAGGATACGTAGTTTGTCAACACAAGGAACCCAAATTCGATCCATAAAATACAACACTCTGTTGTCTTTTGTTTCAAGTTGTTTGTTCATTCCCTTCAAGGATTCTTCCTTAAGGCATTCGGGAACGAAAGTTAATCGTTGAGCGTCATGAATTTGAGTAATGAGGTTCGAGTGGATTGTCAATCCCAAAGCTCGAACTCTTTCTGTGAGAATACATACTGAAGACTTTTATGATCACTACAAACAATGCATTTAGTGCCATACAAATAGTGTCTCCAGATTTTCAAAGCAAATACAACAGCTGCCAATTCTAAATCATGTGTTGGATAATTCTTTTCATGCGGTTTTAATTGGCGAGAAGCATAAGCAATAACTCGGTTTCTTTGCATAAGAACACAACCCAAACCCGAGTAAGATGCATCACAATATACAATAAAATCTTAAGATCCATTTGGTAATGCTAACACTGGGGCTTGACATAACAACTGTCTTAGAGTCAGAAAAGCATGTTCTTGTTGATCATTCCACTCGAACTTTTCATTCTTGCGAGTTAGTTTAGTCAATGGACTAGCAATTTTTGAAAAGTCTTTAATAAACTTCCGATAATAACCAGCCTGTAAAAACCCGGTCAAAAAGTCAATTTTCGCTCCGGATTTAAACTTTGATTAATTGTATTTTTATAAACAATTATAACCAAGTTACATTTTCGTAACTCAAGTGAAATATTTTTAATATCCCTATTTAAAATATTTACGAAATTATATAAACGAAATTATAAATTTAAAATATTAAATTTATTAAAACGATCGGGGAAACGAACACCACACGGAGCGCGAACACGGGGACACGAAAAATCAGCCAAAAAGGGGGTCATCACCTCCCCCTCCATTCATTCTCACTTTCCCACTCTCTCTCTTCTCTTCCCTTGTCTCTCTAAAACAAACCCACACACCACCATCACTTAAAATCGCAAATTAACACATCAAAACGACCTCCAATCTCGAAGCTCATTTAGAGAAAAAGAATCACCGCATCACGATCTACCTTTCCATCTTTTCGGATTTCTCCGGCGTTAAGTTTGTAAGTTTCCGACAAATCTCGAAACACTATGATTTTCATTGTTTTCGACTTTTTATTGTTTCTATAAGCTTAAAATGTCCTAATATGGGTTGGGTAAAAGATTTGGACCCAAAAGGGGCCGGAAAACTCGTTTTCGGCTCAAACTCCGGCGAACAGACGGGAGTGTCGCTAGAGTGCCAAAAACAGTGCTAGCGACACTATCTAAGTGTCGCTATGACAAGTGTCGCCCTTATAGCGACACTACTTAAGTGTCGCCGAAATTACTTAATCAGATTTACATTAGCGACACTACCTTAGTGACGCCAAAATTGAGAAGTGTCGCCTATAGCGACACTAACCAAGTGTCGCCAGATTACTTAACTTTTGGAACCAGCGACACTATCCCAGTGTCGCCATGTATAACAAAGTGTCGCCATAGCGACACTAGCAAAGTGTCGCTAAAAACAGAAAACAGAACTATTATTTCACTAAATATACAACATTTACAACAAACAAATACTCGAACGACTAACTTAATCAGACAAATTAGTTGCTTACTGGTATAACCTCACGTGTTTAGGACACTCAAAGGTTACCATTCGGACAACACACGTATCGTAGGATCGCTAACTCCTCAGGTGAGTTTCATAGCCCTGCTCTTTCAAACGTTTTACTGTTTTCGGGGTGAGACGCATGCTCAATTACTGTTTTCGAATTATATTAATAAACTTTTATAATTCACAATTACCTATATTACTGTCGTGTAATACAATGTGTAATACTTAGCAATTACACCCATCATACTGTTTAGAAATAGTATCAATGCTTAACCTAGACAGGTCACAATCATACACTGTTATATTGTTGGAAAACAATTACCACCCCATAACTGATTAAGTTATCACTATTCATTGACCATATTGTCGTGGGACAATACTATCGCTTACTAGAACTGGTTAGTTCTACTTACATTGGACACCGACCATACTTTTACAGGATTAGTCTTCCTTTTAGGAGCTAACACTGTCCATACAAATCAAGATCTCTATATACTTGCTAGGCTATGGCTAGGAGTATACATTAGTAACATACTATAGTATAGAATCCTTATACTAATACAAACAACTAGGTGATGATTAGTCATACCTAGGCTTATTGCGATATATTTAATATTTAGGTATTGTATATACATACCTCGATACACCAAACCACTATCATGCGTGGCATGATACCCTGTTGGATGCATTTGTTGTTTTGACTTATATATATATATATATATATATATATATATATATATATATATATATATATATATATATATATGTATAGATATATATACTCGTACTTGTACTTCATCTCGAGCACTCGGTGCCAACTACAATTAACTATGTACGTAGGTATACGTACACACATACAAATACAAATCAATTTAGTCGGGCATGACGTAGTACTGCCGACTCTCATTTACTCTAGTCGGACATGTCGTTGTACTGTCGGCTCAATTTTCTCAAGTCGGGCATGTCGTAGTACTGCCGGCTCAATTAGATACGTTGCTTGCGAGCAATGCGGTCGATGCCTGATTAGGAACAAAACGATGCCATGGTAAAGTGGGCACAAAACGATGCCACGGTATTGCAGTGGGCACAAGTACGATAACGCGGTAAAGCGATACACTCGATGGATGGGCGAGCTTATGCTCGTGATCCACACTCATTCACGGATGGGCGAGCTTATGCTCGTGATCCGCAATAAGTTAACGGGTCGGTGAGGTTATCACGCGAGGCCGTTAGCTCAATCATGTCCGGGTTAGCTTAAGCTAACTGGTCAAACGGACAAACTAAAACATTTTCAATCATAGTTCTGCGGAACTACAATCATTTTCAATCATGTCCGGGTTAGCTTACGCTAACTGGTCAAACGGACAAACTAAAACATTTTCAATCATAGTTCTACGGAACTACAATCATTTTCAATCAAGTCCGGGTTAGCTTACACTAAATGGTCAAATGGACACATCATTACACTAAATCATAGTTCTGCGGGACTACAATTATGTTGCTGGTTGCAACACGCTATGCCGGGTGGCACAACAATTATTACTCAACATCTTATGATGTGGTCATACAATTTATCGTTTTACAACTTAGGCATGTATTGCCTCATATTGATAGATTTAATTAATACCTGATAGGTATCTAGTCATGGACTGCCACTTTCTCTATGTACTTAGGTACGCACTACGGATTACTTAGGTATTAGATACCTCGATGATTGTATACACATCTCTGTTACAATATTATAACACTACAAATCAAGATAGTAGATCTTGAACTATTTTTCAAACATACAAGGTTATACTTTATGTTTCAACTAACAATCCTATGAACTCACCAGCTTTATAGCTGACTCGTTTTAGCATGTGTTCTCAGGTGCCCAGCAGGATTAGGATTGCTACAAGATTATGCTAGCTCGAGTCGCATACATTTAAACAACGGGATTTCTTTGCATAACTTTTGTATTACAAACTATGTATTGAAATTATTTTGCGAACTCGCAACTTGTATACACTTTTATTTTGGAAATGTATAATTATTTTCAAACGTCTCATTTAGAGTCACTCATTATTTACCTTTATGCTTGTGATATTTGATTTGGTACCACCCGACCCGACCGATTTCGCAACCCAAAATTTGAGGGTTTTACAGATTGGTATCAGAGCCTAAGGTTATAGTGAACTAGGTTGCATATAGTGGGTCTAGACTATGACCGCTAGGCAGTATTCCCAATTTGGTATAACTGGTTCAGGGATTACATCATACGAGTTTAATTTAACATAGCGTAGCTAACTATGTACAATTAAACAAAGATGATGGAAGATCTGAAATGGGTTATATTGGAGAAAGAATGCACTAGTTGACTCTGATTGTTATGTGCTAGACACCCTAGGCTATTAAATGTACTGTAGGTATATATGAATAGGCCTTACATGTCTACTATCTTTATGTATATGTATATATATATGTGTTGAAAATGTATATATAACACAATTTCGCTGTACCATCATATACTCGCGAAGAGGCACATCGCCGTCTTCCTCACCATCACGACTCGACACTTTCTCCGCATGTACGCATAGGAGAATGTCACACTTACCGCTGAACCTCGGGAAGGAGGTATAAACGTTATCTATTGGGATGGAAACCCACACATGCTAAACGATCACAAAATTTAAAACAAACAAACGAGTTTCTCATCTTTGACCGTACTGGTCACCATTGGATTAGCGTTGACTAAGTCCACAAAAATTATCAAAATCACAACTTGATCATTTAGATCAATCAATTCAATACCTCAGTGCCTTGGCACTTACATTCTAGCCTTTGTGCTACATTTGGGAAATCACATAACTTCAACACATATTCGGCCTTAGGGCTACAATCGAACAACTCATGGCACGTGGTGTCACATCGTGCTTCGGCCACAACACACAGCACGTGGTGCTGCATTACACAGTATGTTGATACTGCATTTTAGCACGTTGGTGCTACACTCACAGTACGTTGGTACTGCATTATGGTGCTGCGGGCACTGCATTACGGCACGTGGTGCTGCATTTCATAGTACTGCGGTACTACACTCATAATACATTAATATTACATTATTGTGCTATTAGCACTGCATTACAGTACGCGGTTACTGCATTTTAGTACTTAGGGTACTACACTATGATTCATTAGGATTACATCTATAGTACTTTAGTACTACATTATAGTCTGTTAGACTACTACAATATCATAGTTTTGGTTGAACTACATGTAAAATACAACTAGGTCGTTAGTACGACTACACATTTAAAACTTCAAAGTCCGAGGACTTTCAAACAGACACCTTAAGTGGTTTCTGGATCATTATCACTTTTACATCCGTGGGCAACGGTGTAATACCGATTTACTTATACAACTATAATAATCATAATCTTTGAATAAAGATCTCACACTTTGTCGTTTCATTCTTATTTAAGAATCATGCCACCTAAACGACAAACATACACTCAAGCTGAACGTGACCAATTTGCTGAACAAAGAGTGGCAGATGCTCTAGCTACACGAAACCGAGCATGACCCTGCACCTATAAGGAATTCCTGAACTGTAACCCACCAAACTTCGTCGGCACTGAAGGGGCTGTCGGATTAATCCGATGGATCAAGAAAATGGAATCGGTGTTCCACATCTGCAACTGCCCCGATGATTACAATGTTAAGTTGTAACATCCTTTCTTCTGGTCCGGTAATTTCTAATTTTAAATTGATATATTTAATTGTATTGGAAATTATTTGATATTAATTGTTTATTTGCGAAACTTAGTTAAATAAGCTTAAGGACTTATAGTGCTTAGTAAATTATTGATTGTTTTAATTTACTATAGTTGACGGTGCAATAAAATAAGTTTCTCGCAAATGGGTTTTTAGGTTCCAGACAATAGATCGAAAGGGGACTAGTTTTAAGTGAATGCGGGTCGGGGTAAAATGTGAGCCGACTTATATATCTTTCCTTTTTAGGAAAGTTTATCACTTTCCTTTTTAAGAAACTTTGGAAACCATAAACCCTAAAACTTCAAAACCCTTAAAACCTTTGCAAACAAGCTTTGGAACAAGTGATTTTGAGCTGATTGATCTTGATTCTAGCTAGTAAATCATTACCACCAACTTGTTTTAGTTCTAAGTGGTAAGTTTTGATTTTTGTTAATCTATACTTTGAGCGATTGAATGAATTGATGATTCATGATGTTATGATATGTTATAATATGTTTAAGTGATGATATATGATTGAAGTATGCTGCTGAAACTGTATTTGTAGTTAATTTGTATAAAATTCGTAGCTGGGTTTTGAGCTGGGCGAAGCTTGCTGGTGCAGGGGGTGAACCCGGCGGGTTTCACATGTACCCGGCGGGTAGTATGCCTAAACCGGGGATCCGGCGGGTAGAACCCGTACCCGGCGGCTCCTACAGCCTTTAAAACGTATTTAGGTTCTGTTACCCCAACTTTTAATTCACCCGGCGGTTATAAAGTGGGACCCGGCGGGTGGGGATAGGAAGCCGGCGGCTTCCTTACCCAAGCCGGCGGCTTGGGGTGTGTTCCAGCAAGAGTTTTGTTTAACTTTTAAGACTTGTTCTAACTAGTTGTTTGCAATGTAAATTGTACTTATTAACATGACAACACATGATAGTAGTTGTATTTAGGGACTTATGATAATTGTGATGTTAATTTGACTAAGTTCCTAATGATTTAAAGTAATGTAATTCAAGTGTTATGATCTTGATTTCTAACTTATACCTGATTTATGATTCTCAGATAAGCAAAGAGCTCAGCGAGATAAGACAGCTGAGTAAGTGAAACGAGATAATCAGGTGAGTGGATTTGAAACTCACAGTTTGATTTGGTTGTGTCAGTTTGATTTCAATCAGTAATTATAGGATTACTATTGATAGTATGTTAACCTTGAAATGATATGCCATTTGATTGGTTGTTTGTTGAACATTGAATTGAAATGTATAATCCAGAGGTCAACTAGATTGTTGGTTGGACTTGATTGCTAATGTTGGTCAACACAGGGTTGCGTACATGTGTTGATGGAGATTAGCATTTAGTTAGCGGTTAATCACTGTTTTGGCCTACAGTTGATGTAAGTGTTCTGATGGGGCCACCCGGCACAGGGTCCTTAGGAACCACCGTTCCTCTTGACGATAATTGTTGCATTATTGATTGTGAACAGATTGCTAGCTAAATTGAATTGTAGTGGATAATTCATTCACTTAGCTTCGTGCTAATCCCTCAAATTACTTCCTGCAGGTAATGTATAATATGTGGGTAGTCAGGAAGGATGTTTTGACGTTGGGAATGTTTGAAACGTGCAACTCTGATCCAGTTTGTAATATATAATGTTTTATAGTATATAATGCCCCGGGTTTGTAAACATGTTAACTATGTTTATTTAGTAGTTAAACATATTGTATAAAGGTTTGCGAAAATTTCTAGTAGGTTTTAATAGAATATGTATTTCAAGTAGTCGCTTCCGTCAATCTTAATATTATATTGTAGTATTAAATGAGGGGTGTTATAAGTTGGTATCAGAGCAATAGTTTGGGGCAATTGAATATGATTGTATGTTCAATCCTAAACTTTGATTGTGTTGTGTCAAACATTCTTGGGAAAGGGATTATGTACTGAATGTGAAACTGTTAGTAGAATAGGTGCTAACGACTAATGATTTGTAAGCTGTTGTGGTGTTTACAGATATGGCGGATAACGAGCAACTACCTGTTAACCCTAATAATGCCTCAAGGCCTGAAGTTATTGCTGAGATTCATGATGACCGTAATGAACATGCTGGTACTTCTTTCCATGCTAGAGAGGAGGCAGAAAGGGATCAGTATTTGCTTCAATTGGAAGAGGAAAACCAAGCACTTAGAATGTATAAACAACAAAAAGAGGCTGAATCATCTCATCCTGTGTTTGGTACGATTTCACCGCCAAAGCAAAAGGTGTGTTCCTTTAAAACCTTTATGAGCAGTAATCCGTCTGTGTATTCGGGTAGTACGAATCCTTCTGTAACTCTAGATTGGTTGAGGGACGTTGAAAAGAAATTTGAGGTCTGTCAATGTGAAGAAGAATTAAAAGTTCCTTATGCAACCCAACTTTTAAAAGGAGCAGCTATGAATTGGTGGGATTCGATTACTTCTGTATTATCTTCTTTTCAAAAAGCTTCTATCCGATGGTCTGATTTTCGTAATGAAATTTGTAAGCAGTATTGTTCAAACTATGATATAGCTCGGATTAGAAAAGAGTTTATGGATTTGCAATTAACTGATAACATGTCAATGGATGATTTGATAAATCAGTTTACAGAGAAACTCAGGTTTGTTCAGCAGTGGGTTCCTGATGAGAGAACTCAAATAGAACAGTTTGTGGGTACTTTACCTAATCATTATCGAACTTCAGTGAGATTAGCGAGCTCTCTTCCTCAAGCTTTTATGTTAGCTCGATCTGTTGACAGTGATTTGAAACCTCAACAAGTACAAAGTAAAGAAATAGTTTCTCAGAAATCTAGGAGTGAATCTTCTGGTAAAGGTAAACAACGGTGGCAAGGAAATCAGCAGGGTAAGAAACAAGAAAGTCGTGGTGGTACTTCTGATCGTCCCAATTGGTGTATTAAGTGTAGAGCTAGACATTTTGGGCCATGTACTGTGCAAACCACTAGATGTGTGAAATGTGGTGTGATTGGGCATGAAGCCAAAGATTGTGTTTTTCCTACTTATGTGTGCTGGAATTGCCATAAGGAAGGTCATCGTGCAAATCAATGTTCTGAGGCTAAGAGACAGGGTTCGGGGACAGTTGTTGGTTCATCAGCTTCTTCCGGTCAGAAGCGGAAGACTCCGCCATCTGCAGTTAGTAGGGCTTTTCAAATGACAGTGGATGAAGCTGTCCATACAGATGACGTAATCACGGGTACTTTTCTTGTAAATTCTGTACCGGCTCGTGTTTTGTTTGATTCTGGTGCAAATTGTTCGTTTGTATCTGTGTACTTCTGTGATAAATTGAAAATGATGCCTACTGTGATAACAAACCCAGTTGAAGTAGAAATAGCTAGTGGCAAGTCAGTTCCTGTTACCACCTCGGTAATTGGAGCTAGTATTATGATAGATAACCAGACTTTCCCAATTTCCTTTCTGTTGATGCCAATTGCTAGTTTTGATGTGATTATTGGTATGGATTGGTTAAGTCAGTATAAAGCAAGCATAGATTGCCACAATAAGCTGATTAGAATTCCAATCTCTGAAAAGTCATATGTTGTGGCTCGAGGAGAACGGGATAATGTTTATATACCTTTGATTAGCATGATGAAAGCTAGGAAATCTTTGTCTAAAGGTTGTGAATCGTATTTAGCTTATGTGATTGATGCTAAGTTAGAAAAGAAGTCCCTTTCTGATGTACCGGTTGTTTCTGAGTATCCGGAAGTATTCCCTGATGAATTACCTGGTTTACCACCGGTTAGGGAAGTTGAATACCAGATTGATCTTGTTCCTGGCTCTTCACCTATAGCCAAAGCCCCTTATAGATTAGCTCCGTCTGAGATACGTGAAATGATGAATCAGATACAGGAGTTGTTGGATAAAGGGTTTATTAGACCTAGTTCTTCTCCCTGGGGTGCACCAGTTCTGTTTGTGAAAAAGAAAGATGGGTCTTTTAGAATGTGCATTGACTACAGGGAATTGAATAAAAGGACAGTAAAGAATAAATATCCTCTGCCTCGGATAGATGATTTATTTGATCAGTTGCAGGGATCTTCATTTTATTCAAAGATTGATTTGAGATCAGGTTATCATCAAGTTCGTGTTAGGGATTGTGATATTTCTAAAACTGCATTTAGAACCAGATATGGTCATTTTGAATTTCTGGTTATGCCTTTTGGTTTGACGAATGCTCCAGCAGTTTTTATGGATTTGATGAACCGTGTTTGTCGACCTTTTCTTGATAAATTTGTGATTGTGTTCATCGATGACATTTTGGTATATTCTAAATCCGAATCAGAGCATGGAATGCATTTGAGGTTGGTATTAGAAACCTTAAAGAGAGAACATTTGTATGCAAAGTTTTCTAAATGTGAATTTTGGATTCGGGAAGTACAGTTTTTGGGTCATATTATTTGTAAAGATGGTGTTAAAGTTGATCCTTCGAAAATTGAAGCTGTAATGAATTGGAAAGCTCCAAAGTCTGCTTCAGAAATAAAAAGTTTTCTTGGTTTGGCGGGTTATTACCGGAAGTTTATTAAAGATTTTTCTAAAATTGCCGGTTCGTTGACTAAATTGACCCGTAAGGATGAAAAGTTTATATGGACTGAACAACAGGAAACAGCTTTTCAGACTCTGAAACAGTTGTTATGTCAGGCTCCTGTGTTAGCATTGCCAGATGGGTCCGATGATTTTATTGTTTATTGTGATGCATCTATTGCGGGTTTGGGTTGTGTTTTAATGCAGCGAGATCGTGTGATTGCTTATGCTTCTCGTCAGCTCAAACCTCATGAAAGAAATTATCCTACCCATGATTTAGAACTTGCAGCGGTTGTGTTTGCTTTGAAGATATGGAGACATTACTTGTATGGTACCAAATGTGTTATTTGTACAGATCACAAGAGTCTTCAGTATATATTTTCACAGCAAGAACTGAATATGCGTCAGAGACGATGGTTGGAATTAATCAAGGATTATGATTGTGAAATTAAATACCATCCAGGAAAAGCCAATGTAGTTGCTGATGCTTTAAGCCGCAAGGTAACTTCTGATCGAGTTTATGTTATGCGTTTAGAAGTTTCTTCTGATTTGGTGGCTCAGATAAAAGCTGCACAGTTAGAGGCTTTGTTAGATCATAATTTGAAATCTGAAATTATGTTGAATCGAAAGGAATTGTTATTGGATGACTCGAGAGGATTAAAAACCTTTCAGTCTCGTGTTTGGATACCTTTGTTTGGTGGTCTTCGGGATGTTATTCTGAATGAAGCCCATAAGTCCAGATTGTCAGTACATCCAGGAAGTACTAAAATGTATAATGACTTGAAACCTTTGTATTGGTGGCCTACAATGAAGATGGATGTAGCAAGGTTTGTTAGTTCTTGTCATATTTGTTCTCAAGTTAAAGCTGAACACCAGAAGCCGTATGGATCGTTGAAACAGCTTGAGATTCCTGAATGGAAGTGGGAACACCTGACTATGGATTTTGTTACCAAGTTGCCTAGAACTGTCCGAGGAAATGATATGGTTTGGGTTATTGTTGATCGATTGACTAAGAGTGCTCATTTTCTAGCTACTAATGAGACTGCATCTTTGACTAAACTTGCACAGTTGTATATGAATGAGATTGTTACTCGGCATGGTATTCCATTATCGATTGTATCGGATAGAGATCCGAGGTTTGTATCTCATTTCTGGCAAAGTTTACAGCATAAGTTGGGTACACGTGTGAATCTTAGTACAGCTTATCATCCTCAAACAGATGGTCAGTCAGAACGTACAATTCAGACATTGGAGGATATGTTGAGAGCTTGTATTCTGGAGTATGGGGGTTCTTGGGATTCTCATTTGCCATTGATTGAGTTTGCTTATAATAACTCTTATCATTCCAGTATTGGCATGCCTCCATATGAAATGCTATATGGACGCCGTTGTAGAACTCCAACTTGTTGGCCAGAAGCTGGTGAGAAGCAGTTTGCAGGTCCAGATATTGTTCAAATGACAGCCGATAAAGTTGCAGTGGCTCGTGAAAAGTTGAAAGCTGCACGTGATAGACAGAAACAATATGCTGATCCTAAACGTCGACCAGTTACTTTTGTTGAAGGTGAACTTGTTTACTTGAAAGTATCGCCTTGGAAAGGGGTAATTCGGTTTGGGAAACGTGGCAAATTGGCTCCTCGATATATTGGACCGTTTAGAATTCGTCAGATTGTTAATGATCAGTCTGTTACATTGGATCTTCCTCCAGAGCTTGCTGGTATTCATGACACGTTTAACATTTGTTATTTGAGAAAATGTAACGTTGAAGACCAGTCTCAGATTCTTCCTTTGAAAGATTTGAAAGTAGATCAAAGTCAGAAGCTAGTAGAAGAACCAGTTGAACTTCTTGACCGAAAAGTGACTAAACTTAGGAAGAAACAGATTCCCATGGTGTTAGTGAAATGGAAACATAGTTTAGGTGAAAACCTAACTTGGGAGACTGAGGATAGTATGAAATCCAGATATCCTGGATTGTTTGAACGTGATGAGATTTCGGGGGCGAAATCTTCTTAAGGGGGGGAGAGTTGTAACATCCTTTCTTCTGGTCCGGTAATTTCTAATTTTAAATTGATATATTTAATTGTATTGGAAATTATTTGATATTAATTGTTTATTTGCGAAACTTAGTTAAATAAGCTTAAGGACTTATAGTGCTTAGTAAATTATTGATTGTTTTAATTTACTATAGTTGACGGTGCAATAAAATAAGTTTCTCGCAAATGGGTTTTTAGGTTCCAGACAATAGATCGAAAGGGGACTAGTTTTAAGTGAATGCGGGTCGGGGTAAAATGTGAGCCGACTTATATATCTTTCCTTTTTAGGAAAGTTTATCACTTTCCTTTTTAAGAAACTTTGGAAACCATAAACCCTAAAACTTCAAAACCCTTAAAACCTTTGCAAACAAGCTTTGGAACAAGTGATTTTGAGCTGATTGATCTTGATTCTAGCTAGTAAATCATTACCACCAACTTGTTTTAGTTCTAAGTGGTAAGTTTTGATTTTTGTTAATCTATACTTTGAGCGATTGAATGAATTGATGATTCATGATGTTATGATATGTTATAATATGTTTAAGTGATGATATATGATTGAAGTATGCTGCTGAAACTGTATTTGTAGTTAATTTGTATAAAATTCGTAGCTGGGTTTTGAGCTGGGCGAAGCTTGCTGGTGCAGGGGGTGAACCCGGCGGGTTTCACATGTACCCGGCGGGTAGTATGCCTAAACCGGGGATCCGGCGGGTAGAACCCGTACCCGGCGGCTCCTACAGCCTTTAAAACGTATTTAGGTTCTGTTACCCCAACTTTTAATTCACCCGGCGGTTATAAAGTGGGACCCGGCGGGTGGGGATAGGAAGCCGGCGGCTTCCTTACCCAAGCCGGCGGCTTGGGGTGTGTTCCAGCAAGAGTTTTGTTTAACTTTTAAGACTTGTTCTAACTAGTTGTTTGCAATGTAAATTGTACTTATTAACATGACAACACATGATAGTAGTTGTATTTAGGGACTTATGATAATTGTGATGTTAATTTGACTAAGTTCCTAATGATTTAAAGTAATGTAATTCAAGTGTTATGATCTTGATTTCTAACTTATACCTGATTTATGATTCTCAGATAAGCAAAGAGCTCAGCGAGATAAGACAGCTGAGTAAGTGAAACGAGATAATCAGGTGAGTGGATTTGAAACTCACAGTTTGATTTGGTTGTGTCAATTTGATTTCAATCAGTAATTATAGGATTACTATTGATAGTATGTTAACCTTGAAATGATATGCCATTTGATTGGTTGTTTGTTGAACATTGAATTGAAATGTATAATCCAGAGGTCAACTAGATTGTTGGTTGGACTTGATTGCTAATGTTGGTCAACACAGGGTTGCGTACATGTGTTGATGGAGATTAGCATTTAGTTAGCGGTTAATCACTGTTTTGGCCTACAGTTGATGTAAGTGTTCTGATGGGGCCACCCGGCACAGGGTCCTTAGGAACCACCGTTCCTCTTGACGATAATTTTTGCATTATTGATTGTGAACAGATTGCTAGCTAAATTGAATTGTAGTGGATAATTCATTCACTTAGCTTCGTGCTAATCCCTCAAATTACTTCCTGCAGGTAATGTATAATATGTGGGTAGTCAGGAAGGATGTTTTGACGTTGGGAATGTTTGAAACGTGCAACTCTGATCCAGTTTGTAATATATAATGTTTTATAGTATATAATGCCCCGGGTTTGTAAACATGTTAACTATGTTTATTTAGTAGTTAAACATATTGTATAAAGGTTTGCGAAAATTTCTAGTAGGTTTTAATAGAATATGTATTTCAAGTAGTCGCTTCCGTCAATCTTAATATTATATTGTAGTATTAAATGAGGGGTGTTATATAAGTACTCCACCTACACCCTCCAAGATAATGCCCTTATCTGGTGGAATTCCTACGCCCAAATTGTTGGGATCGACACCGCTCACGAACTTCCTTGGGAGGAACTGAAACGATTAATGAGGGATGAGTATTGCCCCAGTGAGGAACTACACAAACTCGAGAACGAACTTTGGCACCTCACCGTGAAAGACAACGACATCATGACATACACCAATTGTTTTCACCAACTGGCACTTCTTTGCCCAACCTTGGTGAACCCTGAACACAAACAAATCGAAAGGTACATCGGAGGAATCCCGATACAAATAGAGGGAATGGTCACCACCTCTAAACCCGACACTATCCGCGATGCTGTTCGCATGGCCCATAAGCTCATGGTACATGTGGTTCGACGCGGAACACCTGCAACTGAAAACCAACAAGGAAAATGGAATGGAGATTCCAGCACTAATCATAACCCAACAAATCAACCCGAACCCTTGAGGTCCTACGCCACCGAACCTAGCGAAAAACGAGGCTATGCGGGTAACAAACCATTTTGTCACGGCTGTAAACGTCATCATGATGGTTCATGTGGTTTACCCTGTGAAAGATGCCAACGATTTGGACACAAAATTTGGGATTGCAAAGTTCCTACGAATCTCGACTCACAAAGGATATGCTTCAAATGTGGTGAACCCGGACATTACAAGAAGGATTGCCCAAAACGAAAACGCAAAATTCACCTGATCGGCTCCGAGTGAACCGGACAAATCTTCAACAATAAAGTAGGTATAACCTTCCTCGAAGACATAATCCTTCTATTTTAATTTCGCTAAGCGTGTACTTTTTAATCCCCAATATCACTTTTATCGACTTAACGCCGCGCACATCATAGGGCTAGTTAACCTAGGTTCAACGTAAAACTCAGAGTTTGCTTTCAGCAGACTGAACAAACAGAACGTTTACCAACCACTTATTCCTGATAGGACTATTCACTAAACGATCACTTAGTGACGATTATCTAGTCCCGAATGGACTACAATGTAATCGGTCACTTAATAACCACGACTTAATCATACCTTAAACCAACGATATGGTCAGAATGTGACTATAATGATAAACTGTGACACAGTCATGGATCGACTGCTTTCCAATCCCATCATAGACATGGTATGTCTACAACTTATTCGACAAACCTCTCGTACGTATATTTCTCCCCAGACCCCACGCGATTACTATACGACCTCACACGAAATTTCGGGACGAAATTTTCTTAGTAGGGGGAGAATGTAACACCCGGTCAAAAAGTCAATTTTCGCTCCGGATTTAAACTTTGATTAATTGTATTTTTATAAACAATTATAACCAAGTTACATTTTCGTAACTCAAGTGAAATATTTTTAATATCCCTATTTAAAATATTTACGAAATTATATAAACGAAATTATAAATTTAAAATATTAAATTTATTAAAACGATCGGGGAAACGAACACCACACGGAGCGCGAACACGGGGACACGAAAAATCAGCCAAAAAGGGGGTCATCACCTCCCCCTCCATTCATTCTCACTTTCCTACTCTCTCTCTTCTTTTCCCTTTTCTCTCTAAAACAAACCCACACACCACCATCACTTAAAATCGCAATTTAACACATCAAAACGACCTCCAATCTCGAAGCTCATTTAGAGAAAAAGAATCACCGCATCACGATCTACCTTTCCATCTTTTCGGATTTCTCCGGCGTTAAGTTTGTAAGTTTCCGACAAATCTCGAAACACTATGATTTTCATTGTTTTCGACTTTTTATTGTTTCTATAAGCTTAAAATGTCCTAATATGGGTTGGGTAAAAGATTTGGACCAAAAAGGGGCCGGAAAACTTGTTTTCGGCTCAAACTCCGGCGAACAGACGGGAGTGTCGCTAGAGCGCCAAAAACAGTGCTAGCGACACTATCTAAGTGTCGCTGATGCGCCGCCAACGGTCGATCATGTTTTACCCTGTCGTCGGACCGTCCGTCAGCGGCGGCACCAGTGGGTTTTAATATTTATAAATGCGGGGCCTAAGTTTTACTAGTGCTATATGGCCTAAGGGTTGTATAGCAGCGAGTATGACCTAGGGTCGTTCTTCAAAACCAACTGTATTGTGGATCTGAGTAGTCTAGGATGTCCATTTCTAATTAGTGAGGGAGTTTTAAAATAGTTGGGAGTGGTTTGGTTTTGTTTTTATGATTAAACTAATAAGCAATAATAAAAAGCAGATAAAATAAACGGAATAGCAGTCAGGATAGAGGGGGTGTTTGTTGTGAGTTCGTTAGTCGAACGTTGGGATGATGTTTAATTTAGATTATGAAAACGTCTCTAAGGATTTGTATTTTATTTGTTTCGAATATATGTGGGATAAGCACTAGCTCCCTACTGATTGATTTCTCAATCAGTATGTCACTGAGTAACTAGGCTATCGTGATTCTGATCGGAGTAGGTTGCCCAGCCCACAACACTGTCCTGTTACGGTACAGTGACCCTTTTTGGATTGGATATCCTGGGTGCATGAATAAGGCAGCAAACTAACTCGATGTGCGACCGTTCTTAACCCCACAGGAATATTCAATTGAATAAAACATTTAAGTATAAGACTTGGTTTGGTGCTTGATTACTTTCTATCGATGGGTTTGTAAAGTCCAGAGGTTGAAATAACCAGTGATTCTCCAAGCATACCAATGGCTTACACAATGGTCACTCTGGACTTATAAGCTAAGTTTGTATTTAAGTTCAGGAATTATCCATCTATGATATAAACCAGCCCTTACTTTAAAGTCCCAATAAATCCCTAGTTTATGTACTGTGTACACTACTTTGATTGAAAAAGGTATTTCCACAGGTTTAAAACCAGACCATGTTTATTTCAAACACAGATAATTAATTACCTTTAGTTAAGGTTAGCTACGTCTTAATAAAAAGGTTTTAATCACGTTTATTGGTCGAAAGGCGTTAGGTTAAATTGAGGTTTATAATCATAGATAGAAAGTTAATCAAAGCACCGAGTTTTCATTTATAAAATAGTTTGGGACATTATTCCACAACAGATTGTGCCCACGACTTCCATAGCTTCCACGTTCCGTACTCCACACATTCGTGATGTTTCCGGCGCTATACAAATGAAAGTCGTTTAACGTTACTTCCGTTGTTTCATAATGACATCATCCCAACTAATACGGCTAACTACATCACAACAAACACGCAATATAACTACTCGCTAATCATGGCAAATCCTAAATCTAGCATAATCAAAATAACAACAGCATGCATTTTAATTAATAAGATAAAGGATAGATATAACCGTGAAAAGAGCGTAGCTGAATATAACTTGAAAGTATACAGACAGAACTTCGAGTATGCTCCAAGCGATATTACAATATTACCCCTCTAGTAGCCCGGTTAAGTATTAACCGGAGACTAACTAGCCACTAACTACAAAAATAAAAATAAAAACCTAATCTAGAGAGAGAGTAGTGAGAGAGTAGTGTTGGTGAAGAATGGATGATTTTATATTTTAAAATGATGAAATGAAGCCTCTATATATAGAACTCGCACAACCGTATCCGTAGACCGTATCCAAAACTTCAAACGCACAACCGTATCGCAAACCCGAATAAAAATCAGATTTTTATCGCCTAAACGCACGATAAGGTTGAGCTAGGGCAAATACGGGAGAACTGGAGCGTATACGGTTGAGCATAGGCCGTATACGGCTGAACCAGACCGTATACGGTTGAGCTTAGGCCGTATACGGTCTAGCTAGGCCGTATACGGTCTAGGTTTGGCCGTATACGGTCTAGACCAGGCCATATACGGTCTAGCTCTCCCGTATGCTGATTCCTCGGTTCTTCGTTTTTTCGTTCGGGCGTAACTTCTTCGTTGTTTATCCGTTTTGAGTGATTCTCGCGCTCACGGTTTCGTAATTTCCTAACGAAGAAAATGACATAAGTTAGAGGTCAAAATTCCAAGTATAGCTCAAATTGTGCTTAAATGCGTGAACAGAAGATTCAATGATCGTTTGTGCTCTATTTTACTCGTTTTTAGGTCTTTTTGGTTGATTCTTGAAACATCGTCTATATTTTAGCCCTTATGATGAAATGTGATGTTTAAGTTCATATTTAAATGTTTTCATTAATAATTGGGCTAAAATGGTGAGATAATGGCACACAAAAACATCACTTTTTGTGTGTCATCAAATATCCCACACTTAGACTTTGCTTGTCCTCAAGCAAAACTCAAAATTCTCACTTGCTTTTTCAGGAAAAACATTTTGAAAACACGAGTTTATTTTTGGGGTGAGTCAAAATATATCAACAATAACCATCTTCATATACAAGTAACATATCCTGGAAATAAGAGAAAGTAAGGTATTCCTTTCAGAGGCATAAAATAGTTCTCTTAGGCATGCTTTCAATTCTCGCGATCTTGGAATATACATGACTAGGCGATCTCACAAGGTAGTCACTCAATTCACTCAAAAAGTGTTTCGGGTTACCTATCAATCTAATCAAACGAAATCGCTCATAAGCCAGTCATGCAACATCCGTCGTCATAGGCTTGCTCGATAATCATATCTCCACCACTTTAGGTGAGGACGGTGCTAGCTATCCCAGGACATTCAGAGTGGGTTGTAATGGCAGGTGAGGGTTACGGGGTATGGATAAGTGGGAATTTTTAGTTGTTGTAAAGGGTTTTGCTTATCTTAGGACTTCTAAACTGTTGAAAAACATTATTTAAACAACCTTTTTAATGAAAACGGAAACGGATAACAATACGGGAGGAGAGCTATTTTGACTTTTATCTTTTGAAAATATACGAGGAAATTTATGTCTTTTACAAGAGCGGGAATTTTTCGAGAGATTCGAAGCACTTAGCTTTATTTTTCTTTTGTTTCTATTTTTGGGCTTTTCTAGGGATTTTATTTTGTTTCTTTCTTTTGCCCTTTTGAAATCCTTTTCTTTCTTTCATCTTTTTCATCCTTTTGATGACTTTGCATTTACTTGGTGTCAATTTTTCACACCATAAACTCTCAACTTTCGATTTTTATTAAGGGAACGCACGCGAGAGATTTTGAGTAAACACCAGTATTTGTGATTTGGAGAGAAAGCAAAAAGGACATTTAAACGACATTTTCCACAAGTTTAAAATTTCTAAGATAAGATTTTTGGTGGGTGTGGAATAAGTGGGTTAAGATTTAAAGGGTTTTGAAAGAAACGAACAGGTTAAGGCTCAACAGGGTTATCTAAGCGGATCATCAACACTAAAGATGAGTGTTGGAAGGGTTTTGGGCTTGAAGAGATATGATAAAAATGGGTTAAATCCTAAGGAATGTCAAGGTCATCTAACTGCACCTATACCGCGTACGGTACTCTACCAATGTGGTCTCGAAGTGCATACCAGGAGCAAGTTCTAATTCCGGATGCATGCATCGGCACACTCAAACAAACGAATAGTGAAGCATTAAAGATGAATGCTTATATTGGCTCAAGATACCTCACTGCAAGTTTTTGGGTTTGTTTGTGCCTAGCCATGCGATGCCCCTCTTAGATTATCATTTTAGACCTAAGAAATTCCTATCTTATTTACTCTTAATTTCCAAAATACCCTACTCATATATGAAAATGCTTCTTCTTAAGACATTTTAACTCAAAAATTTTTGAAATTTTTTAGCAAAAGTGAGTTTTTTAAATAAATTGAGGAACATTTTCCGAGTTTGCTTTTGGAAACAAGAATCTAACAAAGCAAACCTAAGGTATTCTATACCGCTATCCCACACTTAGAGGAACATTGTCCCTAATGTTCTCTTGAGTTGGGATTTGAGAAAAATCCCACACTTAGAGTTTGAACATATCGGAAAATGTTACTCAAGTGTTTGTTTTGGGCTGGAATCCCACACTTAGTGATAAGCTGGGGATATGACATAGACTACTTTAATGAGAATTTAAAGCTAACAATCATATCAAAAACGAGAGTGAGAACGAGAGAACTCCCCTATCGAAGCGAAGGTAGAATGATGGAATTCTGGAAGATGCGCTGAAGAGGAGATCTTGACAGGAATTCTTCTTTAGCGGTGGCTCCATGAAGATCTTTCGGCTTTAGCGTGCGCAGCTTACAAATAACAGCTTTGTCCTCCATCTTTAACACTTCTTTCATTCTCTTGTGAAGATATCTCGTAAGTGTGAACACGTTGGGAATATTTTTACCGACTTCTTATTATAGCTTTTTACCGAAAGTGCCTAAATCCAGAATGCGAAAAGATGTTTTCTAATTCAAAACGAGTTTTAAGTCATGTGTTTTTAAACGAGTTCGAGCATAATGCGTGAAAGTAGCACGCAAGTACCTCAAATGCTCGAAACACATGGCTTGATAAAATTTAATTCCTATTTTCCTGGATTAGGTGGTAAAAGCTGAAGTGGTGTTTTGAAAGCAATTTAGATACCCAAGTGTGAAAGATAGTCAGAGATATATTACTTCTTGGAATTTAAAAACAAAAATACTACTAAAACTAAAGGATATTTATCACACGGGTTGCCTCCCGAGAAGCGCTTCTATTTATAGTCGAGGGCTAGACTTTTGTTCCTCTTGAATTAACCGGAAGAGGAACCTCCAGGGCAAGAGGTGCTGTTATGTGCCCTAGGTTGCGGAAAAGTGTAGCGCGGAGGATAGATCCAAAGGAAGTGGCAGACTATGGTTGAGATTTGGTCTGGCGGTTCCATAGTATCCGTTTTGAAGCTTTGGAAGTGGTCCGAGGCAGTTTTGGAGAGACCTAGCAATCCGCAAGTGATGTAATCAACCGCCTTATTGACAGGCCCGTTAGGGTCTGTCATCGTGGTTGTTTTGGTTTTGATCACTTCGCCAATCAGATGCTTTTGTCTGATAGAATCCATAAATTCCATGAACTTCAACTTCAGATCTTCATATTCTTCAGCATAGGGATCTCCTCCGAATATGGTCACATATTGGCACAAGCTTTTGATTAGCTGGTGCTGATGAACGGTGAAAGGAAAGCCAGAGTCTTTGAAGATATGAATCAATTTGCTGAATATCTCTCGATATCTAGCATGGAAGAAAAACTCTGGTTTCTCAGCGCTTTTCCCATGGAATATTTCACGTAATCGAGTTATCACATAAGTGGCAACATCGAGTAGTGACATATCAAGAATAGTCATGGGATGATTACGCTTCCTTTCAGCTAAACTGATGCATCTAAGCTCCTCGATCATCAACTCGATATGATATTCGATAGTGGATTTGATGACAAATCGATCGCTTTTCCCGGTGCTCAGGTGATCTTCTCTGGCTAGTAAGTCAAGGAATATCCGAAGAAAACTCATTACTTTGGCGTCAGCATAGCTCCTAGGGTTTCCAGTAGCTTCTTCTAAGTATATCCTGATAGAACTCAACATCTCTCTTTGTCTTGAGGAGTAAGGAAACGCTGAACTAATTAGAACATCATACACTTGGCGGTATATTTGTCTTTGTTCAATATAGAAGTAAATTTCTTTCGCCTTATTCCATTCTTCATTGAGCTGAGATTTGAGTGCCTCGGCGAATATTCTGACACAGTACCTAAGAATGAGCGGATCTCTGGTTCCATTGCTAGCGAGATGGATAGAGGATGCTTCTTCAATAACTGCTATGAGCCATCTTTGGTGTAGAGAGTAGTCAACAGTGGAATTTCTAATAGCTGCTATCACGATGCCAGGGTCTCCATCATACTTATTTATCACATCAACCATCTGTTCATAATTAGAGACGATTGGGATACAGACGGGTTCTGGAGATAGTACTGGTGAATCAGGCGGTTCTAGAGGAGCAGGAGGTGGGATACAACGAATATCACTAGGAATTTCCCTCGAGTCACTATCCAGAGTAGGAGCATCGACCTTATGTGCATTAGGGATCTCAACTACATTGGACGGTGGCTGAGATTCGTTAGTGAACTGGGATATTGTATCAGAAGATAGCTTTGGAGTGTCTATCTCAATGCCTTCCTTGTCATGAGAATCAGAGTTATCGGACCCAAATATACCTCCTGTCTCAAGCCATGGTTGAGGTTCAGATGAAGCAAGGGCTTGAATCCCTTGAGAAGCTATATGTGGCTGCAGACTCGGTAGTCTACTTGCTTTGAAATCCGAAATCTTCTTCAAACTATGTATGAAAGTTCGCTCAACGTCTTCTAGATCATGTAGTCGAGAGTAGGTGAGTGGATTTCCTGGATCCAAGACAGGGACAAGCAATCCTTCCAGGACATGAGCAGCATTGTGAGAGTATCCATTGGAAATCTTTTCTTCATCCTCTTTCTCTGCTTTTGGTTCTTCCACCTGCTTTGCTTCTTGCTCGGAGGTCTCATCTTCTGATGTAACTTGGATAATAGAGACAGTATATAGCTCACCATTCTCCATTGAAGCACAGTCGGTTTGATCGATCTTGAATGTGATACTTTCTCCATGAGCGCGTAAGCTGATAGTCTGTAAGTGGACATCAATGACAGCTCTAGCTGTGTTTAAGAAAGGTCTACCTAGGACTATAGGGATGTTTACATCTTCCTGGATATCCATTACTACAAAGTCGGTTGGGAATAGGAATTTGTTGACCTTAACCATGATGTTCTCAGCTATTCCCTTGGGGTACCTAATTGATTGGTCAGCTAGCTGGACACTCATTTTAGTGGGTTTAAGGTATCCTAATTCGAGCCTTTTGAATAACGAATACGGCATGAGATTGATACTTGCTCCTAGATCGGCTAGAGAGCGAATATTTCCGGAGTGGTTAATGGAACAAGGAAGGGTAAAACGTCCAGTATCTCCTAGTTTTTCCGGTAGACTATTTTGAAGGATAGCTGAACATTCGGCGTTCAGAGGGACATTGGGTACTTCTGGTACCTTGTCCTTGGTTGACATAAGTCTCCTAAAATATTTAGAATATATCGGGCTGGGAGGTTTCCTAGACACGGTGTCTAAGTTGTTACCGTTATGATTGAGAGCTTCAGGATGCTGATTTAGACGTCCTGGAAACGGTATGCGCACCTTTTTCTTTGGAGGCGGAGTAGACTTCTTCTCAACTGTCTGTGTGACAGGAGATTGTTCCTTCACCGTAGAAGGAACCGAAGGTAGGCTCGGTGCCACCTTGAAGTCTTGGCTGGTTACTTGGTTGGCTTGGAAGGTATTACTAGGCAGACTATCCTGAGGTCTAGTGTCGATACGTTCTGCTAGTCGACCTATTTGGGTTACAAGACTATGTAGTAAGGTTAGTTGCTCCCCTAAGATGAGATCAGTCTGGTCTTGTCTAGCCGTAATCTTTTCGATGATTTGCATAAGGGTGTCGTTTGGACTAGTAATTGGCCTTTTAGGTGTAGGTTCAGTGAGAAGGTGTGGTTGGTTACAACTAAGTTGAGGTTGTTGTGGGTGGATTGGGTAGGGTGGTTGATTTGGTGGGTATTGGTTTGGTCTAGGAGAGGTTTGAGTAAAATCAGGTGGACGTGGATGGGTTCGGAACTGGTCATAGTAGGCTTTGCCATCAACATCGTCTTGATACTTAACTTGTGGATTGGTATAGTTCAGGCAGGAGCGAACTTGGTAGACCTGTTGAGGTGGCTTCTTCAGCATTCCTATTTCCTTGGTTAGTGTTCCGACATGTTCCGCAAGAGATTTGATCGCCTCAGTTTGCACGGGATTGGTGGCAAGCGGTGCCAATAATGAGGATTGCTCATCAGTCCAATCATTGTGATGCGTGGTCATTGTCTCCATCAGATTCCAAGCTTCATCGTCCGTCAAGCGCGTAAAGTCGCCTCGAGCAGCGGTGTCGAGCGTTGTCTTGTTATCGGGTGCAAGACCATGGTAAAATGTGCACAACTGGATGGTTCGTTTGACTTGATGGTTAGGACATTTCTTGAGCAAACTCTTAAATCTCTCCCACGCATTGAAGATTGATTCATCATGAGACTGTTGGAAGTTCATGATATCTTTCTTCAGCTTGGTTTGTTTGAATGGAGGAAAGTACTTGGCTAAGAACTTAGTTTCCATTTCCGCCCATGAGGTGATAGAGCCGGTGTCTAATTCCTCAAACCAAGTTTGTGCGTGAAGAGCAAGAGAATAGGGGAACAGATATAAGTGGGTTATATCTTGCTCAACCCCTTTTTGCTTGCAAGATTCGGATAGGGCTAGAAATTTGTTGAGGTGGGAGTTGGGATCATCGTCAGGCAGTCCGTGGAATTGGCAGCGTTTCTCGATTAACTGCACTACATCGTACTTCAGTTCAAATGATGCTCCGTCAATCTCCGGGTAGCGAATGGGTCCTCCTCGACCTTCTATCGAGGGTTTGGTGTTATCAGTGAGAGTGACGCGTGCGGTGGTTGTAGGATTGTGGGAAGGTGATGACTTTTCTTGCCGGATGGGTAAGACGTCATCTTCGGGATAAGGGAAAGTAAGGGTTGAAAGAATTTTTAGGGGTTTAAGAAGAGAAAGCAATCCTAAGGGTTCACTAAGAAGAAAGTCCATCTGGACGCCTCTGGATCTTACAGTTGATTCCCCTGCAGCGGCGCCAAAAACTTGATGCGCCGCCAACGGTTGATCAGGTTTTACCCTGTCGTCAGACCGTCCGTCAGCGGCGGCACCAGTGGGTTTTAATATTTATAAATGCGGGGCCTAAGTTTTACTAGTGCTATGTGGCCTAAGGGTTGTATAGCAGCGAGTATGACCTAGGGTCGTTCTTCAAAACCAACTGTATTGTGGATCTGAGTAGTCTAGGATGTCCGTTTCTAATTAGTGAGGGAGTTTTAAAATAGTTGGGAGTGGTTTGGTTTTGTTTTTATGATTAAACTAATAAGCAATAATAAAAAGCAGATAAAATAAACGGAATAGCGGTCAGGATAGAGGGGGTGTTTGTTGTGAGTTCGTTAGCCGAACGTTGGGATGATGTTTAATTTAGATTATGAAAACGTCTCTAAGGATTTGTATTTTTTTTGTTTCGAATATATGTGGGATAAGCACTATCTCCCTACTGATTGATTTCTCAATCAGTATGTCACTGAGTAACTAGGCTATCGTGATTCTGATCGGAGTAGGTTGCCCAGCCCACAACACTGTCCTGTTACGGTACAGTGACCCTTTTTGGATTGGATATCCTGGGTGCATGAATAAGGCAGCAAACTAACTCGATGTCCGACCGTTCTTAACCCCACAGGAATATTCAATTGAATAAAACATTTAAGTATAAGACTTGGTTTGGTGCTTGATTACTTTCTATCGATGGGTTTGTAAAGTCCAGAGGTTGAAATAACCAGTGATTCTCCAAGTATACCAATGGCTTACACAATGGTCACTCTGGACTTATAAGCTAAGTTTGTATTTAAGTTCAGGAATTATCCATCTATGATATAAACCAGCCCTTACTTTAAAGTCCCAATAAATCCCTAGTTTATGTACTGTGTACACTACTTTGATTGAAAACGGTATTTCCACAGGTTTAAAACCAGACCATGTTTATTTCAAACACAGATAATTAATTACCTTTAGTTAAGGTTAGCTACGTCTTAATAAAAGGGTTTTAATCATGTTTATTGGTCGAAAGGCATTAGGTTAAATTGAGGTTTATAATCATAGATAGAAAGTTAATCAAAGCACCGAGTTTTCATTTATAAAATAGTTTGGGACATTATTCCACAACAGATTGTGCCCACGACTTCCATAGCTTCCACGTTCCGTACTCCACACATTCGTGATGTTTCCGGCGCTATACAAATGAAAGTCGTTTAACGTTACTTCCGTTGTTTCATAATGACATCATCCCAACTAATACGGCTAACTACATCACAACAAACACGCAATATAACTACTCGCTAATCATGGCAAATCCTAAATCTAGCATAATCAAAATAACAACAGCATGCATTTTAATTAATAAGATAAAGGATAGATATAACCGTGAAAAGAGCGTAGCTGAATATAACTTGAAAGTATACAGACAGAACTTCGAGTATGCTCCAAGCGATATTACAATATTACCCCTCTAGTAGCCCGGTTAAGTATTAACCGGAGACTAACTAGCCACTAACTACAAAAATAAAAATAAAAACCTAATCTAGAGAGAGAGAGTAGTGAGAGTGTAGTGTTGGTGAAGAATGGATGATTTTATATTTTAGAATGATGAAATGAAGCCTCTATATATAGAACTCGCACAACCGTATCCGTAGACCGTATCCAAAACTTCAAACGCACAACCGTATCGCAAACCCGAATAAAAATCAGATTTTTATCGCCTAAACGCACGATACGGTTGAGCTAGGGCAAATACGGGAGAACTGGAGCGTATACGGTTGAGCATTGGCCGTATACGGCTGAACCAGACCGTATACGGTTGAGCTTAGGCCGTATACGGTCTAGCTAGGCCGTATACGGTCTAGGTTTGGCCGTATACGGTCTAGACCAGGCCATATACGGTCTAGCTCTCCCGTATGCTGATTCCTTGGTTCTTCGTTTCTTCGTTCGGGCGTAACTTCTTCGTTGTTTATCCGTTTTGAGTGATTCTCGCGCTCACGGTTTCGTAATTTCCTAACGAAGAAAATGACATAAGTTAGAGGTCAAAATTCCAAGTATAGATCAAATTGTGCTTAAATGCGTGAACAGAAGATTCAATGATCGTTTGTGCTCTATTTTACTCGTTTTTAGGTCTTTTTGGTTGATTCTTGAAACATCGTCTATATTTTAGCCCTTATGATGAAATGTGATGTTTAAGTTCATATTTAAGTGTTTTCATTAATAATTGGGCTAAAATGGTGAGATAATGGCACACAAAAACATCACTTTTTGTGTGTCATCAGTCGCTATGCCAAGTGTCGCCCTTATAACGACACTACTTAAGTGTCGCCGAAATTACTTAATCAGATTTACATTAGTGACACTACCTTAGTGACGCCAAAATTGAGAAGTGTCGCCAGATTACTTAACTTTTGGAACCAGCGACACTATCCCAGTGTCGCCATGTATAACAAAGTGTCGCCATAGCGACACTAGCAAAGTGTCGCTAAAAACAGAAAACAGAACTATTATTTCACTAAGTATACAACATTTACAACAAACAAATACTCGAACGACTAACTTAATCAGACAAATTAGTTGCTTACTGGTATAACCTCACGTGTTTAGGACACTCAAAGGTTACCATTCGGACAACACACGTATCGTAGGATCGCTAACTCCTCAGGTGAGTTTCATAGCCCCGCTCTTTCAAAAGTTTTACTACTTTCGGGGTGAGACGCATGCTCAATACTGTTTTCGAATTATATTAATAAACTTTTATAATTCACAATTACCTATATTACTGTCGTGTAATACAATGTGTAATACTTAGCAATTACACCCATCATACTGTTTTGAAATAGTATCAATGCTTAACCTAGACAGGTCACAATCATACACTGTTATATTGTTGGAAAACAATTACCACCCCATAACTGATTAAGTTATCACTATTCATTGACCATATTGTCGTGGGACAATACTATCGCTTACTAGAACTGGTTAGTTCTACTTACATTGGACACCGACCATACTTTTACAGGATTAGTCTTCCTTTTAGGAGCTAACACTGTCCATACAAATCAAGATCTCTATATACTTGCTAGGCTGTGGCTAGGAGTATACATTAGTAACATACGATAGTATAGAATCCTTATACTAATACAAACAACTAGGTAATGATTAGTCATACCTAGGCTTATTGCGATATATTTAATATTTAGGTATTGTATATACATACCTCGATACACCAAACCACTATCATGCGTGGCATGATACCCTGTTGGATGCATTTTTTGTTTTGACTTATATATATATGTATAGATATATATACTCGTACTTGTACTTCATCTCGAGCACTCGGTGCCGACTACAATTAACTATGTATGTAGGTATACGTACACACATACAAATACAAATCAATTTAGTCGGGCATGTCGTAGTACTGCCGACTCTCATTTACTCTAGTCGGACATGTCGTTGTACTGTCGGCTCAATTTTCTCAAGTCGGGCATGTCGTAGTACTGCCGGCTCAATTAGATACGTTGCTTGCGAGCAATGCGGTCGATGCCTGATTAGGCACAAAACGATGCCATGGTAAAGTGGGCACAAAACGATGCCACGGTATTGCAGTGGGCACAAGTACGATAACGCGGTAAAGCGATACACTCGATGGATGGGCGAGCTTATGCTCGTGATCCACACTCATTCACGGATGGGCGAGCTTATGCTCGTGATCCGCAATAAGTTAACGGGTCGGTGAGGTTATCACGCGAGGCCGTTAGCTCAATCATGTCCGGGTTAGCTTACGCTAACTGGTCAAACGGACAAACTAAAACATTTTCAATCATAGTTCTGCGGAACTACAATCATTTTCAATCATGTCCGGGTTAGCTTACGCTAACTGGTCAAACGGACAAACTAAAACATTTTCAATCATAGTTCTACGGAACTACAATCATTTTCAATCAAGTCCGGGTTAGCTTACACTAAATGGTCAAACGGACACATCATTACACTAAATCATAGTTCTGCGGGACTACAATTATGTTGCTGGTTGCAACACGCTATGCCGGGTGGCACAACAATTATTACTCAACATCTTATGATGTGGTCATACAATTTCTCGTTTTACAACTTAGGCATGTATTGCCTCATATTGATAGATTTAATTAATACCTGATAGGTATCTAGTCATGGACTGCCACTTTCTCTATGTACTTAGGTACGCACTACGGATTACTTAGGTTTTAGATACCTCGATGATTGTATACACATCTCTGTTACAATATTATCACAATACAAATCAAGATAGTAGATCTTGAACTATTTTTCAAACATACAAGGTTATACTTTATGTTTCAACTAACAATTCTATGAACTCACCAACTTTATAGCTGACTCGTTTTAGCATGTGTTCTCAGGTGCCCAGCAGGATTAGGATTGCTACAAGATTATGCTAGCTCGAGTCGCATACATTTAAACAACGGGATTTCTCTGCATAACTTTTGTATTACAAACTATGTATTGAAATTATTTTGCGAACTCGCAACTTGTATACACTTTTATTTTGGAAATGTATAATTATTTTCAAACGTCTCATTTAGAGTCGTTCATTATTTACCTTTATGCTTGTGATATTTGATTTGGTAACACCCGACCCGACCGCTTCCGCAACCCGAAATTTGAGGGTGTTACACCGCCAAACCCAGAAAATTCTTTATTTCAGAAGCATTCTTTGGAGTTTTCCAATTCATTACCGCTTCAACTTTAAAAGGATCTACTTTAACACCTTCATTACAGATAACGTGACCCAAAAAACTGTACTTCCCGAATCCAGAATTCATATTTGGAAAATTTTGCATATAAGTGTTCCCTTTTCAATGTTTCTAACACTAACCTCAAATGTATAGCATGTTCTGATTTGGATTTGGAATATACAAGAATATCATCAATGAAGACAATTACAAATTTGTCAAGAAAAGGTCGACATACCCGGTTCATCAAATCCATAAAGACTGCTGGAGCATTTGTCAAACCAAAAGGCATAACCAGGAATTCATAATGACCATACCTGATACGAAAAGCAGTCTTTGGAATATCTTGTTCATGAACACGGACTTGATGATAACCTGACCTCAGATCGATTTTAGAATAAAACGATGATCCCTGCAATTGATCAAACAAATCGTCTATTCGAGGCAGAGGATACTTATTCTTTACTGTTCTTTTGTTTAATTCCCGATAATCAATGCACATTCTGAAAGACCCATCTTTCTTTTTAACAAATAAAACTGGTGCACCCCACGGGGAGGAACTAGGTCTAATAAATCCTTTGTCCAACAACTCCTGAATTTGATTCATCATTTCACGCATTTCAAAAGGAGCTAATCTATAGGGAGCTTTGGCTACAGGCGACGAGCCAGGGACAAGGTCAATCCGGTATTCAACTTCTCTAACCGGTGGTAAACCAGGTAATTCATCGGGAAACACTTCCGGATATTCAGAAACAATCGGAACATCAGAAACGGATTTCTTTTCAAATTTTGCATCAACTACATAAGCCATATAAGACTCACAGCCCTTTGATAATGCTTTCCTAGCTTTCATCATGCTAATTAAGGGTATATGACTACTATCTTGTTCTCCTCGAGCCACAGCATATGACTCTTCGAAAATTGGGATTCTTATTAACTTCTGGTGGCAATCTATACTCGCTTTATTTTGACTTAACCAATCCATGCCAATAATTACATCAAAACTAGGAATTGGCATTAATAGAAACTGTGACACTCCTCCAAATTAGGTATATAATTATACTTAATTACATGCATTTCTTCCGCTAATTCCCTGCATTTGTTTTAAACTAAACCTATGATATGATATGAGTCTAGCGAGCCCAATACGATAATACAAAAAGTATTACATTATACGTAGTATTTATAAATTACGTACGAACGTATCGGAACGAAGCCGACAAAAATAATTAAATAGATTTGGTAACACGAAATAATTAATAATTCGATTATTAATTACGAGAAATTATATATCTATAACATATAGATAAAATGATTCAATTATACGTTTAACATATAACGTATTATATAACGAACAGAAACAATTCTAAAACGTACCAAAAAGGTCAAAATATGAAAAATGTTATTTTTCTAGTACGTTTTCAAGTATTTAGAACATTACTTCGAATTATGAATTCGAAACTCAACCGAAATTTGGCGCTTATTTGGACGCGCGCAGTAAAATGTACAAATATGTACAACAACTAAAAATAATGATAACTTCATTATTCTGAAAATATATTACGAACCAGGAGAGCATCTACAAAATAAAAATATAAAATGTTAAATTTTATATTGCTATAATTATACCCGTACTCGAAATTGAGGTACCAAAAATGGCACCTAACATCAATAATGCAGGCGACAGATTGGTTTTTAAACCATACTCCCTCCCTCTCTGTGATCATTCATTCGACATACACACAAACACAAATAATTCACCAAAATTCCATTTCCTTTTTCACAAAAGTTTAACAAGATCAGTAGCAGCAGCAGATAGTAGAAGTGGAGCAAAACCAGATCATCTTCTTCATCATCATCACTCACGGTCATCATCACCACCTTCAAATCTTTGTAAGAAAATCTAAAATCTTTGATTTCCATGCTTAAATTCGTATATATATCATGTCTAAACATCATAATCTAGCTATATAACATACAAAATCTAAGATTTGAAGCTTTGATCTTGAAAATGAGCTTGAGAAACCAAAACCATAAAAAAAAAATCGATTGGTGAAAACTTGTTAAAATGTTATATTATGAGTTAAAACGTGTTATGGTACGAGTGTGAATCTTTTGGGACGTATTAAAGCCGAACTATAAGCGATTGAAGTGAAAAAGACCAAAGTTTGTGCAGCTCTGTTCTGCGTCTGATGCTTCTGTGCAGAAGCACATGACGCGATCGCGTCACTTTCATGAACAAAACCCGCTAAAACCTTTTATTACTTCACGCGATCGCGTGAAACAAAAACTTCAGAAATCTTCGAAACTTAGAACGACGCGATCGCGTGGTTTTCAACCACGATCGCGTGAACCTTTTCGTACCAACCGATCGCGTGATTACTTAAACCGATCGCGTGAACCACTTTGTACCACGCGATCGCGTGATCATGTAAACCGATCGCGTGAACTTCATCTGAAGTCAAAACCTGTTGTGACTCAACTACGATGACCGAGTAATAGACAACCCAAATGATTACGATGAACTAGTAATAGACAAACCATGTGTTACGATGAACTAGTAATGGACAAGTCATGTGATTACGATGAATTAGTAAATGACAACCCAAATGTTTTCGACGAACGAGTAACATACTTACAAACATATACAAACTTAAATACATACATTTATCGAGTGGGATTATAAATGATTGAGACGTATTTATAGATGAACATTATGCGGGACAATTTGGACTTGTGTTTTGTAAACCTAAATGTCGAACAATGTTTATATATATACGAGATATATATTAAAGAAACAACGAATAATAATATATATATATATACAAGAATATATATATATTCAACTATATAAGTATATATATGGATATGTACTTACACATTTCGGACAATTCGACAAACGAACAATACTTGGATAATATTATATATTTCCAACAACAATCATCAACGAAATACACAAACCTAAGAAATTGATAATTTCTTCAAACGAACGAATTATTAACATAAGTAAACAAAGTACTTATAGTTAATACATTGTTGTGTATAGGTTGACTACGTTTGGGCTTCGTTATATTATCTCGCTAGCATTCACATCCGAGCACTCACTGTGAGTTCACAAACCCCTTTTCAATGTTTTAATGTTTTAAAACTCGGGGTGGAAAACATAGAAATCGTATGTATAACCGCATGCGACAACTGCTTTAAATATTGTATGTATTTGCTTGAACTGTTTATGAAGGGGTACTTCATACTTGAACTGTTTGTGAAAGGGTATTTCACACAACTATTTGAACTGTGTTTTATGAAAGGTTTTTCATAACTATTTTGGGAATTTAGGCAACGAATCTTGGTACAGATTTAGGCTGAACGATGTAGTGCATAAAAGACCTTATGGCTACAGACTATAACCATTAGCTAGGTGACTCTAGCCACTGAGTATACGGATAGTACTATCGCCGTGACGACCCTCCTACGGATTTGGGAGCGTATACTTAAATGTCCTACTTGGCACAACAACAACATATTAGGGTCGTGGTTTGGTTATAGGGTTAGATCGGGTTACCTTACTTGACAGGTTTAGCTCACCTTTCAAGGGATCATCGTCTAAATATTCCCACTAAACTATTGATTAGGAAAGGATTTCCTACGTACACTGATTTGGAAATGTTAATCTTTATTTAGGTTAACTTGTGTTTCCTACTGATAACTGATTTAGGAAATGTTATTTATTAATAACTTGTGTTTCCTACTTGATAAACAACACTTATTTGGAAATGTTATTCTTAAATGATTAACTTGTGTTTCCTACATAACAAACAAACTTGTGAATTCACTCAACAATTTTGTTGACGTTTTACTCTATGTTTTTCAGGGAATTAGCAGCGTAAGTAAGATCTGCATGCATATCAGGACGGACTACCCTGGACTTGTTAGGATGCCACTACTTTTGGGACACTTGGATTTCCTCTGTATAACTGCAACTACTGCAGTCATACCTATGAAATCTACTTTTGATATTATGTATTTTATGAAATACTGATTTCAACTACTACTATTACTGTTACCACTTTTCAAGTGGTGATCTTTTGTAAAACTTTAATTAATGGCATCTTAATCTATTTCGTTCTGCAATAACTATAAGCTCTGAGTATGTATGTATCTGTTGGTTGTTTTACTGCTCGCACCCCCGCCACGTCACTAAGCTTCCGCAAACCACTCTATATAATGGTAATTACCGTTTGGCGGGGTGTGACAGACTTGGTATCAGAGCCATTGGTTATAGCGAACTAGCAGTCTTTAAGTGACTTGGAACCTTAGAGACCTAGACTATAGCCTTGGCTAGAACATTTGTGCATTCATGCATACATACTTTGCATACAACTAACATACGACTGACATGTCACACACGATTCTTTTGTCTCAGCATGTCGAGACGCACACCGATCTATATCACTGATTCCGATTCTGAGGAGGAGCCCATGGAGGCCTCCTACTTTAGAGTAGCGAGTACTGGAGTGACCACACACCGTGGACCACCTGCTTACATCACTCCTACCTCTGCGCCAGCCATCGCGAGTACATCTCGTGTGCCTGTACCTAGGATGACAGCTAGGATTAGTGTTCGGGATTTTCCCAGGGGATCACTCGCGCCGCGCGATAAGGCGCCAGTGACTGAGTCTGAGGTTCCAGTTGTCGAGCCGCCACAGAAGAGGCTTCGACCTTCTCATCTAGACTGGATGCCTAGTGTATTGAGAGAGTGGAGATCACTAGAGGGTTTTCCCTCGACCTTTGAGATTGGAGAGTCCTCCCATTCACCACCACATGCACCTTTCACAGGTGAGCCTCTGGAGCTCACTGTACCTACCCTTGTGGCTGTGATCTACTCTGTGATTAGGAGATATGCTAGTCAGAGCAGAGACGTGATGGAGTTACTGAGTGATGCCTCCCGCACTGACTTGGATATGACTATGCTCCATCAGAGGATGGATTTTGTGGAGACTCACCGTCAGACAGACTGGCAGAGTCTAGCATCCACCCATGCACGCGTTGCAGCTTTAGAGAGGCGTGCTAGGGTGTCAGAGATTGTAGCTAGTATTTGTGTGATGACTGCAGCAGTGATGGTTGCGGTTAGGATGTATTTACCATGGTTCCGTTAGGCCTGTGTATGGCGGTTGTGCCTACACCATTATAGACTATTACTTTTGGGGAAACTATATGTATGTACTAGTTATGGACTAGCTGGATGTGAATGGAACTTGTTAGTAGAATGGGTATATGTATAGGAAACCCATCATCTTTTGTATAACGCTAACCATCAATGGGTATATTAGAAATCTCATCTCGTTTTGTACTAAACTCATGTAACAGCGTTATGACCTTTAATATATAAAGTATGTTTGGTTTACATCCCATGTTCATTATGCTTATTATCAACCATATTATTTCCTCTTACAACTGTCGACTGGTGATTAAAACTATACGTTATCGATAACTATGTGATCAATTCTTGTGAACCCTGAAACATATTACATCTTGATGATTGATTATTCTTGAGAACCTTTGAAATTAACGGTGTTAAACGACAATGAAAAGAAATATGTATTGGACATTATATAATGACGCCTGGCCAACGTGATTATATTATGCTAGATACATGTGGGTGTTTCAAAGTTGTATGGCACGTGTTGTAAAACCCTATTCATTCATCTCTTCATGTCATTCATTTCTATCAAATGTGAATCTTTGATCTATTCACATTCAATATCTCAACATTAACACTCTGCATTTTATTCATCGCAGAGCTGAATCATGCCTCCCAAACGACGAGCCACTAGAAACAGTCAAAAGACAACTACGCCTCCACCACCACCCACTGAAACCACCGAACAAATGACCGCACGAAGAATAGCTGAAGGTATTGCTGAATATGAGGCAAGCCGTAATCGCGAACCCGTAGTTAACAACAGTGGATCTACCCCTGTTAATACTGAGACACCCGTGAATGCTAGCCGAGGGTGTTCATACAAAACATTTCAGGCTTGTAAGCCGATTTCTTTCCGTGGCACCGAGGGTGCAATTGGTATGATTCATTGGATAGAGAAAACTGAATCGGTATTGGACATTAGTGACTGTTCACCTGACTGTATGGTGAAGTATGCTACTTGCACTTTGGCGGACGAAGCGCTTACTTGGTGGAACAGTCAGATCCAATCACTTGGTCGACCAGCTGCTTATTCAATGTCATGGGGGATATTTAAAAGTTTGATGTTGGAGGAATTCTGTCCTCGCAGTGAGATGCAGAAAATAGAAACAGAGTTGTGGAACATCACCATGATTGGTGCTGATATTACTGGGTACACCACTAAGTTTCAGGAACTTGCACGTCTAGTGCCACATATGGTGACACCCGAGTATAAGCGTATTGAGCGCTACATATTCGGTCTAGTACCACAAATCCGTAGTCTGGTGACGTCATCTAAACCGGACACTTTCAGGAGTGCCGTTACTCTAGCGCAAAGTTTGACCGATGAGGCAGTCAGGATGGGAAATCTGACTAAGAAAGCTGTGTCGGGAAAAAGTGAACCGAACAGTACTGATGTTGGTAGTTCTGGTGGTGCAAAGCGAAAGTGGAACGGTAGTGGTGCTGATCGCCAGGGTCAACAAAACAAGAAACATTCTGGAAATGCGAAAGCATATGTTGCCACAACTACTGAATCGAAACCATACCTGGGTAACAAACCCAAGTGTGATAAGTGCAACCGACACCACGAAGGCGGGTGTGGGTATTGTGGAAACTGTAGGGCATGGGGACATAGAACCCGAGAATGCAAAACTTACCCTCCCCCACGGGCAAACACTGAGCGTCAAAATTAGGGATGTTTTGAATGTGGTGAGCAAGGGCACTACCGCAACCGATGCCCTAAGCTCAACAGCAACAACCAAAACCGCAACAACAACAACAACCGCGGTAACAACAATAACCGAGCCAACAACATCAACAATCAACCGGCTCAAGGAAGGGCATTTGTGATCGGAGCACAAGAGGCACGCCAGGACCCTAACACCGTCACTGGTACGTTTCTTGTAAACAACCATTATGCCTCGGTGTTAATTGATTCGGGTGCTGATTTAAGTTTTGTGTCTACTGAGTTTAGACCACTATTAGAACTTAAATCCCGTAAATTAGACAACAAGTATACCATAGAATTAGCCGATGGTGAGTTGATCGAATCAGGAGAAATAGTACCGGGATGTACCTTGGAGTTAGAAGGTCATTTCTTCGAAATAGACTTACTACCGGTTAAGTTGGGAAGTTTTGACGTTGTAGTCGGTATGGATTGGTTATCTAAGAACCGCGCTGAGATCATATGTTATGATAAACTGGTACGATTACCACTGTCAACAGGAGAAACACTTGTGGTTCAAGGTGAGAAACGAAAAAGTTCTACAAAGATGATTTCATGTTTGAAAGCCAGTAAATATCTCCGAAAGGGGTACCAAGCATTTCTGGCACACGTTGTAGAAAAGAAAACCGAGGAGCGACGTATAGACGATGTACCCATTGTACGCGACTATCCAGGAGTGTTCCCTGATGAGTTGCCGGGATTGCCACCCCCACGACAAGTCGAGTTTCACATTGACCTGGTGCCAGGAGCCGCACCTATCGCACGAGCACCTTATCGTCTAGCTCCCTCGGAAATGCAAGAGCTATCCACACAATTGCAAGAACTTCTAGACTTGGGATTCATCCGACCGAGCTTTTCCCCTTGGGGAGCTCCGGTTTTGTTTGTTAAGAAAAAGGATGGATCTATGCGGATGTGCATCGATTATCGGGAACTAAACAAGGTAACTATCAAGAACCGATACCCGTTACCACGCATTGATGATCTGTTTGATCAACTGCAAGGATCGAGTCATTATTCAAAAATTGACTTGCGATCTGGTTACCACCAACTCAAGGTACGAGAAGAGGATGTACCGAAAACTGCGTTTAGGACTCGTTACGGTCATTACGAGTTCCTAGTCATGCCTTTTGGACTGACCAACGCACTAGCAGTATTCATGGACTTGATAAATAGAGTATGCAAACCCTATCTAGATAAATTCGTCATTGTGTTTATTGACGACATTTTGGTATACTCACGATCGAAAGAGGATCACGAGCAACATTTGAAGCTTATCCTCGAACTACTACAAAAAGAGAAGCTTTACGCAAAGTTCTCTAAGTGCGAATTTTGGATTCGAGAGGTTCAATTCCTTGGTCATGTGATAAATGACAAGGGAATTCACGTGGACCCATCCAAAATTGAGGCAATCAACAACTCGGAAGCACCGAAAACCCCAACTGAAGTACGACAATTTCTTGGTCTAGCTGGCTATTACAGGCGATTCATCGCAAACTTTTCAAAGATAGCCCAGCCACTTACCACATTAACTCAAAAAGACAAGAAATTTGAGTGGAATGAGAAACAAGAGAATGCATTCCAACTATTGAAGCAGAAACTGAGCAGCGCACCCATATTATCACTACCCGAAGGAGTAGATAACTTTGTTGTTTACTGTGATGCATCGCATCAGGGATTGGGTTGCGTACTGATGCAAAATGAAAGGGTCATTGCTTATGCATCACGACAACTAAAAGTGCATGAGAAAAACTATACGACTCATGATTTGGAATTGGGAGCCGTTGTTTTTGCACTGAAGATCTGGAGACACTACCTATACGGTACAAAGTGTACGATCTTCACTGATCATAAGAGCCTACAACATATATTCGACCAGAAAGAACTTAACATGAGACAACGACGTTGGGTCGAATTACTTAACGATTACGACTGTGAAATAAAGTATCACCCGGGTAAAGATAACGTAGTAGCAGATGCCTTGAGTCGTAAGGAACGAATCAAACCTCGAAGAGTTCGAGCCTTGGGATTAACAATCCACTCTAATCTTATTACTCAAATTCGTGAAGCTCAAGAAATTGATTTCACTTCTGAACGCCTTAAGGATGAATCCTTGAAAGGGATGGAAAAACAACTCGAGAAAAAGGACAACGGAGTGTTGTACTTCATGAACCGAATTTGGGTACCATGCGTAGATGAGTTACGCAAGCTGATTTTGGACGAGGCACACAAGTCCAACTACTCGATACATCCTGGTGCGGACAAGATGTACCAGGACTTGAAAGGCTTTTACTGGTGGCCTGGAATGAAACGTGACATTGCCACCTACGTTAGCAAATGCTTAACTTGCTCGAAGGTAAAGGTGGAATACCAAAGCCGTCTGGGCTTTTGCAACAGCCTGAGTTGCCCAAATGGAAATGGGAACAAATAACAATGGACTTCATTACGAAGTTACCTAGAACGGCATCGGGAGCAAATGCCATATGGGTGATTGTCGATCGATTGACGAAATCAGCCCACTTTCTCGCTATTAAGGAAACGGATGGAATGGAGAAACTAGCTAAAATCTATATTAAAGAGATTGTTTCTCGGCATGGTGTGCCACTATCCATCATCTTTGATAGAGATGCACGATTCACTTCTCGCTTTTGGCAAACATTACAACAGGCAATGGGTACTCGACTTGATATGAGTACTGCCTACCACCCGCAGACTGACAATTCAAAGTGAACGAACGATACAGACGCTCGAAGACTTGTTGCGAGCATGTGTGATAGACTTTGGAGGTAACTGGGATACCCACCTACCTCTAGCTGAATTCTCTTACAACAATAGTTATCACACGAGTATACAGATGGCACCATTTGAGGCGTTATATGGACGCAAGTGCCGATCACCACTCTGTTGGGCAGAGTTGGACGACAGACAACTATCTGGACCCGAACTTGTCCAGGAAACCACTGACAAAATAACTCAAGTATTGAGTCGACTGAAAGCGGCATGAGATCGACAAAAGAGTTACGCTGATAACCGCCGTAAACCTCTTGAGTTTCAAGTAGGAGACAAGGTCCTACTCAAAGTATCGCCCTGGAAGGGAGTAGCACGATTTGGCAAACGAGGAAAGCTGAACCCACGATACATCGGACCGTTTGAAATCCTTGCTAGGGTTGGTCCTGTCGCTTATAAGCTCAAACTACCGCAAGAGCTTAGTAGCATACACGATACTTTCCACGTTAGCAACCTCAAAAAGTGTCTTTCTGACGAAACACTTATCCTTCCTCCTGACGAAGTCTTCATTGACTCGAAACTTAACTTTGTGGAGGAACCTGTTGAAGTTATGGATTATAAAACTCAGAAACTTCGACACAAACGAATCAAACTGGTTAAAGTTCGTTGGAACTCGAAACATGGCCCAGAGTTTACCTGGGAACGAGAGGATGAAATGCGAAAGAAATACCCCAACCTATTTGAGAGCGTGACCGAGACTCACGGCTCGACTTAAATCTCGGGACGAGATTTCACTAACGGGGGGAGAATGTGACACTCCTCCAAATTAGGTATATAATTATACTTAATTACATGCATTTCTTACGCTAATTCCCTGCATTTGTTTTAAACTAAACCTATGATGTGATATGAGTCTAGCGAGCCCAATACGATAATACAAAAAGTATTACATTATACGTAGTATTTATAAATTACGTACGAACGTATCGGAACGAAGCCGACAAAAATAATTAACCAGATTTGGTAACACGAAATAATTAATAATTCGATTATTAATTACGAGAAATTATATATCTATAACATATAGATAAAATGATTCAATTATACGTTTAACATATAACGTATTATATAACGAACAGAAACAATTCTAAAACGTACCAAAAAGGTCAAAATATGAAAAATGTTATTTTTCTAGTACGTTTTCAAGTATTTAGAACATTACTTCGAATTATGAATTCGAAACTCAACCGAAATTTGGCGCTTATTTGGACGCGCGCAGTAAAATGTACAAATATGTACAACAACTAAAAATAATGATAACTTCATTATTCTGAAAATATATTACGAACCAGGAGAGCATCTACAAAATAAAAATATAAAATGTTAAATTTTATATTGCTATAATTATACCCGTACTCGAAATTGAGGTACCAAAAATGGCACCTAACATCAATAATGCAGGCGACAGATTGGTTTTTAAACCATACTCCCTCCCTCTCTGTGATCATTCATTCGACATACACACAAACACAAATAATTCACCAAAATTCCATTTCCTTTTTCACAAAAGTTTAACAAGATCAGTAGCAGCAGCAGATAGTAGAAGTGGAGCAAAACCAGATCATCTTCTTCATCATCATCACTCACGGTCATCATCACCACCTTCAAATCTTTGTAAGAAAATCTAAAATCTTTGATTTCCATGCTTAAATTCGTATATATATCATGTCTAAACATCATAATCTAGCTATATAACATACAAAATCTAAGATTTGAAGCTTTGATCTTGAAAATGAGCTTGAGAAACCAAAACCATAAAAAAAAAATCGATTGGTGAAAACTTGTTAAAATGTTATATTATGAGTTAAAACGTGTTATGGTACGAGTGTGAATCTTTTGGGACGTATTAAAGCCGAACTATAAGCGATTGAAGTGAAAAAGACCAAAGTTTGTGCAGCTCTGTTCTGCGTCCGATGCTTCTGTGCAGAAGCACATGACGCGATCGCGTCACTTTCATGAACAAAACCCGCTAAAACCTTTTATTACTTCACGCGATCGCGTGAAACAAAAACTTCAGAAATCTTCGAAACTTAGAACGACGCGATCGCGTGGTTTTCAACCACGATCGCGTGAACCTTTTCGTACCAACCGATCGCGTGATTACTTAAACCGATCGCGTGAACCACTTTGTACCACGCGATCGCGTGATCATGTAAACCGATCGCGTGAACTTCATCTGAAGTCAAAACCTGTTGTGACTCAACTACGATGACCGAGTAATAGACAACCCAAATGATTACGATGAACTAGTAATAGACAAACCATGTGTTACGATGAACTAGTAATGGACAAGTCATGTGATTACGATGAATTAGTAAATGACAACCCAAATGTTTTCGACGAACGAGTAACATACTTACAAACATATACAAACTTAAATACATACATTTATCGAGTGGGATTATAAATGATTGAGACGTATTTATAGATGAACATTATGCGGGACAATTTGGACTTGTGTTTTGTAAACCTAAATGTCGAACAATGTTTATATATATACGAGATATATATTAAAGAAACAACGAATAATAATATATATATATACAAGAATATATATATATTCAACTATATAAGTATATATATGGATATGTACTTACACATTTCGGACAATTCGACAAACGAACAATACTTGGATAATATTATATATTTCCAACAACAATCATCAACGAAATACACAAACCTAAGAAATTGATAATTTCTTCAAACGAACGAATTATTAACATAAGTAAACAAAGTATTTATAGTTAATACATTGTTGTGTATAGGTTGACTACGTTTGGGCTTCGTTATATTATCTCGCTAGCATTCACATCCGAGCACTCACTGTGAGTTCACAAACCCCTTTTCAATGTTTTAATGTTTTAAAACTCGGGGTGGAAAACATAGAAATCGTATGTATAACCGCATGCGACAACTGCTTTAAATACTGTATGTATTTGCTTGAACTGTTTATGAAGGGGTACTTCATACTTGAACTGTTTGTGAAAGGGTATTTCACACAACTATTTGAACTGTGTTTTATGAAAGGTTTTTCATAACTATTTTGGGAATTTAGGCAACGAATCTTGGTACAGATCTAGGCTGAACGATGTAGTGCATAAAAGACCTTATGGCTACAGACTATAACCATTAGCTAGGTGACTCTAGCCACTGAGTATACGGATAGTACTATCGCCGTGACGACCCTCCTACGGATTTGGGAGCGTATACTTAAATGTCCTACTTGGCACAACAACAACAGATTAGGGTCGTGGTTTGGTTATAGGGTTAGATCGGGTTACCTTACTTGACAGGTTTAGCTCACCTTTCAAGGGATCATCGTCTAAATATTCCCACTAAACTATTGATTAGGAAAGGATTTCCTACGTACACTGATTTGGAAATGTTAATCTTTATTTAGGTTAACTTGTGTTTCCTACTGATCACTGATTTAGGAAATGTTATTTATTAATAACTTGTGTTTCCTACTTGATAAACAACACTTATTTGGAAATGTTATTCTTAAATGATTAACTTGTGTTTCCTACATAACAAACAAACTTGTGAATTCACTCAACAATTTTGTTGACGTTTTACTCTATGTTTTTCAGGGAATTAGCAGCGTAAGTAAGATCTGCATGCATATCAGGACGGACTACCCTGGACTTGTTAGGATGCCACTACTTTTGGGACACTTGGATTTCCTCTGTATAACTGCAACTACTGCAGTCATACCTATGAAATCTACTTTTGATATTATGTATTTTATGAAATACTGATTTCAACTACTACTATTACTGTTACCACTTTTCAAGTGGTGATCTTTTGTAAAACTTTAATTAATGGCATCTTAATCTATTTCGTTCTGCAATAACCATAAGCTCTGAGTATGTATGTATCTGTTGGTTGTTTTACTGCTCGCACCCCCGCCACGTCACTAAGCTTCCGCAAACCACTCTATATAATGGTAATTACCGTTTGGCGGGGTGTGACAGAAACGAAATTGGAAAAGTCTGGTCATCAATCACAATACTAGCTCCAGTTACCGAGGTGGTGACATGAACCATCTTGCCACTAACTATCTCTACTTCTACGGATCTTGTAGTCACAGTAGGGTTCAAATGTAATTTATCACAAAAGCACACAGAGATAAAGGAACAGTTCGCTCCAGAATCAAATAAAACACGAGCTGGTACAGAGTTTATAAGAAAAGTACCAGTTATCACATCATCTGTGTGAACAGCCTCATCGACTGTCATCTGGAATGCCCTACTCGTTGCTGGCGGAGGATTCTTCCGCTTTTGACCGGAAGATGACGAACTCCTGACCAAAACCGAACCCTGTTTCTTTGCCTCAGGACATTCTCTATTGGTGCATTTTGTGTGTCAGTCAGTTGGTCAAGCTATTGTAATTGTCAAAGTCAATTAGTCTGCGTATGTATAGTGTTTAGTGTGTATATGCGAGTCTGTAAACGAATAGTGAAATAGAAAATATACACAAATGTTGACATGCGACACTTGGGTCAGTGTCGCAGTATGCGACACTTAGCTAGTGTCGCACGGGTCGGCTCCTGCGACACTTGGCTAGTGTCGCAGGTACGGCAGTTTACACTATAAATAGAAGAGTTAGAGTCAAAATTAGGGTTAGACTTTTGAGAGAAAGGGGTGAGGCGTTTTTGTGTGTGAGAGGCGAAGAAAGAGGCTTGTAAACGTTTATACTCAATTGTTAATACAAAGAAAACGTTATAGAATTGTTTGTGTGATTTGTTAACGTTCATATAATCAATCAAACGGATTCCGCACGTTTGATTGTAAATGATCCGGTCAGATCTACACGTACGGGACTTTCAACTGGTATCAGAGTCAAGAATCAAGGATTCGTCGGTTTCGGATCGTTATTTTGAGCGTTTTCGGTTGATTCGCGAAGGTATTAATTGTTATTAATCTTTTCTAAGTTGATTTGCTTGATTAGATCGATTTCTGGATGTGTGTTTGTGTTGGATCGACGTTTGGTTTTCGAAATTTCGTTAGGGTTTATGAAAATTTCGATTTTTGGGGTTTTTGGTCGCTGTTGCGCGATCTAGCGACACTTCCTTTAGTGTCGCCAATTAGGGTTTCAGCGACACTTGATAGCGACACTTATCCTAGTGTCGCCATCTGATATTGTGCCACACTTATATAGCGACACTACCTTGTAAGCGACACTTCCTAGCAACACTAACCTAGTGTCGCTTTAGATTTGCAAAAAAAAAAAAAAAAGTTTTTTGGCGGGAAATCTCCGAAAAATTTTGCGTTTCCAAAATTTTTCCTTAGCTTTAAAAGTGTTTAATTTTAGCCTGGAAAAAGTTTCATTTTACCCGGGCATTTTTGGACGTTTTCGGACGATTTTTTGGCGGGAAATTTGCGAAAAATTTTATAGTACCAAAATTTGTTTTTGAGCTTAAAAGTACTTAATTTTAGTGTCGGAAAAGTTTCGCTATACTCGAGTCATTTTCGAAATTTTTGAATTCAATTTTGGAGGGAAAATTCGCAAATAAATATCTAGTTGAAGATGTCTTCTAAAGCTCTCATGCGTTACAATGGTGGACTTGTTAGAGAGAATGAACCCCCTATGTTTTCATCAGATTAAGATTATGCTGAATGGAGATTTGAGTTCAAAGCCTTCATATCTAAAAATGATCCAAATATGTGGAACTCATTGGTTGAAAGATATGAAAGACCAGTAGTTGGATCAAAGAATTTAAGAGTATCACCACAAAAGTCTTACAATGGCATGACACTTGAGGAGAGAAAAGCATGGGATACTGAAAAGAAAACTCATGCCACAATTATCAAATGTTTATCAACTGAAGTTAAAAAATTGTTTAAACATTATGATATTGCATACGACCTATGGAATGCAATTGAAAAACGATGTGGAGGATATGAAAAATATAGGAGAAATAGAGTGGAACTTGTCAAGAAACAGTTTGACACATTTGATTTACTATCAAATGAATCTTTGGAAGTTCAGTTCCACAGATACTCCGAACTTGTAAGAGAATTGGCTGAAGGAGGAATACTACTTACTAATGGAGAAGTAAACAAGAAGTTATTAGGTGCTCTACCTGATGATTGGGATACCAAGGTGAAAGTTTTGGAACAAGATCCATAACTTGAAATCATGGACTTAGAAGATCTCATTGATAAATTACAGGTATACGCTCTTGACATGAAGAAGAAAGGAAAGATGTCAGAGACTGATACTCAAAATCCCAGTCTCAATGATACTTCCAGATCTAATTCCAAGTCAGCTACATCTCCCTCTGGTAGCACTTCATATGCCTCATATACTTCTTATACAGCTCCTTCAAAGGCCACTGAGGATAATGCTACAGTCTTTACAGCTTTCCTCAACTCTTATGAGAATTTTCTTTCCAAGAAGGCTAGTACTCTGCAACTTACGGAGGAAGACTTTGAACAGATCGACTTTGATGAACTAGAGCAAATGGACATCAAATGGAGCATAGCCATGATAACCGAAAGGACAAAGAAGTTTCTTCAGAGAACGGGTAGAAAAGACTTGGATGATGATGATGGTGATACAGGTCTTGGTTTTAATAAAAGCAAGGTGAAATGTAAAATCTGTCAGAGTTATGGACACTTTGCTAAGGAATGTGAGAAGGAAAAATATCCCTCATCTGGATTCACTACACCTTCAGCTCCCAAGACTCCTGAGAACAACACAACATCACAGGCGATGGTGGTGTTTAATCAAGGAATGTTTGATTGGAGTGCGCTTCAAGGAAAGGTTCAACACAGTGCGCTTTTGGCAAAGATACATGAGGTAGAAACAAAACCTGAAGAACCTTTTACTTGCATATCCTGTATTAAATTGGCAGCTTCTTTAAAATGTTTTCAAATAGATAATGAAGACTTGAGAGAAAACGTTGTTAAACTTACTGAGTCAAACAAGTTTTTAAAAGCAAATGAAAAACTTTATAATAAGAAAATCGAGGCTTATAAGTTAGACACGCAGACTTATAAATCAAAAGTTTTTAGTCAACAAGATGCTATAAATAGCTATCTTAAAGAAATCGAATTGTTAAACCAAGAACTTTCTGATTTAAAGTCTCAGTCTGTGAATTTCAATAGAAAAATCTCAAGTTTCTCAGAGTCTCTTGACGTTTTCGATGAAATTGTTAACAAGCAAAGGACAGACAAGAATAGTAAGGCTGGTTTGGGATATGAAGGAGTCCCACCTCCTACTAACTACTATCCTACGCCTGTTAAGGAGGGCACCGAAGAACTTGTAGCTGACTACTCATCATGGTCAGCTACAAAATCTAAAGAAGCTAAGAAACATGCAAAGGAGAAAATGAAAAGGCCAGAGTATCCTTTGCCTAAGTTTGTTAAGTCTGATAGTACACCTCCAGTTAGTGTAGAGGAGGGTGTTGAGATAGAGGATCTACCGGAAGAGGCGGAAATTAAAGTTGAAAAAGTTAATGTTAAGTCTGAAAATCATATACTTACCAATGAAACTGTAAAGATTTCATATAAAAAGGGTAAAAACAAGGTTGAAAATGAATCCAAAAATGTTCAAAATCAAATGAAGGATTCAAATTTATATTGTAAAAATGAACAACCTTCAACATCAACTTGTTCAACTTCTAAGGCATCTACATCAACGTGTACACACAAGTGTTCACGTCATGTAAATGCTTCATCTCCTAAGCCTCCTATAGTTCGTTCTCCACCTCAACCTTTCGTGGGTACTCACTGGAATAAATCGTATGTTGAGAGACGTTCTTGTTTCCATTGTGGACAACAAGGACATATAATTAGGGATTGTAGGTTATTATCCCTAGATAGGTTTGGTAGAGGGATGCCAATAACTTCTTCTTTTAGGAATTCATTTTCAAAATCTTTTTCTAGGCGTGGCTCGTATTCGCCTATGTCAAGATATGCATCCTCTTCTCCCAAACCCGTGGCTAGAGTAAACAAAGTCGTGCCTAGTAAACCTCAAGTTCAACAGCACAACATTGTTGAAAACAAATCATCCGAACCTAAGCAGGTTTGGAAACCAAAATCCACAAACAACACATCAATGAAATCTTCTAAGTTTTTAAAATATCATAAACTCATTGATGTGATGGTTATGGATGATCTTGGACAACCCAAGTCTATCAAGGCTTGGGTGTCCCATAAGTACTAATGTTTGATTGTTTGTGGTGATGTAGTCAGGTTTTTGATAGCTAATATTTTTAGTGACTGCAAGAATGTGGATATTGTTGGAAGATTGTTTTTCAAGGTGGTTATGTGTCATGATTTGTGATTAGGTGAATGGAATTTCTTGAGTTATGAGATGGTATAACGTGATTACTAGGATTTGATTTGACTTGATATGTGATTTTGATATTTTTTTTCTTTTAAATTTTGTTATGAATGCAACGACCATTCTTTATACTTTTTAGTATCAAAGAAATGCAATGTTGCGAGATTTCTTAAATTAAAAATACAAAAATATGTCTTGTGTTTCAGGGGAGTGTTTTTGGATTGGATATAAGAATTTGCTGTTCAAGGGAGTAATTTTGAATATTAAAATTTTCTGATTATTTAGTTCATAAATGTGAACAACAAGATTCTTAATTCTTGAAAAGACGATGGGTTGTGTTTGTAAACAACTTGGGATATGATAGTACATCGGGTGACATGCACAAAATGGAATTTTAAGGTTTATCTTGGATGTGTCAGTAGGTTTATCTGGCATATTTAACACAGCTTTTATAAACATTAGCTTCATCATATGATGTATCGGTAGGCATGATACACACCGGTCTGTGAGTGAGTAAGAAGTAATATCAAAACTTGTCTATTACTTTGTGAAAACTGTTATATGATGTATGACATAAGTCTTAATTGATGAATGAAGGTACTACCATACGCTGTCATAATTATTATGTAAGTGCAAAATTGGCATATAGTAATAATATGATTATCAGCCTAACTAATGGTGACTATTGTTGTACTCTCGTACAGACCTGAATCCATTAGTTATGCAAATAGTCTCAAACTTGTTTTGTTCATACTAAGGGACCCTCTGTTGTACTAAGTACAGATCTGGGGCCACTAGTATCTTCATAATAGGTTTGATGTATGCCTAAATTAAAGGTCAAGTGTATGTTACGAGATAGCCGAGATTAACTTGGTCTTGTAATCTCTACCTTGTCTGTAAAATATGCAACGTTAGGCGTTTTACTAAAGTTTATCAGTATATCATACAATAGGTATCACAAAATTAATATTCATACTAATAATAAAGGTTAGCTCATAGATACGGATGTAATATGTTTAAGTGGACAAACAATACCGATGATCATCTTGAACTAATTTTTATAAAAGGTGTTTTAAATATGTCAAGTAAATTTAAAGAGAACAAGTATACTGATGATCGAAATAACACTTACTATTTCCTAATAATTGCATGTTGGCCTGATATGATCTCTAAGCAGACCTAAAACAATCCTATCCCTAATTTATTTTAATCTTTATTTTTTGCTTTTCATTTATAAAGAAAATACAAAAAGATTTTTTTTCTATGTTATTTTCTTCAATTATCACATATCTTGTTAAAGTCAAATATTGAAGATGTAAAGGATGTCGGTTATTCTCCCAAGACTATGAAGATAAAATCTATTGGAGAAGCTACTGATGATTGAGAGATGGTCACTGAGTTTGAAGATCTTATTGTATGATAAATGTGTGTCAGTCACATGAATCTAGACATCAAGATTTTATTTGAAGACCATGCTATCTCAATGGGGGAGTTTTTGATTGTTGAATACATGAAATAGTTTGTTGGTTCAGACTAATTGAAGACTTATTTGACCAAGCTGCTGACATGGGGGAGTTTGTTGTTGCATTTTGTGTGTCAGTCAGTTGGTCAAGCTATTGTAATTGTCAAAGTCAATTAGTCTGCGTATGTATAGTGTTTAGTGTGTATATGCGAGTCTGTAAACGAATAGTGAAATAGAAAATATACACAAATGTTGACCTGCGACACTTGGGTCAGTGTCGCAGTATGCGACACTTAGCTAGTGTCGCACGGGTCGGCTCCTGCGACACTTGGCTAGTGTCGCAGGTACGGTAGTTTACACTCTAAATAGAAGAGTTAAAGTCAAAATTAGGGTTAGACTTTTGAGAGAAAGGGGTGAGGCGTTTTTGTATGTGAGAGGCAAAGAAAGAGGCTTGTAAACGTTTATACTCAATTGTTAATACAAAGAAAACGTTATAGAATTGTTCGTGTGATTTGTTAACGTTTATATAATCAATCAAACGGATTCCGCACATTTGATTGTAAACGATCCGATAAGATCTACACGTACGGGACTTTCATTCTCCAACTCTATGACCTTCCTTCTTACAATTCCAACACACAAAGTTCGAATACTTGCAGTTTTTAAATTCATGACCAAGTTCACCGCATTTAACACATTTATTCGTCTGAACAGTACATGGCGCAATATGTTTGGATCTACAAGAACTGCACCAATTGGAACTACCAGAAGAACCACTTTTATTACCAGATTTTTGACCTTGACGATTACTCTGCCATCTTTGCTTTCCTTTTCCTGAAGGTTCATTTCTGGATTTCTTATCAGTCTTATCTTTAACTTGAAAACCTTGAGCCCTCATATCACTATCAACAGAACGTGCAAGGTTGAAAGCTTGAGATAAGGTACCTGCTAACCTCACTGTGGTGCGATAACTCGGAGGTAAGGCATAAACAAACTGCTCGATTCTGGTTTTCTCATTAGGAACCCATTCTTTAACAAACCTCAATTTCTCGGAAAATTGAGATATCAACTCATCCATTGTCATCTTATCAGTTAATTTCAAGTTTACAAACTCTCTTCTAATTCTAGCCATCTCAAAATCTGAACAGTACTGATTACAAACTGCTTGATGAAAATCAGGCCATCGGATGGCTTCCTTCTGCTGTTGAGTCAAATGACCAGTGATCGAGTCCCACCAGACCATAGCTTCATCTTTCAAACATTGAACAGCATAAAAAACTTTGGATTCTTCCTCATAACAAGTAACATCAAATTTTCTTTCCATATCTCTTAACCAATTTAAAGTTATCGAGGGATTTGTACTACCACTAAACTCCGGTGGTTTATTTGCCATAAATGTCTTGAAAGAACATAGTTTACTTGACATAGAGAGTGGAAAGGTACCAAAAATTGGTGCTTGTTGAAAATGTTGTTGAGATGATTCTGCTTCAGCTTGACGTTTAAATTCTTTGAGTGTAATTACTTCATCCTCCAATTTATGCATATATTCATCTCTATTTGATTCTTCATGAACCGGAACAGAAGTCCCCTCATGATCATGTCTCTCATTATGAGTACTTGAAGGATGAACATCAATCCTTGAGGCATTATTAGGGTTGGTGGCCGGTTGCTCATTATTCGCCATATCTGTATTCAACACAACACTTGAAACTTGTTAATCGTTAGTACCTATCTACTAACATATTCACAACTAATGCTAAATCCCATACCCAGGAATGTTTGACATAACACAACTTAGAATTGGGATTGAACACTTTAAAATGCTCAATTAACCCAAAACTATGCTCTGATACCAACTTATAACACCCCTCGTTCTATATAAGAATATTATATTATTTGACTCGGAAGCGATAATTTAAGTACAAACTTTATTACCAGATTTCATATAATGTTCACCATTTGATACATACCATTTAAAGTCATTATGTCACAACAACTTAAATGTATTACAAACGGGTGTTATAGAACTGTAAACAAGGTTTCTATCAAAACCATTTCAGAGTAGTCTGCGATATCAAACATTCCTTGCGATAAAGCATCCCTTCCTGCTACCCATATTCTTAACAAAACCTGCAGGAAGTAATTGAGGGATTAGCACAAAGCTAAGTTAATAGATTTATCACACACAATTCAACTTAGCTTAACTATAAGTTTACACCAAATAATCATAAACACATGTATTTCAATGAGGATCGGTGGCTCTTGGGATATCATAATACCCGGGGATTCCCAAAGAACACTTATCGTACATATCCGTATGGCCATAAAGGACGAGACCGATAGCTAATGGTTATTATAATCAAACACAGTGTAACACCTGCATAATTAGGATAATTAATTATGTCTAATTGTTGTAACTAGTTGTAATTAGTATGTAATAGGACTAATTACAGACTCTATTTGTATATATATATAAGGTGATTTATATATATATGTGTGTACTTACGCGATTTGGATAAATCGTACGAATTAACCGGACGGAGTCCGACACAATTATTTGGATGTTGGTGACAGAAATTTACTTAAATAATGAGAACGTATTTTGTTGTATAAAATACGCAACTGAACGAACATAATTTACATATTATCGCGACGACATTTTAAATAATGCAACAAAACGTAATTAACGCGAATTAATAATTTAAATACTTCGACAAATGTTTTATTATTAATTTTAAAGTATTTCACTTAAATATTCCAGTTACATTTTTAAAATATAATGGTTTTGTTAAATAATAAAAACAAACGATTAATCAATTAGGACACGGAGTAAACACTGTGTTTTAGGGAGCGTTTTTCCCCTCCCTCCTTCTTTGGATCAGCCAACCCCAACCAACCCCTCCCCCCATTCTTTCATTTTCATCATTTCAAACACACACACACCTCCCAAACACTCTCAACCAAATTCATACCAAATTTTCGGAATCAAATCTCGACCACGAAAATTACATATTCGGAATCACCATCACGAGTGGAGCAAGAATATCAAGACCGTTTTCATCATTTCATCCTCCATCTAGCTCGATTCGCAAAAGTAAGAAAATTCTAAAATCTTAGATCTACTCAATTTGGTGTAATGTTTTGATGTGTACACAACATAGATATAACCTAATACATGAAGAAAACACGATTTTATAGCTCAAAAGTGGGTTAGATTTGCGTTTTTGGTCGGAAATTCTTGAAACCCGAAAGTTTCTGGGCTGGTGTTCATACATGCGACACAAGCCTTGTGTCGCATGTTGTGTCGCATAAATCCGTTTGTGTCGCACCTTGTGTCGTACCAACCTTTAGTGTCGTAATCTTTGCGACACAATATTGTGTCGCACTCTATGTCGCATACTATGTGGTATTTCATACGACACAACCACTATGTCGCTATTAAATTAGCATTTCGTATCTGATGCGACACAATCCTTGTGTCGTATCCTTGTGTCGCATGACGTCTGCGACACAACCCTTGTGTCGCATGACAAACTTTAATGTCGCATTTTGTGTCGCAGAAAACAGAAAACTTGGAAATTTTGAAGGATTTTTACTATAGCAAAGTCAAAGTTACTGTAGCAAAATCAACATTTTAGAATTTTTTGTACAAACCGTCACCAACGGGTCAAACATGTTTTCCAACAAACAAACAATTACAAACATACGAACAAACATTGGATATACTAGTTGTGTACAACTAAACGAAACGTCTCGCGAGACACATACTTACATAACTTCACATGATTAGGCATTTGAAGGTTACGGGTTCGGAGAACCTACTTGCTATATTTACTACCTGCTAATTTCAACTGATCACTACAAGACTCAGGTGAGTCTTACGGCCCCACTTTTACTGTTTTATCTTATTGGGGGAGATACATGCTACTGATTTTTCTTGAACACAAGTACTAAACTGCTTACTATACCAAACGGAATTGCATGAGTTGTTTACTATTTACAGAAGTCTCTCCATCATATATCGTTAGTTATGGACTTAAGCGCGAACACTAGTTAATGGATCCATTAGGGAAATGACCCTCCCCGCCCGGGGTAGTAGCGCTACCACGAACCGTTATGTATAAACGGGCGACTATTATTCGTTACATATGCTTGCTCAGTTACGAGCATGTCACGGGAGCAAAACTATCACTTACGGGTTAAGCTTCGATTATGAGCCTCATGGCAATGGTATAACTAAATTACATTTGCTGGATTGCAATTACTGATTTTACGCCTACGAGCACTATTGATGAAATCTTGTGTTTCAAAACTGACATTACTTTCAAACCTGTGAGATTCACCAACATTCGTGTTGACCTTTTTAGCATGTATTCTCAGGTACCCACATGGAGTAGGATTACTTCAGGATCTGATAGCTCGAGTCAGCATGCAAACATTTGAATTTCTTTGCATTAACATATTTTGTAACAGTGTTTATGTACTGGAATCTTTCACTTATCGAACTTGAGTTATGTATAACTTTAATGACATAAACTATTATGATATCAATGTAATTTTGTTAAAACGACGCATATAGAGTCGTTTACTATATATCTTTGTGCCTTGATTATTGATTAGTAACACCCAAATCGTGCTTCCGCAAATCATTAAATTTGGGGGTGTTACACACAGGTTCTAAACACACAACAAATGAAGCAAGTCCCTGTGTAATTCACACAATAACCAATTAGCCCAACTATCACGTTGACCTCAATAACACTGATACACATTGATCCACATATCATGTAGATTAAATCAATAATTAAGAGTAAATAATCTAACTAATACATCTACGTTCATTTGTTGCAACTTGATAGTCACAACCAAATCGAAAGGTGAGTTATAATTAAATCCACTCACCGATACCTTTGTCTTCACAAACTCAGAATCCATATGTCACTTATCTTTTGGAGGATCTGAGAATCAATAATCAAATATAAGTTAGTAATCAAGATCATCAATACTTAGCTTATATATCAATTCACTACCATAGGAACTTAACACAAGTGACATCCAAATTACTAGTTCCTAATCATATATTAGTAATCACAACATAATTATTATCAGGCACTACTATTGGTTTATCAATGTTATAACATATAATACTACAAATAACATTAACATTTAACAATTAAGAAAGGTGTTGATCTGACCAATGGACTCGCCGGCTGGGCCTAGGACCCGCCGGGTCCACAACTTGAGCCGCCGGGTTATAGTCCAGAGCAGCCGGCTTCAAGCCATTTTGTGGTAACAGAACTTAATGGCGTTTTTAAAGCAATTAGGAGCCGCTATGTTAATGGTTTGAACAACCGGTTTAGGGGAGAGAACCCGCTGGCTGAGCACTTCGACCTGCCGGGTCCCCGTCCCAAATAGAGAACCCGCTGGCTGAGCACTTCGACCTGCCGGGTCCCCGTCCCAAATAGAGAAACCGCCGGATGGGGTGCCTAACCCACCGGCTTCTACCTGCAGACCTGCGATCTGCAGTTTCTTGCTGAACCAATTCCAATTACGAACACAAACTCAAATCAACCTCAAATTTAGTTAGCACTTCAACATTTTAAGATATTTAACACTAAAGGAACCTCAAGTATGAACATATAACATCATATGCCAATGCTTAATCTACCTTTCATGCTCAAAGCCCTACAAATCACTATTTCACCATTGTTAACCTAATTCATGGCTTCAATTATAAAAATCAAGAACAATCATTCTGATTTCACATTAAAACTATAACAACTCAGATTAATAAGTTCAACATCATCAACCACTCACATATTCATCAAACAATTTATCAATTTCCTAATTTTCATCATTTAAGTTAACAAAACTTTACCTCTAAATTGGAACAAGATGAGAGGATGATATCTTTGATGATGAAGAACTTAAAACTCAGATTCCCTCTTAATCAAACTTGTATATACTTTGAGTAAGTATGTATGAGTGTGTTCTTGAAATTTAATAGTGTTTCACAAATGACACCAAAGAGTTGGGAAAGTAACAAGAAAGGAGGTCGGCTCTCCCAGTAAACCGACTCCACACTTTTGGGTATTTTATACCCGTTCCAAATCTATTGTTTGGAACTTAAATATCAATTGCGAGAAACTTATTTTATTGTACCATCAACTATAGTAAATTAAAACAAGTAACAATTTACTATTCACAATAAGTCCTAGGACTTATTTCTCTAAGTTTCGCAATTAAACAATAATATTAAGTAATTCTTAAAACAATTAAATAATCGATTTAAATTAAGGAAATTACCAGACCACTGGAGAGGATGTTACATTGACCTTGTCAGGGAGAATCTTGTGTTAAATGTATTGTCGTCTACACAAATGGAAGACCAGTTCAAAGACATCGCGTTCTACTGAGAGCTAGGAGACTAATTGCATTTAATAAAGGAGGGTTCAAAGGGTAACACCTACCTATCCTATGCAAGATTCAACTGTTGAGATTTCATTAGAAATTTAGTGTGTATTCAATCAATATCCATTCATGTGGGGGATTGTTGGAAAATTTAGTGAAACGTGTGCTTTTTCACTAACTTTGGACACATAATTTTATATGTATGTGTGGTATATATAAATATTACTTTATGTAATTACGTTCTCCCTTATAAGAGCTTCGTAATGTGGTAATATGTGTCCAAATTGGAGCTAATGTGAATGAGATATCGATTCACAAAATAAGACATTTAATGTGTAGTTTGTTGGGTTTGAGTTTGTCCCACATCGGTGGGTGAACTAAACCTAGAGTTACCACCTACACTATAAATAGAGGTGTCTTGACTCAATGTTACATACACAAAAATACAACCCATTTTCATTAAAGGAGATACAAGTATTCTCCGATGAAATATCGGGCAGTGAGTCAAGTCCGGCAGTACAAGTTGCTTCAGCCGTTGTACCCTGGGAAACAGACGATGTGTAGACGGCGAATCTGTTTTAAGGGAACTGTGTCCAACACAGGCCTCAGTCTACTTCAAATAAGTTTTCGGAGCGTGCCGATCTTCTTAAGATAAGTTTCTTTTACTTATTTCTTATAATTTATTGTTTCTTATTATTCGTTTTCTAGTATTTATTATTATTTATATTTGTAGTTGTAGTAATTCAATTAGAATTGTTACATTTGTAAATCTATTCTATACTTCTTATAAATAATAATAATTAAACTATATTCGGGTACGTATATTTTACCTACACTTTGTAGGTATGAAATCTATGTTTATTTGTTTAATTTGTATGTGTATATTGGGTACACATATAATTAATGTGATTTTCATTTTTTGTTTTCGTTTTGAAGGTCATATCTCGGGTGCACACCAAGTGTTTGATGAAATGTGTAAGTGTTTTTGCCTTAGATGTGCAAGCCTTTTTGCCTTTCTTCGTGATAGACTTATGACTGTCTTGCTTAATAATTTTTTAACTTCTTAAGTAACAATGTAAAAACTATGTTCATTTGAATTTTGGTTGATGTTCATTTGAATTTGAGAATTTTTAGCAAAAACTGTGTTCTTTGAAATAATTATGAAGAGATATAGTTGATGTACATGAATGCTATTACTCTCTACTTATTTTGGTATGATGTATATGATTGCAATAAGCTACAAAATTCTACTGACGTTGCATAATTTCTATTATCCTATTTTTTTCTTATGTGACAGGCACTATGCAGCTCAACAAATTGCAAATATGAGACTAAGTGTTATCAATATGGAATGACGGGAAGAAGTGAATGTGAAAATTTAGGAGGTTGTATGCATTAATGATATAAATGCATAATTTCTTACTTTAATTTGTCTTTATTTCTATTTATGAATCTATAAGGAAGCTGATAGTGGTTAGACCACTACTAACGGGGCATCGGTTACGCGTCGGTGGAGGGCGTCGGTTGGACCGACGCACCGACGCCGTTGGCACGGGGCGTCGGTTCGGCCGCGTCGGTTGTGTGCGTCGTGGAACCGAAGGAAGAGAGAGGTATGGGCTGGGGTCCACCGGCTGCTTTATACCAAAAAAAAAAAAAAAAAAAAAAAAAAAAAAAAAATTTAAAAAGTGTGAAACGGTCAAAAAAAAAATTTAAATTTTTTATTTTTTTTCCTTTTTACACTCTATAAATTCAAACCAAATCCAACCCATTTTTCACAACATTCACTCCTCAATTCACTACTTTTATATACAATTCCCCACTTTTATACAATATATTCTTTCCAATTCCCCACTCTCAACCAACTTTCCACATTATTTTACACCCAATTCACCACTTTTATATAAAACTCACCACTTTTATATAAAATTTTATCAACTTCTTCAATTAACCACTCTCAATTCACCACCTCTATACACAAAAAAAATGAGGCGAAATTCCAACTCCACCGGCGACGATATGTTTAACAACTTATTCAACTACGTGCCTCCGCCGGTTAATCAAGGTTCACCACCATCCACTTTCTCGGCTCAATCGAGCAACTCGTCACCTAGCCAACCCCCCGGTTTTTCATCATACGCAAGTCCAACCCGAACCTTCCAAAGTCCATCCGCTCCATACCAAATGTATCAACCCTTGGCATATCAAGGTTTTTCACCAACAATCCCATATCATCAATCTCCCGCGGCGTTCGGAAACCCACACTACATGCACCAAGCTCATCCTTCCGCTTTTAACCCATATCCACCAACACCAATCAACTACCCACAATTCGGAAACATCAACACTCCACCCCGAATTGAACCCGAAACCCAACCCCAACCCCAACCCGAACCCGAACCCGAACCCGAAACCCAACCCGAACCCGAGCCGGCTCCAAAAAGAGGAAGATCTAAAGGAAAAGCCGTGGACACTGGCCGGGTGCAAGTACGATGGTCCGACGACGAGGCGGTTTTGTTGGCGCAACGATGGATCCACCGGTCAGAAAAAGACAAGGAAGGCGCTGCACAAGCTGGAGAAGCGTTTTGGGCTAAAGTTGTGGAGGACTACAACAAGGTGGCTCCCCAATACCGTTCCAAGAGCCAACTTCAAGGCAAATGGAACAAGATCCGTTCGGATTGCAAGATCTTCATAGGAATTTACAAGGAGGTTACAAATCCTCGTCCGAGCGGTGCCAAAGAAGAAGACATTTTGAAAGCAAGTCATAAGAGGTTCAAATCCCGAATGAAAAGAGATTTCACATATGAAACTTCTTGGAACGTTGTCAAAGACCATCCAAAATTTTTGGCAACGTTTGGTGTCATGAGCAACCGCGAAGAACCATCCCAACCCGAGCTCGAACCCATCAATCTTGGAGACGACATGCCTTATTCCGACCCTCTCACGGCTAACATGCAACATTTGTTCACCGACGACCCCATTCGTCGCCCGCCCGGTCGTTCGTCTTCTAGAAAAAGCCAAAAAAGCCCGGGTTCCAGTGACGCCGCCACTTCTTCGCGTTCTTTGAGAGAACAAGAACGTTTGGCCAACATACGAGCCGCATCAGTGGCCGAACGTACAATGGTGCAAATCGGAAAAGCCGCGGCCAAAAAAACGATCATTAAGTCGTGGAAAATGCTTATGCAGCCTGTCCCGTCGTTTCTCAAAGGCAAGGAGAAAAAAATGATCAAGGAAGTAAGAAAAACCTTGGTTGACAACTATGAGTCGGACTACAAAACGTTCTTTGGTCACGACGCGGGTGCGGGTTCTACTCAAGTGGCGGAAACGGATGAAGACGAGGACGACAATGAAGACGACAACGAAAACGACAACGAATCCGAGTAGACTACTAGTTGTATTTTTAAGCTTTCAATAAATGTATTTTTTTCTTTTTTAGGATTTGTAACATTTTTCTTTTTTAGGATTTGTAACATTTTATTTTTTTAGGAATTGTAATTTTTTTCTTTTTTTAGGAATTGTAACATTTTATTTTTTAGGATTTGTAATATTTTATTTTTAATTAATGTAATGTTTTTAGTTTTAATTTAAATGTGTTATTTAAGTTTTTGTATCAAATAAATAGATTAAATAGTGTGTGGGGCCCTGAAAATAAGGGAAGTGATGTTGCTGTTGGCAGGGGTGTGTCAGTTGTGTGTCAGTTTGTGTCAGTCTGACGTGGCACTGAGCTGGCAGGCAACTGACGCGTCAGTTCGTGTCACGGTTGGGAGAGGCCTTACCCACCTACTGTTGTTACATGTTCATTGTAAAGAAGCATTCAACTGGCTAATAATCCTGAATGGTGGATGAGGTGTGTTATGTAATGATAATTTATTATAACATGTCACATTTTGTTTCAACGAGAGTCTTTTTCTATACATATTGTAAATATATAAAGTATACACTAATCTGTATTGATTATATTTTTTTATAAACAAAACCCGTGTTTTCAAGGGTCTTAAAACTAGTTTTTAAAACCTAATTATCACATTTGTGATTTGCCCGAAAATTAAAAGCTTTTGGAATCCCTAATCCCTAATAAGTAATAACCTGTTTAGTCAAAAGAAGCGGATTGAATTTAATTAATTAAAAGTTTGTCAATAATGGTGGCTGCATGGTGCCATGAACTTTTTTGTCTCCTAAACATTCCCATAACTACCCATTTTATGTATTCTTATACAAACCTTCAAAATTCCAAAAAAAACAAAGAGTCAACTCATCTTCAACAATGGATCGGGTCAGCTTCCGGACTCAAGTCCTAACCGGCCATCTCCAGAACCACCACAACCCTGCCACCAGTCTTCTTTACACCACCCCATGTGTCAACTACTCACCACCTGAGCTCTCCGAGCCATCATGTGATTTCAATACAAAATCGCTTCGTAAGTTATTAGATGGTGAGAGCATGGATGAGATTGATTATATGTTCAATTTGATGATACAGAGTAATCTGTTTTGTCCTATAGAAAGAGGTGGAAAAGTGTTTATTTCGCCGGATTTTAATCAGTCAATGGAGCAACAAAGAGAAATAACAATGAAAAGAATCGATTATTTGAGAGAAAAAGGAGTTTTTGATGGGTCGCTTACTAGAATTGGGCCTGATGCAGAACTTTTGAGGTTCACTCGAGGGAACTCTTGTGGGGTTTTTGATCATTCTCTTGGGATCATGCTTGGAGTTCATTTCACATTATGGTATGCATGAAAACTTAAACTCATTTTTTTTATGTTCATATGATATACATATACATATATATATATATATATAGGATGTGGTTCTATAGAGAAGGTTTTTTGTTGGGAGAAGATGGAGAAATGATCTTGACCTTTCAAATTTTTAATCAATGATTCAAATTAAAACTCACATTTATGTAATTTAAATTGATTTTAAAACCATTTTAATTGACTACTAGGGACAAATTAGTCAAAATTCACTTTTAATCAATTAATGTGGTGCAGATTAATTGCTATAAAGAAGGAATGCATTTAATTTTTTTAATGAAGCATTAAAACATGGTTTTGGGCCTCATTATGGTTTCACCTTCTAAATATTAGGATCCTTTCTATCATTGTTTGTTAGTTTTGAATCATGTTTACATACGATAATAGTACTAACTTCTTACGTTGTTTTTTCTTTAAAATAACAATTATTCCAAACTTGAATCAAACATATTAATTTTTTAAACAAATTCGGTAATGATTCAAGGATTCAATTTTGTATTTTTTAGACAAAAAGTGGTGACTCATTTTTAATTCAATGGTAAACAAGTGTGAGAAACATATTCGTTACAAAAACGAGATGAAGTGAATCATAAATATGATTTTGCAAATCAAATGCATTTATTATTTATTTTTGCCAATCTTTTATACGAGAAAACTTGAGCTATTATCAAAAGATGTTTAGGTTGTGAATCATTATTGCATAATCAACTGAACTATATATTATATGAACAATTGATGTACAGTGATAGATAAAAAATAGTGAATCATTGTATGAACAACTGAATCATAGTATAATCTCATGAATCAATGGAAAAATATGCTATTATTGAGCAACTGAATCATAGTTACGATTTTGTGAATCAGTGTTATAAATTTTAGAATCACTCTTGTAAAATGTTGAATCGGCGTTATACATACACATGAATTAGTTTCAATTATGTTGATAGATTAATATTATGTTGATTAATAATACATTGAATCTTAATAATGGATTGGATTTATGGATTGAAGAATGATAACATTGATTTTCTGAAATACTTTATTCCTTACATTTACAAAAGTTGAAACAAGCTAATTAGCACTTTTAAATGTGATCACGACTATTAACAATGAAGAATTATAATATGAATAAAAAACACATAAAAGAATAAAAGGTGAAAACATGTAAAATGAAACATTTCAATTTAGATTTGTGCTTTTAATTTATTTAATATCAAAAAGTTTTGAAAAATAAAACCAATTGATCAAGCCTGTAACAATGATGCAAACTACCTTTTTTCTTTTCTTCAATTTCTATAATATTATAATATATTCTTACAATTCTTGAACAATTAACAATAGTGAAATTTTGGGATTACACAGCTTTTTATTTGTTCACGAGATTATTCAAGAATGGGTCCTTTATAAATTTGGAAATAGGTAACTCCTGTATTAATTGACTCAAAATAGTTTGGTATTTATTTTAATAATTAAATTACAATTTACTACAATACCCCTTACCCTTAAATTGAAATGATTGGCTCACATTCCTTCTCCCTTTTCTCCATCTAAAATTCATTCTTTTTTGATCCTCCTACTATATATATATATATATATATATATATATATATATATATATATATATAGGGGAAGGATCAAGAGGGAAGCTTCAAAATTGGGGGAAGGAGGGAAGCAAACCTCAACCACTCATTTTTTCTCCTCTTCTATATTCATCCACAATACCCAGTTAATCAATTTTCATCTAAAATTCCAAATTAAAACATGTAATTCAAAGATTCATCAATCAAAAATGTTATAAAATCTTCGAATTCATCAATCGCAATCATACATATCTTCAATTCGTCATAATTCGAATTCATCAAAAAGTATGAATATTGGAGTAACTTTTGGATTTTTGAGAAAATTTTGATTTGGCAATGAAAACAATAAAATTAAACGAATTTTATCGTACAAAACTTATAAACAAGTAATTAATCGAATTATGATTGTCATTCCAATTGAATTTTACAGATTGAAAAAAATTTCAGACTGTTAACATTCATCTGAAAAGCATGTTAATCAAAATTACAACTTAATACTCTTAAACATTCATTTATGATGAATATTAATTTATATATGTTATTATACACAATTGAATGTGATAACATAACATTCCTCGGTGTATAATAATCTATATGCATTAACATTCATCGTAAATGAATGTTAACGTGCTAAAATTTTGATTTTGGTTAACATGCTTTTGAAATGCATGTTAACGATCTGGAAGGGGATTTCAACTTATTTACAAGTCTGCCACCGCGTTGACTTTTGTGTTGACCAAAATGTGTGGCTAAAAATAGCTTCCCTCCTTCCCCCATTTTTTAACTTCTCTATTGATCTTCCCCCTATATATATATATATATATAGGGGTTGGTTATTGTGAAATAAAGCTTATCTTAGAATAAATAGAATAAATTATGGACCATTAGATCATGTGATTGATTAAATATTTAAAACTTGTATTTAATTGATGATTCTAATTAATTAAATGAGTTACAGGGTTATATATGTAATTTGATAGCCCAATTAAATAACGGAGAGAGGTTTAATTGGTTTGGATTTGACCAGGAATACAATTGGTCTTCATTTTCATGTACCATTGTGCATCACTGCATCATTTCATTTTAGGGATTAAAATAAAATAGTACATTAGAATTTAGTCCATAATTTTTAAACTGAAGTAGCAACAATTCGTACATCATCCGTGTAATTCAAGAGCAGTTCATTCTATCAAAGTAGATCCACCCATTTGAAAATATATACAAAGTAGAACCACCCATTTTGAAAATATATAGAATTTTGATCCACTAAACGACACATGATTCACAAAGAATATTATTGATAGATGATGCACAAACCCACAAACTAAATTCGATCAATATCTCTTTCACAAATTAAACTCCAAAACTAACAAACCTTAATCACATACAATCTGATGCAATGAATCACAAACTTTCTGATTCACAAAGAATTAAACTCTAAAGCTCACGAACAATCTCAAAGGATGATTCACAACTATGTGATTCACAAACAACCTTTACATGATTCACAACAAGTGTTCATCATATGTGGAGTTTAACGTTCTGGATTGAATGGTGATTAAGGTAGCAGCATTTTCGATCCAAAGAGATGTGAGTATAGTAGTAGCATTTTTCCTCAACGGTAGGTTGAGGTCCGTCGGTTAGCCAATGATTGTGGGCTTGTGGCTGTGCGTCTGTGCTCTGTAGTTTGACGGGTTGTTGTGGCTGAGCTCCATCATTCAGACGGTGACTATGGTTGTTGTCCGATCAAAAATCAAAAAGAGAGGCGGCTATGAACAGGGAAATGGTGGATGATGGCTGATAGAAAGAGAGAAATATTAATTTACAATTAAATAATGAATGTCAAATACCAAAAAGGCCCTTTAATTAATTAATTATCTATTCTATTTATTTCACCGGTTTATTCTATCGGATCCAAACCCTATATATATATATATATATATATAATAGATTAATAGGTCATAAATATGTTACTATTATAACTTCAGGGGTGGAGCTATTCAATTTATGGGCACAAAGCGCCATCACGATAAATGGTTGAAGCCGACCGAGACTTATGAAGTGAAGGGCTGCTTTGCGATGTCCGAATTAGGACATGGAAGTAATGTATGTGACTTATGTTGAGTTCAGCAAATTGCAAGAAAATGCATTGTTCTATTTACTATTTATTGCTTCTAAGGTTCTAATTACAAGTTGCATTTTTTGGTTAATATAATCCACCCGTCCCAGTCAAAGTGTCCACTTTGACTTTGCACACAGTTTTAGAATTTTTCACTGACTACACTTTTTACCAATCAGATAACATATCTACCCACTAAATTCTCTTAGAGCATTCCCAATAGTGGTTGAACCACTTCTTAACCACTTCTGCCACATCAGCGCCACATCAGCTTTCCACCAACTGATTCAAAACTAATTCGTCCCTACCAACAGTTTAACCACTTTCAAACCACTTTATTTTCATTTTAATTATTTAATATATAAAACACCCTCACAAAAAAGCATGCGGAGCCCACAAAATATAAGTGATTATCAAGTAATTCTAACCGGTTATCCGGTTTCAACCACAAGTGATTCTCAAGTGGTTAGAAACCGGTTACCATTGGGAGCAAATGCACCAACAGGTTTGGAAGTGGTTTGCCAAAGTGATTCCCGTTGGGAATGCTCTTATGGTCGGTTAAAACATGGAAGTTGACACTTATTTGGGACAACCCAAAATAGTAATGTGGATACCTAATGTGGGACGGAGGGAGTAATATGTTGCACATATTGGGCAAGTGTGAATAGTACATTGCAGTTTCTTGCAGTTTGGCCTTATTAAGTTTAGGGTATTTACCATTTCAACATTTAGGGTGGTCTCCCAGCAGTACTATCCTGCATCTTGATTTATTTTTTAGGTCCAATGCATTGAAACTGTGACAAAATATGATGCAAACGCTGAGGAATTTATCATTAGTACTCCTTGTGAATCTGCTCAGAAGTATTGGATTGGAGGTGCAGCTAATGTAAGAATATACTCAACCTTTTATTGGCACGGATAGGCTATCATTATAATGCTTTCTGCTGACAGTCTGACACAATATTATTTTATGTTTTCAGCATGCTACACATACGGTCGTTTTCTCACAACTTGAAATAAATGGTGTGAATCAAGGAGTCCATGCATTTATAGCACAGATCAGAGATGCAAATGGGAAAATATGTCAAAATGTTCGTATAGCAGATTGTGGTCATAAAATTGGTTTGAATGGTGTTGACAATGGTCGAATCTGGTACTAATTGATATACAGAGAGAACGTTATTATATCTTTGCGGATATAAACAAACCATGGTAATGATATTATAATTGTTTCAGGTTTGACAATCTACGGATACCAAGGGAGAACATGTTGAATTCAGTTGCCGATGTTTCACCAGATGGGCAATATTTGAGTGCAATAAAAGATCCACTTCAGGTTATTGTTTTTTATCAGGTTGTATACTCCATTTGTATATCTTTAATACTTGCTTATACAAATTCTGCACTTGATTTCAGAGATTTGCAACCTTAATGGCTCCCCTGACGTCTGGCCGTGTTAATATTGCAGCGAGTTCAATGAACATTGCAAAGGTACAAAAAGTTACCAACAAACTTTGTTAGGCACATTCTGATTCTATATGTTATAAAGAACCATAATTTAGAGCTTAATTAATCCTCTTTGAAATTGATTTAGTGTCTGTTTTTTCATTCCAGAAAGGTTTAGCAACTGCAATAAGGTACTCTCTGTCAAGGCGAGCGTTTTCTATTAAACCAAACGAACCTGAAGTTCTTCTGCTTGATTATCCAAGTCATCAAAGACGTCTTTTACCTCTAGTAGCAAAGACGTAAGTACCTTAAGAATACATGTTACCGTAAGACGCTTACGTTGCATGAAATTATATCAAATGTGACTTGAATATGTACAATATATGAGCTTACAGGATATTTATTTATTTTTATTTTAAAACCAAGCTGCAAATACTAAAATAAGAAAGAGGAGGAAAGTGGATGTTGTGAATGAAGATAAACTTAATCCCTATATTTGTATGTCAAAAGTCGACATTTTTTAGTTGGTAATTAATTATTTTGAATATATCTTGGGCTGAACTCAATGGAAAATTTAATATCCAAAACAAAAAAACGCTAACAAAATTTTATATTAGGGTTATGTTTGGAAAAAACTAAATGTACATGCATGATGTGCCAGAGCTATGAACTTGATAATGAGAGATGCTCTAACAGTACTTTATATTTTATCCCAACCTCGGTCTTTCTTGTTAATTGGCAGATATGCTTTTAGTTTTGCTTCCGAATACTTGAAGACGATATATGTGAATAGGACGGCTGAATCAATCAAAAGTGTTCATGTTATATCTAGTGCACTCAAGGCTACTTTAACATGGCATACTATGCGTACCCTCCAGGTTGTAAATGCAGGAAGTTTATTATAGTTTACAACTTCTTTAGAAAGTTTTAATGTTCTATTTGAGTATTTTCAAGATTTAAAAATATAATAATTTTCATATGTTATTTTGGATCAGGAATGCCGAGAAGCTTGTGGCGGGCAAGGTGTGAAGACTGAAAATCACGTAGGTCAGTTGAAAAGTGAGTATGATGTGCAACTAACTTTCGAGGGGGACAATAATGTTCTGATGCAACAGGTAATAGACATTTTTATTTTAATAATAATCTAACTTTGTTAGCTTCAAGAATTGATAATCATGATATGCATACACAAGTTTAGGTTAGCAAGGCGCTTCTCAAGGAGTTTTTGGCAGCGAAAAGAAGGAACAGATCAATCAAAGGTTTGGGACTAGAACACTTGAACAAATCTGCTCCTCTTATCCCTTCTCACCTTACAAGCTCTACTCTCAGGACTACTAAATTCCAGGTGACAAAACAAAACATTTTAATTTCGTATACTTATGACAACTAAAAAAGTAATTTATAACACATTAAAAGTAGTTTGAAACTGTGTTTGTGGCAGACTGATATATTCTGCCTACGTGAGAGAGATTTACTGCATCGTTTTGTTACGGAAGTCTCACAACGCCAAGCTCAGGGAGAAAGCAAGGAACACATATTTACAGTGGTACAACAATTTCCCTATATTTTGATATTATTCTTCTATAAATTTTGAGTTTATAATATTTTCTTATAGATTTTGAGTAATGCTAAATATATATGTCTAAATTTGTGAATAAACAATACATTGAGAATGACAACTATAATCCGCTTAACCTCTCTCGATTTTACCATTTCATCCAATCAAACTTTTAGGCATAAACTTGGGTCTATAATTTTAGGCACACCAAACAGTTTTCTTTTATGTTACTTCAGACATATCAACTTGCTGAGGATTTGGGAAGAGCCTTCTCAGATCGATTTGTTCTACAAACCTTTTTAAACGTTGAAGCAACCATTCCTGCAGGCTCTTTAAAGGTAAACTTGTGCTTAGATATGGAAGAATAAATGTATGAAAGTTATTTAATGGTGATGCATATTGTTTTGCAGAATGTATTAGGTCTAATGAGATCAATGTATACCACAATTGTGATGGAAGAAGATATATCGTTTCTTCGATATGGCTACTTGTCTACGGACAATGCTGCAGTGGTTAGGAATGAGGTTCTGAAACTGTGCAGTGAATTAAGACCACTTGCACTTCCATTGGTGAGATCTTTTGGAATCCCTGATGTTCTCTTGGGACCGATCGCTTTCAATTGGCTTGATGCTAATGCATGGTCTTCTGTTTAAAGGAGATAATTTGTTGTTCCCATTTTTACTTTTTATTCTTATATAGTTTGTTTGGACAAGTCGCATAATATATCGAATTAAAATGGCTCCTTGCTCTCTTCTTTGATCAATGTCAAAATATGTGTTAGTGTTTGTTAAATTTGTGTTGTATGAACATTTTGATCTAGTGTTTCGATTTAATGTTCAGCAATCATTTTGTTTCTTTATAATCATCATACTTGAGGCGTGTTTCGACACTTCGAAATGATCATATAAATTTAAGTAACATGGGCTTTACAAAGATGTAAGCCTGGTTCCATATGTGAGCTTCCGAATCAACCACGAGTCCACAGACTCATGTCAATGGGGAAATTAAGGGGCTGATGATCCATTAAGACCCAAGACCAATGAAATGGGTATGGATCTGGAATGGGCCGTGATCTAGTCCAAGATCCAACTAATTATATAAATGGGTTTAGATCTAATTATCTAAAGAAACCCATTTTTTATGTAAATAAGGTTTTACTTATTTTCTTACCACTATCACTTTAGGTAAAACATTAGAAGTGCTAAAACTAAATAAAAAACTTATTCATTAGCGCTTAAGAATTTAAGATGCTAAAAGACGAAATTCATTTTAGCGATGGTTTCTCCAATGTGTTTTTGGGTTTTCGAGTATTGCAATACATATCATCATTAGAGAATACTAAAGAAAATAAATCGGTAGGTTTCAGTTAGCAATTGTGTTATCTGTTTACTAGTGACCCATTATAAATTAAACTTTGAACATATGTGCATTGTATAAAAACTTTGTGAGTGCACCAAATGGCGTATGGCCTACTGGTACGCGAGGAATCCATTAACCTAGAGGTTGTGGGTTCAAGTAGATATACGTGTTGATGTATATAATAGGTAGTGTAGCTTTGCCCGTACAAAAGGAAAAAAAAATTGCAAACACTCGGATATATTTAGTAAGACTGGTGCAACTTAGTTATTTTGCATGTGCTAACATTCAGGTAGTGGAGTCAGCACAATCCTTTGGGAAGTTATAAATGCAACAAAAAAATTAAGTTGTACACCAAATTTATGTTTTAACATGTTTGTACAGTGAGCTTTAACAGTTGTACTGTTTGATGTAAGGATAAATTTTTTTGTTGTATTTATCAACTCCCCAATCCTTTTCTTGGACGCCCCAACTAGAGATTCTGATAAAAACTTAATTGTTTTATTAAAAAAAAAAAAAAAAAGGCGGATAGCATAAAGATAATAGTTTGTCAATAATGGTGGCTGGTCCATTTTTTGTATTCTTGTACAAAATGTTAAGTGCTCTTAAATCAATCATCCATGAACTCAATCATCATCACCATCATCATCATTATCATCTTCAAACTTAATTAGTATAAGCATAGACACATCAAGGAATAAGTATCCATATTTAATTAGTATTGTTATTGTTATTATATATTCTTCTATAGTGTAACACTCATCATTTTAACCAAGCTTTGTTATATACATTTTTATCATACAAACATAAACATTGTTGAATAGTTAGACAAAATAAATGGAAGATGATGTTTGGGTGGTTCATTATTTGAAGTGTAAGAACGGTAATTTTGATCGAACAAGTTATGAATGGGTCGATTCAAGTTAAATATTTATTTTTAACGGGCCAATAAGGTAATTATATTTAACGGGTCAATCAGCACTTGCGTTACTGGCAATAAATCATTACATCGCAATACAAGCACTAAGCACTCTTTGAGTTCCACGACCAAGAGACTAGAAAAACTTTTTTGGCTCAATCGTTCATGGCATAATATATTCTTGAACGATGATCATTTTCTATCATTTATTATTACAAAATAATACATAACTGACATCATTTATATATTAAATGTGAATTGAGTCATTCTTTCATAAAATATAAGTAGATAGTTTTCAAGTGTAGCCTCGTGAATTCACGTGTTATATTCTAGTATATTAAAATTTGAAAATATGTGCATTGTATAAAAACTTTGCGAGTGCACCAAATGGCGTATGACCTAGTGGTACCTGAGGAATCCATTAGCCTAGAGGTTGTGGGTTCAAGTAGATATACTTATTGATGTATATAATAGGTAGTGTAGCTTTGCCTGTACAAAAGAAATTTTTTTTTGCTAACACTCGAATATATTTAGTAAGACTGGTGCAACTTAGTTATTTGGCCTGTGCTAACATTCAGGTAGTGGAGTTAGCTCAATCCTTTTCTTGGACGCCCCATTGCACTATTTCTTGAGTTCATGGGTTTAGTGGTTGACCCGATGGATTTCAAAAGGGTTTAGTACCTGGAAATGCAACTAACTTGTACCCGATATCTCTTGTATGTGCTCAACTTACGTATGCTATTTTTAATGCATTAAACTTTCAAAAATGGTGTTTTAATGTAATTTGGTGACGTGTTGATGATTTGTCAAACTCTCCGGATGCCACGTGGCACCTTCAATGAGTGACACATCACCAAATTACATTAAAACACCATTTTTGAAAGTTTGATGCATTAAAAATAGCATACGTAAGTTGGGTACACACCATAAATATCAGGTACAAGTTAGTTGCATTTTCAGGTACTAACCCCGATTTCAAAATTGGGTCATTACATAAAAGTAACAATAATAATAATCGATAAAGTTCCAAAAATAAATAAGAAACGTTTATGTTTGGAAGGAGGGCCCGACCATATATAAAAGCTGCAGCCTGTACTGAATTTGGCCCATTCTGATAAAAACTGAATTATTTTATTAAAAAAAAAAGGCTGATAGCATAATGCATGGTGGGAAACATTCCCATAACTACCCATTTTTTTGTATTCTTGTACAAACCTTCAAAATCCCAACATGTTAACTGCTCTTAAATCAATCATCCATGAACTCAATCATCATCATCTTCAACAATGGATCGGGTCAGTTTCCGGACTCGAATCCTAACTGGCCATCTCCAGAACCACGAAAACCCTGCCAATGGTCTCCTTTACACCACCCCATGTGTCAACTACTCACCACCTGAGCTCTCTGAGCTATCATGTGATTTCGATACAAAATCGCTTCGAAAACTCCTAGATGGTGAGAGTATGGATGAGATCGATTACATTAACAATTTGATGATACAGGGTACTCTGTTTTGTCGTAGAGAAAGAGGTGGGAAAGTGTTTATTTCGCCGGATTTTAATCAGTCAATGGAACAGCAGCGAGAAATGACGATGAAAAGAGTTGAGTATTTGAGAGAACTAGGAGTTTTTGATGGATGGCTTACTAGGAAGGGGCCTGAAGCAGAGCTTTCGGGGTTTACTCGTGCCAACTCTTGCGGTGTTTTTGATCATTCACTTGGAATTAAACTTGGTGTTCATTTCTTTTTATGGTATGTATGAAAATTCCAGCTCATATTTGTTTTTTAAGTATAATATTTTATAAATCATGACTATGTTACTATTATAACTTCAGGGGTGGTGCTATTCAATTCATGGGCACAAAGCGCCATCACGATAAATGGTTGAGGCTGACTGAGACTTATGAAGTAAAGGGCTGCTTTGCAATGACCGAATTAGGACACGGAAGTAATGTATGTGAATGGTGTTCAATTTGGTAAACTGCAAGAATATACAATGCGCTATTTGATGGTGTTTTTTTTAAGATTATTATCATTTTTTTGCAATGTTCTCTTTACTTTTTACTGATATATGCAACATCTTTTTTCACTGAAATAAGCATCTTTTGGTTAATAAGTAGGAAGTATGTTGCATTTAACGGTAACAGAAGTATCTTGCATATATTGGTAAAGAGTATATAGTACATTGCAGTTTCCTGCAGTTTAGTGATATTTAATTTTGGCCATTTACCATTTTAGCATTAAGGTGGTCTCATAGCAGTAATATGTTGCATCTCGAGTTATGCTTTAGGTCCGAGGCATTGAAACAGTGACGAGATACGATGCAAACACTCAGGAATTTATCATTAGTACTCCTTGTGAATCTGCTCAGAAGTATTGGATTGGAGGTGCAGCTAATGTAAGACCTCATGCCAATTTCTGTTAGTTCAATTAACTGATCGTGTTTATATTTTCTGCTTAGAAATTACACAAAATTATTTTATATTTTCAGCATGCTACACATACAGTTGTTTTCTCACAACTTGAAATCAATGGTGTGAATCAAGGAGTGCATGCTTTTATAGCACAGATCAGAGATGCAAATGGAAATATATGTCCAAACGTTCGTATTGCAGATTGTGGCCATAAAATTGGTTTAAATGGTGTTGACAATGGTCGAATCTGGTATGATTTGAAATCCGTTAGGAAAGTATAATATCTTTGCGATATATACCACATTTTTTTGAACAACATTTAAAATATTGCAGGTTTGACAATCTACGGATACCAAGAGAGAACATGTTGAATTCAGTTGCTGATGTTTCACCAGATGGGCAATATTTAAGTGCAATTAAAGATCCACTTCAGGTTAAGTTTTTTAAGGGGTGATATTTGTATATTTCTTTAATACTTGCTTATACATATATGACAATTGATTTCAGAGATTTGCAGCTTTTATGGCTCCCCTGACTTCAGGCCGTGTGACTATTGCAGCGAGTTCAATGAACACTACAAAGGTCAAAGGTGCTTGAAACTTCCATCAAACTTTGTTACGCATTTTTTATTGTATACGTTTTGATCAGCCACAAATTGGCTTAAATCCTCTCTAATAACGATTTACTGTTCTGTTTATTCATTCTAGAAAGGTTTAGCAACTGCGGTAAGGTACTCTCTGTCAAGACGAGTATTTTCTATCAAACCAAACGAACCTGAAGTTATTTTCTATCAAACCAAACGAACCTGAAGTTCTTCTGCTTGATTATCCAAGTCATCAAAGACGCCTTTTACCTCTTATAGCAAAGACGTAAGCACCTTAAAAATACATGTTATCAACTTACCGTAAGAAGCTTATGTTGTATAAAAATATACTAAAGTGGCAAATAAATTTGCTGGTATCATTTGTATCTTATTCCACTTTTGGTTTTTACTGTTATTTGACAGATATGCTTTGAGTTTTGCTTCCGAATATTTGAAGACGATATATGCGCATAGGACGTCTGAATCAATTTAAACCGTTCATGTTGTTTCTAGTGCACTCAAAGCTACATTAACCTGGCATAGCATGAGAACCCTTCAGGTGGTAAATGCAGGAAGATTATTTTTATTTATTTACCACTGTACTAAAAGTTTTTAAGTGGTTCATATTACAGATATAACATATCATCATTCTCATATGTTTTTTTGGGGTCAGGAATGTCGAGAAGCTTGTGGCGGCCAAGGATTGAAGAGTGAAAATCATGTTGGTCAACTGAAAAGTGAGTATGATGTGCAACTAACTTTTGAGGGGGACAATAATGTTCTAATGCAACAGGTAATAAACATTTTATTTTAAATTTTAATAAAGCCTTGTTAACATAATTTATTTGCTTATGGTGATCATATTCATACGTGAGTTCAGATTAGCAAGGCGCTTCTCATGGAATATTTTGCAGCCAAAAGACGGAAAAAACCAATTAAAGGTTTGGGACTAGAACACTTGAACAAACCTGCTCCTATTATCCCTTCTCACCTCAAAAGCTCTAACCTCAGGACTACTAAATTTCAGGTAATTAAAAAACACTTACGAATACTCATTGATAACTGATTAAAAAGTAATTTAAAACATATGAAATGTAGTTTGAAACTGTTTTTGTGGCAGACCGACATCTTCTGCCTACGCGAGAGAGATTTATTACTTCGTTTTGTTACAGAAGTCTCTCAACACCAAGCTCATGGAGAAAGCAAAGAACAAATATTCACAGAGGTACTAAAATTTGATATTATTTGATATATTTTAATTGTTAACTACATTTTTATATAATTTCAGACATATCAAATTGCTGAGGATTTGGGCAGAGCCTTTTCAGATCGATTAGTTTTACAAACATTTCTAAACGTTGAAGCAACCGTTCCTGTAGGCTCTTTAAAGGTACACTTGTGTTTAAAGCTGGAAGAATAAATGTATAGTATGAAAATTATTAAATGGTTATGGATATTTTTTTGCAGAATGTATTAGGCCTAATGAGATCAATGTACACCACAATTGTTATGGAGGAAGATGTATCATTTCTTCGGTATGGCTACTTATCAACAGACAATGCTGCTGTTGTTAGAAATGAGGTTCTGAAACTCTGCAGTGAATTAAGACCACATGCACTTCCCTTGGTGACCTCTTTTGGAATCCCTGATGCTCTCTTGGGACCGATAGCTTTTAACTGGCTAGATACTAATGCATGGTCTTCGGTTTAAGGGCGATCAAGAATACGTTGTTCTCATGTTTTACAAATAAAGATTCCCGGATCCATACGCAGGGACGGATGTTGAATGGGGAAGATGCAAGTCTCAAGAAATTTCAAATTGTGTAAAGGTCTTTTATTAGGGGTATCGATGTCGACATTTTTCATTTTTAGCTTTCCTAATTAGGTGAATATAGATGTTTTATCTGATTGACATGGAGCATCGAATGCGACTGTTTGTATTTTTCATGTATATTTATTAATCACAACAATCTATTAATCGATATCGACATGAAGCAAGATGAAATTGACATGAAACCGGATGAAAGACAACATATATGCATTTATTGAATATATATTACAAGAAGAAAACATACATGAAAGAAAGATGATAAAGAGACCTACTTAGAATTGAAAGATCTAAAGCTAGACCTAACATTGTAAGCATATCATAGCTTGTAAAATTAGACCAATGAGATAACGAGGGAGAAAATAATCAACCAATAGAGTAATTATGTCAATTTTTAGGCTTTTTAAGTAGGCCTGTATATCAATCTTTTGCTTGCACATGAAGTTATATTGAGATTCTTAATCTTATAGCAATTAACATGTTTATTAAATCGAAAAAGTTTTCAATTGACCCGTTTCGTGCACACATTTTAACATATACAAAGTATATATAACTAAAAGATTCGAACGCTTGTGAGATCTCTAGCTTGATTGAAGAGGGAAAAACGGTACCCAATCTAATAAGGAGTTTACCCGACACAATAACTCGTTTGACATACTTTTCGTAACTTAAATTTCTAAATTTAAACACCTGCAATTACTAAGATGAAACAATGTAAAACTGTTTTACTATGGATCTTGTTTTTAACTTGTCCATAGATAGACATTTTTGTTTGTAGGTTGATGTATTTAAAGTAGAAGTTCAAGTTATTGTTTTTATATGCAGAGACAGTGGCGGTAGCAGGCTGTGGGCAGTGTGGGCTGCTGCCCACACAAGGATTTTTATAACTTGCCTTATATACATATCAAGTTAAAGTAAGTGAAAGATAGCCCACTTAGTTTAGTGGTCATGCCCTTTGCCATTTGACCGAATGGTCTTTTGTTCGAGTCCGTCTTCTTTTTTCCCTTCTTTTATTCTTTTTTCCCTCCTTTTCCCCTACCTTTCAATGTAGTACTATCGTTCCCCTTCATATCATATATTTATATTTCCCCTCTTATTGTTTAACTAAGACAATCTTACTATTACAAAATCAATTATTAAATTGTGTTTCACATTGTTGGTTTTTCTTGATTTTTATCCCAATTCTTCTTTTTACTAAGTCTATAAATATTTATAAGCAAAAATAAATGCACTATACCTTGTACATATAGAATTACAAAAGTTCGCATTGCTAAACATAAACCTTCGAATTTTTTTCACCCAAATTCTTTTTCGTTTATGTTGGATATGTGCTAATATAAGTTTGGATTCATTTAGTTTAACGTATTACTTAAAGAAGACGAAAACTTAATTACGAACCGGAAACTAGATATGACGAATATTATACAATTTGCCCCCACAAACAAAAAATTCTGGTACCGCCCCTGTGCAGAGATATCATGATTCTATATTTAAATGTCTGTCTTTTAGATGCATACATATACTGATTCAATATATAAGTTTCCAAGAAGTGATATAACGATGAAGTCTATACATTCTAACATTTGTCTTCAAATCCACCTACCCGCCTTTTTCTATAACTACCAAATCTTGTCACACTTAGCTTACACATAAACCCCCCTCTAGAATCTTATTACAATCCTTTTCTCTATAAATCCTACATCATCTATGGATCGGGCCAATTTTCGAACACATGTACTAACCCACCATTTCCTTAACCACGACAAGCCCGTCGCTGATATTCTTCACGCGACTTCACGCCTCAGTTACTTCCCGGAGGAGAGCACTGAGTTTGCCTCTCATTTTGATACTAAATCGCTACGAAAGCTCCTAGATGGTTATAGCATTGATGAAATTGACTATATACATGTTCAATTTGATGATACAAAGTAGCTTGTTTTGTCCTAAAGAAAGGGGTGGTGAAGTGTACATTTCACCGGATTTCAATCAGTCAATGGAGCAGCAAAGAGAGATGACAATGAAACAATCCATTATTTGAGAGAAAAAGGAGTTTTCGATGGGAGGCTTACTAGGAAGGGGCCTAGAGCAGAGCTTTCCGGGTCTACTCGTGCCAACTCTTGTGGTGTTTTTGATCATTCTCTTGGCATTAAGATTGGTGTTCATTTATTTTTATGGTATGTCGCAAAATTTAAGAAAATCATAATGACATCTCTTGTAGGAAGTTATTATACATACTTCCCTCATCAAAATAGTTGGTTACAATTCTGTAGTAGTTCGTTAGAAATCAGTTTGTACAGTTAGCTATGCTTTCTTTCATTCCCTCTGTATATATTCCTTTCTTTGTATTCATAATATGTTAGTTGAGATAATAGAAGACTTCTCCAGTTTCTTCTTTCATTGTATCATCTCTCAACACCAACATGGTATTCATAACCTGGCATGCCATGCGAACCCTTCAGGTTGCAACTGCAAGTGAGCATTATAAGTGGCCCAGCTTTAAATTGCATAGATTAATCGTTTTCATTTATTGATTCTAGATCAGGAATGTCGAGAGGCTTGTGGCGGGCAAGGTTTAAAGACTGAAAATCATGTTGGTCATTTGAAAAGTGAGCATGATGTGCAACTTACTCTAGAAGGAGAAAATAACATTCTAATGCAACAGGTACTAAACAATATGTTTGTGTAATATATGCACGTATCCTAGTTAAGAACTCTGGATAATCAACTAATATATTTTTGATTTGTGTGCTACCATTTTGTGACAACTGATTACATTTATAAGCATATGCGAGTTCAGGTTAGCAAAGCGCTCCTCATGGAGATTTTAGCAGCCAAGAAAAGGAACAAAGCAATAAAGGGTTTGGGACTAGAACACATGAACAAACCTGCTCCTGTTATCCCTACTCGACTTACAAGTTCTACTCTCAGGACCAGTCAGTTCCAGCTGATAAAAGAAAGCATTTTTGCAAATTTTGATGTTCAATAAGTGTTCGAGAACATATGAAAAGTGATTTGAAACTGTTTGATGGCAGAATGATATCTTCTGTCTACGGGAGAGATATTTATTGCATCGTTTTGTCACAGAAGTCTCACAACGCCAGGCTCAAGGAGAAAGCAATGAATATATTCACAGAGGTGAAGCAAACTTCCTATACTTAATCCCACCCATTCTTAGTGACTAGTTTGTCTATTAGAGGTGACAATTTCAACCAGTTTATTTATTAATAAGTCAACTGGTTATGGTTAATCTCTAACAGCCTAAAAACAAGAAAATTAATTTAAAAAGAAAGGGGCCACATGGATTAAAGTTGCTCAAAGTGTATTACAAAAGCATAAACCTCTTAAATCGAAGAAAAAATACATTATAATGAATGTTATTTAGTCTTTGTAGTCAAATGTCGCACACACTATTCATAAATTTTCTAACAATTTTGAACGAAAGGTGAATTCGAGTCAATGCATTTGGATCTACAAATATCACCGGTGTTGACCCAGGTCAAACCCATTTGACCCGCTACCTAACTCGTCCAACCTACCCACTCCAATCTTTATATATATTCTATAATTTTATTGGATGGTGATTCTCATTTTTCGGTTCTGCTACCACTGTTAGACATATCAAATGGCTAAGGATTTGGGCAGAGCATTCTCGGACCGCTTAGTTAACCATTCCAGCAGGCTATTTGAAGGTAAACTTATGTTACCTTTGAATCATTTGTACTTAGTACTACATTTGGACATTAATATGAAAACCATTTAATAAACTAATATCATTAGGAATATTATTACAGAATGTAATAGGTCTAATAAGATCAATGTACACCACAATTGTGATGGAAGAAGATGCATCGTTTCTTCAATACGGCTACTTATTAACAGACAATGCTGCAGTGGTTAGGAAAGAGGTTTCAAAACTCTGCAGTGAATTAAGACCACATGCACTTACTTTGGTTACTTCTTTCGGAATCCCTGATGCTTTATTGGGACCGATAGCTTTCAACTGGGTCGATGTCAAAGCATGGTCGCCAGTTTAAAGACAACATCGTGTATGCCCCATGTCTTACAAATAAGAACTCATCCATACAAAATAAAATCTACATTAAAGGGTAGGTTAAGCCTATAGTGATTTATAAACCACAGTGTCAACTAATGCATTCTATATCACACCTAAAAATACAATAAAATCCTAAATATTTGGTATGGTCATGTAACTAAATTCATTTGCTTTGCCTAGATTCAAGTGAAAGAGGCTTAAAAAAGTTACCTAATCCTTGTCCTGTTGTAACTCGTTGTTCTATCTCGTTGATTTTGTACTTAAGCATCTCAATTTCTCTAGAAAGATCTTCATCACGTTGTCTCAACGCCTACAACAGATCCACAACAATGATAATGGTAAGAAACTAAGTACACGACCAGTTCACTCGAACACAATATTTGTAATGCATAAACAAATAGGTGATAACGATATGATAAAATGAACCTCTAGTTGTTGTTTACGAAGTGCCTCTTTCCTAGCTTCAGATTTCGAACTTCTTTGGACTTCTAAGATAACAGCAATTCCTGCAACCTGCGTAAATCGAATCATATAAGTAAAATAATAAGACATTATCATGCTATCATATGTAATGTTGAAATAAAAACTAATAAGAAAAAATTACAGTGAACACGAAAAGTTCTCCAACAAGATCAGCAGCAGCTTGCACTGCTTTCTCCTCATTCAGGGGACGAATAGCAGCATCTATTGCATGACCATATATCCGCCTTTGCAGCTTCGTTTTAAATCGATGATTAAGCTATACAATATAGACACAATAAGAATCCAATAATTAAACATTTAATTACTTTTTAACTTACAATAACAACATACTTTCCTAATTTATGATTCTCTGTGCAAATTAACATAAATAAAAATGAAAAATGTAATGTACTTATACTCAAACTGTGTATAAGGAACTGAACTTCTTTTGGCGCTAAAAATTACAACTTTTTGACTTGTTGAGCATGTAGATTGAAGGTAAATTAATAACCGAATGTAAAAACCTTAAAATTCAAACAGAATTATGAATTCTCAGTTAGAATAACGTATAATTTTAAAACATTTAACCTGAGCAACGTTGATAATGGAGTGACGGAATTGAGGATGAAGTCCGGCTTGTTTCTTGATTCGTTTAGCGATTGGTTTACAAATTGTTTTCAGAGCAAGTGTACCTAACTTGGCAAAAGGTAATATCATAACTTGAAAGTTTGCAGCAGTATGTGATTGCACACTACGTGTTCGACGTTTTGCCTGTTAGAAAACAGCGATCGGTCTGAGATATTTTTTAATTGGGTTGTCGGAAGAATCTAACTTGAACGACTACATTACGCAAAGTTATCCAAATGAATGATTGCAAAGGGTGTGTTTGTTTTACGGGTTTACTTTTAGCAACAAAGGAATGGGAATGGGAATGGGAATAGGAATGGGTTTGTTTGATGTTTTGGAATGAAAAAGCATTGGAGAGCATTTTGATGGGGCGTTAGGTGTATACAATCTCATGGGTTTGATTTATGTTATTAACGGTTTAGATTCGCGACAATGCATCGTATATAAAATATAGTGCTATTAAGAAATGAATAGATGTAATTTTGACTATGATCAAAGAATTCATCATCAAAAATTGTATATTCCTTCTTCCCCTTGAAAACTGCTGCCTTGAAATTTTAACCATATTATTTTACAGTAAAAATATTCCGTGAGTGAAATAGAATGGGTAAAAATGGTTGTTTCCACCTTTCCATGAAAAATTATTAATTTATCTTTTATTCTTCCCAATAGGTAAGATAGGTCATATATATATGTTGTCTTTTTTATTTTATTTTTTAAAAAAGTAAAAAAAGAAGAAGAAATAACTAAGAGTGCATTTATTTACAGAAAAATTTCTCAATTTTTCTTTTTCCATTTCTCTAGAGAATGAGAAGAGTTTTACTTCTCTATAAAAACATGGAAAATCTAAAATACGTGTTTAGTTACAAGGGATGGTGTTTTCTGTTTCCAAGGAAGAGTAGAGATGAAAAACTTAGAAAATCATCAAAAGTAGTTTTCAACTTTGTAGTTATATACTACAAAAAGGAAAACAAGGATTTTCCTTTTTCTAGAATAGTTTTTTAGAAAACTCGAATTTGAACATGTTTTCTAATTTTCTTGTTTTCTTAGAGAATTTTTCTGAAAAAGTGGAGAGTTTTCTGTAACTAAACGCACCTTAAAGGATTTTAAACTGCAAATCTTTGAATTATTGAGAAATTCCCAGAATGCAAGTAATATATTTATTTGATTTGATATTTTTATTTAAATAAAAATATCTATCAAATTTTTCATTCTAATAACACTTGATGACCATTGTACGTTTAATCCCATCTATATTATATATTAAAGGGCAATTAAGGCTGATGTCATGCAGCTGACTTGGCCCAATCTGTGGTTGAAAAAATGCTGACGTGGATATGATGAGCTTCAAGGAATTTTCTCAGAATTTTGATTTTTTTTAATTTACTTAATGACTTAAATTGTTTATTGTATTTTTGATGCTTATCTGTTATTTCCAATGCAGTTCAACATCGAGGCACACTTGCATAATTACTTTTTGCATGTTTTGTATCTAATTGGTTCTCTACTATCAATGCCACCGCCCTCCTATTCCAATTGAATTTCTAGCATTAGTTCCGCTTCTAATACATTTGAATTAAAGGAATCAAAATACGCATCACCTCCTTCTTCTTTCTTTATTTTCTCTCAGGTTTTGAAACCCGGAAGAACAGCAAGAATCTTCGACATCAACACGTCATCTTCTTTCTCTGTGATCTTCTACATTTCATGTTCTAGATAATATTTATTTTAGGGCTTCTTCGGCTTTCACCATTCAGTGGGTCTCGAATTAACGAATTTAATATCATTTTTTTCCAGTTTTTTTGTTTTGTTAATCTGATATTTGCAGACTATGGATCCGGATTGTAACGAAATATTTGAGACACAAACACCAATCGCTTTATGTAAGGTTTGTGTCTGTGGTTACTGTGAATATCTCAATTTAGTTGAAACGTTGTTGCCTATCAGGTGTTCGATCAAATGTATGTTCTACTTTTTCAGCAATCTTTCACGAGTCATTTTCTTATTCAACTACTCATTCTTCTAATGTTTCGAATATGTATTGATAATTGATAACACATGTTTTTTTGTGTTTGTATGCTCTATTTCATGTTCAGTTTTCTTTACTTTTTTGGTTATCTTCATTTATTTCAAATGAATGATAAGAAGACATTAAAGAAAATGAGATGAATTAGGCTACTTTTAGTTATTGCACATCCATTGCTCGATTAAATGCCACAAAGAAGTTCAAGAACCGATAACAAAGATGATTCCTATTATATACATTCAGTTGGTTAGTCATGAATTTTGGTTAGGTTATTTATCTACTTACTTATTTAGCAAGGTGATTTAATATTTTAGTGTGGTTGATGCTGTGATTAAATTTGAATTTTGGTTGTTTCTTTGTTTAGATTTGGAATCACGGTGAAATTGAAAGTGAGCAGGTGAAGAACCTTTAGTTGAGTTGCTATGACAACCATCTTTGTCGGTACAATTAAGAGTAAGTGATATGCTTCACAGTCATTTCACCTTTAAGTTCTAGATCATTAGTGTGTGTTGACCGTCTTTTTTGTGATATGTATTGCTATTGCTATAGTTATAAGAAAAACATGGCAATTGCTTGATTGCAAGAGAACTTTAAATGCAAGACGGATGAATTGACCAATAAGTTCTAGAGCATGCTTTTGTTCTCTTTTTAATTCACCTGTATTCTATCGATTCTTATATCGATCTTTTGGATCGGTATATTTCAGTGCTAATCGATATAAGGTTTTGTTCTCTTTGTAATTCACATAAAAGGTTTGACATATAAGTTTTTTGGTTTTAGTATCTACATAGGCATGACAATGAAAAAAGGTTTTTGGGTTTTAAAAATATGTAGTATTTGTACTTGAATAATCTCTTAGATAATGTATTATGACATATGTTAAAGAACTTATGTAAGATTTTGATGAGATACATCGTACAGTTGTACTCTAAAAATTAAAGATTTGGTATGTGTATTATATTGATTGCTTGCATATCGAAGTAGTTTGGTTCAATATATGCTCCATTCCTACTTTTCAGTTCCCACTTTTTTCCTGGATTTGTAGCAACAAAAGGTTTCTAATCCAAAACCTCGACTTATGTATTGTGTTTGTAGTTTATACATCGTATTACATGCTATTTATAGTGGTACTATAAATGCATTACCCTAAATTGCCTATATGACATAACAATACAAATTAACATGTAGAACTTATGCTACAGATTGAATCTTTATCTGGCATGATTAGATTGAGAGCTAGATGCTTGAAGGCCTGGGTGCTAAAAGTTTCAGAGGTTGATGTATCTATTTGGTGGAAATTATGCTTGCTGGGTTATGCTGATCAGAAAAGGCAGAAGGGATGTAATAGAGAATTTGTTTGCATAATTGTAGTTGTAAAATATGGAGCAATGATAGAGTTGGAATGCAGCAAAAAAGTTCACAGATTATAAATTGCATTTATATATAATTATGATGGTAAGAACATATGGGGTCTGTTTAAATTTCAAAAATTATTTGGATCTAATGGTAAAGTGATTTACAGGAAGAAAACATAAGTTGAGAATTGGTATGGTTTGAGCAAGTATAGGCAATAGGTATGGAATTTGAGTTACTTGCTGATAATGGATGTGTTAACTTATTTGATTTTGCTGTGTCAAAATGGTACATATCAAAAAGGAGTTGGAAATAGTTTTAGTGGTAAATTGGGCAAGATATGGTATTGTTTGACTATGGAAAGTATTTACTGCAGTTTCTTTGCTGATATGTATTCTGTGTTCAAATTTAATGGCGTATTGTGTGTATTGAAGCTTTGGTATGGGTTGTTTGGTCAATGACAAAATAACTTGATGAATTGGTTTGAATGTAACGAGTGTGACAGATTTTATCAATCTAAATCAGGAAAGTCAATGGCCATTTTGGTGGAGCAATGGAAGTATTGTAAACGGGCTACTATTTTTTTGTTATGGGCTAACATAGAAATGTTTAGTCTCATGAAAAGGGCTAGCATATATAAAGAAAGGAATTGGGATTCAGAAATTGAAGAAGGGCTGAAGGTTATTGTATATGGGGCTGGTTATAGGAGGCAAAGATTTAAGGTACGCCACTATGGTATTAGGCTGTGGATTGCAACTCAAAGAATGAAGTGTGGGCAGAGAGCCAGAGAGGTAGAAGACCTCAACATAGAGAGAATGCTTTTGATAGTAGTTAATTTTGTTTTAGTAATTGTTTTAATTTTAAGTTTTGCATTATAGATATTATAGGATTTGATGTATTTGTTTGGGATGTACGTTAATCATCCCCGTTTGGTATGCCCAATGAATTGATGTAAATACTTTTTATTTTATTAATATAGTTTTTGCCGGGGTTCCGTCCCTTTATCTAAAAAAAAATATGTAGAACTTACACATTATAAGCTTATAGTTAAAATTTACGTAATAATTTTTAAATTTTTTTTTGTCAAACCCGTGTATACACGGGTCAATAAACTAGTCTATTTTATATATTAAATGGCACTTAAGGCTGATGTCATGCAGCTGACTTGGCCCAATCTGTGGTTGAAAAAATGCTGACGTGGATACGATGAGCTTCAAGGAATTTTCTCAGAATTTTAATTTTTTTTTTACTTAATGACTTAAATTGTTTACTGTATTTTTTATGCTTATCTGTTATTTCCAATGCAGTTCAACATCCAGGCACGCTTACATAATTACTTTTTGCATGCTTTGTATCTAATTGGTTCTCTACTATCAATGCCACCGCCCTCCTATTCCAATCGAATTTCTAGCATTAGTTCCGCTTCTAATACATTTGAATTAAAGGAATCAAAATACGCATCACCTCCTTCTTCTTTCTTTATTTTCTCTAAGGTTTTGAAACCCAGAAGAACAGCAAGAATCTTCGACATCAACACGTCATCTTCTTTCTCTGTGATCTCCTACATTTCATGTCCTAGATAATATTTATTTTAAGGCTTCTTCGGCTTTCACCATTCAGTGGGTCTCGAATTAACGAATTTAATATCATTTTTTCCAATTTTTTTGTTTTGTTAATTTGATATTTGCAGACTATGGATCCGGATTGTAACGAAATGTTTGAGACACAAACACCAATCACTTTATGTAAGGTTTGTGTCTGTGGTTACTGTGAATATCTCAATTTAGTTGAAACGTTGTTGCCTATCATGTGTTTGATCAAATGTCTGTTCTACTTTTTTAGCAATCTTTCACGAGTCATTTTTCTTATTCAACTACTCATTCTTCTAATGTTTCGAATATGTAATGATAATTGATAACACATGTTTTTTTTGTTTGTATGCTCTATTTCATGTTCAGTTTTCTTTACTTTTTTGGTTATCTTCATTTATTTCAAATGAATGATAAGAAGACATTAAAGAAAATGAGATGAATTAGGCTACTTTTAGTTATTGCACACCTACTGCTCGATTAAATGCCACAAAGAAGTTCAAGAACCGATAACAAAGATGATTCATATTATATACATTCAGTTGGTTAGTCGTGAATTTTGGTTTAGGTTATCTATCTACTTACTTATTTAGCAAGGTGATTTAATATTTTAGTGTGGTTGATGCTGTGATTAAATTTGAATTTTGGTTGTTTCTTTGTTTAGATTTGGAATCACAGTGAAATTGAAAGTGAGCAGGAGAAGAACCTTTAGTTGAGTTGCTATGACAACCATCTTTGTCGGTACAATTAAGAGTAAGTGATATGCTTCACAGTCATTTCACCTTTAAGTTCTAGATCATTGGTGTGTGTTGACTGTCTTTTTTGTGATATGTATTGCTATTATGCAAGATGGATGAATTGACCAATAAGTTCTAGAGCATGCTTTTGTTCTCTTTGTAATTCACATGTATTCTATCGATTCTTATATCGATCTTTTGGATCGGTATATTTCAGTGCTAATCGATATAAGGTTTTGTTCTCTTTGTAATTCACATAAAAGGTTTGTCATATAAGTTTTTTGGTTTTAGTATCTACATAGGCATGACAATGAAAAAAGGTTTTTGGGTTTTAAAAATATGTAGTATTTGTACTTGAATAATCTCTTAGATAATGTATTATGGCACATGTTAAAGAACTTATGTAAGATTTTGATGAGATACATCGTACAGTTGTACTCTAAAAATCAAAGATTTGGTATGTGTATTATATTGATTGCTTGCATATCGAAGTAGTTTGGTTCAATATATGCTCCATTCCTACTTTTCAGTTCCCACTTTTTTCCTAGATTTGTAGCAACAAAAGGTTTCTAATCCAAAACCTCGACTTATGTATTGTGTTTGTAGTTTATACATCGTATTACATGCTATTTATAGTGGTACTATAAATGCATTACCCTAAATTGCCTACATGACATAATAATACAAATTAACATGTAGAACTTATGCTACAGATTGAATCTTTATCTGGCATGATGAGATTGAGAGCTAGATGCTTGAAGGCCTAGGTGCTAAAAGTTTCAGAGGTTGATGTATTTATTTGGTGGAAATTATGCTTGCTGGGGTATGTTGATCAGAAGAGGCAGAAGGGATGTAATAGAGAATCTGTTTGCATAATTGTAGTTGTAAAATATGGAGCAATGATAGAGTTGGAATGCAGCAAAAAAGTTCACAGATTATAAATTGCATTTATGTATAATTATGATGGTAAGAACATATGGGGTCTGTTTGAATTTAAAAAATTATTTGGATCTAATAGTAAAGAGATTTACAGGAAGAAAACAGAAGTTGAGAATTGGTATGGTTTAAGCAAGTATAGGCACTAGGTTTGGAATTTGAGTTACTTGCTGATAATAGATGTGTTAACTTATTTGATTTTGCTGTGTCAATGAAAGTCCCTTTTCTAACCTTGGATCTGATCGGATCGTTTGATTGAATATATGAATGTATTAATCGAATCAAAACACGCAATTCTCTATAATCTTTTGTATATATTCACAATTGAATAATAAAGATTACAAGATACAAACTCTAACTCGTTTCTCTCCTCTCCTATCTCACAAAAACGGCTCCACCCCTTTCTCAAAAGTCTAACCCTAATTTTGTCTCTAACTTCTCTATTTATAGTCTGTCCAGCACCTCTAGCGACACTGGCTAAGTGTCGCTAATAGCGACACTGGCTAAGTGTCGCCTAGACACATTTGGACATTTCTATTTCACTATATATTACAGACTCGCATATACACACTAAACGCTATACATACGCAGACTAATTGACTTTGACAATTACAATAGTTTGACCAACTGACTGACACACAAAATGCACCAACAAACTCCCCCATGTTAGCGGCTTGGTCAAATAAGTCTTCAATTAGTCTTCATCAACAAACTCTTTCATGTATTCAACAATCACGAGCTCCCCCATTGAGATAGCATGGTCTTTAGAAAAATCTTGATGTCTAGATTCATGTGAATGACATACATTTAGATCTTCAAATTCAGTGACCATCTCTCAATCATCAACCGCTTCTCCGATAGAATTTATCTTCACAGTCGTTGGAGAGCAACCGACATCCTTTATATCTTCAATATTTGACTTTAACAAGATATGTGACGTTTGAAGAAAATAACATAGAAATAAAATCTTTTTGTATTTTTCTTTAAAAATGAAAAGTAAATAATACACAAAACAAAGATTAAATTAAATTGGGGATAGGATTGTTTTAGGTCTGCTTAGGGATCATATCAGGCCAACATGCAATTATTAGGAATAGTAAGTGTTATTTCGATCACCAGTATATTTGTCCACTTTAAATTTACTTGACATATTTAAAGCACCTTTTATAAAAATTAGTTTAAGACGATTATCGGTATTGTTTGTCCACTTAAACATATTACATCTGTATCTGTGAGCTAACCTTTATTGTTAGTATGAATATTAATTTAGTGAAACCTATTATATGATATACTGATAAACTTTAGTAAAACACATAACGCTGCATATTTAAACAACCAAGGTAGAGATTACAAGACCAAGTTTATCTCGGCTTTCTCGTAACATACACTTGATATTTAAACTTAGGCATACATCAAACCGATTATGAAGATACTAGTGGCCCCAGATCTGTACTTAGTACAACAGAGGGTCCCTTAGTATGAACATAACAAGTTTGAGACTATTCACATAACTAATGGATTCAGGTCTGTACGTAAGTACAACAATAGTCACCATTAGTTAGGCGAATAATCATATTATTACTATATGCCAAATTTGCATTTACATAATGATTATGACAGTATATGGCAGTACCTTCATTTATCAATTAAGACTTATGTCATACATCATATAATATTTTTCACATAGTAATAGACAAGTTTTATTATTACTTCTTACTCACTCACAAACCGGTGTGTACCATGTCTACCGATACATCATATGATGAAGCCAATGTTTATAGAAGCTATTTTAAATATGCCAGATAAACCTACTGACACATCAAACATAAACCTTAAAATTTCAAATTTTATGCATGTCACCCGATGTACTATCATATCCCAAGTTGTTTACAGACACAATCCAACATCTTTTCAAGAAATAAGAATCTTGCTATTCACATTTCTGATACAAATAATCAGAATTTTTAACTTTTCAAATTATTTTTGTTGAAAGTCCCTTTTCTAACCTTGGATCTGATCGGATCGTTTGATTGAATATATGAATGTATTAATCGAATCAAAACACGCAATTCTATATAATCTTTTGTATATATATTCACAATTGAATAATAAAGATTACAAGATACAAACTCAAACTCGTTTCTCTCCTCTCCTCTCTCACAAAAACGGCTCCACCCCTTTCTCAAAAGTCTAGCCCTAATTTTGTCTCTAACTTCTCTATTTATAGTCTGTCCAGCACCTCTAGCGACACTGACTAAGTGTCGCTAATAGCGACACTGACTAAGTGTCGCCTAGACACATTTGGACATTTCTATTTCACTATATATTACAGACTCGCATATACACACTAAACGCTATACATACGCAGACTAATTGACTTTGACAATTACAATAGTTTGACCAACTGACTGACACACAAAATGCACCAAAAAACTCCCCCATGTCAGCAGCTTGGTCAAATAAGTCTTCAATTAGTCTTCATCAACAAACTCTTTCATGTCTTCAACAATCACGAGCTCCCCCATTGAGATAGCATTGTCTTCAGAAAAATCTTGATGTCCAGATTCATGTGAATGACATACATTTAGATCTTCAAATTCAGTGACCATCTCTCAATCATCAACCGCTTCTCCGATAGAATTTATCTTCACAGTCGTTGGAGAGCAACCGACATCCTTTATATCTTCAATATTTGACTTTAACAAGATATGTGACGTTTGAAGAAAATAACATAGAAATAAAGTCTTTTTGTATTTTTCTTTAAAAATGAAAAGTAAATAATACACAAAACAAAGATTAAATTAAATTGGGGATATGATTGTTTTAGGTCTGCTTAGGGATCATATCAGGCCAACATGCAATTATTAGGAATAGTAAGTGTTATTTCGATCACCAGTATATTTGTCCACTTTAAATTTACTTGACATATTTAAAGCACCTTTTATAAAAATTAGTTCAAGACGATTATCGGTATTGTTTGTCCACTTAAACATATTACATCCGTATCTGTGAGCTAACCTTTATTGTTAGTATGAATATTAATTTAGTGAAACCTATTATATGATATACTGATAAACTTTAGTAAAACACATAACGCTGCATATTTAAACAACCAAGGTAGAGATTACAAGACCAAGTTTATCTCGGCTTTCTCGTAACATACACTTGATATTTAAACTTAGGCATACATCAAACCGATTATGAAGATACTAGTGGCCCCAGATCTGTACTTAGTACAACAGAGGGTCCCTTAGTATGAACATAACAAGTTTGAGACTATTCACATAACTAATGGATTCAGGTCTGTACGTAAGTACAACAATAGTCACCATTAGTTAGGCGAATAATCATATTATTACTATATGCCAAATTTGCATTTACATAATGATTATGACAGTGTATGGCAGTACCTTCATTTATCAATTAAGACTTATGTCATACATCATATAATATTTTTCACAGAGTAATAGACAAGTTTTATTATTACTTCTTACTCACTCACAAACCGGTGTGTACCATGCCTACCGATACATCATATGATGAAGCCAATGTTTATAGAAGCTATTTTAAATATGCCAGATAAACCTACTGACACATCAAACATAAACCTTAAAATTTCAAATTTTATGCATGTCACCCGATGTACTATCATATCCCAAGTTGTTTACAGACACAATCCAACATCTTTTCAAGAAATAAGAATCTTTCTGTTTACATTTCTGATACAAATAATCAGAATTTTTAACTTTTCAAATTACTCCCCCTGAACTGCAAATTCTTTTCGCAATTCTAAGTCAAAGGCAATCCCCTTAAACCTTAAAACATATATTTTTGTATATTTTTTTAATTTTAACAAATTTTGCAACATTGCATTTCTTTGATACTAAAAAGTACAAAGAATGGCTGTTGCATTACTAACAAATAAAAATAAATAATTATCAAAATCACATATCAAGTCAAGTTAAATGCCTTTTAGCACTTTTACCACCTCGTAACATCGAAAATCTCATCCATCCAATCAAAATCATCACACACAAGCACTTTGAAAACAATCTTCCAAAAATATTCACATCCTTGCAGTCACTAAAAATATTAGCTAGTAAAAACCTGACTGCACCACCACAAACAAGCAAACATTAGTACTTATGGGACACCCAAGCCTTGATAGACTTGGGTTGTCCATGGTCATCCATAACCATCACATCCATGAGTTTATGATATTTTAAAAACTCAGTTGATTTCATAGATGTGTTATTTGTGGATTTTGGTTTCCAAACCTGCTTAGGTTCGGATGATTTGTTTTCAACAATGTTGTGCTGTTGAACTTGAGGTTTACTAGGCACAACTTTGTTTACTCTAGCCACAGGTTCGGGAGAAGATGATGCACGTCTTGACATAGGCGAATACGAACCACGCCTTGGAAAAGTTCTACAAAAAGAATTCCTAAAAGAGGAAGTTCTTGGCATCCCTCTACCAAACCTATCTAGAGATAATAACCGACAATCCCTAATTATATGTCCTTGTTGTCCACAATGGAAACAAGAACGTCGTTCAATGTACGACGACCTGTTCCAATGATTACCCACAAAAGGTTGAGGTGGAGAATGAACTGTTGGAGGCTTTGAAGATGAGGCATTTACAGGACGTGAACACTTGTGTGTACACGTTGATGTAGATGCCTCAGAAGTTGAACAAGTTGATGTTGAAGGTTGTTCACTTTTAGATTGTATATTTGAATCCTTCATTTGATTTGGAACCTTTTTAGATTCATTTTCAACCTTGATTTTACCCTTTTTATTTGAAACCTCTACAGTTTCATTGGTAAGTATATGATTTTCGGGCTTAACATTCACCTTTTCAACTTTAATTTCAGCCTCTTCCGGTAGATCCTCTATCTCAACAACCTCCGCTACACTAACTGGAGGTGTACTCTCAGGCTTAACAAAAGTAGGTAAGGGATACTCTGGCCGTTTAGTTTTCTCCTTTGCCTGCCTTTTGGGATTAGATTTAGCTTCTTTAGATTTTGTAGCTGGCCATGATGAGTAGTCAGCCACAAGTTCTTCGGTGCCTTCCTTAACAGGCAGAGGATAGTGATTGGTAGGAGGTGGAACCGAGTTATACCCAATTCCTGCCATACTACTTGTATTTGTCCTCTGCTTGTTAACGATTTCATCGAAAACATCACGAGACTCTGAGAAACTTGAGATTTTTCTATTGAAACTCACAGACTGAGACTTTAATTCAGAAAGTTCTTTATTCAACAAATCAATTTCTGTTAAATAACTTTTAATTGCATCTTGTTGACTAAAAACTTTTGCTTTAAAAGTCTGAGTATCTAACTTATAAGCTTCAATCTGCTTATCATAAAGTTTTTCATTAGCTTTTAGAAACTTATTTAACTCAGTAAGTTTCTCGACCTTTTCTCTCAAGTTTACATAGTCTATTTGAAAACATTTTAAAGAAGCGTCCAATTTAATACAGGAGATACATGTAAAAGGTTCTTCAGATTTTGTTTCTACCTCATGTATCTTTGCCAAAAGCGTACGGTGTTGAACTTTTCCTTGAAGCGCACTCCAGTCAAACATTCCTTGATTAAACACCACCATCTCCTGTGATGTTGTGCTATTCTCTGGAGTCTTGGGAGCTGAAGGTGTAGTGAATCCAGATGAGGGATATTTTTCCTTCTCACATTCTTTAGCAAAGTGTCCATAACTCTGACAGATTTTACATTTCACCTTGATTTTATTAAAACCAAGACCTGTATCACCATCATCATCCAGGTCTTTTCTACCCGTTCTTTGAAGAAACTTCTTGGTTCTTTGGGTTATCATGGCCATACTCCATTTGATGTCCATCTGCTCGAGATCGTCAGAATCGATCTGTTCAAAGTCTTCCTCAGTAAGCTGCAAAGTACTAGCCTTCTTTGAAAGAAAAGTCTCATAAGAGTTGAGGAAAGCTGCAAAGATTGTGGCATGATCCTCAGTAGCCTTTGAAGGAGCTGTTTGAGAAGTATAGGAAGCATATGAAGTGCTACCAGAAGGAGATGTAGCTGAATTGGAATTAGATCTGGAAGAATCATTGAGACTAGGATTTTGAATATCAGTCGCCTTTGACATCTTTTCTTTCTTCTTCATGTCAAGAGCATAAGCCTGTAAGTTATCAATGAGATCTTCCAAATCCATAATTTCAATTTCTGGATCTTGTTCAAAACATTTCACCTTGGTATCCCAATCCTTAGGTAATGCACCTAATAACTTCTTATTTACTTCCCCATTATTAAGCACTATTCCTCCTTCAGTCAATTCTTTTACAAGTTGGGAGTAAATCAAATGTGTCAAACTGTTTCTGGACAAGTTCCACTCTATTTCTCCTATATTTTTCATATCCACCACAACATTTTTCAATAGTATGCCAGAGATCATATGCAATCTCATGATGTTTGAACATTTGTTGAACTTCCTTTGATAAGCATTTGATAATTGTTGAATAAGTTCTCCTTTCAGTATCCCAAGCTTTTCTTTCCTCTAGTGTCATGCCATTGTAAGACTTTTGTGGTGATACTCTTAAATTCTTTGTTCCAACTATTGGTCTTTCATATCTTTCAACCAATGAGTTCCACATATCTAGATCATTTTTAGATATGAAGGCTTCGAATTCAAATCTCCATTCAGCATAATCAGTATCAAATGTAAGCATGGGGGGTTCTATCTCACTAACAGCTCCACTATTGTAACGCATAAGAGCTTTAGAAGACATCTTCCAACCAGAACGTCGATACGGCCTCTTGCGACTTTTCCCTCCAAAACTGAATTTGAATAATTTCGAAAAATACCCGAGTATAGCGAAACTTATTCGACACTAAAATTAAGCTCCTTTAAGCTTAAAAACAAAATTTTGAAATTACAAATTTTTTCGCGTTTTTCCCGCCAAAATTTCGTTCGAAAAACGTTAAAAACTGGTCGGGTAAAATGAAACTTTTTCCAGGCTAAAATTGAACAGTTTTAAGCCTATGAAAAAAATTTTGAAAACGCACAAAATTTTCGGGATTTCCCGCCAAAAAATGACGCTAAGAAGTGTCGCACTGAGTTAGTGGCTAATGCGACACTGAGTTAGTGTCGCTAGGAAGTGTCGCACTGAAGTGACGCTAAGAAGTGTCGCACTGAAGTGACGCTAGGAAATGTCGCACTGAAGTGACACTAAGTAGTGTCGCTAAAAGACAAGTGTCGCTGGAACCCTAATTGGCGACACTCAAGGAAGTGTCGCTATGGAAGTGACGCTGGTGAGGAAGTGACGCTGGTAAGTGACGCTAAGTCGCGGCCAGCAGCCCCAAATACCCTAAAAACGAAAATTTTCGAAACCCTTTGCAAAATTGACGAACGGCCTATGAACAAGCTCCAATAATCCACCCAAAAATCGATATAATCAACACAAATAACTCAGAAACTAATTATAATCAATTAATACCTTCGCGAATCAACTGAAAACGCTCAAAATAACGATCTGAAACCGACGAATCCTTGATTCTCTAGCTCTGATACCAGTTGAAAGTCCCGTGTGCTTGCCTTGGATCTGATCGGATCGTTTGATTGAATATATGAATGTATTAATCGAATCAAAACACGCAATTCTCTATAATCTTTTGTATATATTCACAATTGAATAATAAAGATTACAAGATACAAACTCAAACTCGTTTCTCTCATCTCCTCTCTCACAAAAACGGCTCCACCCCTTTCTCAAAAGTCTAACCCTAATTTTGTCTCTAACTTCTCTATTTATAGTTTGTCCAGCACCTCTAGCGACACTGGCTAAGTGTCGCTAATAGCGACACTGACTAAGTGTCGCCTAGACACATTTGGACATTTCTATTTCACTATATATTACAGACTCGCATATACACACTAAACGCTATACATACGCAGACTAATTGACTTTAACAATTACAATAGTTTGACCAACTGACTGACACACAAAATGCACCAACAGTCAAAATGGTACATATCAAAAAGGAGTTGGAAATTGTTTTAGTGGTAAATTGGGCAAGATATGGTATTGTTTGACTATGGAAAGTATTTATTGCAGTTTCTTTGCTGATCTGTATTCTGTGTTCAAATTTAATGGCGTATTGTGTGTATTGAAGCTTTGGTATGGGTTCTTTGGTCGATGCTAAATTGACTTGGTGAATTGGTTTGAATGTAACGAGTGTGACATATTTTATCAATCTAAATCAGGAAAGTCAATGGCCATTTTGGTGGAGCAATGGAAGTATTGTAAACGGGCTGCTGTTTTTTTGTTATGGGCTAACATAGAAATGTTTAGTCTCATGAAATGGGATAGCAAATATAAAGAAAGGAATTGGGAGTCAGAAATTGAAGAAGGGCTGAAGGTTATTGTATATTGGGCTGGTTATAGGAGGCAAAGATCCAAGGTACGCCACTATGGTATTAGGCTGTGGATTGCAACTCAAAGAATGAAGTGTGGGCAGAGAGCCAGAGAGGTAGAAGACCTCAACATAGAGAGAACGTTTTTGATAGTAGTTATTTTTGTTTTAGTAATTGTTTTAATTTTAAGTTTTGCATTATAGATATTATAGGATTTGATGTATTTGTTTGGGATGCACATTAATCATCCCCGTTTGGTATGCCCAATGAATTGATGTAAATACTTTTTATTTTATTAATATAGTTTTTGCCGGGGTTCAGTCCCTTTATCTAAAAAAAAATATGTAGAACTTACACATTATAAGCTTATAGTTAAAATTTACGTAACAGTTTTTAAAATTTTTTTTGTCCAACCCGTGTATACACGGGTCAATAAACTAGTTAACTTTCAAACCATCAATTTGTAGCGGGTGTTATACGTCCATGTAACTTCCACGTCATAGTCATATACATTGAACATCGTATCCACACTGGAGCGTTATAAATGCTCTAATAATTATGGGAGATGATATTTTCACCATCTAAAGTATGCATCAACTGTTTGTACGGTATAACTAGTTAATGTATATGTTTGATGGATCTATCAAATTGGATGATGGAAATATTGCTTAGTTGTAATATATAAAGAAGATAAGCAAATTAGTGATATTGACGGCCCTAGGGCTGTCAATAAGTTGCAAGTTGTGCATTTATTGAAGCTAAAGTTTTCTTATTTAATCAAAATTATAATTAATACACTGAAATTTTGTATTTAATACACTGAAACTTTCCTTTTATATGTGACGTATTAATTATAACTTTTGATAATAAAGGAAAGTTTGAGTTTAATAAATAAGTTCAGGAGATTCTTATTGACAGCCCTTAAGACTATCATTTTTTCTCTTATATATTTTATATAAATAAAGGATTTCTGAACATTAATCACCAGATTATTCTCATCAAATAATATGAGAATTATATAGACTGATTCATTTTTGCCTTTTGGCATTCCTTTTAAGCACAAGTATCATTAACATTATGATTTAAGCATCGATCCATTGTATTAGTAAACTAACACATGCTACTCCAATTATAAACCGAAAATTGTGACTTTTAATCTTTATGAAGTAAAATTGATCTATTAATTAACGATCCTCTAATTAAACCTTTAACATCACTGTTTAACAAATCACAAGGTAAAAACATAAACAAACAAAAGTCATTTGTGTTGTATATAGGGCTGAAAGCTTGAAATATATTGACATGGGCCTCATGGCCCATCAAATTACTAGTTGGACTAATTAACTTCAACTAACGGCCCGTTTGTAATTGAAGATATGATGTCTGCAAATCTGCAATGAATAATGTAAATAAATAATTACTGTTTGTTTACCTGCCAATTAAACATCTGGAAATTAAAATTACCAAATTATTTCTGATGTAGGATCAAGAGAGCACCTTCAATTCAGAGGGATCCGAGAGCTCCAAATCTGGACCGTCAAATAGAGTGATCAACGGCTCACGTGGATTGAGTATGAGGCGGGGGGTGTTTTGTTTTACTTGCAAAATGGAGGGACTGTATTTGTAACTTTTTGGCATCAAATCAGGGGCAACTAAGTCATTTGACATGTTACATACTTATCTCATGATGCTCTCGGTCAGTGTGTATTTGACATATTTCTTCACTCAATCAATTAACTTCACCATTTTCTCTCACACTTCCCCACAATTTCTTCATCACACTCTTCACCACATTTACTCATCAATTTTCCATTAAACTCTCACACTAAAATACGGTTTTAATCGTCGATTTTTAGGTAGAAATATGTCAAAAATGTTAAGGATTCTCAGGACTCCATTGATGAAGGTTCGAAAATCGTTGCTCGGAAGAAAAAAGAGAAAGGAATTATATCTCGTAAGTTTTTGTGAAATCGGAATTTCATTTTGAAATAGTCGTCGTCGTTCCGTCTTTTTAACGCTTTTTTGATTCGTTTTTACAGCGGCTCGTCGGAGTCAAAGGACGACGAGGTATCAAGTTCGTGCAAAGCAGAGTAAAGATGATATAGCTATAGATCTTTGTCAATCGGATGGTGGTGATGATAACGAAGTTGAAAGTGTAATGAGAGGTATATTTCTCATTTTTTTTACATTTTTTATTTGAGATGTATTTTGTTTTTGAATTGTTTTTGTTGAATGAGATGATAAGTTGCTGTGTATTCTAGATCTAGATGATGTTAAGTGTTTTTTTTAACTGTATTATAAGAATTTTTTTATTAGAACTGCATTTTAAGTAAAAAGATGTTTTTAGCACTGCATGTTAGGCATGTGTTGATAGTTGTGGTTTTTGTTTTTGTAACTGCATTTTAAGGTATGTTTTTATTTGTACTGCATTTTAGGTCATTTTTTTATTTTTAGGTTTTTTAAATGTATTTTTACGGCATTTTAGATGGTTTTTTAACATTTAAGAAGTGTTTTGTTGTTAGTACTGCATTTTAAGTGATTTTACTGCATTTTAAGTAAAAAGATGTTGTAATACTACATGTTAGGTATGTGTTGATATTTGTGATTTTTGTTTTTGTAACTGCATTTTTAAGTGAATTTACTGCATTTTTAAGTAAAAGGATGTTTTATTAGTGCATTTTTAGACATTTTTTTGTAGTGCATTTTAGGTTTTTTAATTTAAGTGTAGTTGTTATTGCATTTTTAAGTGATTATAGTGCATTTTAAGTAAACATATGTTTTTAGTACTGCATGTTAAGCATGTGTCGAGTAAAAGATGACGTAGTACTACATGTTAGGCATGTGTTGATATTTGTGATTTTTGTTTTTATAACTGCATTTTAAGTGAGTTTACTGCATTTTTAAGTAAAAGGATACCTTATTAGTGCATTTTTTAGGCATGTTTTTGTTTCTAGTGCATTTTAGGTTTTTTTTTTTTTTTTTTTTTTTTTTTTTTTTTTTTAAGTGTAGTTGTTATTGCATTTTAATTGATTACACTGCATTTTAAGTAAACAAATGTTTTTAGTACTGCATGTTAGGCATGTGTTGATAGCTGTGGTTTTTGTAACTGCATTTTTAAGGTATTTTTTTACTGCATTTTAAGTAAAAAGATGTTTTATTACTGCATTTTTCAAGTATTTTTTGTTAGTACTGCATTTTTAGGTATTTTTTAAATATAGTTGTTACTGCATTTTAGGTTTTGTTTCTTGTTACAACTGCATTTTTTATGTTTTTTAAACATTTTAAGTGTGACTGCAGTTTAGAAGTGTTTGTTGTTAGTACTGCATCATTTTTTGGTAGTGTTTTTTTTTTTTTTTTTGAGTTTTTGTAACTGCATTTTAAGTTTATATTCTGCAGTTTATATGTTTTTTGTAAGTGCATTTTAGATGTGTTTTACTTGTAATGCATTTTTAGGAATGTTTTTTCTTTTTTTAAGTTCAGTTTTGACTGCATTTTTAGGAGTGTTTGTTGTTAGTACTGCATCTTCTTCTTCTTCTTTTTTTTTTTTTTTTTTTTTTTTTTTTTTTTTTTTTTTTGTAACTGCAATTTAAGTTTGTATTATTGCATTTTACTTATAGATATGTTTTTGTGTTGTCCTGCATTTTTTTAGTACTGTAATTTAGGTGTGTTTTTTGTTTTTAGTACTGTATCTTTATTAGGTATTATTTTTTGGTTATATTGAGTTAATACTGCATTTTAGGTGTGTTTTTTGTTTTTTGTACTGTATCTTTATTAGGTATTATTTTTGGCTTATATTGAGTTAGTACTGCATTTTAGGTGTGTTCCTTATTTTTATTTTTTTAACTACTAAATGTATGTGTTTTTTGTTGTGTGCTTGTGCTGGTTCTTTTTATTCTGCTTTTTAAGGGTACTGTGTGTTTCATTTTTTTGTTTTAATTTTTGATCTTTATCTTTATATTACTTTTATGTATGTTTTTATAGAATTTTCATGTTTTACTTCAATATGCAGGTAGAACAATCAAGGGTAATGCACCGAAGAAGTCAACAAAAACGCAGTCACTCAAACTGGAAGTTAAGAAGAAGAAAGTGGGCAAGAAGAGGAAACAATGTGGTGATGATGATGCAGTGTTGTTTAGGCTCGAGTCTAGATCAACTCCAAGGTGGTTAACTATAATTGTTAAAAGTTTAACTAAACAACAGAGGGAATTGATTACAGAATTCGGTTTTAGATCATTGCTTAATGATTGGTTTGACTTTAAAACAGTGCCAACGAAGTTGGTCCTTTTTGTTGTAAAAATGTTCAATCCTCGTACTTGTAAGTTTAAGCTTCGTGATGGGAGATTAATCAAGGTGACTAAGCAGTTGATTCATGATGTTGTTGGTTTTCCAATGGGAGGAATTCCAATTAAGACCAAGCTGAGGTCGAATTCTGAAGAACCTGTTATTATGCAGTTTAAACAAAAATAGGGTTTTGTGAAAAAAGGCGATAGGTTGTCTGTTTAGTTAAACAAAAAATGAGGTTTTGTATATACAAAATGCAATGAAAAAAACATAAAGTTTTATTCAAAATGCAGTAAGAAAAGGAATACTATATATAATAAAAAATTCATGGAAAAAACATTTTGAAAATTTTTTTTTTTTTAAATATTAGAAAAAATTTTTCTGACGGCGGTTAGCTGGCGGCAGCCAGTGGTGGAAGCAGGTGGTGGGGGTGGTGGTAGGTGGGGTTGGGGGAAGAAGGTAGGAGGGGGAAGAAAATAAAGTGGATGAGTTAAAATGTAAAAATCTAAATAGCAGAAGGGGTGTGGGGTTAAATTTGAGACTGAATTTACATTTTTGTCCTTTGTCCAAGGCTGATGTATGTGACAAATGGCAGCATGTGGTTGGCTGAAATGGAGCTCTCCATACGTGGTGATCTCTCTGGATCCCTACTCATTATTTCTCTATATAGAGTTGGTAAAGGGTAATTATGTCAAAGGTTAAAGTAAACTCATGACCTAATAAAAAAAATTCACATTTATATAATATATTTCATTACAACATTTCTTATAAGTTAACTAGTGTATAACTCGTCCGTTGGACGGCTTCCAGAAAAATGATATAAATTATTAATTTTATCACATCAATTATAAGTTGTGTTGTATATTTAGCACATAATACACATTTATACTGATTTTTTAAAAAGTATCAATGGTAGTTCCTATTTTGATGTTAATAATATATCTATTTGTAGCTATAGTACAATAGAATTAACTGTTGAATAATTAGCTTGTAATCTTTTTGAGTAAATGTTATTGAGGTTGTTTGTATGGTAAGCGTTTAATTTATTGTTTCAGATAACAAAGCATAAATCTAAATATATATTAATACTATGAAATCATATAGTAAGACGTATATAAAATAAGTTCAAGATACGATCATTCATATGTTTGTAAATTAACTACACAATCGACATTATTATTATTGTCATCGTCATGCATCGACAGTAGTTAACGCTTAATTAGATTAAAAAATATATATCAATGCCTAAGAATAGGGCGATAGATAATCATATCATGTCAAAGAGGATGTAAATGTAAAAATATAATATGTTCAATATTAGTGATTGTATAAACAGTAAATCATATACAATGTATTATAAAAGTAATCTTTTGAATGTTGAGCATACTTACATACTCAATTAAGTGTCCACTAATTTAAAATTCGAATACCTAAATATTAAGGGAAAAAAATTGATATATATATATATATATATATATATATATATATATATATATATATATATATATATATACTAGCTTTGTACCCACGCAAAGCGGCGGCGCCGTATAATTCCGTTTGATTCATATTCATTAATGTAACAATTCAATTTATATCTTACATAATATATTTGCAAAATCATAAATGTTCGGAAAAATAAATCATTATCGTGACTAATAGTCTACTACGAAAAATGAAATAGTAAAACTAATAATTGCATGAATTTGTGATTTATACATCACTTAAAACTTCTTTATACACTACATTTGATGTGTAAACTCCAACTTGGTTCATTTCTTTAGGGGACTTCACCAAAACCTTTGTACTATTGCGAGATATGCCTCTAGACAATGCAACATAAAGTTGCCCATGTGAGAATACAGATTCTGGTAAATAAACACCCACGTTCTGAATTGTCTGACCTTGAGCTTTGTTTATCGTCATAGCAAAGCTAAGTCGGATAGGAAACTGTTTTCTCTTCAATTTGAAAGGAAACATGTCATCTTCAGATGGACATAGAGGAATTCTGGGCAAAAATACTCGTTTTCCAGCATGTTGACCAATGGCTATTTCTGCATCGATGACATTAGGTTGAAAAGCTTTGCATATCAATCTTGTGCCATTACATAGTCCATTTGATGGATCAACATTTCGCAATAGAATTATTGGGCATCCAATTTTCAATCGAAGGCAATGAGGGGGCAAACCACTGACATTGAGTGAGTTTAAGAATTCCATTGGATAAAAGTTATTCTTGTCGTCTTCTGCTTCATCAAAGCTATAGTAAACGTTTTCCTCTCCTTGAAATCTTTCAATCAACATATTATTAAGGTCATCAACATTTTCATTCTTAGTTGATAAGATCGCTCTAGAAATAATATAATCTGAAGAATGAGAGTTGGTTTCTAGAGAAGGAAAAATTGCATTGATTAAATCAACTTTGGACTTGTCTTCCTTAGTATAAGGAATAACCATGTCATCTGGTATGCGAATATAGCTTCCGTCAATGGCTTCTTCAACTCCATCACCAACACGTAACAGAAAATCTGAAAACCATGGGTCTGTAAGTGCTCTCATATTTATAGTTAACCGCAGTTTTTTAATTCTTGGCCAAAGAGGTGACATGCGTAGACTTGAGTCTACAATTTGAGCTCGAGTACCACGTCTCACAACTGGCAACACCTGTCTAAAATCACCTCCCAAAACCATTATCTTTCCACCGAATGGAAGTCTCACCCCCATAATATCTTGCATTGTTCGATCTACCGCCTCAATTGCCTGCCTTTTAGCCATAGATGCTTCATCCCATATGATTAACTTGGCAGATCGTAATAGTTGAGCAGCCCCACTCTGCTTTTTGATGTTGCATACAGAGTTATTATCAAGATTAATAGGAATCTTAAATCTCGAGTGAGCAGTTCTCCCTCCTGGCATGTTATTAGCTGCCGCACCCGATGAAGCTGTTGCAAGTGCAATATAACCACGAGAGCGAACCTCGGCAAGTAAAGCTTTGTACAAAAATGTTTTTCCAGTTCCACCTGGACCATCTATGAAGAATACCCCTGGACACTCATCATTCACGTGCTTCATTATTTCATCATATGCGTATTTTTGATCAGCATTGAGAGTAACTCGAGAACGTAAGTGTTCCTCATCAACAACTATGTTGTACTCCTCTTGTACCTCGCGATGACCACTTGATTCCAAATTGATATTTGTATTTACCTTTGGAAGATCGAAATCATTGACATTACTACCCATAGATTGCAAAAATGCAGTGATGTCTTTCAATACCATATTTTGAACTAACTCGGCATGTTCGCAATGTCGCCTGCAGTCTTCAGAAAGCGAATCATAATGGTCATCCCATAACTTTCGAACATCTTCGGGCTCACAAAAGGTAAGTATAGTTGCGAAAAGCCTTCTAAGAGCACTTGGGAACTGGAATACAGAGGCCTCTGTAAGACATTGTGATAAACTATCATCATTTTCTATTAATCCTCTTTCAAGAGCTGCTTTCCGAAATGTTGAGTGCAACACACCATTGACTGTATAAAGATCTTCAAAACTTGTAGGTCCTCTGACATGTGACAACAATAAACGTAAGTAGTACCGCTCTCCTTCAGCAGGGTTAGCGGTAATAAGTCTACCTCTCATTTTTCCACCTCTTCGAGGACTCCAACGTCGTGTCGTTGGATTCCATGTAAATTTTTGTGGAAATTCTTTATACAAATACTGCCTTGCAGACAGATTCACTTTGTTCATCTCAAAAAATGCAGTTAACATTGACCTTTTGTCTCTCTCCCTATCAACAATGTCAGCCATTATATCATTTTCATTGAATCGAACCATTTGCTTATTTGGGAGATGAACCTGTAACGCCATGACATGAGGGTGGATTTGAGAAAGTGGAAAAGTAAAAATTCGCCACATTGCCTCGGGAGGTGAGACGTAACGTGCATCCTGATATTTCTTTATTTCATTAACTACTTCCACTCCATCTGGGTCAATGTTGACAACTTGTTTGTCATGACCTTTATATACATATTTGAAAACATATTTCACAGATTTTATACTCGAGCAAACCTCAACATTGATGTGACAATTATACATCATCAGCAACTTTGGGTTATAAGGGACCACCCATCTATTGTCAAGGGTACTACCCTTCACCTTTACATCGATGCCATTGTTTCTCCTCCGATACAATGGATATGAGTCTTCACCTTGAATTGTGTTTTCGTTAAATTGCCTCGGATATCTGAAACGACATTGCTTTGGTTCACCCTGCATACAAGGACAATTATTATCTAAATGGCCACAAGGACCATGCATCATATGCTTCACAACTAATTCATGCATTCGTGGATATTTTTTCGGGTCTGGAATTTCAGCACACACAATCTTATCATAATGGTCTGGATTGTTGAGCTTGTATTGACGCTTCATTATCAAAAGGAAATGAGCATGTGGCAAACCACGCTTTTGAAATTCTATGACATAAACATATGCCCCCACCTCCCCGAGGATATGTTTCTCAAAAATTTGTTTCTTAAGATCCTCCAATTTCGCACGAAAAACCCTTGCAACAACATCTGGTCGGTCTTGTGCAGTCTGACCGGGTTCTAGGTCGTCAAGAATTTCTTGCCACTTCGGATTGCAGGTAATTGTGAGGAAAATATCAGGTTTTCCATCATCTTGGACTAAAGCCATAGCATCAAGAAAGCGTCTTCGCATGTCACGTGGCCCTCCGATGAAAGATGCAGGCAAGACAATCCGTTGTCCAACTCTACCGGGTTGAACTTCACCGGCGTTAACACAATCCACAATACCTTGGTACAAATCAGCCCTTATCTTGCTCTGGTTATGTTGACAAAATGCCAAACGTGAAGTCTCAATCTTTATATACACATCTACCGCGAACTGTTGAAGCAACCTCCCCCCAAATAGAAGTAAGTTTTTGGTTGGACGGATTTGAAATTTGTAACAATAATATTCTCTCATAGTTACAATCCTCCTACCCGTTCTTGAGTTTTCCGCTGTTTAAGGGTGATACATCATTTTAAATCATTTAAGAACATTTTGGACAGTAAATATAATGTAAAAAGAATTTGAATTGAATTAAGATATGTACCTTCTAAATCATCATCGAAGTTTTCCTCATCATTAATAATTTCATTGATGGATACCCCTGGTCTTGGTATTTTTGAATGCCACCCAGGTTCACCGTTCGGAAAGAATAAAGGATAAGACAATGGATCGTAACAAGCGAAATAAGGTTGGATTCTTTGACTGTATTCAGATCTTCCATAAATTACTATACTTCTCTTGTATGCAGTTATGTTATCATTACCTTCTATCCATATACCAGCAACCTACATAGACATTGAAATCAATATGGCATATTATACAGTATGTAAAATAAATGAAAATAAATTGCTCATATTACAACCTCGGAAGTGGTGGGCTTATTATACACCCTCTGGTCAAGTTCTACAGATGCATTCAAGGTGACTCTGTAGTCGTCTAGTGGTCCTAGCTCACCAAGGCTTCGAAATGTTCTCACATATGGGTTTGTGGCAAGAACACGTGTTAATATCCCGATGACATTTCTATCGAGATTTGTCCATTCAAGTCTACGCGAAAGCTCAGACTCAGAATCGTAAAAGTACAACTGCAAGTATCTAGGTGTTCCATCTCTCGGTATTAACTGATCGATTTTATGATAAATTCCCCCGCTTACACGAAAAGTATATACCCCAGATCTCATATTGCTCATTGAATCGTCTAAATTTACACCCATAGACGTAAATGAAAAGTTTGTGTTGTACTTACGTATATTGTTCCTAAAACTTTTGCCCATTTCAGATTGTGACGTGAAAAGATGATATATTTCATCAGGAATGGTTTGTGGTGCCAACTTTGTCTTTCCACTCATGCAACAAAAAGTTGGAAATTCAAATTTATAACGCTTTGCTCCACAATGAATACAATGGTCTTGCTTCCTTAGGATACGATGTTGTTTAGGTATACCATTGTAAACAAAAGCGTACGGATCCTCCGGAAGAATGTGATCTTGAATCGGTGGATTCATATGAACTTCATCAAAACCTTCCAAGTCTATGAAAGATGAGGTTTGACTCATAACATCATCAAAAAGAGGTAGTAGTCTACCACGTTGGAGTCGGATGCCTATGTTGGAAAGTAAAAAATAAAAAATAATAATAAGAACTTTAAGTAGCATATACATTGACAACGCTTGTAAAATATAAGATAATACATATTTTGATCATCTTTACCGTTATATCTTTCAAGTGTCGATCTTGAACATATTTGAGTAGTTTCTTCTCTCTGAGTAATATTGCTCATATCAACAATATGTTCGTTACTTGACAATGTTTGATTATGCCCTTGCCACGGTAAGATGTTTTCCTTGTTCTGGTTCAAAATGTGACTCGAGGTTATTGACTTATTATTACTCAATGTTAATTGAGTATAATTCGAAGAGGGTGATGGGTTATTCATTCTTCGAGCATCCAAAGTTCCTAATGGCACCCGTTTTGATGCATCAATATCGATTTGAGTTGCGTGCATTTCTTTGACTCTATTTTTTTCCTTACTTCGTTGGTAATAGTTTCTGTTATAAATCTTCCTATTATCAGCAAGTTTGTTTGAACCAGAAGGAGTTTCTTCAATATTCATTGGCGTCATCTCCGTAACAGTCACATTTGTCACAATGGTCATTGTTTGACTATTTCCCTCACCATTCGCTATTTGTTTCATTCTTTTCTTCTCTTTTTGTTGTTCATAGTACCATCGATTGTAATGCTTTCTATGTTCTATACAAATATATAGCATATACATATCTTAACTCTCTTAATTAACATAAATATTATGCAATGAACTAATTGTTGAAAATAGTAGGCTTACCTTTTTGAGCATCAACTTGGCAGATATCGGTATTTATATTATTTCTTACGTTTCTCTTCTCCTTTTGCTTTGCATAATATAGTCTGTTGTATTCTCTTTTTTTCTCTGTAGCAATTTTAGTTGATGAATTAGATATCACAACATACCAATATATTAGCAACGAAAAGTTGTATTACGTATATCGTAAAATACCTTTTAATATATCAACATCAAGTTGTGTGACATCGCCATTTTCATTTTCGTCACCATCAATTGTCATTTTGGACTACAGGTTAAAGGAAAAAAGAAATAACGTAATTGCTCTATATCAAATAACGTAATTACTGTACGATATACGTTATTGTTATACATATCATATGATTCAAAAGGCATTAACTTATGAAAATGACAGGAAGCATAATGTCAAACAGTTATACAACAATCTTATGTAATATGTTAACTTATGAACATAAGTTAATATTTCACAAATATATTAATACGCTTGATACTTGATAGTCTCAAATGTAATACTCCGTAAGCCAAAAGTTTTAGTTGTATCATGTCTATCATTTTATATTAAATAGCTTTCTTTAAAGACACAAAGTGGTTAGCTAAATAAAATAAAATAAAAAAGTAATAAAAAATCATAAATAATGAAAGTCTGAAGCAAACAAAAAAGATTAAAGCTAGGTAACTACTACAACCATTTAATCTACTTAATAGATAATAGATAAAAATACAAAGTCCATTAACACTAATTAATTAAAGCTAGGTAACTACTACAACTTTTTAATCTACTAAATGGATAAAAATACAAAGTCCATTAACACTAATTATCTAGATGCCACATCTGCCTAATATACTCCGCTTCCAGCATCACTGGATCAAGCACGATCTTCGTTATGTAAGTCGATAATAAGTAGTTCTCTGTAAATAAAATATCTTACATTAATACACTAATTGAAATTATTATATCAATTTATTGAATATTACTCGAATGTTTTACAAAATATCAATTTTATCTTACCTTCGTGCTTTTTCTGAATCAACTTAACCCGAGGTGCGTATATTATTGAGTTATTGATTATTGACCGGGAGACCATAAAAGGTAACGATTGTGGAGTGTCGATCAAAATCATCTTAATTATATGGCCACTACAAGTAATTTTCAATAATGTTAGTAATCTAAAGAAAACTTGTTATTGCGTAACTCAATCTTTACTATCTAATATAAACTTACGTGTGATCTTGTAGAAATATCTCATACGCACACGTTTGATTCTTTAGCAGGCGACCATAGATGATTTTTCCAATAACGTCTAAAACAAAGTTATAAATTGTCAAGATGTTTATATGATTGATTATAAAACCATATATTTAATTACATAAATAATTTAAATTTACCGATCAACATTTTTCGCTCAGACCGCTCCATCACAAGAGTTCTAATTGAAGTCACCAAGGGAAAAACGGGGAACGGTTTTTCGATAATTGGTGTCAATAGATTAAGTTGTGTGTTCTTACTGATAATGATTTCCCATTCATCGCGAACAAAAGTGTATCCTTCATACCGAGGATAGTCATAAACGGTCCCATCAATTTTGAAATGACTTAAAGAATATAGTCCTCCCGTTATAATTCTTCCTTCGTATAGTCCCATTAAGTGGTGTGGGATAATTGCCGCCATTTTTTGTCTCTAATAAATAAAGTAGTATTCATAAAAAAGTCAGACTATATATGTTAATAATTTTGATTTGGATAATCACTTATCATTTGTAACTTACATTTTGGTCAACTAAAAACAAAAGTAGTCTCTTTCGTTGGACATCATTCCAAACAAAATCAAGTCGGACACGCTTAAAGTTATACCAATAATGAGGTTCTTGAAGAGAATAAAATGTTTCAGCTTCAAAATGACCATCCATTTTCTACAAAATCCAGTTAGAAAATAGAAGTTTAATAAATAAAATTTAACAAGGATCATCAACCATTAATATATATTCATATAGTAATTTACATAAGGATCTACCGGAGTTATATTTTGTCCTTAAGATATGAGATTCTTAAAAATCTAACCATTGTCTGAACTTTTATAAATTATTCTTAATACATAAAGATCTACCGCAATTATTTTTTGGCCTTAAGATATGAGATTCTTAAAAATCTAACCATTATCTGAAGTTTTATAAATTACTCTTATCCTAATCCTAAAATACAAGTTAACTACTTAAAATTAGTATCAAGGATCCAACATAATTGATCGATCTCTATCTTAATATAATACGGAGTATGTCTAGAACAATATACGTCAATCCTCTCCTAAAGCGTACTCATTTCTACCTAATTACATTGTATAATGAGAATATCAGTGAATATATAAATGGGGCGATTATGAAAATTAATTATTTGCAACTGCATGTCATTTTTAATAAAGTAATCCAAATACCCTTTTAAAGTAATAACTACACAACAAAACATCAATCCCTATTCTATATCTATATAAGTGATTAGTCATGTACTCTTATTTTCCTAAGTAGTGGAGTGCACTTTAAAAGATCAACCTAAAGAAGTTTGTTTTTCTACGTACTAAACAAAATACAATATAATCATACTATCAAGAGACATTAAGATTGATTCTACCTATCAAGCAAATTTGTATTTCTATCTAAACCATATGTAATAATATAAAAGATTGGTTAAAAGAGGCAATAATCACATGCAACATAAAGATATAAACGATTACATGCAAAGAAGATCACTTACAGAATTAATTGTAGGAGCTAGAAAAGTGGACATAAATTGAAAAGTAGTGTGGTTGTGACTTGTAAGCTAAAGTTTCCTCAATGAAACAAAGAAGGTGACTCCAATAAATTACTCTTAGAAGGTTAGTATGATTTATACTGATCAAATTATAGAGGCTTGAAATAAAAATAGAAAGTCAAAAGAATGAAAAATAATATGTGAGTTTTGTTTTTATACTAATTTTATGTATTATTTTTGTTTGTCATTTTAGTGTATATGTTTCTACCGATGAATAAAGTAGTATGCACTTGAATAAATTTAAAGATAAATTTTGAACACTAATGTATTGGAAGTATGTGATACTACAACTGTAGAAGACTTGGGGGTTTGGATCTTTTGTCCACCTCTTCCTAATGAATAGCCCTAAAAGACAGCAAAGACTAACTTTTTAAACATTTACACAAAAGCAAAAAGGCTTATTACCCGTACACAAAAGCTAAAGTCAAAGTTGTATTCAATTTTCACTCTTAAGGAAATTAAAAGGCTGATTTTTTTTACACACACATCGAAACTATCTTCTTAACATTATAAGTGAGGGTTCAACCATTTATTTTTTGCACACTTGATTGTAACAAAAATAGAGTTGTCCATATTTAGTAGAGTAAATTAAAAGTTGTACTTGCTTTTCTTTTGGGTTTTGCAAACTTTCAGACTTGGAAAAAAGCGATGTACTTTAAAATTTTGAAAACTTGGAATCTAAAACCATATTAGAAGAAATGATATATTCAAAATCTTTCTCGATCATAATACGTTTAAGTTTTCAGATTTGTTATTTACAAATGGATATGGCCTTATAACAGTGCTAGTAATTTTGTTGAATCCAAATTTTAACAATTTAGTTTAAAGTGACATGTACCTAAATACATGTCTAAATAGTACCATATTATATAATTCACACCATTTGTCACATGTTTAGATATAATTATACATTCATTGTCATACAATTATGTGACTGAGATATAGTTACAAATAAAAAGTTTGCTCCTCTTCGATTTTTAAGTTTGCTCATATCCTTAATGTTGTCATCTTAAAAGACCATTTAGTTACAATGAAATATGTTATGAATATTAAATATTAGATTTGTATGGGGTGTCAGGGTCAATGGTTTCATTTTAGATTTGTATGGTCAACTCAAGTCCGTCCTTGTGTCCTCGGTCCACACGTTTTGAAGGATCATTGATCTTCGAGTCCTTGTCTTGTGGTTAATTTTATCATCTTTTTTTTTTTATATATTGAAATAGCTTCTTATAAAAACATTTTCTTAAAAGTAAATAATTTAACATACAATCATTTGTTCCCTGTTTCTCCACGTCGATCTCGACTTCATGAAATTATTGACGATTTGATTTTAGTGCTACATTGTATACTAATATACTAAATTACTAATAATATGATAGAAATAAAGAAATATATAAAGGGTAGATATAAATCAAATCAAATAACCAGAACGATGGTAAATTAACAACTCAAAACAAAAAAATAAAACAAAAGACATGAGACTGAGCTCTTTAGATCTAAAACAAACGATGGGTCTTTTTAATACTCCTTTGTTCATCTTGCATAAGAATTGACAAAACATTTAACAAAAAATATCACAAAAAATAGCTATTTAAAAATATTTGAGACTTTTACCTTTAGGACCAAAATTAGAGGAAATATGCTCAAGATATCTATAAAATAAAAAGATGAAGTTTCAGGTCAGAAAAAAGAAAGAATAAAAGTAGAGAAAGAAAATACACAATAGGACTACCAAAAAAAGAATAAAAACCTTTTGATCTCGTTTATATTGGCTCGATTTTGAATACGTCCGACGGTGGTTCGATTCAGCAGCAGCCGAAGGTGATAGTAGTGGTCTTGGAAACATTTTGGATCTACACAAAAACAAAACTTGCAGAGTTCACATATGAATGATGTAGTAACATAAATACAGTGAAACATTTAAATCTAACAATCTAACAAAAAAGATAAAAGAGTTATAAATCTAACCAATAGAATGGTGGTGGGTAAAGAAAACCATTTTGGATCTAAGAAAAATCCGTTTGGTTAGTTCCACAGTGAAGAGTCGGTAGAGATGTTTCCATATTTGCGGTGATGTTTTGGAAGAAGAGGGGGGTGGAAACGGTGGTGGAATAATGAAGGAGAGTGAGTCTTTAGGTTTTTTTGTGTTGACCAGATTTGAGAGAAGAGAGATTGTATGTGTAATTTAGGGTGTATACTATGTGTTGTATAAGTGATTATATAAGTAGGTTAAAAGATGAAAAAGGTGGAGATCAAAATAGGACCATTGGATTGATTTTAATAAGAATCAATGGTTGAGATTTGATGTTGGTTGAAACTGAATCTCTTAAAGTTGAAAAGGGGTAAATGCTTTATAGAGTAGTAAAGATATATATATATATATATATATATATATATATATATATATATATATATATATATATATATATATATATATATATATATATATATACATACATATATATATTCTTCTACTTATGATTAATGTATAGTTCATTCCAATCATCACCCGTAAGGCCGTAATAAATCCCATTCAAATGACTCATTGTGAAGTTATTAATTGGGAACATGAAAAGAGACCAAGAAGATGACATGGAGTAGTTAAACATTGTGATTGAATTGAGGATTGACACATAAGATTTTGATGATTTGACACATTTGAGAGTTAGATACATAGGTTAGGGGATACTCCATTAGTATAATAGAGAGATGTGGGATTGTAACTATAATTCAGCCACATCATATTTTCCATAGGTATCAAATAAAGAGGGTGTCCGCATAGGCAGTTTGAGTTAGAGTGATGCATGGAGAGAGTACCAACTAAGCAAGGGGGATCCTCTCTTAGTATATCAAAATTCAAAATACGAATGCAAAAAAAAAAAATAACGAATTGTAGCGTTGTTAGTATTTCACTTACAAATTTCTCCATTCTTAAGATATGTACTTACTTAAATGACTTGTAATCTTCATTGTCCTAAATATAAGGTTTTGACAAAGGTGTTAACTTTTAAATTAATATTATTATTATTATTTTTATATATCTTCATATTGTTATAACACTTTGTAATAACACTAAACAATGTATCAATTCCTTCATAAATGATGTATCAATTCAACTTCTTTTCATTATTAGTTATGATTTTTAGTTACCTTCATTTAATATTGAATTATATTAAAACTTATTATCATTAATTATATATAATAAAAATATCATTAATTAAGAATGATTGTATGACATGGCATGATATATTGAAAGGTGAAGTGTGAGGATGACACATAAACTTTAGGTAAGGAGAGTATGCCACATAGGAGAGGGGATACTCTCTTAGTATATAGGAAAGATAGCAAACACCCCTAAATAACTTATGAGTTCTACACTCATTAAATTCATTAAGTCGGAAATAAATGGACCCTATATCATTCTATTGTATTGTTAGGTTAATTGAGGCTCGGGGTATAATAACACCAAACCCTTCAGCCCCCAACTACGGAATAGAAGTTCGATAACTCGAAAGAATGCAACGCTTCTTTTTCGGGACAAGACGACTTGGATTTTATATTTCAACTAATTTAATGAGATTTTAGTTGGTAAAGATGAAATTGATTGATGAATAATGTAGTAAAAATGCACATACATTTTTAAAATGAACACTTTGAAAGAGAGGGAGTAATAGCATAAGTTAAGTATCTCTATAAGCTTAAACGTATTAAAGTAATGTACGTGTTTGTTGGAATATAAAGTATCAAAGTTTTCACTACATTAAATTCATAACAATTTTTTACTATTGCTAATATATGCAAGATGAGTCTCTATTCATAGGGAAATTAAAAAAAATACCACTTTTTTTTAGGTATATATCGTTTTGCCCTCCCGAAATAAAAGTTGACGATATACCACACAAAATCGTAAATTTGCGATTTGCGATCCAGCGTCTTGCTTTTGCGATCCGTTCACTGATCGAGCCGTGGCCGGGATTTATGTGCCTTCGCAAATCGCAAATCGCAAATTTGCGATTTGCCTATGCCCGAGATATTGGCCTATGCCGTTTGCGATCCGTTCACTGATCGAGCCGTGAACGAGACGTGAACGATTTACCTATGCCGTGAGCGGAGGTAAATCGCAAATCGCAAATTTGCGATTTGCGATTTACCTCCGCTCACGGCATAGGTAAATCGTTCACGTCTCGTTCACGACTCGGTTACGGGCCAATATCTCGGGCATAGGCAAATCGCAAATTTGCGATTTGCGAAGGCACGTAAATCCCGGCCACGGCTCGATCAGTGAACGGATCACAAATCGCAAATTTGCGATTTGCGATTTCGTGTGGTAAATCGTCAATTTTTTTTTCGGGAGGGCAAAACGATATATACCTAAAAAAAAGTAGTATTTTTTTTTAATTTCCCATATTCATATATACTTTTTAGAATTTACGTTTATTCAGAGACAAACTAAAATAATAAGGACACTTCAAATTAAACGGATGGAGTATTATAATTATATTTTCTTCTCGTTACATTAAATAAAAGGACAATAGTAAAGGATTTTCATATAAGGCATACTTGATTCATAAAGTTGCATAAAACAATATAACGCATTTTTATTTTTATTTTATAATTGCTGTATGTAATTATCGGGTATCACAGGATTTGGAAAAAATTGATTTGATCGAGATTCAATTATTTGTACCTAATGTTGGCACAAAAATCCAAGAAATTTGGACTTGTGGGGTTCCACAACCTCACGACATGTTCAATCCATCGGAATGAAATTAACAATCCTATCTTATGTAAAGTAAGCAGATAAGATTTAAGAAAACCACACGTTAATTAAATGTAATGAAATATAAACGAGATACTAATTAATTATCATTATCATGAATATTAATTTTTTTTATAATGACAGCCCTATAAAAAAATGCTAGTTTTATGACCCGTGAAAACACGGGTGTGTTGAATGATCTAAATTTTACGATTATTTGATAAAAGTTTTAAGTAAAATAATTTCAGAAGTAAAAGAAGTAAACTTGCAAGTGTTAAGTATATGTATTTATTCATTTTAACTCAGTCACAATTAAGATACCGTGGAGTATTATCTTTTGAATAGTATATTTTCATCATTTAAGAATGAATCTTGATTTTTATTTATTGTGTCATTGTGTGTGTATGCAGGTTTGTTTGTGTATAGATTTGTCTTTAAATTCAAACCTTACAAATGTATATCATAGTTTCTTAAAGAGGGATGTGCCCTAAATATGCAAATAGATTATATGTTTTAAATTTTCATATAATATAAGATATTTTTTTTATGACAGTGGTAACATAATTTGTAAATTCTATTGTTTATATAAATCCAAAACTTATACTCCGTATCCCATAATCCATCTCATACACTTTACATCCCATGACATTACAACCCAAAGTAACAAAACGACTATCACTATAAATATGTTACTCCGTATAACAATTATCCCAAAATTTCCTACTATATGACCAACCACAGTTTGACTTTTATAGTCAAACTGAGCTCCAAGATTTGGCTTCAATATATCTTCGCATCTTCATTCAAACTTGAAACCCCAAATTGATTCATCATATCTCTTGATCTGAACCATCTTAGCAGCTTACAAAACTTCATGATCCACACAACTATCTTGAAAAAACTTCATGGTTCTCTTCACACCACACCAATTAAGAGTTAAACTACACATGATAATTTTATTTCAAAATAGCACTAAAAAAAGCAAACAAAACTCTTTCTCCTGTAGCTATTATATGATCCACTTTCTTCACCATAAGGCTTTGTCCCATACTTTCATCAATCGCCCATTTGATCATGTAAAAAAACATGAAAGCCATATACCATTTTTTGATCATTCTGGCAAACAAAAATTCTATATATTTAAACAAAAGGAAGGTATAGAACAGAAAATAGAACTAATCTGGTCCTGCTTTTGTACACTAAAATTTCATATTAGTTACCAGGCCCCTGCTATTACCACATCAATAATAGGGTTTAAATGTCACAATTACATACAATATTTTCGGATAATAAGCTTAAGGATAGATATACTTGTTGTTCTTCCAGTTTGTACTTCAAGCATATTTAGATTAAGTTATTACATTGCTTAACCCTTTATACATATATAAAGGTCCTTTTAAATCATCAAGCTTTTGTATTTTACTCCAATTCAAGACCACAATCAATTTTTACAATCCAACAACAAAAAAGAATAATGATTAGCTGATTTACCCTATGGTTTCTTGCCGACTGACTCCAGAAAAAAGAGATTGTTGTAGTGTCACCATTCACTGTAATAGAAATAAAATGTTACAGTTAGGAACTTAAGTGAACTAAAATTAAAGAAGATAGCATCTTTAGGTATCATCAACCATGCAACTCTGTTAATTCATAAAAGTACACTCACAAGGCATACCTCATGTTCTATACTTCATTATCAGCTAAGTATAGCTCTCTTTATATAAAACTCACTATGATATTTTGACTAAATTAAAAAATTTCAAATAATACAAACCTGCACATATGAAACATAGGAAATATAATTATTGGTCATATTTAATAAGAAACATAAATATCAATAGCAATTTCATTTACTTGAGCTACATAACAGATGCAACCATGTGAGTGTCTTAATTAGCAACATTTACATTTCTTTCCTAGAGTTTAGACTACCTGTACACACTTACCTTCTTTGGCCAATTTTTGGTTTCAAAGAGTGATTAGCCCATCAATTTTACATGTCAAAAACAGTGCATTACAACTGATTAAAAAACACAATTAATGTACATGATCATCAATGGCCAAATACAATATGTTATAACCCCGCCCAATTGTAAGTCTAATTAAAAGGAAAACATTCATTCAGTAGCAAGAATAAAAACCCTTCGGGTGAACATATATAAAGCCAAAAACTAAGTTATACCGCTGAATTTTAAGCTTCAGTGTCAAGGTAAGCACCGTAGCTCAAAAAGCACCAAGTTCAATCTTTTTAGCAAAATCAGTTTCTTCAAACAAAAGGCTTGCCACTCTTGATCTCATCCTGTTGAATACCAACCATAATCTACTTAGATAGTTCTAATGATACCCCTTGAACAAAAAAACATAATAATTATATGCAGATGTAAAGTTGTATTGTCAAAGTTTAATAACCCCATATAAAGAAAAACTAAGATTTTTATATTACCTCCTAAGAAAAGAAGGAATCCAAGAAAGCAAAAGGTGAAAAAAATATGATATTACAAAAAGTTTATCAATCAACCGAGGATATTGGCCTATGCCGTTTGCGATCCGTTCACTGATCGAGCCGTGAACGAGACGTGAACGATTTACCTATGCCGTGAGCGGAGGTAAATCGCAAATCGCAAATTTGCGATTTGCGATTTACCTCCGCTCACGGCATAGGTAAATCGTTCACGTCTCGTTCACGACTCGGTTACGGGCCAATATCTCGGGCATAGGCAAATCGCAAATTTGCGATTTGCGAAGGCACGTAAATCCCGGCCACGGCTCGATCAGTGAACGGATCACAAATCGCAAATTTGCGATTTGCGATTTCGTGTGGTAAATCGTCAATTTTTTTTTCGGGAGGGCAAAACGATATATACCTAAAAAAAAAGTAGTATTTTTTTTTAATTTCCCATATTCATATATACTTTTTAGAATTTACGTTTATTTAGAGACAAACTAAAATAATAAGGACACTTCAAATTAAACGGATGGAGTATTATAATTATATTTTCTTCTCGTTACATTAAATAAAAGGACAATAGTAAAGGATTTTCATATAAGGCATACTTGATTCATAAAGTTGCATAAAACAATATAACGCATTTTTATTTTAATTTTATAATTGCTGTATGTAATTATCGGGTATCACAGGATTTGGAAAAAATTGATTTGATCGAGATTCAATTATTTGTACCTAATGTTGGCACAAAAATCCAAGAAATTTGGACTTGTGGGGTTCCACAACCTCACGACATGTTCAATCCATCGGAATGAAATTAACAATCCTATCTTATGTAAAGTAAGCAGATAAGATTTAAGAAAACCACACGTTAATTAAATGTAATGAAATATAAACGAGATACTAATTAATTATCATTATCATGAATATTAATTTTTTTTATAATGACAGCCCTATAAAAAAATATACGAGTAATACATTTATCGAAGTTAAAGTTTTCTCGTTTATTCAAAATTTTAACTCATACATTTAAGATTTGCATCTAATTCACGGAAACTTTCATTATATTTGCAATGTATTAATTGAAATTATATTGAATAATTAAGAAAACTTTAGTTTTGTTATGGATAAATATGGAATGGATGTCCATATCTTTAGATAGAGCTTGTATTCGATTAGGATATTGATTTCTTGTAGGCTAAGCTATATTGTATCTATATAAATACCTCCTTTGTGAGATGTATAAACAATTCTATTTTCTTCTTGTTCACTGTTCTTTTACTTTTATAACACGTTATCAACACGAGTCTCTAATTTGAATGCGAGTTTCGACGCAGCCTCGGGCGCTAATATTGAGTGAGTAGGTTTCGACAATTTTGAGGTATGACTTACAAGTTTTTCATTAACGCATATATATGTGATATGTTTTCTTGATTGAATGTGGTCTTTGAACTCCATACGTATTCATTAATTATGAAACTACATCTAGCTGTCTAAATATACTATTTGTTAACGTCTACATATATATATATATATATATATATATATAGGGGAAGGATCAAGAGGGAAGCATCAAGTTTGAGGGAAGGAGGGAAGCAAATCCCAGCCACTAATTTTCTCCCACCCTTTTCGTACAATAAATAATACATATACAATACCCATTTAATCAAATTTAGTCTAAAATCCAAAATTAAAGCATCAAATTCAATGATTCGTCAATCAAAAACATTATAAACTTTCCAATCCATCAAACACATTCATACATATCTTCAATTCGTCATGATTTGAAATCATCAAAAATTATGAATTTTGAGTATACCTTTTGGGTTTTTATATAAAATTTTATTTTGCCAATGAAAACAATAAAATTAAACGAATTTCATCATACAAAACTTACAACATGTAATTAATCGAATTATGGTTGTCATTAACCATCAAATTTCACAGTTTTTGAAAATATCCAGAACGTTAACATACATTTGCAATGCATGTTAATCAAAATTACAAGTAAGATTCTTAAACATTCATATTTGTTGAATATTACCTTATATAAGTTATTATACATCGTTGAACGTTATAACATAACATTCATCAATGTATTACAATATATATATGAGTTAATATGCATTATAAATGAATGTTATAATGTTCATCAGCATGATATAACTTAATATTCGTCATAAATGAATGTTAAAGACTCAATGAGATGTTAACATGCATTTATGATGAATATGAGTTATTATACACTAATAACATATATAAGCTAAAATATTCATCATAAATGAATATTTAAATTGTAATTTTTATAACATGCATTTCAAATGAGTGTTAACTTTCTGAAAATTTTGATTTGAGATTTTTTTGTGTAAAACGTAAAATAACTATAAGTTTGTTTGATTATTGATGTATATGATTATAACACCCCTCATTTTACTATCATTTAATTATAATACATCGGAAGCGAAAGTCCATATATACATTATATGTTACATTATTTAACCAACATAAAATTCAAACTATTTCAAATCATAGTTTATTAACTCAGGTGTTATATGATATCACAAAACATTTCTGATTTAACCAATAATATATCAGAGTACACGCTCAGTGGTCAAACATTCCATCCAGCCCAACTTCTTGCCCAACTAATATCCAATCTATAACCTGCAAGAAGGGTTAATGTGGGGGATTAGCTCAACGCTAAGTGAGGGAATCAATAAACACAGTCCAACTTAGCATAACAAATCTTGTTTACAGCAAATAATCGTAAACAATCATATCATGATAGATCGATGGGTCTTGGGGAAACCTTCAGCCAAGAACACCAACAGTAAACACATAATATCAATGAGATAACATCTCAATACACAATATGTCAATGAGGATCGGTGGCTCTTGGGATATCATAATACCCGGGGATTCCCCAAAAACACTTACCATCAATCTGTAAGGCCAATACAGAATAGACCGATAGTTTGCGACTAATATCATACGACCTAATTTCCTATTAACGATAAGTACAAGGAAATTCCTGTCGTTTTTCAATAGTAACCAAACCCAACTAACATGTTGACCTCAATACACCGATGCCCGAAGGCCAAATATCAAGTGATCACATATTCAGTTAGGTCAACATATCAGACTAAACAGTCTATCAACAGTATTATTACTACTAAACCAAAATCATAATAGAAAACAAAACAGTAATAATACGTTACTCGTTGTAACCAAACCTGTTACAACTAAATCACACTGAGGTTAGAGATCCACTCACCGAATACCTCAGTTGTCCACTCAGTAGTCTAATGTCACCGAGTCTTCGGTCTATCTGAAATTACAATAGAATAATGTAACACCCCCAAATTTAATGATTAGCGGAAGCAAGTTTTGGGTGTTACTAATCAATAATCAAGCACCAAAGTAAAGCAAACGACATCTATATGCAACGTCGTACAATAGTACAAAAGTATTACATTTTTAAATCCAAGTACAAGCTCCGAGTTCGAAAGTAGTTCCTAGAGATTCTATTACATAATAATCATAATCAAAAATAATGCGACAGAATCTCCAAAGTAGTATGCATGTGACTCGAGCTATCAGTCCCCTTAGGGTGTGCAGTCCTACTGCTGTAATGTACCTGAGATAAATGCTAAAAAGTATCAACCAAAAAGGTTGGTGAATCTCACAGGTTTAGTATAGTAATCAGTTATGAACCACAAGTAAAGTACCAGTAATGCCCACGAGCATAGTAAGTAAATCAGTAACTCAGTAAATCAGTAGGCCAATCACAATTACCATGAGCTCACAAGTTGAAGCTTAACAGTGTAGTGTGAATGGTACATTTAAGTACAGCATCACGTACCCCCGTGAGTGCTATCCGGACACTCATATGTAACAAATACTAATATGCCTGTTTCTACGGTGTAATCCGTGATGGCGCTACCACCCCAGGCAGGGATTGTCAGTCCCAAATGGATCCATCTACTAGTAATCGCGCTTAAGTCCATAACTAACAACTTATGATAGGAGGATTTCAGTGGATATAAGCAACTCATGTAATGTATGTAAAAGCAGTGTAAGCAGTTCAGTACTTGTGTTCATACGTAAAACAATAGCAAATATCTCACCCCAAGTAAAAACAGTAAAAGTGGGGCTGTAAGACTCACCTGAGTCTAGCAAGTATGTTTGTGTAAGCAAACAAGTATAGCGGATGTAAGTCCGTAAGTTGGTTCTCCGAACCCTGCAACCTTCTGGCGTCCGAAACGCACAAGGTTGTAAGCAAGTAAGTAAGTAAGTTGGTGTCACGAAGGATCACCCATGCTAGTTGTCCACTCAACTAGGAAATGTCCAAATATTCGTTTGTACGTTTGTAGTTGCTTGTAGTTAAGTGTGGCCCGTTGGTGACGGAGGTGTAATAATAATTCAAGTATTATTATTTTGTAAATCATAGTGTTGTATATCTTGGAAAGTATATACATTAGTTAACCGTTTGTATTGTGACGTGTAACCGTTGTCTGAATGTAAGTCCGTGCGAGTGTAAACTCGTATTCATGTACTTATACATATAAGTAGTAATTGTTGTGAGTGTAATCTCGTAATAAGTAATTGTATTCCAAGTGTATATATATATATATATATATATATATATATATATATATATATATATATATATATATATGTATATATGAGTTTTCGAAAGTGTATAAGTCCGAAACTACTAAGTCTGAAACTACTAAGTCCGATAGTCAACAAAAGTCAATGTTTACTGTTCATCCTACACTAGAATTCACGGAGTACTATTCATCCCACACTAGAATTTACGGAGTACTATTCATCCCACACTAGAATTTACGGAGTACTATTCATCCCACACTAGAATTTACGGAGTACTATTCATCCCACACTAGAATTTACGGAGTACTATTCATCCCACACTAGAATTTATGGAATTTTGTTTAAGTGTTCGCTTTCGTTAACTAGGTCAAACGGGTTCTGTTTGACTCGATACTTTTACAGTAGTCTTAAATATATTAAATAAGCTTTAGAAAGTTGTCGTTACGTTTTATGGTCGTCCCAAAGGGTCGGTTTTGTGAAATGACAAAAACAGGCCCTAGCTTTAGTTTTCGGTTTAGTCGGTTTGCTTCGCCATTTATTTTGGCTCGTTTTTGTTCCGATTTGGGTTCCGCAAAAATTACCGCATATTCTACTAGGTCTCTAGTACTTTACTTAATTTTACCAAGCACCATGGAAGTCTCTAAGTTAGTTAAATAAAATCGAGAAAGTGTCGGGACTAAAAATCCTGCCAAAACAGTACCAGTCGCACAAATCGCATTTTCTGTAAAAATGGGTGTATTTCTGGAGAAAGTGTAAAACATGAAAGTTGTAGTTCTCTTTCATACGCAAATTTCGGTATGTGTTTCGTTGTCTAATTCAAAGTACACGATTTTATATGATTTATTTCGTGAGGCTGATTTCCAGGGACAGGAACTGTGACGTTTTTATATACTTCGAAAACGAGTTTTGATCATTGTTTTGGACAAAATACAGTTGAGTAAACATACTAACATGTAAATAAACATCATCATAGTAAATTAAATGAAAGAGTTGAGATTTATACCAAGTTTTTGAATGATCTAAGGTCGATGATGGAGTGAGATGTCGAAAATCTTCCTTTCCTTGCTCCTAGCTTGCAAATCGATGACGGATGAAGATGGTGGGTGTGGTGGCTTGTTCTTGGTTGATGATGATGGTTTGGAGGCTGTGAATGCCGACCAAAAAGAGAGAGGGAGAGGAGTTGTTTGAGTGTAAAATAAGAAATGGGAAATGGTAGGAAATAAAAGGAGTGTTGGAGTGTTTATTATGCAAACCAAGTATGGGTGCCCATACTTGGTGAAGTCGGCTGTTTGTAGGGCCCCAAAAGAAGATCTTGGTCAACTTTTAAATTCTCCATTATTTACGTATTGTCCCGTGTCCGTTTACCCGTTCGTTTTACGTTTTAATTAATCGTATAACGTTTTATATAATACGTTTTGTTAACGATTTAAGACCCGATATTTTAATTAAAAGTTTTACTCAAATAACATATTTTAAGTTACTAAAATAATATTCGAGTTTTCGTTTGGTCATCGGTCGCGAATCGTATGTTTATTCGAATTGTGTAACGTTTTTAAACGTTTTAACTGTACGCGTGTAATCGGGATATTTTTACTTGAAGTATTTTATCAAAATACTTAATAATGAGTTATAAAAATATAACTTGAGTTTATTTTGTGTGCCGGGCGCGTTTCGTGTACTTTCGTCGCGTAAAGTTACGTTTTAACAAAACGTATAATCGTGTAATATATTCTCGTAATATATTAAAGTAAATAATGTTTGTTTGGATAAATCCACATTATTTTAACAGTTTGTCACCAACGTCCATAGTAAATAGTGTCGGACCTCGTCCAATTCGTAAATGTACGATTTAAACAAATCGTAGAAACGTGTATGTAATTACACAAAAAGTCACGTATATTTAGATTAATATAATACTAAATACACGTAATTACAAGTAATTAGGCGCTAATCATAGTCCTAATTCAGTGGGTGTCACATTCTCCCCCCGTTAGGAGAATTTCGTCCCGAAATTAGCTCGAAGTCACGGTGCGAGTAGAATCTGTGAACAGGTGTGGATATTTCAGTCGCATTTGGTCTTCCCGTTCCCAAGTGAATTCAGGACCACGCCTTGAATTCCACCTGACCTTAACGATGGGAATACGACTCTATTTCAAACGTTTGACCTCACGGTCCATAATTTCCACGGGTTCCTCGACAAAGTGTAGTTTGTCGTCAAGGTGAATCTCATCGAGAGGTATAATCAGTGTCTCATCAGACAGACATTTCTTCAAGTTAGAAATGTGGAAAGTAGGGTGCACGCTACTGAGTTCAGGAGGTAGCTGCAGTCTGTATGCAACTGGACCAATCCTTTCAAGGATTTCGAACGGTCCAATGTATCTGGGATTCAGTTTCCCACGTTTGCCAAAACGGATAACGCCTTTCCAAGGCGAGACTTTCAGAAGTACTCGGTCCCCAACCTGGAACTCGAGATGTTTGCGTCTCACGTCAGCATAGCTTTTCTGACGATCACGCGCAGCTTTTAGTCGGTTTTGTATCCCGACGATCTTTTCAGTTGTTTCGTGAAGGATTTCCCGACCGGTGAGTTGTGTATCCCCCACCTCAGTCCAACAGATAGGTGACCGGCACTTACGACCATACAGTGCCTCGAATGGTGCAGCCTTAATGCTGGTATGGTAGCTGTTGTTGTATGAAAACTCACACAACGGCAAGTGATGTTCCCAGTTTGTTCCGAAGTCAACTACGCAGGCTCGTAGCATATCCTCCAGTGTTTGTATAGTTCGTTCGCTCTGACCGTCAGTTTGAGGATGGTAAGCTGTACTCATATCCAGACGAGTACCAAGAGATTTTTGCAGTGATTGCCAGAAGTGAGAAGTAAATCGAGCATCTCGATCAGAGATAATAGAGATGGGCACGCCGTGTCTTGACACGATCTCTTTCAGGTAGATCCGTGTCAAACGTTACATCTTGTCAGTTTCCTTGATGGCTAGGAAATGAGCAGATTTAGTGAGTCGGTCTACGATCACCCAAATGGTATCGTAACCGCTAGAAGTTTTCGGGAGTTTAGTAATGAAATCCATGGTGATCTGCTCCCATTTCCATTCAGGAATTTCCGGTTGGTGCAGCAAACCGGAAGGTTTCTGGTGTTCGGCTTTAACCTTAGAGCAAGTAAGACACTTGATAACGTAGGTAGCAATGTCGGCTTTCATGTTGGGCCACCAGTACAACTCTTTGATGCCATGGTACATTTTGTCGGCACCAAGGTGTATAGAGTATTTAGACTTGTGTGCCTCGTCCATCACCAAGTCTCGTAAGTTCCCGTAGCTAGGCAACCAGAGTCGGTCAGAGAAGTACTTGACCCCGTTAGGTTTGGTTTCAAACTGTTTGTCCATGCCTCGCAAGGCCTCGTGTTTGACGTTTTCAGGTTTGAGTGCTTCGAGTTGAGCGGTAAGAATCTGAGTAATAAGGTCATTGTGTATAGTCATGACAAGTGCTCGGACTCGAAGGGGTTTCAATCGTTCTTTACAACTTAAGGCATCGGCAACAACGTTTGCTTTGCCCGGATGGTAACGTATTTCACAGTCGTAATCGGTAAGCAACTCGACCCATCGACGTTGCCGCATGTTAAGATCCTTCTGATCGAAGATGTGTTGGAGACTTTTGTGGTCGGTGAAAATTATACACTTGGTACCGTACAAGTAGTGTCTCCAGATTTTTAGAGCAAATACAACTGCCCCCAACTCTAGGTCATGAGTTGTGTAATTCTTTTCGTGGACCTTGAGTTGTCGAGAGGCGTAAGCAATAACTTTGTCTCGTTGCATTAGCACACAACCGAGACCTTGGTGTGAAGCATCACAGTATACCACGAAGTCATCGTTGCCTTCGGGTAAGGATAAGATAGGTGCACTGCAGAGTTTTTGTTTGAGTAGCTGGAAAGCTGACTCTTGTTTGTCAGTCCAATCGAACTTCCTTTCTTTTTGAGTCAGTGCAGTGAGAGGTAGCGCTATTTTTGAAAAATCCTCAATGAATCGCCTGTAGTATCCGGCGAGTCCTAAGAATTGGCGTACTTCAGTAGGTGTAGTAGGTGCTTGCCATCCCTTGATAGCCTCAATTTTTGAAGGATCAACATGAATTCCTTGACTGTCAATCACGTATCCAAGGAATTGCATAGTTTGCATCCAGAACTCACACTTGGAGAATTTGGCATATAATTCCTCGTGCTTGAGTAGTTCTAGGATGGTTCTCAGGTGTTGCGCGTGTTCTTGTTCATTGCGCGAGTAAATCAAAATGTCGTCAATGAAAACGATGACAAACTTGTCGAGGTAAGGCTTACACACCCGATTCATAAGATCCATGAATACTTCCGGTGCGTTGGTTAAGCCGAATGGCATCACTTGGAATTCGTAATGCCCGTAACGAGTTCGGAAAGCTGTTTTAGGAATATCTTCATCACGAACTCGGAGTTGGTGATAACCCGACCGTAGATCTATTTTTGAATAAAAACTCGACCCCTGAAGTTGGTCAAACAGGTCATCAATGCGAGGTAGTGGGTAACGGTTCTTAACAGTTAACTTGTTGAGTTCACGATAGTCAATGCACATGCGGAAAGAACCGTCTTTCTTTTTCACAAAGAGGATCGGGGCTCCCCAAGGTGAGGAACTTGGTCGAATGAATCCCTTATCCAGAAGTTCTTGTAGTTGTGTAGACAACTCTTGAAGTTCGGATGGTGCTAAACGATAAGGTGCTCGTGCCACGGGTGCCGAGCCGGGCACAAGGTCAATAGAAAATTCGACTTGTCTATGTGGCGGAAGGCCAGGCAAGTCTTCAGGAAAGACTTCTGGAAAGTCTCGAACAATAGGCACATCCTCAAGTCGCTTCTCCTCCGACTGTTTCTCCATAATGTGTGCGAGGATTGCCTGATACCCTTTTCTCAAGTATTTTCGGGTTTTCATACAAGAAATGATGTTGAGTCTCGTCCCACCGGTCTCCCCTTATACGATTAAAGTTCCACCGGTGACGAGAGGAATGCGGACAGTTTTCTCACAACAGATAATCTCGGCGCGGTGTTTGGATAACCAATCCATACCTACGATTATGTCGAAGCTGCCGATCTCGACAGGTATAAGGTCAATAGAGAATAGTTCATCAGCTAAGTTTAACATGCTGTTAGGTATCATATTATTGGCCTCAATGAGTTTTCCGTTTGCCAATTCTATTGTGTACTTAGAATCTAAAGTAATGGGCGTAATGTCAAGTAGTGGGTAAAACTCATCGGATATAAAGCTTCTATCAGCACCAGTATCAAACAACACCGAAGCAGACAAATTGTTAAGAAGGAACGTACCCGTGACCACATTCGGGTCCTGGCGGGCTTCCTTAGCATTGATCACAAAAGCTCTGCTTCGAGCATTGTTGTTGTTGTTGTTCCCTTTCTTGTTCTTTAACTTGGGGCAATCATTCCTGAAATGCCCAGCAACACCACATTCGTAACAGGTTCTGGGTGCATTGGGTTTGGTGTTGGAGTTGGCAGTATTGGCTCTGCAGTCCCTAGCAAAGTGCCCGAATCGTTTGCACTTGCTGCAGGGGCAAGAACCATCATGGTGAAGTTGGCACTTAGGACAGTAGGGTTTGTCCCCCTTGTAGCTCTTTCTATCATCAGAGCTAGAGGTGTAAGCTTTGATGGTTTCAAGCTTCTTGGATGGTTGTTGGTTTTGGTGCTGGTTGCTAGAATTTCCAGACCATTTTCTCTTGTTGTTGCTAGAAGCTGAGGCGGGTGTTTCACGGCTAACAATCATTGCCATGAGTTCGTGTGCCAATCGGATAGCACTCTGAATGGTAGTTGGCTTAGATGATGCGACATTTCCTTGGATGTTTTCCGGAAGGCCGCGGATATACTTCTTGATGCGTTTTTCAGTCGTGTCCACCAAACCTGGACATAGAAGAGCGAGTTGCTGGAATTTGGTGGTATAACCAGCGATATCATTGCCCTGAACGGTTAGGTGCCAGAACTCTTCCTCCAACCTGTGGAGTTCCTCGGTAGGGCAATATTCATCCCTAAGCATTTTCTTCAGATCAGCCCAGGGGAGTTGGTTTGCGATTTCAACGCCCACAGAATTTGCATGGGTATTCCACCATGTGAGTGCACCTTCTTGAAAGGTGTAAGCAGCAAATTTGACTTTGTTGTCTTCTGTGCAGTTGCACAAACTGAAGACCGATTCAATTCTTTCGATCCACCTGATTAGACCAATGGCACCTTCCGTGCCCTTGAAGTTCAATGGTTTGCAGCTGATGAAATCCTTGTAAGAACAAGGCTTGATGACAGGAGCAGTATCAGTACTCCTCCTAGAGCCTCGTGATGATTCCCGGGCAGCCAAAGCTTCGGCCACGGCTCGGGAGACAATAGTATTGATCTCGGCATCGCTGTAACTTTTCTTTTTCGGTGGCATGATTCTTCAAGAAAAGAAATAATAGATACATTAGAATTTGTACTAGTATGATGATTACAATGGTTGTATAGATAATGCAGTAACGGTAAAATATCACAGCATAATAATAGAAGTAGGTTCTGATTGATAATATAAGTTCCAAAAGGTTACAACCATAGATGTTTTACAAAAGATGCTGGGTATGATACATCCAGCCAAATTACAAGAGTTCTACGATAGCATAATAGACTACAATAGACATTATACTAATTCGGGCGTAGGTTTAGTCGTGATATCGCAGTGGTAAGACGGGTAACAGTTTCAGCAAGTCTACCGGCTTGTCGAGTGCCGTCCTCGGTCAAAGTTAACCGTTGTTCCAGTACACGAGTGTACTCTTCAGCTTCCTGTGAACGCTGTTCACATTCCTCTAACCTTGCTTGCAAGAGATCAGACGCACCTCTGTCGTCGATCACTTGTTGGTGTACCATGTCCAAAGTGTGGTTTGTTTCTTCCAGTTCCCGTTGTAATTGTGCCACGCGATCGTGGGCTTGACGTAACAAGTAGGTTGTCATCATGTGTTGCTCCCGCTCGAGGTCCTCGAGCCTTTGCTCATGACGGTGGAGGCGAGCAGCCAACACGGGTGTAGTGTGATGTATCGGTTCCTGAGTATACGGGGAGGTGTCCATGGAGTCAGCAGGAATTTGAATCTCTTCCTCAGACCTCCATGTGTTTAGTGTTGTGGGTAACCAGTCCCACCTGCGGGCAAGTGGAGTACGAAACATCCTGGTAGTAGGGTTGCCCGTGTAGTTGGAGTAAGGGTCAGCTCGGGACGATCCTACACCCCTACGGCGAGTCCGGATCACTCGAGCTTCTCCAGATGAGTAAAACAGTGGTTCGGGAACATCCCGGTTTGGAGAGACGGACGGAACAATTGTCCTCTCTTGAGTTTGCGGTGCTTGGACTTCATTGTCCGAAACAGTAAGTGTTACGGGAGAGTTGTCAGTCATTTCTGTGACAAAGCGTTAAGAAGTATGAGGCCTATATTCATATATCTACTACATATAATATAGCCTGAAGCGTAGTATGTAAGCGAGGCCTATCCATGTATATAATTACATATATCACATAATAGCCTAGTGTGCATAGCATAAGTAAGTAGTAGTCCCGTTTCTCTCGTAGTCACAGTCAACTAGCGTATTCCTGTTCAACATAACCCATTTCAGGTTTCACATCATCTTCATTTAATTGTACATAGTTGATCATGCTATGTTAAATTAAAGTCGTATGATGTAATCCCTGAACCAATCATACCTAATGAGGAAATACAGCCTAACGGTCATAGTCTAGGCTCACTAATGCAACCTAGTTCTCTATAACCTTAGGCTCTGGTACCAATCTGTAACACCCCCAAATTTAATGATTAGCGGAAGCAAGTTTTGAGTGTTACTAATCAATAATCAAGCACCAAAGTAAAGCAAACGACATCTATATGCAACGTCGTACAATAGTACAAAAGTATTACATTTTTAAATCCTAGTACAAGCTCCGAGTTCGAAAGTAGTTCCTAGAGATTCTATTACATAATAATCATAATCAAAAATAATGCGACAGAATCTCCAAAGTAGTATGCATGTGACTCGAGCTATCAGTCCCCTTAAGGTGTGCAGTCCTACTGCTGTAATGTACCTGAGATAAATGCTAAAAAGTATCAACCAAAAAGGTTGGTGAATCTCATAGGTTTAGTATAGTAATCAGTTATGAACCACAAGTAAAGTACCAGTAATGCCCACGAGCATAGTAAGTAAATCAGTAACTCAGTAAATCAGTAGGCCAATCACAATTACCATGAGCTCACAAGTTGAAGCTTAACAGTGTAGTGTGAATGGTACATTTAAGTACAGCATCCGGACACTCCGTACCCCCGTGAGTGCTATCCGGACACTCATATGTAACAAATACTAATATGCCTGTTTCTACGGTGTAATCCGTGATGGCGCTACCACCCCAGGCAGGGATTGTCAGTCCCAAATGGATCCATCTACTAGTAATCGCGCTTAAGTCCATAACTGACAACTTATGATAGGAGGATTTCAGTGGATATAAGCAACTCATGTAATGTATGTAAAAGCAGTGTAAGCAGTTCAGTACTTGTGTTCATACGTAAAACAATAGCAAATATCTCACCCCAAGTAAAAACAGTAAAAGTGGGGCTGTAAGACTCACCTGAGTCTAGCAAGTATGTTTGTGTAAGCAAACAAGTATAGCGGATGTAAGTCCGTAAGTTGGTTCTCCGAACCCTGCAACCTTCTGGCATCCGAAACGCACAAGGTTGTAAGCAAGTAAGTAAGTAAGTTGGTGTCACGAAGGATCACCCATGCTAGTTGTCCACTCAACTAGGAAATATCCAAATATTCGTTTGTACGTTTGTAGTTGCTTGTAGTTAAGTGTGGCCCGTTGGTGACGGAGGTGTAATAATAATTCAAGTATTATTATTTTGTAAATCATAGTGTTGTATATCTTGGAAAGTATATACATTAGTTAACCGTTTGTATTGTGACGTGTAACCGTTGTCTGAATGTAAGTCCGTGCGAGTGTAAACTCGTATTCATGTACTTATACATATAAGTAGTAATTGTTGTGAGTGTAATCTCGTAATAAGTAATTGTATTCCAAGTGTATATATATATATATATATATATATATATATATATATATATGTATATATGAGTTTTCGAAAGTGTATAAGTCCGAAACTACTAAGTCTGAAACTACTAAGTCCGACAGTCAACAAAAGTCAATGTTTACTGTTCATCCTACACTAGAATTCACGGAGTACTATTCATCCCACACTAGAATTTACGGAGTACTATTCATCCCACACTAGAATTTACGGAGTACTATTCATCCCACACTAGAATTTATGGAATTTTGTTTAAGTGTTCGCTTTCGTTAACTAGGTCAAACGGGTTCGGTTTGACTCGATACTTTTACAGTAGTCTTAAATATATTAAATAAGCTTTAGAAAGTTGTCATTACGTTTTATGGTCGTCCCGAAGGGTCGGTTTTGTGAAATGACAAAAACAGGCCCTAGCTTTAGTTTTCGGTTTAGTCGGTTTGCTTCGCCATTTATTTTGGCTCGTTTTTGTTCCGATTTGGGTTCCGCAAAAATTACCGCATATTCTACTAGGTCTCTAGTACTTTACTTAATTTTACCAAGCACCATGGAAGTCTCTAAGTTAGTTAAATAAAATCGAGAAAGTGTCGGGTCTAAAAATCCGGCCAAAACAGTACCAGTCGCACAAATCGCATTTTCTGTAAAAATGGGTGTATTTCTGGAGAAAGTGTAAAACATGAAAGTTGTAGTTCTCTTTCATACGCAAATTTCGGTATGTGTTTCGTTGTCTAATTCAAAGTACACGATTTTATATGATTTATTTCGTGAGGCTGATTTCCAGGGACAGGAACTGTGACGTTTTTATATACTTCGAAAACGAGTTTTGATCATTGTTTTGGACAAAATACAGTTGAGTAAACATACTAACATGTAAATAAACATCATCATAGTAAATTAAATGAAAGAGTTGAGATTTATACCAAGTTTTTGAATGATCTAAGGTCGATGATGGAGTGAGATGTCGAAAATCTTCCTTTCCTTGCTCCTAGCTTGCAAATCGATGACGGATGAAGATGGTGGGTGTGGTGGCTTGTTCTTGGTTGATGATGATGGTTTGGAGGCTGTGAATGCCGACCAAAAAGAGAGAGGGAGAGGAGTTGTTTGAGTGTAAAATAAGAAATGGGAAATGGTAGGAAATAAAAGGAGTGTTGGAGTGTTTATTATGCAAACCAAGTATGGGTGCCCATACTTGGTGAAGTCGGCTGTTTGTAGGGCCCCAAAAGAAGATCTTGGTCAACTTTTAAATTCTCCATTATTTACGTATTGTCCCGTGTCCGTTTACCCGTTCGTTTTACGTTTTAATTAATCGTATAACGTTTTATATAATACGTTTTGTTAACGATTTAAGACCCGATATTTTAATTAAAAGTTTTACTCAAATAACATATTTTAAGTTACTAAAATAATATTCGAGTTTTCGTTTGGTCATCGGTCGCGAATCGTATGTTTATTCGAATTGTGTAACGTTTTTAAACGTTTTAACTGTACGCGTGTAATCGGGATATTTTTACTTGAAGTATTTTATCAAAATACTTAATAATGAGTTATAAAAATATAACTTGAGTTTATTTTGTGTGTCGGGCGCGTTTCGTGTACTTTCGTCGCGTAAAGTTACGTTTTAACAAAACGTATAATCGTGTAATATATTCTCGTAATATATTAAAGTAAATAATGTTTTTTTGGATAAATCCACATTATTTTAACAGTTTGTCACCAACGTCCATAGTAAATAGTGTCGGACCTCGTCCGATTCGTAAATGTACGATTTAAACAAATCGTAGAAACGTGTATGTAATTACACAAAAAGTCACGTATATTTAGATTAATATAATACTAAATACACGTAATTACAAGTAATTAGGCGCTAATCATAGTCCTAATTCAGTGGGTGTCACAAATAACATAAGTTAGTAACTTGTCTCAAATCGATACAATATCTTACAATTGTAATTACATCAATAACTTATCACTTAGTCATGATCAATGATCATAATAATCACTTTTCAATTCAATCATATACATGATTATTAACTTACATTACTTTAACACCAATCACACCAAGGTTATGAATAACCATCTTATCACATTAATCCACTTCGATTACCACTAATCAACATGGTTAAACCATTACTAATGTGATTAACCTCATTTCAAGAATTCATCAAAACCACAATACTTGGTTTAATGAATACTTAACAATTAAATTCACACAATCATCTTTAATCATCAATTAAGTGTTCTTAGTCATAAATAATGCTAATTTTATCTTATAACCCATTATAATCATCAAATTCATCATTAGCCTCAATACATTTCAAGAACACTTAATCAATTTATAACTTTTAGCTTGAATTATGCTTATCATCTCCATTAATCAATACTTATCAATGTATAGATCATTATTCCAAGCTTAAAACCATAATTCATGAATAACCATTCAAACTCCTAACTTTCTTCATGAACATTTATCAAATTCTTCATTTCTATGTTAGGGCTTTATCTATAATCATGAATTAACTATCAATTAACAACTATACAAGCATAAGAAGCTTCAATTTAACATCAATCACACTAATTCTTCAAATACACAAAAAAACCCAATTTCTAGGGTTTATATATATCAAGAAATTAACACCTACAAGTTGTTGATAATGATGATAGGATGATTCAATCATGTTTTTGAAGCTTAATTCAAAGTTCTCTAGCCTCAATTTTAATCCAAGACTTGTTTCAAAAGTTTAAAATATTCCCCGTGGTTTAATACGTACGGCCAAACAAGAACAGGGGGAAGAACACTTCAATTTTACAAGAATTTTGATGATTGATAAGGATTTAGGGTTTGTACGAGGTTCTTGAATCTCTCCCTCACTCTCACGATTTTTACTGGAATGTTTCTGAATATTATCACGTATTTTACACATATATTGAATAATATGTGTACTAGTTTTGTCCCCCCGTACTTATTATTGTCTGGAACTTAAAAATCATTTGCGGGGAAACACTATTTTATTTTACCGTCAACTGAATTAAATTAAAACAGTTAACAATTTACTAGTCACAATAAATTATGTGACTTTTTAACCAATTATTTTCAAATAATTTAACAAAACTATTTTCTGACAAATTAAATAATGATTCTATGTCAGAAATATTAAAATACAACTAGACCCGAGGAGTGGATGTTACAATGATCGATATATTTGAATTTTGCTTTATATACATCTCAATTTTGTACTCAATTGAATGAATTTGTGATTTTTTTTATGGGTTTCTACATTTTTCTTCATGAAATCTATTTTCTAACATTTTTTTTTATTGAATCTAACAATTGTTAATCAATCTTGCTCAACGAGTTGTATATTAGTGTTTTTAAATTTATTTTTGCAAGTTTCAAGCTTTAATTTGATGAATTTAAGATGAAAATCACGTTTTAATTGTTTTTGATTAACATGCTTTTGAAATGCATGTTAACGTGCTGGGAGGTGATTTCAAGTTATTTACAAAAATGTCACCGCGTTGACTTTTGAGTTGACCAGAATGTGTGGCTGAGAATCACTTTCCTCCTTCCCTAATTATTTTACTTCCCCAAGGATCTCTCCCCTATATATATATATATATATATATATATATATATATATATATATATATATTCAATGCTTATATTTATTTGATGATTGATGATTGTATATTTGTATGATACTAATTTTATTTATCTAACTTCGCTAAATTTTTTTTTTTATACTGCTAGTATTTAGCCATACTTACGTTATTTATATTAATTATATGTATGAATTAATGGAATGGGAAATTGAACATGGCCGAAGTCTAACAAAAAAGTAGAAGATAATATGGCTTGTCTTCTTGCTTATATTTATAATAAACTTACGTAGATTATATTGGTGTTTTCAGTTAATTAATTTATTTGTTTGATTATAACATGGAAAATCTTGAGTACTCAATATATTATTTTCTATTATATGATTATTTTTATTGTTAGAGGCATATTAGATATAGCAACTTTTGTTATACGTACTTGTATTTGTGTTTAATTGTTATAATTTACAATTCGGTATGATACATATTTGATTAGTATAATATCAAATTTTGAGATGCTAGTTAATATATTAGCTAGATTTTTGGCTCCATTCGATCTAATATTGTTAACTTGAAGATATTATATATAATTTATTCATCCCATCATCATATTACGATGGTGCTACATGAGCCCTTTAAATTGATTTTAGTTGTGATTGACAATTTTGATATGGTTGTTTTGTATGTTATAGTTTTATCAATCCAATAACGAGTATTTTAACATACAACGAACATAAGGTTCGTGTTACATCTAAGCCAAAGATTTTAACAACAAAGTCATACATACGTATGTATTTGATTTGTGATATATAAAGACGTTGTATGTCCGTTAAGTTGCGATCAGCGTTTATAGTGCACGTATCTAATTCTGTTTGAGTCATTGTTATCATGCATGGTTCATATGCTTGACCAATAGAATATTACTTTAGATTGATCTATACGGCTTATAAGTATTATTTTATATTTTACTTTTATATTATATTATGCTCAATAGTATTAGTGGCTTTAGAGATACATTTACTAAATTTGAATGATTGTTTAGAAACATAAGAGCATACATCGAGTATGTATGAGAATGGAACACGTATATATAATTTTATATATATTAACACTAAGTAGTAAGATATTAACCGATGAAATCATCATTAGTTCATAATCGGTGATGAATCGGTAATCTAGCTTTTGATCTAACAGTTTAGGATTTACTTTGGAATTGAGTCTCAAGGATATCTATTTGAGTTTCAATAAAATTAAATTACATACATGTAATCTATAAACTTCAGAGATGCTATAAATGTTATATATGGATAGGGTGAGTAGAAATACATCCGTGCACCTTTAAGAACTTTTAGAAAGTTAGACTTATATATACTAGAGCCATCAAACTTTTTCGAAATGCATTTTCTTCATAAAATATTTGCGAATGTTTATGAGCATGGTTTATTTGTATCAAATAATGTTTCTAAAAGTTGAAGTTATACTTTCTACACATTTTGGGACGTGATTAAGGCCGTGATTAATTAATTTATTTTGATTTTTGATGAAAAGTAATATATAGATCACGTAGTCTAAGAAACATATTCTAAATGATGATAACGATGATAATGCATGCATCAAGGAAAGAAAAGTATAAAGCGATGATGCATGCAGTAACTTATATTAAAAAGATAAGTGCACTTGAAGCACGTATGGTCATAAATTTGATGTTTAATGAACCTTGATTATTATATGATTGGCATGACCGGTTAGACCATCCTGAGTCAATGATGATGCGAAATTTATATAAGAACCAGGAAGTTATTCAAAGTGGTGATTTTGACATGAGTTCAATGCTCTCAAATAAAGTAAATATTACAGACTAAAGTCGGAATTGAATTCCTTAACATTCTAGATACGATAAAAGGGGATATATGTAGGACTATATATCCACCTAGTAGACCATTTAGAGTTTTAAATCGATGCATCGTCTAAATGGTCATGAGAATTGCATCCTAGAGTTTGCATGATTAAGTGACTCACCTAGTGAGATTGCGAGCATATATTCTAGTTATCATATTTGTTTTGGCAATGTCAATGAATGAAACATGTGTTAAGTGTATTCGATTGATTGTAATAAATGTTGAACATCTATTAGTTCATACATAGATTACTTTTGTTGAAACGCTTATTGAGAATATTATATTGCTTGCAAAGCAATGACTATGATGACAGCAAAACTGTTATCAAAAGTTTGGGGCCATGTTATCATACATGTAATAATATAAATTCGCATCGGGCCAACAAGATTATGATTACTCCCCACGACAACTAGTTTTTGGTCAGGAAAAAGATATATCACATCTTAAGAGTTTTATTTGTTTGTGCGATATATATATTAGTTGCTCCACCACAATGCATAACGTCTAAATGTGAAAAATGTTGGGAATATGTATGGGGAGGGGGATAAGCAGCATCTTAAATTGGAATTATCACTATATGACATTGATCCTCGTAGTAAAGAATAAGAACTTAAAGTTAAAATGCTAATTCATATTTAATAATTGCCAGACATATTCGTTGACCGAAATTGAGTGACTAGGTCATCTATATAAGCTGCTATGCTCCGATTATCATTCATAATAAGTTCATAACATGTGAAATATGGTAGATTAATCAATTCCAAATAAAATCCTCGAAGTAAAAATGGAGCAAGAAATTTAAATGGTCAAATTCGAGGTAATAAAAACCCCATGAGAGTTTAAATAAAGAGACACTAGACATAAAGATTATAGAAGAACCTCGGGTACCCGTAAATAATTGAAAAGTGAAAAGATCTCAATAATTTATATCATGTCTAGACAAGTGTGGAATCGAAATGATTGAAATCGTCATCGTTAGAATTCTTGTATTATGTAGCGCTAGATATTGTAAATGGGGATCGTATAAGTATTCTTGCTAATATATGCATATGTTGAAATTATTGACCAATATGAAAAGATGCAAGAAATTTATGAAATGCCTCAAGAAATTTATGAATAATGTAATCTCTTGCTGTGAGATGGTTTGACTTATATACACTTGAAAGTGTAAAATATATCATATATAAATCGGTCTTGATGCAAAAAGCCAAATGAGAATGAAATTATTAGATATAAGGCAAGAGTGGTGATACAAAGATTCTTTGCAAAGACCGAGATTTATTTATGAGGAGACACTTTTGATTGGTGGATGCAACTATCTTATTGATTTCTTAAAAAGTCTGGTAATAGAAAAAGAAAATTGAATCGCGTCTATATATTATTAGGCTCATTTATTATTGGAATTCCATGAAAGGATATGAAATTATTAAAGTATGTTTCATGATCTAAAATTCCTTAAGATAGAAGGAAAAAGTTCTCGAGAACACTATTTGATAACACTAAATAAGACCTTATATCGATGAAAATCATTTGGGCACATATGATAAATTCGTTCTTGCATGATTTCTCGAAAAGAATATGCTATATAAAATGATTGTGTTAGCCCATGCATCATTTGAATATAAGTATTTTGAAATTCGTATATTATTAGAGCTATTTGGAAGCTTCCAAAGGCGATTGATATTCATTAGAGAAATTGAGATGAACGATTTTGTTCTATCATGAATTAAGGATTGAAGAATCCTAATGACGCAATACTTGTGCCTCAATAGAAACCTATATAAGAAGTACTAGTAAGACTTTTGAGCTAAAGACATTGACTAAGCACTTTAATGGTTGTGATTATTTGATTCCTTTCGACTCCCGAAGGATGACAAGGAAATTAGTGGTAAAGAAATATATTATTAGATTATTATTGGCGATAAGATTTACAACTAGTCATACAAGACACTTTTTGTTGGCGAGATATAACTTGTTTCTTTTGACTGACATTCGTTGTGTTGTGTAAACATAATACATTTAAGGAATGATACATCGACGGTGATTGAGTCATGGCTTATTTTGTGAAAGTGATATTTTACTCATGACTTAAGAAAGAGTAAAATAAGATGATATTATATTAGCCGTCAACAAGTTTGTACAAGTGATGAGATCAAGTGATGTTCTCATCAGGGGAGAAAATACGCATTGCACTCTTTTTCCCTTGACTATTATTTTGTCCCACTGGATTTTTCTAGTAAGGTTTTTAGTGAGGCAACATCCCCAAGCGTATTGAAAAGAATTATGTACTCTTTTTCCTTCATTAGATTTTTGTCCCTTCGAGTTTTATCTAGTAAGGTTTTAACGAGGCATAATCTTTATACAATGGACATCCAAAGGGGAGTGTTATGGATAAATATGGAATGGATGTCCATATCTTTAGATAGAGTTTGTATTCGATTAGGAGATTGATTACTTGTAAGTTAAGCTGTATTGTATCTATATAAGTACTTCCTTTGTGAGATGAATAAATAATTCTATTCTCTTCTTGTTCACTGTTCTTTTACTTTTATAACGAGTTTGAATAAATACATTATATTTCTACTATTGAGAGATCAAGGGATGTCATTATTGATTTACGTATTTAAAATGTATGATTCTTATTTTCCATGACCAAATCCATTCCAACTTAGGGGTACTCTTCGGATAGATTATTCGGTTTTCAAATTATTATGATTATTGCCAATCACAAGTTAATCTCTAATCTAAAACAAATAAAAAACAGATTACTTGGATATACTTTAAACGGTTTGGATTACGGTTTGGATTAAATGAATATATCCCAATTAGCTTAAGTCAATTGGGAATAAGTTTAACAAAGAAAAGGTATATGTTTAATTTTTTATGGAGATTTAAACTTTGATCTTTATATAATAAACATAAATAAGCTATTATAAAATCAATTTAACATGATAAACGTTAATAGAATAGTAAAAAAATACTCCCTCTGTCCCATTATAAGTATCTTATTTTAACGTTTTGAAGACTTTCTTTTTCAATTTTGACCTTAAATATTTTTGTTTGTGTTATATAAAACTTGATGCAAAATATATCAATGGATTGGTTTTAAATGTATTTTCATTGGTATAATTATCATATAATATCAATTTTGACCTAGTTATGAATAGTAACTCTTTTGTCTTTTGTGACATTAATTAATTAATATATTTTAATCCTTACCACTTAATATTAATTAACAAGCTATCATGAATATTAACTCTTTTATCTTTTGTGGTATATTATTTTGATCCTAAATATATATCCTTACCACTTAATATCAATCAACAAGCTATTATGAATATTAACTCTTTTGTCTTCTGTGAAATATTAATTTGTATATGTATTTTGATCCTAAATATATATATATTATCGTAAAACATGTGTAGTTTGATGGTAAATAACTTTGAATTTGTTATGGGTTACACAAGTTTAAGCCTTTATGTTATATTTTGTGTTTTCATTTTTATATTTAATAAACTTTCGATTAACTCCTATAATAATATATATAACTATATAAGTTAGAAAACAAAGACACCGAGTGTAAATAAAGTTACCAAATATTAAATTCATAGTTATTAATTTTGTTATGATAAATTTAACTTGGGTAACTACTATCAATATTTCGTTGTTATTTTTATTTATTAATTAGATTATTATATCATTGGTCTTTTAAATTTTTTTAGTAATTTACAACAACAAAAAATTATGATTTCATAACTTTTCTATTAAAGTTAAAACTAAAGAATCGATCCCAATTTTAAAGTTTAATATTTATGTGAAAAATACCAATTTTTTAAACCCATCGTATCGCGAGGGCAATAAAAATCTTGTTTTCATCAATTATTATATAACACACAAAAAAATATTTAAGGTCAAAGTTGAAAAAGAAAAACTTTAAAAAGTCAAAACGAAACACTTGTAATGGGACGGAGGTAGTATTATTTAATTTAATCAGAACTTATTAGGATTATATATTACTCAAAATCATCCATAGATTTTAGTTTTGTTCCGTTATTCAATCCGTGTATCCATTTAAACAATCTGTAGTCCGATTAAACGATTCTTAATTCAAACAACCCCATTCATTTAGCCTAACTCGGATTCGGATCATATATATGAATTATTCGAGTTATGGATAAGAGTGACATTCCTATTCCAACCCACTCGACCACCTTTACTCTCTATATATAGACTAGGTTTATGAGGTTAACTACAACATATTAAAACTCAATTATTAGATTATATATAAATATAAGAAATGGCATCACAAAATGATGAGAAATCTAAAGACTTGCTTCATTCGCAAGCTCACATATGGAATCATATATTTAGCTTTATAAATTCGATGTCACTCAAATGTGCTATTCAACTACAAATACCCGATATCATAAATCGCCATGGAGCGCCAATGTTGCTCTCCGAATTAGTGGAGGCCCTCTCCATCAACAAAGAGAGATCACAATTTGTCTATCGACTTATGCGGATCCTAGTTCACTCTGGTTTCTTCTTGGAGGAAGGCGAAAGTTATTTGCTAGCTCCTGCTTCTCGATTACTTCTAAAAGAAGAGACGTTAAGCATCAGGCCATTTTTACTAGCATTTTTAGATCCTCTAACTATGGATCCATGGCAAAATATGAGCAAATGGTTCCAAAACGACGACACTAACCCTTTTGAAACAACTTATGGGATGTCAATGTGGGATTTGGCTAGCCAAGAACCCAAGCTTAACAATCTTCTCAATGAAGCAATGGCTAGTGATGCAAGGGTTGTTGCAAGTGTCTTTCTTGAACATTGTGAGTGTGTTTTTGAAGGGTTAGATTCGGTTGTTGATGTTGGAGGTGGTACAGGAACTCTAGCCAAATCCATTGCTAAAGCTTTACCTAATGTTAAATGCATCTGTTTTGATCTTCCTCACGTGGTTAGCGGTTTGAATGGAAGTAAGAACTTGAGTTATGTTGGTGGGGACATGTTTGAAGTCATTCCTAAAGCTAATGCGGTTTTATTAAAGGTATATATCATGTACTCTTTTGGACATTATATTCCACTCTAATCTTTTATTAATTGTTAATTAAAAATTAATATGTTATGTATCATGTTATGAGTGAAATTCAGTGGATATTACATGATTGGAACGACGAAGAATGCATAATGATATTAAAGCGATGCAAAGAAGCTATTCCAAGCAAAGAAGATGGAGGAAAAGTGGTTATTATAGACATGGTGGTGAAGTACAACGAAGGCAGCAACAAATCACTCGAGACTCAACTTTACTACGATATAGTGATGATGACCATGGTTACGGGAAAAGAGAGGACCGAAAAAGATTGGGCAAAACTCTTTCGTGATGCCAACTTTAGTGATTTTAAAATAACTCCAACATTTGGATTAAGATCTCTTATCGAAGTCTACCCATAGTGAAGCCGGATTACCTTCGACACAATATAAGTGTTGATGGAAGTGTGAAACAATGAGCTTGATTTCATGCTTTTATTTGCTAGCTGTTCTATACTATCAGTGTGTTGTTTCCTCATCCCGTTCTTAATAATAACAATAATTTAACGATATATATGTTGGGTTTTTTAATGGGTTTCTAAATAATAAGGAAACAAATAAAAGCCCAATAAATTAGGAGAGTATAAAGATTAAGGATCATAGGAGGAGGGGGTATTTGAGGAGAAGAAAGAGAAGATTTAATGTTGGCCATTGGATGAGCTTATGTGTTTAATCAATGGTTGTAAGGGATGACAATCATGTAATTAATTTAAAAAATAAGGGTAATAGTTAACAAAAAAAACATAACAAAAATTTTTACCTTACACCCCTTCCACTTATCTAAATTTTACATTTTAACCTTCCCACTTTCTTTTCTTCCTCCCACCACCTTCTATTTTGTAACACCCCCAAATTTCACTGTTGGCGGAAGCAAGCTTTGGGATGTTACTAATCAAATATCATAGCACAAAGTATAGCAAACGACATCTATATGCGACGTTTATAAAACAGTTATATTTCCAATATATGTAAATGTTTGAAAACATAGTGTTTTCAGTTACAAAAGTGTAGTTTCCTAGAGTCCACGCGTATAGCGGGAGATTCTATTACATAATCATAATATACAAAAGATAATGCTAAGAATCTCCGTTAAATGCAAAGTAGAAATCATGCGACTCTAGCTAGGGTCCAGGGATGATCCTACTCCGTCTGTGTACCTGAGATACAAAGCTAAAAAGTGTCAACCAAAAAGGTTGGTGAATCTTACAGGTTTAACAATAAGTAATTGTTATGAACCACAAGTATGTACCAGTATTGCTATCAAGCAAAGTGAGTAAGTAAATCAGTAAATCAGTACAGTGCCATGAGCTCATAAGTTGAAGCTTAACCGTGTAGTGTGAATATATCACGTACCCCCGTGAGTGCTATCCGTACACTCATACGAAACAAATACTAATATGCCTGTTTCTACGTGTAAATCAGTACGTGGTGGCGCTACCACCCCAGGCAGGGATTGTCAGTCCCAAATGGATCCATCTACTTACTAGTAATCGCGCTTAAGTCCATAACTAACAACTTACGAATAGGAGGCTTTCAGTGGATAAAAGTAACTCATGCGTTGTGTGTAAACAGTAAGGTAATCAGTTCAGTACATTGTGTTCATATGTAAAACAGTTGCTAAGTATCTCACCCCAAAGTATAAAAACAGTCAAAGTGGGGCTGTAAGACTCACTTGAGTCTAGTAAGTGCGTATGTGAAATCAACCAAGTAAGGCGGATGTAAGTCCGTATGTCGGTTCTCAGAACCCTGAAACCTTCTGGCGTCCGAAACGCACAAGGTTGTAAGTAAACAAGTAAATAAGTTGGCGTCTTAAAAGATCACCCATGCTAGTTGTCCACTCAACTAGGAAATGTCCAAGTGTTTGTTTAGTAATCCGTTTATAGTTTGGAAAACAAGTATGGCCCGTTGGTGACGGTTTGTAATAATAATCCAAAAGTGTTATTATTGTATGTATCGTTGGATCAGGTTTCGTTATTTGTAAGTGTTTGACACTTAGTGCGAAAAGTATTTACAACATCAAATGACGGGGGTCCGGGGGCAGCGCCCCTGGTAGCGGGGTCCAAGGGGCGGCAGCCCCTGGCGGGGTCCAAGGGGCAGAGCCCCTGGCTGGGGTCGAGCTGCCAGGTCAGCTTGGAAAATTTTTATTTCTACTACTTTGCTTTATTAAAAATCGCATCTGGAGTCTAATTTTTGGTGTAAAATCAAGTGATAAATCTTAGTTCATGTTAGTGCATTTATTACAGAATTCGGGTTCGAAAGACAAAGTGGGCTGCGAACCGAGCTGGGAGAACTCGACTCGCAGGCTAACTCGACTCGCAGGTCAACTCGACTCGCGGGTCAGTTCGGTTCACCGGGCAACTCGACTCGCAAGTCAATTTCGACTCGCGGGTCAACTCGACTCGCAAGTCAACTCGCGGGTCGATTCGGTTCGTTGGCGATTCCGATTCGTAGGATGGCTTCGCGAGTCAAATCTCGACTCGCCTCGTTTGACGAACAGATCTCGACTCGCGAGACGGGCTGTTCGCGTAAAACTCTAAAATTCGGCTTTTTAAGTCGGTTTTTGGACATAAACTCGTTGGGGAAACGTTCTAGCATGTAAATCCAAGCTTTACAAGTAATTTAAAAGAGTTTTAACGTTCTATTACCTCAAAAACCGAAAATCGAAGAAGATGAAGATGGTGATGGTGATGATGATCCTTGTGTTTGTCCCGAATGATGATGATGAATGACGGTGGTGGTGGTAGCAGCAGCTGCTGCTGCCGTTTTTAGAGTGAGAGAGAGAGTGGGAGAGAAAGAGTGGTAGAGAGAGAAAGAGGTGGTGGTAAATGAGGTGAAAACAAAAGAGAAATGGGGTTTTAAGGAGGGGAAATGGGTCGTGGGTCGCGGGTTGAGTTGGCTCCGCGGGTTTGGCCGACCCATTTGGGTCTCGGGCTAACGTGTTCTTGTTTCTCAATTTACTTTACTTTTTGCGATTGATTAAATGTTTGTTCCGTGTTTTATGTTAAAGTTTATCGAAAATATTTTTAACCGAGGTATTTTACCAAAACACTTCATAATAAGTTATAAAAATATAATTTGCACTATTTTCCTCGTAGGGCGCGTCTCGCGTGTTTTCGCCACGTTCGGAGTGTTTTAAATGATACGAAATATGTGTAATATATTTTCATGATATATTAATGAAATTAGCGTTTGCTTGTATAATTCCACATTATTTAAAAGTTTTGTCACCAACGTCCGTATTATATAATGTCGGACCCCGTCCGGTTCATAAGTGCACGATTTAAATCAAATCGCGTAAGCGTGTATGTAATTACACCAAAACGTTACATATACTTAGAATATTACAAAACTAAATACATGTAATTACAAGTAGTTTAGGCACTAATTAAAGTCCTAAATTGGCGGGTGTTACAAATTTCCCCTCCCACCTTCTTCTTCCCCCAACCCCACCCGCCACCACCACCCACCTGCTGCCACCACTTGCTGCCGCCACCAGCCGCCGCCGGTCGTCGGGATTTTTTTTTTTTTTTAAATTTTAATTTTTTTTTAAAAAAAATTTCAAAAAATTTTTTCAATTTTTTTTTTCTAAATCTTTTTCCAATTTCTTCTTATTAAATATTCTACCCAATTACGTATTGCATTTTTAATAAAACTATAAACTTTCAATGCATTTTCTTATAAATTTATCTTATGCATGTTTTTGTTTAAAATAAATAAAAATAAGTTCACAAACAAAATGCAGTAAAAAGCGAAACAATTTGTTAGATGAAATATATGCAAAATGCAACACTTTTATAAAATGCAGTAAAATGGATAATATGTATAATATAAAATGTAGTAAAAATACGTAAAATGCAGTAATTATAACAAAATGCAGTGTACTTTCAACAAAATGCAGTAAAAATAGATGATATGTATAAGATAAAATGCAGTGAATAACAAACAATAAATGAAAAATATGTAAAATGCAATAAAAATAACAAAATGCAGTAAAAAGCGAAACAATTTGTTAAATGAAATGTATGCAAAATGCAACAGTTTTATATAAAATGCAGTAAAAAATACGTAAAATGCAGTAATTATAACAAAATGTAGTGTACTTTTAACAAAATGCTGTAAAAAATAGATCACGTATAAGTTAAAATGACGTAGAAAATAACAATGTATATTAGATCAATGTGTATAAATAAAATGCAGTAAAACATCAAAAGAATAATGTGTACTTTTAACAAAATGCTGTAAAAAATAGATCACGTATAAGTTAAAATGACGTAGAAAATAACAATGTATATTAGATCAATGTGTATAAATAAAATGCAGTAAAACATCAAAAGAATAATGTGTATAATACAAAAAATGCAGTAAAAATGAACAATATGTAAACATATATATAGACAACATTCAATGAAAATAAAAAAATGCCACATAATTATAACAAAATGTAGTAGAAGTGATAATATGTAAAAAAAAAATTGAAAAAAAAATTTGTAAAAAAAAAAAATTTGTAAAAAAAAAATTAAAAATAAAAAAAAAATTTAAAAAAAAAATTTCGGCGGCGGCAGGTGGCGGCGACGGTGGACGGCGGGTGGTGGTAGGTGGTGGATGGGAGGAGGTGGGGAAGAAGAAAGTAAAAGGGAGTAGTATATAATTTTAAAAAGGTGGAGGGGGTAGAAGTGAAAATTAAGGAGGTGACATGTGGCATTTTTTGAGTGGAGGAGATTCTTCTCCTCCTTCTCTTCAAATCACCCATTCTTCTCTGAACCTTACCCGAGTATAAATACCCTTGTATCTTAGGGTTTTAGAGATGTGAGAAAAAACTTTGTACACAAGAAAGAGGGAGCAAAGAGAGGAAATTCGGAATTCCCGTTTTTGAATACATAGCAGCACTAAAAATTTGATTCCCGGAGATTCAACCGTCGGATCGACTTAATTTTTGGACAGCGTGTTCCTGACATCTGGGCCAACGTTTTTGACCGTCGGATCTTTGTTTTAAGTTTTGGAAGTCGTGATTTTGGGGGCTGGACAGTAGCAGTTTTTTTGGGTATTGTTTTCTCATCTTTGTCTTTAGTTTGATTCCATACTTCTTGATGTTATTGTTCAAGAGTATGATGGTTATTGTATGCCTCTAGTTTGTATCTAGAGAAGACTTTGTATTGCTCTTTCTTGGTGGTAGTGGATTTTAAGTGGCCTACGGGTCCCGTGGTTTTTACTCTCGCCTTGAGAGGTTTTCCACGTAAAAAGATTTTGTGTTTTTTGTGTGTTATTTATCTTTGTTGATTGACGGCTGATTTAGATTGAATTTGGTGTTCCTTAATTGTTTGCATCCTCATTGGTTCATACGGGTCGGGAAAGTATTGTAAAACGAGGGTTTAATTCCGCATTTGTGTTTACCGTTGTGACTTATTTCCCATCATATTGGTATCAGAGCTTTGTTTATTGGATTTGACTTGTGTGAATGATGGAAGCTAATACAACTAGGATGATTAATTTAAATGGTTCTAATTATCATGTTTGGAAAGGCAAGATGGAGGATCTTCTTTATGTGAAGGATTACTATTTGCCTGTTTTTGCTACCGATAAACTTGAGGATAAATCAGATGCAGAGTGGACTATTTTGCATAGACAGGTCTGTGGGTATATTCGGCAGTGGGTAGATGATAATGTTTTGAACCATATTTGTGGGGAGACTCATGCTCGTACTTTGTGAAATAAGCTTGAACAGTTATATGCTCGAAAGATTGGTAACAACAAGTTGTTCTTGATTAAGCAGATGATGGGTTTGAAGTACACTGATGGGACTCCTATTTCAGATCACCTAAATGCGTTTCAGGGTATTATAAATCAGCTTGCAGGAATGGGTATCAGGTTTGAGGATGAGATTCAAGGTTTATGGCTACTTGGTACATTACCGGATTCTTGGGAGACTTTTAGGACATCTTTGTCCAACTCCGCACCGGATGGTATTATCACCATGGAATTGGCTAAGGGCAGTATTTTGAATGAAGTGATGAGAAGAAAATCACAGGGTTCCTCTTCACAGTCAGATGTCTTGGTCACAGAAACGCGGGGGAGAAGTCAAAGTAGAGGTCCGAGTAATAGAGGTAATCACCGTAGTAGTTTCAGCAAAGGTAAGTTTGCTGATGTTGAGTGTTTTCATTGCGGTGAAAAAGGGCACACAAAATGGTACTGCAGACAGTTGAAGAAAGAAAAGAGAAAGACCAATCAGAAGAACAAACAGAAGAAAAATGATGGTGGTAATGATAAGGTTGAAGTTAACGCTGTCACTGATGAGTTCTTTGTTTGTTTTGATTATGATATGATTAATATTGCTCACGATAATACGAGTTAGGTTGTTAATAGTGGTGCTACATGTCATGTTGCAACACGTAAAGATTTCTACTCATCTTACACTCCGGGTAGTTATGGATATGTTAGGATGGGTAATGCCGGGTTATCAAAGATCGTTGGTATTGGAGTGGTCTGGTTGAAGTTTGATACCGGGATGGAGCTGGTTTTGCATAATGTAAAACATGTTCCCGAAATGAGACTTAATGTTATTTCTGCAGGCATACTTGATGATGATGGTTACTATAGCGGTTTTGGTAATGGTATGTGAAAACTCACTCTTGGTTATATGATCGTGGGAAGAGGTAAGAAAGACTCAAGATTATACATCACACATCCGAAGATCTTCAAGAACATTGTTAATGTGGTGGACAATGCTGACACGACTCATTTGTGGCATAAGAGACTTGGCCACATGAGTGAAAAGGGGATGTCTATCTTGTTGAAGAAGAATGTGTTATCCGGTATGCGTGATATTAATTTGAGTAAGTGTTCTCACTGTCTGGTAGGGAAGCAAACGAGAGTTGTCTTTAAGAGCCATTCTCCTTTTCGAATGGAGAATATACTTGATCTTGTGCATTCCGATGTTTGTGGTCCTATGAAGACTAGGACACTTGGTGGGTGTTCCTATTTTGTTACATTCATCGATGATCATTCCAAAAAGGTGTGGGTTTATACCTTGAAGTCAAAGGATCAAGTATTTGATGTGTTTAAGCAGTTTCATGTCTTAGTTGAGAGACAAACTGGGAAGAAGCTCAAGTGTGTTCGGACTGATAATGGCGGTTAATACATTGGGCAATTTGATGCTTACTGTAAATAAAGAGAAAGGTATTCGGCACCAAAAGACTCCACCAAAGACACCGCAGTTGAACGGCTTAGCAGAGCGGATGAACGGAACCTTGGTTGAGAGAGTCAGATGTTTGCTTTCACATGCAGGGTTGCCGGGTTCCTTTTGGGGCGAGGCTTTGAATATGGCGGTACATATTATTAATCTAACCCCTTGTGTTCCTTTGCAATTTGATGTTCCTGACAGGGTTTGGAGCGGCAAAGATGTTTCTTACCGTCACTTACGAGTCTTTGGATGTAAGGCTTTTGTGCATGTTCCCAAAGATGAGAGGTCAAAGCTTGATATGAAGACTAAGCCATGCGTGTTCCTCGGTTATGGCCAAGACGAGTTTGGGTACAGGTTGTATGATCCAGTTCAGAAGAAACTTGTACGAAGCCGAGATGTTGTGTTTATTGAAGATCAGACTTTAAAAGATGTTGAGAAGACAGAGAAAGAGACAATTCCTCAACATAGTGATGATCTTACTGATTTGGATCCGGTTCCTCCACAACATGTTGATTCACATTTTGTGGATGATGTTCAGAATGATGAACAGGGTACTGACGAAGTTGATGCTCATGAGCAACCAGAGATAGATGAAGACATTCATCCAGAGTTACCGGTACCAGATGTGCCACCATTTGTTCCACTTAGGCGGTCTACTCGAGATCGTCATCCTTCTACTAAATATTCTGCTAATGAGTATGTTTTACTCACTGATGGGGGAGAGCCCGAGTGTTATGCAGAAGCTATGGAAGATGAACATAAGAAAGAGTAGGTTGAAGCCATGCAAGATGAGATGAATTCCTTGCATGAGAACAATACTTATGAATTGGTGAAGTTGCCTAAAGGCAAAAGAGCTTTGAAGAACAAGTGGGTTTATAAGGTGAAGACAGAAGAGTATACTTCTCTACCCAGGTACAAAGCTAGATTAGTTGTTAAAGGATTCAGTCAGAAAAAGGGTATTGATTTTGATGAGATTTTCTCTCCGGTCATGAAGATGGGATCTATTCGAGTGGTTCTTGGTTTGGCTGCTAGCCTTGATCTTGAGGTTGAGCAGATGGATGTCAAGACAGCTTTCCTTCACGGTGATTTGGATAATGAAATCTACATGGAGCAACCTGAAGGTTTTCGGGTTAAGGGTAAAGAAGATTATGTGTGTAGACTTCAGGATAGCCTATAATGGTTGAAGCAAGCACCAAGACAGTGGTATAAGAAGTTTGAGTCGGTTATGGGAAAGCAAGTATAACACCCCAGAATTTACAACTGTTTTTTTTTTTTAAACAATTCGGAAGCTCAAGTCCCAAAACATATATATACATAAAATGACATGTCGTCATCTTCCATTACCTAAGTTCTAAGTATTGATTATTAACGTTTACAAAACAATCCTTTATATCCTGGACATTATATAATCAAACATTTTAAACTGTATTAAATAATATCAGAGTAATCCTAGTCAAACATTCTTCAGTTACTCCTTGACCCGCCCATAACCAGATATATTAACCTGCAAGGAGTAAACAACGGGATTAGCACGAAGCTAAGTGAGTTAACTCATCACTAACAATACAACTTAGTTTAACACCATGAGTTCACCACATTTAACACTTTGACTCAACATCACTAGAGGATCGGTGGCCCTTGTGGCACCCTCAGCCGCGGTGGCCCACCAAGCGACACTTACACCAACTGCAGGCCAATACAGTGGTTAACCGATAACGGTTTGCTACCTTTAGTCAACACAAGCTCTATTCACAACACATGTTCACAACTCTTGTGTTGACTAACCTGTAACAACATCGTCCAACAAAGTTGACCTCCTTAACACAATTACCAATAGGTCACTTAACACTTGATCACCAATTCTCAATTCAACCTAACACATAAATAAATCGCATAACACTTGAAGTAACCACATAAGTGATCACTAAATCATAGTGAGAGATCTAAGTCAACTCACCGACTACCATAGTCGCCCACTCAGTAGTCTAATATCACTGAGTCTTCTCCATATCTGGAAATACAACAAAATACACAAGTTAGCTACTTGTTTCAATGTGAAATAACACAAGTAATTACAACATAATATTTAGCAATTATAACACCATAATTAGTTATTTCAACTCATCAATCCAAGATTATATATTACCAATTTAGCATCATTAGTTCACCATCACTAGCAATTTATGATCATAGAATCACATTATCACGTTAATCCACCTCAAATATAGTTAATTAATATAATTAAACCATTAACCTCATATATTAAGAATTCACAATTTATCTCTTTCATTATTCCATTACTAACTCATGATCATCATCATAATCATCTTAGCTTCAATGAATAAAAAACTTCATACACTAGCTTATCTTTTACTAATAACACTATAACAACCTCTCTTATTATCAATCAAGATGATTAACACCTAATCATTACACTTTCACCAAAATCCACTTGAATTATAATTCACACAACTTGTGTAATTCACTATTAGGTTAGATTAAAGCTATTAATCCTCTTAATAACACATATTAACACCATTTCAACTAATATCAACCTTTAGTTATGATTAATACCATTAACCCATCAAAACCCCATGAACTCATCAAATCATATTATCACCTTCTTCATTTCTAACTTAGGGTTTACATTATAATCATCATTTAATCATCAACTAACAAGAATTTAATCACTACAACTCTAAATTTTCGGATTATAATCAATAACCCATCAAAAATAATCAAAACCTAAGAATCAAGATTAATTTACAAACTTAAGCTTGAATCTTGTTAATTATCATCAATTACAAGTTTAACTAACAACTATTTCACAAATTCAAACCCTAATTTCGAATTATAACCAAAAACACTAAAACCCTCAAATTTCTAGGGTTCATACATCATGAATTAGGGACTTACAAGTTGAATAGAAAGATTAGGAGATGATAATCTATCCTCTTGAAGCTTAAATTCGAACTAGAGATCTTCAATTTGATGAAAAGAGATGAATTAAGCTAGGGTTTCATATGTATGTATGCGTACGTATGTATATGAGGAGGAGAAATAAAGACCGACCCAATCAATTGAGTCAATTATATAATTAGTCTAATTTCATTCCCCGTACTTAGCATTGTCTGGAACTTAAAAAATATTTACGGAAAACTATTTTATTTTACCGTCAATTATATTAATTTAAAACAATCAATATTTCACTAGCCACAATATTTCCTGAGGCTTATCAACCTATTAATTATACAATCAAACACAATAACAATTTTAAATCGCATTTAAAATTTACAGAAAATACCTATTACTTCTAGGCCCAATTTGAGGATGTTACAGCAAGGCTACCGAAAGACGACTTCAGATCATTGTGTTTTCTTTCAGAGGTTTGGTGATGATGATTTCATTATATTGTTGCTATATGTTGATGATATGCTGATTGTTGGCAGGAATATTGATAGAATTAAGCAGTTGAAGCGAGAATTGAGCAAGTCTTTTGCTATGAAAGACTTAGGGCCAGCAAAACAGATCCTTGGCATTCGAATTTCTAGAGATAGAGGTGCCAAGATGTTACATATGTCACAAGAGCAATATATTGAAAAGGTGCTTAGCAGATTTAACATGGATAAAGCTAAAGTGGTTAGTTCCCCTCTTACTACCAACTTTAAGCTAACGGATAGAGATTGCCCTTCTTCGGAGAAGGATGTTGAAGAGATGGATAGAGTTCCATATGCCTCAGCAGTTGGAAGCTTGATGTATGCTATGGTTTGTACAAGGCCTGATATAGCTCATGCAATAGGTGTTGTTAGTCGGTTTATGTCAAATCCGGGTAAGAAGCATTGGGAAGCAGTTAAATGGATCTTGAGATACTTACGAGATACTTCCAAATTGGGTATCACATTTGGAAATGGGAAGCCGATGCTTGTTGGTTATACAGACTCTGATATGGCAGGAAACAAAGATAACATGAAATCCACTTCTGGATATTTGATGACCTTTGCAGGGGGAGCAGTTTCATGGCAATCAAGATTGCAAAAATGTGTTGCCTTGTCTACAACCGAGGCTGAGTATATGGAAGCAACAGAAGCGTGCAAAGAACTATTGTGGCTGAAAAGATTTCTACAAGAGATTGGTTTCAAGCAAGAGTGCTACGTGGTACTTTGTGATAATGAAAGTGCAATTCATCTTGCTAAGAATACTATGTATCACAAGAGAACAAAACATATTGATGTGCGGTATCATTGGATTAGAGACGGTCTTGAAGATGGTTTATTTGAGCTTGGTAAAGTTCATACTTATGATAATGGTTCCGATATGTTAATGAAGGCCGTGGCAAGAGAAAAGCTCAAGGTGTGTTGCTCGATCGCCGGGATGGCGAACTCTTTTCCTCATAATTAGAAAGGGGGAGATTTGTTGGGTTTTTTAATGGGTTTCTAAATAATGAGGAAACAAATAAAAGCCCAATAAATTAGGCCTAATACAAGGGAGTATAAATACCCTTGTATCTTAGGGTTTTAGAGATGTGAGAAAAAACTTTGTACACAAGAAAGAGGGAGCAAAGAGAGGAAATTCGGAATTCCCGTTTTTAAATACGTAGCAGCACTAAAAATTTGATTCCCGGAGATTCAACCGTCGGATCGACTTGATTTTTGTACAGCTTGTTCCTGACATCTGGGCCAACGTTTTTGACCGTCGGATCTTCGTTTTGAGTTTTGGAAGTCGTGATTTTGGGGGCTGGACAGTAGCAGTTTTTTTGGGTATTGTTTTCTTATCTTTGTCTTTAGTTTGATTCCCTACTTCTTGATGTTATTGTTCAAGAGTATGATGGTTATTGTATGCCTCTAGTTTGTATCTAGAGAAGACTTTGTATTGCTCTTTCTTGGTGGTAGTGGATTTTAAGTGGCCTACGGGTCCCGTGGTTTTTACTCTCGCCTTGAGAGGTTTTTCACGCAAAAAGGTTTTGTGTTCTTTGTGTGTTCTTGATTATTATTTATCTCTGTTGATTGAGGACTGATTTAGATTGAATTTGGTGTGCCCTAATTGTTTGCATCCTCATTGGTTTATACGGGTCGGGAAAGTATTGTAAAACGAGGGTTTAATTCCGCATTTGTGTTTACCGTTGTGACTTATTTCCCATCAATATATTGTATACGAATAAAAAGCGTGGTCGCAAAAGTTCTTGCTAATTGGAGAAACGTATAATAACATGTAATTGCTTTAAGCATCGACCCATTAGAAATTGAACATTGTGATTGTCAATCTATCAACGTCTTCATTTTATGAAGGGTTTATTTTTTCATTATGTATTAAACTTTACACTCATGCGACATACTTTCATTTGTTCTATTGTATGTAGTGAACTTGTAAATATGGTTTATTGTATGTATTATTTCCTTTTTGGGTAAGGCCAAAAAAGAAAACGTTCCTATTTGAGCCTTACTCAAAAAGGAAATTCTACATACAATAGGCCATATTTACTAGTTCAATACATACAATAGAAGTTTTTAAAGTTCGACTCATACAATAGTAAAAAGTGTAAAGTTCAATACATAACGAAACAATGAACCCTTTTATGAAGTAAAAGTTTCCTATTATATTACCGTTTCTGCTAACGATCATCTAATTTTAACTTCTTCTTTTTTCTTATTTGAGTTTACAAGTTACAAAGAAACTTTTTGGGTGCGTTTAGTTGTAGAAAAAAAGAGAGTTTTCCTGAAAATTTTTCCAAGAAAAATGGAAAAATGGAAAACGCGTTCAAAATGAAGTTTTTTGAGAAAATTTTCTGAGAAAATGGAAAATCTACTTCTCCAAAATATAACTTGGAGGTAGAAAACAACTTCTCCCCACTTTTCCAAATTTTCCTTTATAAACTTTCCCCCTCTTTTCCAAATTTTTCAAAATATAACAAGTTTTCCAAAATTCACTTTTTCAACATTTTGAACGCGTTTTCTAAATTTTCAACACTTTTTTAGAAAACTATTTTCTATAGAAAATTGGAAATGGAAAATTGTGGAAAATTTTCAACAACTAAACACACCCTAGTGTTTCACAGATTATAACGATCACAAAAAAACAAAAGTTATTTTGTGTTTACATTTTTTCCTTATCGGACTGCTGGGCTGATTGAGACGGCTAGCACCTTGCAGGCCGGCTGCAGCTCCTTGGGCCGCTACTATTTGCCGGTGTTTGGGTTAGTTGTTTTAGAGGGCTTTTAGAGTAGTCACCCGCACCGGTATCAATCGGCTTCAAACAGTCCAGTATTCGGTACTCACTCTAGGGCCAAAAGGATAACCGGTACCAATCAGTTAAGTACCGGTAATTTCCCACTTTTTCCGCTTTGGTACATAATACATAGGTCGGTTTACTTATTATTTTATTATATTTTTGGTACAAAAGCGGTATGGTATCACTTTTACCGTACCAGTACCGTAACCGTACCGGTACCATCCCGCTTAAAATGGTCCGATATTCAGTACTAACGTTAGGGTCAAAAAAATTACCGGTACCAAGCTATTCGGTTTGGTAACCGTTCCGTCCCATGTTCACCCCTAATTTGAGGCCTACCCAAGTTGTAAATGAGATCTTAAAATATAAAGGCGCAAGAAAAATTATATATATAGGATGGGTAACGTTTCGAGGATCCGCTGCATCTTAAAGGGAATGAAGACGATCTCAACCGTTAGATAATTGGATGATCAACGATCCAAATTCGTTGGATTTAGCAACAATGTATTTTACGTAAAACAAATATGTTAGTTTATCCGCGAACTTTATTGTACGATGTAGCTACTGAATGATTTGGGCAAGTATAATCCGGCAATCGAATGAATCCTTAAGATTGTTATTGCATCAACTATCATTGCGTTACTATTGAATTTGTCACATTTCTTGATGTTTTGTTAGGCCCATTATATTGTTAGGTCAATCTTATCGTATGTTATGTATAAATGAAATATCTTATCAGATATCTAATAATTTTTATATTCTTAATCAAATCTTTGCCATTATTTCTAAAATCGATTTTCAGTTGGATTGGGTCTGCAACATGACATGTTTCCATACAATGGAAATATACAAAAAGATAGGGATTTTGATGGGCACGGGTTAAGGTTACCATAAATAATATCTAAACATTAAAGAAATATCTAACCTTCCATGTTTATAAACAATTACAAAGTCACTTTCCATATATAATTGATAAATTAGTGATTAATATGGTAACAATATTGTTTATTTAGTGTTTGAAACTATTTTTAGTAACCTTAATTAATGCCCTAAGGGCAATGGTTATCAAAACCCGAAAGATATAACTTTCTAATTGCTTCATATCTACATAATCCACAATTGGTTTAGAGGGTCCTTAAATGGTGTTTGTGATATTATCTGTATACCATTTTATTTGGTTTATTTGTGAGTAATATAATATGTAATCGGAAAAAGTGATGTTCTTAAAAAACTTAAAAAATAGGTGATGTTCTTATCTTTAATTTCGAAAACGGAATACATACGCGCGGTTGCAGAAGTCTCGGATCCGAGCTATGAAAATTGCAGTGCTACCAATCCGATACAACTCATCTCCACCAGCCGTATTTCATTTGTAGATAAAAAGGGATTCCACTATTTCATTTGTAGCATCGAAGATCACTGCAAACGTTTTCAACGCATGATGTTGTTGGTTTAAGCGCACACACGTAAAAAACGTTTTACATGCCAGCGTGCATTAGTTAAACAAAAACATATACTTGTAATTAACTTGTGCATTAGTAAATCGTTTTTTATTTCTTTTCCACATTCTTTCTCTTGTTTTTCTATTCTTAAGAAATAAAATAAAATAAAAGTAGAGATGAAAATTGAGTTGCAGGTTTAAATAAAGACGAGTGTGTAAGAATAAAGATAAAGGAAAGATATATTAATATACTAGTCCTAATGGGCGTTTTTTTTTTTTTATATATTTTTTTCCCAAAAAAGAAAAAAAAATAACTAGCCCAAATATTAACTAGTCGAATTCTGTTTTAAAAATTTTAAAATCTACAAGAAAATTTGTAATGTGTAATCATGTTTATGTAATTCAAAATGTTTTAATTTGGTTAAGCATTATTTAATCTAACTAAAGATAACCATCTATCGCTACTAATGGTCTACAATTGGTGTGTGTGGGATATAGTGGCCCACAATATGTGAGGTATATATTTTGTGTACTAGGTCTTAAACCCGTGTATATATACGGGTCATTTAATTTTCATTTGATTTTTAGTTATGCAAATAATGTACGGAGTATATGATTAAACAATTACGTTTTATCTAAGTTCTATAAATATGCAATGTGGTTAATTTGTAACTAAGTTATTCAAGGTAGTATGTGTATTAAGCATCTATTAGTTTGTAATCAAACATATTCTAGAAGGGAGTAGTTAATTGGGGACGTATAATGTGACATGGAGAGAATAAATAGTCAACCTGTGGAAGCACTATATTAACAACCACCATTCAATTTTCATAGGTTAAAGCTATAGAACCATATCCTTAGATTAGATTAGATTAAAGCTATAGAACCATATCCTTAGATTAGATTAGATTAGATCAATATTTCTCTGCGTTAAAATTCAATTTTAAATTTTATTATTTGATTTAATCAGGAAACCATATCGTTGGATTACTTCAAATCAATATCAGTGTAAAACCACCTAAATACAATACAATGTTTATCATATAAACACATAAGTTATCAATTAAAGAAACAAATTTGAACATAGAGTTTAATTTAAAATTGATTTGAAGAACATTAGACTACATTTAAGAATATGGAGAACTTACTATTGCTTTATAACTAATGTTAGAATTTATTGCAAATAATATTCTTCTGCTTATTGTTGTTATATGTGGAGGTTTTGTACGTACTTAAACTATAGAAAAACGTTTTAACCAATAATTAATTAATCAAAAATAGTATTAGAGTCTTGATCAATGACAACTTATCTTCTTGATGTACGTAGCAAAGGTTTCATGCTAAAAGGGGATTTATTTTTTAACAAATCGTGACACGTACTAACTTAATTTAATTATTTTATATTAACAATATATAAATTAATAATATATTAAATTAAATACCAATAAAATATACTAAATTCTGATTGGTTAATTAGACTTCAATTTTAAAATTGTATGTCATAAGTCCGCTTCCTCTATAATGATTACGTGGATGCATCGCCGGCATCACGAGTTAATTGATTATGCCGCTCATTTGCTAAAAGTCTGAAATACATGCACTGAAAAAGACAACCTACCTAGTGCCCACTTTGAACGTTTATCGTGAATCATGTGATTTCTATTCATGTTCATCTTTTCATTTTAGTTGGTTTTAAATTGAGTATGAGTATACACTTTTAAAATATTAACTTTACCAATTTACCTGTAATTTTATTTTTCACAAAACTGCTTTATAATAGACGGTGTAAAATGTAAGAGTAAGATTGTCATTTTATTTTACAAGATACATTGAGTATGAGTTTTCTTAAACTGTGTGTAATCTGATTGTGGACTCTTATTATCAGACGAATGGAGTAGTATATTACGGAGTATAATTTTTGTCATCGTTCAACCATCAGTAAATCAAAGTTTCATCGTGTTAATTAGTGCATTGGTGGATTCAGAAATCTACATCATCGGGATGCTAAAACTTAATCCCATTAAACTTTCTTAATGGAAAATTCAAGATTACAAACTAGCTTTGGTGTATGCAACATTTTTCCTAATTTTCAAATGTATATGTATACTGTATATGTATATTCATCCGTTTACGCGTAAACATTTGACGTATTCACATGTGAAGATTCCATATAACACATAATCTACAAGTTAATTTGTGGTTTTTGAGAATTTAATTGCTTCTCCGGTGTGATTATTAAAATATTAAAATGTGATTTATTATGTTTGCATGTATATAGAATATAGATCACTCAAAATTAAAAGTAAGTTTTTTTCACTTCTCAACCTTTTATGTAGTTATCTTATTAACCTTCATATATATTTAAAACCCTATTGTATATATAATCTTGGGATAAGTTTTTTTAAATGTATTCAACTTAATTTACTCAAAAATTTATAGCATGTATCTAACTTAGAACTCTTATGTGTTGACTTTCAATAATCTCTATTGTATGTATTGGATTTGTTTTTTGACGATGTGTCGGGTTATATGGTAGACACTTGGCACATTATATGAATGACACGTCGTCAAAATTACAATCCAATACATACAATAGAAATTATTGAAAGTTTAATACATACAATAGAAGCGTTGTAAGTTCGATACCACTACAAAAAAATATCATTTTACCACACTTTTTCTTCACAATTTTAGAAACTGTGTAAAACTTTTTGAAACATATAAGATTTTCCACTCATATATGTACGAAAGAAAATCTCATACTTGTAAGTGTGAAGAAATTACAATTTTTCAACACTTGAAAGTGTGGAAAAAAAATTGTAACACACGGTTTTCTCACGCAAGAGAAAGTATGCATAAATTGCGTGTTACAAATTTTTTTCCACACTTTTAAGTGTAAATTTTTTTTTCCTCACACTTATATATGTGAAGATTGTGGTGATTTCTACACTTATTGATGTAACAATTTTATCCACAATTATAAGTGTGAATAATTTAACATAATTCCACACATTTTTAAAGAGTGTTAAAAAAAATGTGGATAAATGATATCTTTGTTGTGGTGTACATAGCATAGATTTTTGAGTAAAGTTTAATACATTTACAAATACATATCCCTATAATGTTAAATATATTAGCAGAATTGAACATGGTTTTATAGAATATAGGTTTCGATCAGAAATACCAAAATCATTGGTTTGGGTGTTGAATATGTGTTACTGTGTCTACAATTTATATTTTCTTTTTTATCATAGTCGATAGATCGATAATCATAATTACTAGAAAAGAATTTGGTTCCTTTTACAAACTTGATCGATGTTGATTCATCCGCGCGTTTAGAAATCCATTTCAGACGATTGAACTTTATCGAAGTGTATCTTTTTAAGAACCAAAAATATTTGTGCAATATATTAGATTGAAGAAGAACAAAATGCCTTGTACACACTAGCAAAGTACTCGCTCAATGTGATGGTACTTTATATGTATAAGATAGTGCTAGTTAACGATGTTGGCTAATAGTAGCGATTATGACAAACCTAAAAAGTAGTGGTGATTGTGGGCAAGAATATTTACATGATATGATGTAATTTCGAGGCTATAAGTCTAAATATCAAAGTATTAATTAAGTTCATCGCCGGCATAAAGATAATAAAATACCATACGTCCAAAAGTCAAAATATCTCACTCAAAACATTGGTGTTTTGAGTGTTGTTGTTATTCAATCTGTGTCGCGATTACGACAAGCCTAAAAAGTAGTGGTGATTGTGGGCAAGAATATTTACATGATATGATGTAATTTCGAGGCTATAAGTCTAAATATCAAAGTATTATTTAAGTTCATCGCCGGCATAAAGATAATAAAATACCATACGTCCAAAAGTCAAAATATCTCACTCAAAACATTGGTGTTTTGAGTGTTGTTGTTATTCAATCTGTGTGCGCGATTACGACAAACCTAAAAAGTAGTGGTGATTGTGGGCAAGAATATTTACATGATATGATGTAATTTCGAGGCTATAAGTCTAAATATCAAAGTATTATTTAAGTTCATCGCCGGCATAAAGATAATAAAATACCATACCTCCAAAAGTCTAAATATGTCACTCAAAACATTGGTGTTTTGAGTGTTGTTGTTATTCAATCTGTGTGCGCGATTACGACAAACCTAAAAAGTAGTGGTGATTGTGGGCAAGAATATTTACATGATATGATGTAATTTTGAGGCTATAAGTCTAAATATCAAAGTATTATATAAGTTCATCGCCGGCATAAAGATAATAAAATACCATACGTTCAAAAGTCAAAATATCTCACTCAAAACATTGGTGTTTTGAGTGTTGTTGTTATTCAATCTGTGTGCATATCACATTTTAATTTGTTCTTGGATAATATCTTTGTAACTCGAAATGCACTAAGTTTTTTAATTTTTGTAAAATAAGATAGTGCTATTCTAATATTTGCGACCTTAAATGTACGTAATTGTACCGTGATACTGTAATGTATATGAAAGTCGTAATAGAACCATAGCTTTCTACAAATTTTAATTCATTAATGTATCTGATTTAAAATCTTGTACGAAGATAATATGATTGTACAATTATATATTTATATATATTATGATTGTATTTATAATTGTAATAATAATATGTTAGAACAAAGCCCGTAACACAAAAGTGTTATAATTAGCTTTAATGTAAACTTATACATCTCATATATAATATTTGTATAACATTCAAAATTTGAAAGTAAAGCTGATTTTGTTTGACTCTAAAAAATTTGTAAATCTTCTTTGCTTTGCTTTGCAATAATAATAATAATAATAATATGTCAATCTTATTATTATTGTCTTATATATTAGCAAAATACATACATTTATTTTTTAAGGATTAATACAAATAAAATTTATTTCATTAAAATTATAGTAGTTGGATAGGGGTAAATTAGTCATTTATTAGAGTTGAGTCTAATTTAAGATTATAGGAAAAATGGTTTATATGTAGTAGAAAGTAGAGATAATGATCTTGAAGTACTATATCTAGTTTAAACATTAACTTAATTACATAAAACTAATTTGGAATTTTGATTTTAGTTAATTTTGTTTTATTGTCGATCGGAATTAATTCCACACACAATGTTTATACATTTTTGGCGTTAATTTGTTGTGAAGGATCCGCCGGGAAGATGTGATTGAAAGAAAAGTGGGGAAAACCGTATTTAATGTATGTGACACCCTGCAATTTTGACACAATTATAAACATTATATGCACGTATTTTTAGGCTAATTCCCTACTTTAAGTGAATTAACAACACATTTTAGAGGTAAGTCTAGCAAAGCCCAACTAGTTAATACGCGTAGTATTACTTATTTGTAGTTAGTCGTAATTACATACGAAACAATCGGAACAAACGCGACAAAAATATACGACTGTTGGTGAACAAAAATTATTTAATAAAACGAAATTATTAAATAACATTAACGAATATTAAATATTATGTCGATAATATTTACAAAGTATTTTATAACGTATAAACGTTTATTTCGTAAACTGAAACGAAACAAAGTTAAAATTTTATAAACTTAACTAAATTATTTCCATAAAATATTCCAACCAAAAATATAATCGAATATGTATTTAAATAATTATCAATTAAAATATCGTGACTTTTAACGTCCGGGAAAACGAACACCGCACGGAGAGTAATTACTGGGAACGAAAATTGGTGAAGTCCACACCCGTGGACCCCACCCAAAACCGGCCCAAAGGTGAGGGTCATCACCCCCTCACCTCATTTCCCTCACAAACACAAACACACACTCATTATTCTCTCTCTCTTTCCTCTCTAATTTCTACCACCAAACTACCACCATTCACCACTCTAAAACTACCACTAAATCACCTCCAAACACCTCACTCATTTGGAAGAAAACGATCACGGAGTCGAGCTCTACGCAACCATCTTTTCGGATTTCTCTCGCGTTAACTTTGTAAGATCCCGACATTTCGTAAACTTTTGGATTTCGAAGTTTCGTTTGATATTTCATGTTTAGTATACTTAGATCATCATGTTTTAGTGTTTTATACAACCGAAAACGTCCAAAATCGAACCGAAAACCCATTTTTATGAGCTGTTCGTCGAACAGTTGTAAGTGCCGCATTGGTGCCAAAAACAGTGTAGCGACACTTAAGTGACGCACTAAGTGTCGCATAAAACCCTAATCTTGCGTCACTTCCCTAAGTGACGTCAAAAACCCTCTTTTTGCGGCACTTCGTTAAGTGTCGGTAACCCGACACTCCATGCGGCACTAACCTAAGTGACGCCTAAATTCGATTGTTTACCTTGTCCGACACTTACACCGACACTCATACCCGACACTTGCCTAAGTGTCGCCCCTTATGCGTCACTTTCTCAAGTGACGCTACTAAATCAGAATTTATCATTTCATGCGACACTTCCTAAGTGTCGCTATAAACTATTAAGTGACGCCTCAAGTGACGCTAAAAACATAATGTTTACGACTTTTTCACTAAGTGTTGAGACTGGGATTTTACCACCTGATCTTACTCCGAAATGAAGTTTCGAATGCGTTTTTACTACTGCAACATAACAGAAATAAAAATTTTCCAAGCTGACTTGGCAGCTCGACCCCAACCAGGGGCTCTGTCCCTTGGACCCCGCCAGGGGTTGCCACCCCTTGGACCCCGCTACTAGGGGCGCTGCCCCCGGACGCCCGTACACAATTTCATACTTTATAAAAACACAACGAAACAAACAGAATTATACTTCGGAAGTTATGATTTTCAAACTATCACCAACGAGTCGTATACGTTTTCACAACTACGAAATACAAACGTAAACATTAAACGAACACTTTGGACATAACTTGGTTGTACGAACACTAGCATGGATGGTCAACTACGACATCCATAGACTTATTAAATCTCATACGTTTAGGGCGTTAGGAGATTCAGGACTATACTTGGGCATTAGGCTTTGCTAGCACTCGAACGTACTTAACTCAACAGGTGAGTTCACAGCCCCACTTTTAACTGTTTTACTGCTTACAACTTGGGGTGAGAAACATAGTCAACTGTTTTATTGATTGCCATAACTGCTTTTACATACATGAATTGTATACTTGTTTTACTCGAACGATTAGAGTACTTTGAACTGTTGAACTCTTACACGAAACTGGTATTTATGAAACGACATTTTCATAAACGTGTTAAACTTTGTTTGGTAAACCGGAGAACAACCGGTACTTTTTATGTAAACGCTGGAGAACGACCAGCCACGTATTTTAGTGCCAGAGAATGACTGGCCAAGTGGACGGGAGAACGACCCGTGCGTATTTGGATGGGAGAATGACCCATGCGTCTTTTGACCGGAGAACGACCGGTACTGTGTTTCGCTGGAGAACGACCAGCAGTGTTTATTGCCAGAGAACGACTGGCCGAGTTGGACGGGAGAATGACCCGTGCGTCTTTAGATCGGAGAACGACCGGTACTGTTTGGTAAACGCTGGAGAACGACCAGCAACATATTTTAAACTGTATTTGAGTAACATCCCACGTAAACTGTATTTGGGCAACATCCTAACCGAACTACATTTGGATAACAATTCACAAAACGATTACTTAACTATTACGGCAATAACTGGTTACGATCGTATTTGGTCAAACAAACTGTACTTGCAAACTTAAAACCTGTGAATTCACTCAACCTCGTTGTTGACTTTTACTATGTTTTTCAGGGAATTAGCTGCGCACGTAAGAATCGCCTGCACATACGGAATCTTAGGCGACCCGCTATGCTTTAGGATGCCAACTTTTGGAACTTATGGATTTCTTTTGTATAACTAAAGCGATTTTAGTCATATTTACGAAATCTACTTTTTTAAACTTAATAACTTTTACACTTGTACGATTCGATGAATCATAAACTTTGTAACTATTACTTTTGGCATCTTAATATATATGTTATGTTGTAATCATATGCTCTGATACGTATGCATGTACAATGTGTGATGTGGCACTCCCCATACTTAACTAAATGCTTCCGCTAATCGAAACCAACCAATTTGGGGGTGTTACAATGTATTTGTAGGACAAATTTGTTAGTAATTTACCTCCAAATTCATTTCATGTTACTAGCAACTGTATTTTATTTTAACAACACTGTATTTTCTTATAAATTTGAGTACACTTTAACAACACTTCATTGTAGCACATACAAATTTGTCCTTAAATACAACAAATATGTTCTGCCTCCTTACCCTCACTCGAGACCTTCCACTATAACCTTACCCTTAATTTATTTTAGATCACCATATCATGAATCAACTTTAAGAATCAATTCGCACTAAAATTTATCTTCAATTTAAACATCGTATTTTCACTTTTTTTTATTTCAATCAAGTTAATTTAGAGGGTCCACAGATGGTATTGCTCTTGCAACATTTAAAATGCTAGTAGTGAAGCTTATACATAATCAATTAAAACGGTCCGTTTATAATTAAATTAAGTTAATTTGAAACATTAAAGTCCATCCTAATCTAGAGTAATGTTCAAATGAGTACATCAATTTTGAGTGAGAATGAGAGAACCAATAGATTTATGTCATGTGTCACTTTATTCTCTCTCCTCCACATTTTTTAAAATTAAATATCTCACAAACGGTAAGTCGAAAAATCATGAAAATTGCACCATAAAATTTAGCGTTTTCTCCTCTTTGATTTGCCGTCCCTCAAGGCATACTTTCGACAACTTTTTTTTTTCTTCCATTTTTTGGCGGATTTTACAAATTAGTAACACATGTGTTAGTGATTGGTTATACATTTAATTTGTGGTTAAGGTTAGGGTTAAGGATTAGGGTTTAGTAGGGTTTAAGGTTTATTAGGGTTTAGGGTTTAGAGTTTTGTAAAGCGTTTATGGTTTAGGGTTTGGGGTTTAGGGGTTAGGGTTTGAGGTTTGGGGTTTCGGGGAGAATCCCCGAAACCCCAAACCTCAAACCCTAACCCTAACCCCTAAACCCCAAACCCTAAACCCTAAACGCAACACTGTAACACATGTGTTAGTTGTTGGGTTTTCTATTCCCTAACCAGATTATCATACACGCAGCGGAATAACAAAAACTTTAAATAATCTAAGGCAATTAGGAAACTAAAACCCTAAAGGATATTTAACTTTAACAACATAGTACAATTAATAAATTAGACAAAGAGAATATAAGGAAAACACTAACCTTAAGAGAAAGCCTATTTCTCGCGCGTAGACCAATGAGCAGAGTTTCGTTACTTGGAGGCAAGTACCCAAAGTAGAATACCTCTAATGCTTCACACCCAAAAACCCAAGAGAAAGTCGAATTTCGAAATTATCATAAAATTCGTACTTAATTCGTATTGAATAAGGTATAGGATTGACCCCTATTTATAGTTGAGGAAGAAAACCCCATATTTCTGAATTCGACCTCCAACCGGCGGTTGGGGCTGTGTCCTTAACCGACTCGGAAACCCTAATCCCAACCAGCGGTTGGACTCTCCAACCGGCGGTTGGATTGGTTCTGGAACCTTCCGCCTTTTAATTCTATTTGATTATTATAATTAATAAACCATTATTAATTTAATCAAAACAATTATAATATTAATACTAATTAATATTACACCTTATGTAACTCTCTTGACTGTTCATTGAGGGCAACCCCAAAAGGACTTTACCATTAATGATAGTCTCACCAATTAGTTATGATATTGGACACTATTCCAACAGTCTCCCACTTGGACAATTCATCAACTACAATTGGTCTAAAGCCTATATCTCATTAACTATGTAAAGTGTGCATCCAAGCAACTGCCAAACTCTGATCTCATCTTTGAGTTAGTCCTTTAGATAAGTGATCATCCATTCCTTTGTTTCACGATATCTTATGAACCGAGACATGGATTATCATCAATCTCAAGATTCATATATGTTTTTCTGATTTCCGATTATATTGACTATATGAGACTACTGAACTATCACTTTAGTCTCGGCCAGGCCTAGCACTTTTAAGTCAAACTTTAATCATCAGAGGGCCCATGATATCTCTTTTCCATTTTAGGCAAAAGGAACAAATAAATTTCGACTACATAGCACTAGTCAATTCATCATATCATACCTAGCATACCCTTTATAACTGGCATTTACGCACAGCGTTTGAATAGACTAAAGTATAACAGACTCGAAGAACTAGATACTAATGTATCCCCATTTTAAGAATAGAAGATATTATCATCTTAAAATCACTCGTGATTTAATCCATGAAGTGATCTCTTTAAGTGCGGGTTTCTCCTATACTTAAATCCCATTAAGTACCCATGAGTGTTGCAGCAATCTCCATGCCATGTCTATCTCCATAGACATCTACTAACACTCCATGACAGTCTTAATTCACCACATACTTCCTATAGTGTGATCGACTGAGGAGGTTTGAGTAAGAACTTATTACTCTGGAAGTGGTGTCTAAACATGTAAAACTGAAACACAATGACAAACAATAGTAAATGGTAGAACTCCTTCCCATTAAAATTTTCCATTATTAATCACCAAGTCTATTACAGTTTCTATCATTGTTTATAATGTTTCAAATTCAAACTAACAACTAAAACTTTACATTATCTCTTAAACCTATACTCCTAGCATGTTCATCGTGCTTGGACTTTCCTAGTGGCTTTGTGAACGGATCAGCTGGATTATCCTCTGATCTTATGCTCTTCACAATTACATGTCCTTCTTCGACTTTACTTCGAACAAAATGGTATTTCCTTTCAATGTGCTTTGACTTTCCGTGATCCTTAGGTTCTTTACTCAAGGCGACTGCACTTTCATTATCACAGAATCTTGTACTGTTGGAACAACTCCAAGATCTCCAATGAAATTCCTCATCCAGATAGCTTCCTTTGCTGCTTCACTAGCCGCAATGTACTCAGACTCACATGTAGAGTCTGCTACTGTATCTTGCTTAGAACGTTTCCATGTCACCGCTCCCCCATTTAGTAGGAATACCCAACCAGACTGTGATAGACAATCATCTCTGTCTGTTTGGAAACTAGCATCACTATAACCCGTTACTCTAAGTTCTTCTTCTCCACCATAAACCAAGAACCTGTCTTTAGTATTTCTCAAATACTTAAGAATATTCTTTACAGCTGTCCAATGACCTTCACCAGGATTCTGTTGATGTCGACTCACTAAGCTCAAAGCAAATGAGACATCAGGCCTTGTACATATCATGGCATACATGATCGATCCTATAGCCGAAGCATATGGGATTCGACTCATTCTGTCCATTTCTTGTTCAGACTTTGGACATAGATCCTTACCGATCTTAATGCCATGATTCAAGGGTAAGTTCCCTCTATTAGAATTTTTCATATTGAATCTTTTCAAGATTTTATCTAAGTACGTGTCCTGGCTGAGTCCTATGAGACGTTTTGACCTATCTCTGTAAATCTTTATACCTAGGATATATGCTGCATCTCCAAGATCTTTCATAGCGAAACACTTTCCCAACCATTCTTTTACACTTTGTAAAGTCGGGATATCATTTCCTATGAGCAGTACGTATATCATCCACATATAATACTAAGAATACTACAATACTCCCACTGAACTTGACATATATACAGGACTCATCTTCACTTCTAGAAAATCCAAACTCTGTGACCTTTTCGTGGAAGCAGAGATTCCAGCTACGAGAGGCTTGTTTAAGTCCATAAATGGCCTTTTCAAGCTTGCACACTCTGTTAGGATACTTTGCATTTTCAAAACCTTCCGGTTGTGTCATGAACACATCCTCTATCAATTTCCCGTTAAGGAAAGAGGTTTTGACATCCATCTGCCAAATTTCATAGTCATTAAATGCAGCTATGGCTAGCATAATCCTAATTGATTTAATCTTAGCTACTGGTGAGAAGGTTTCCTCATAATCAATCCCATAGGTTTGAGTATAGCCATTTGCTACCAACCTAGCTTTATAAGTGTGTACTTTTCCATCCATGTCTGTCTTCTTCTTGAAGATCCACTTACAACCCACTGTCTTAAGACCGGGTGTAGTGTCAACCAAATTCCAAACTTGATTGTCATACATGGACTGAATTTCGCTTTTCATAGCTTCCTTCTATTTAGCAGCCTCTGGGCCTGCCATCGCTTCCTTGTAGTTAGCAGGCTCATCTAATTCACCAAGTGTACTATCACTTATCTTATCCTCTTTTTCTATTTGGTAACCATAATAGAACTCAGGAGGATTGCTAACTCTACTAGATCTGCGAACCGGTAAGGATATGTCTTCAGGTTCAACAGGTGTTTCCACCTCTTGTTGAACGTCAGTGTTTATTATAGGTTCTTCATCGGTAGATTCTTGAATCTCTTCAAGATCAGTTTTACTCCCACTGTCCTCTTTAGATATCATTTCTCTCTCAAGGAACACTCCTCTTCGAGCTACAAAGACCACATTTTCCTTGGGTCTGTAGAATAAATATCCAAATGACTCTTGTGGATAACCGACGAAAAGACACTTTTCAGATCTGGAGTCTAGTTTTTCCTGAGTTTCCCGTCTAACGTAAACTTCACAACCCCAGATTTTGATGTGACCAAGAGAAGGTTTCTTTCCCTTCCACATCTCATAAGGTGTCTTTGAAACTTTCTTAGTGGGTATTTGATTTAAGATATGGGCGGCTGTTTCTAATGCATAAACCCAGAAATTTATTGGAAGTGTTGCTCGACTCATCATAGATCGAACCATGTCTAACAAAGTTCTGTTTCTCCTCTCAGCAACACCATTAAGCTGCGGTGTTCTAGGAGGAGTTAATTGTGAAACTATTCCACAGTTTCTAAGATGATCAAGAAACTCCATACTAAGGTACTCTCCTCCCCTATCGGATCGGAGAACCTTTATCTTTCTGCCCATTTGATTCTCTACTTCGTTTTGATATCTTTTGAATACCTCAAAAGTATCTGACTTATGTTTGATCAGATAAACATGTCCAAATCTACTGAAGTCATCAGTAAATGTGACATAGTATCTATTTCCATCTTTTGTAGCACATCGGAATGGTCCACATACATCTGTATGTACCAAGTCCAATAATCCTTCACCTCTTTCACACGATCCAGTGAATGGTGATTTAGTCATCTTGCCTAATAAACAAGATTCGCATACATCATCCGATTTAAGGTCGAATGATTCCAACACTCCATCCTTTTGGAGTTGGGCGATGCGTTTCTTGTTTATGTGCCCTAGACGATAATGCCACAACTTGGATTTATCAATTTCATTAGACGAATCAACATTTAAAATAACATTGCTAACACATTCAACATTTTCATATATGCCTTTGTAAGGAGAAGCTTTAAAAATAAAACAATCATTTAAATGAACCAAAATATCTCCATTTATATTATCAAAAGAAAAATGATAACCATCTTTAAACAAAGCATAAAATGAAATAATGTTTCTAGTCATTTCTGACGAATAATAGCAATTATTTAAATCTATCCTAACTCCAGAATTCAGCATGAGCTCAAATCTTCCAATCTTCGTCACAGGTACAATGCCCTTGTTTTCCATAACCAAGTTGAGCTCTCCATGCTTCACACTTCTACTTTCCTTTAGTCCCTGCAATACAGTGCAAATGTGATTACCACACCCTGTATCCAGAACCCATGAATTAGAAGTTGTAGTATTATGGAGTTCGATCATAAACATACCTGAGTGAGTACTCTTCTCGACCTTTCCATCTTCAAGGTCCTTCAGGTACTTTAGGCAGTTACGCTTCCAATGCCCCTTAGTGTTGCAGTAGAAGCACACTGCTTCCTTAGGGTCATTAACAGGTGCAATCTCAGAATCGGTCCCTTTCTTAGACTTACGAAGACTTTCCATCAGCAGTCTTTCTTTTCCAATTTGAATTTGACCTTTTTCTTTTCTTTGCACTTTGACCAACAGTCAACACAGGGGCTGCTGAGCCAGAGGACACATCATCTTTCTTGATTCCTTGCTCGGAAGTTTGCAGTAAATTGTGGAGTTCCATTATTGAGCCTTCTCTCTCATTCATATTCATCTGATATGACATTACAAACTGATTGTAGACAGCTGGCAAACTGGATAGAATTATGGCGATGAAAAACTCTATGTCAAATACCATGTTCAATGACTCCAACCTATCAAAGTACCCCTTCATCTCTAAGACGAAAGCACAGATAGAAACTCCAGGTTTGGGCTTGCATGCCATGAGGGATTTCACCACATCAAGGCGTTCTTTGCTTGCCTTGGCCTGAAACATTTCTTTCAGCTGTTGGTTCATTTCATAAGCTCAAGTGTTTTCAAAAGTCTTTTGCAGTTCAGGGCTCATGGAAGATGCCATGATACAAGACACTTTATTCGCGTCATCACGATGTTTCCGGTGTGTCTCAATCTCCTCTTGGGTTGATTCTTCATCAATTATGGGAATCTGCTCATCGAGAACATATTCCTTGTTCTCGTATCTCAAGGTAAACCTTAGGTTACGCATCCAGTCCATATAATTTGGACCAGTCAGTCTTTCCCTCCCAAGAACTGAGAGTAGTGAGAAGTTCGAGTTATGTGCGGGATTGGGGACGGGAGGATTTGCACCATTTATATTAGCCATCTATGAGATAAAACAGTTTTAGTTAGTTTGAATATTCCTTAATTATTTACCCAATTTTCTAAATTAAGGCTAGGATCCATATTTTCAGTTTTATGAAAAGGGTCGCCGTAATCATATAACTAAAATACCATTATCTATTTCATTTCTATGAAACTCCTAGATCTTTGAGATTCATTGATTTCTATCAATGGCATGTTAATCTCGGTTATGCACATCTACTATTCATGACTGGTATGCCGAGGATCATGAACAAGATGGTGAATTAACAATGCAAACCCAGCGTGATCCCCGGCTCGAGTACGCTCGAGAATCGCGATTCTCAATCACCTCTCATTATGTCCTCTTATTAATGTGCCGGTAAACCACACACGCTCCATTAACAGTTCATACGAGAGATGTGCGGATTTCATGGGTTATCATACTATTCATTATTTTCCTATAGCTAAAACGGGATTTTGTTTTACTATTTTAAGTCTACTTTTAATCTTGACATCATCCTATCAAAAGTCCTCGGTAGCTCCATCGAACGCACAAAGAAGCGGAGAAGCAGGTCAGCGCGAAGCCTATTAAATACCTGACTTCTTTAGGGGAGCAAAGCAACCCGCCTTATACCTCTCTTACAGTTTGTTCCTTATGGGTGAGCCGATTTATCAATTGACTGACAATGTATTTAGACTTTAATTATACATATATATAAATCATATTATACATATAATCTCTCTTGAAGTTTAGGGTTCGATTTTAAACCTTTTAAAATTAGTGGTCTATTTTAAACAATTTAAAATTATCAATATCTAAACTATAATTACATATTATCTATTTAGATAATTCTCTTTCTAATTTATCTTTACCTACATACTATTGCAGATAAGTTCATGCTACTATTTGTTAAGCTATGGCTCTGATACCACAGTTGGGTTTTCTATTCCCTAACCAGATTATCATACACGCAGCGGAATAACAAAAACTTTAAATAATCTAAGGCAATTAGGAAACTAAAACCCTAAAGGATCTTTAACTTTAACAACATAGTACAATGAATAAATTAGACAAAGAAGATATAAGGAAAACACTAACCTTAAGAGAAAGCCTATTTCTCGCGCGTAGACCAACGAGCAGAGTTTCGTTACTTGGAGGCAAGTACCCAAAGTAGAATACCTCTAATGCTTCACACCCAAAAACCCAAGAGAAAGTCGAATTTCGAAATTATCAGAAAATTCGTACTTAATTCGTATTGAATAAGGTATAGGATTGACCCCTATTTACAGTTGAGGAAGAAAACCCCAGATTTCTGAATTCGACCTCCAACCGGCGGTTGGACCTTCCAACCGGCGGTTGGGGCTGTGTCCTTAACCGACTCGGAAACCCTAATCCCAACCGGCGGTTGGACTCTCCAACCGGCGGTTGGATTGGTTCTGGAACCTTCCTCCTTTTAATTCTATTTGATTATTATAATTAATAAACCATTATGAATTTAATCAAAACAATTATAATATTAATACTAATTAATATTACACCTTATGTAACTCTCTTGACTGTTCATTGAGGGCAACCAAAAAAAGAGTTTACCATTAATGATAGTCTCATCAATTAGTTATGATATAGGACACTATTCCAACATTAGTAAATGTGAAACCCACCAAAAAAATGAAAAAAAAAAAAATTTCGTCGAAAGTATGCCTTGAGGGACGGCAATTCGAAGAGAAGAAAACGCTAAATTTAATGGTGCAATTTTCATAATTTTTGGATTTGTCGTTTGTGAGATAATTTATGTTGGGGGTAAATGAGTTTTGTACATGTGGAACATTCTCTTTGTACACATGGCTTGATATCATTGGTTCCCTCATTCTCACACAAATTCCTATTCTCATTTGAACCTATAACGCCCCTCATTTTATATATCAATATTATATTAATAATACGGAAGCGTAGTAATTTAAACACATCATTAGTTTTACTGCACCATAATTAGAGTACATAAACAGTTCATAGCTTAATTCATACTAGTTCAAAAACTATTTAATCACATCTTAATTGGGGCATAATATAAAAACCAACTTGTTTAGTACAAAACATTATCAGAGTAGCATGCTTGTCAAGACATTCCCAGCTCCTAGAGCATCAACTTCCTGCTACTCGTCTATCAAAAATATAATCTGCAGAAAGTAGATAGGAGGGATTAGCACATAGCTAAGTGAGTGAGTTCATCACCCAACATTCAACTTAGCATAATCATCTAATTACAGCAAACAACACAATAATGAGGATCGGCGGCTCTAGGGATAACCAATAACCCGGGTGGCTCCCCAAGAACACTTATCCAACCTATCCGTATGGCCATAACGGACGAGACCGATAGCTAGTGGTTATCCTATTCAGATACAGTTCAATACACACAACAAATGATGTAAATCCCTGTATCATTCACACGATAACCAACTAGCCCAACCAACCATTTAACAACTCGTTGACCTCATTAACAACTGATGCCCGAAGGCCACACATTGCACATTGAGTAATAATCAACAAGGTATATGTTGTCACCCCTATCGGTCGGACGGATTTGATTTCGGTCGTTGATCCAACAACAATAGAAGCGGCGAACAGTGGGTTTTAAATTTGTAGAGCAGGGGAATCCTAAGTTGTATACTACTGACAGTCCTAAAAGGGCAGCAAGTGGTATGTATGACTCAGGTGTCGTTCTTCAAACTACAACGGGCATGGGAGTCTAGGAAGTTTTATTATCTTTGGAGATTCAGCTAGGGGATTTTAAAAGTTTTTGGATAGGTTTGGTTTTTATAACTAAATACTAATTTAACTAAAGAAAACAGAACTAAAGAGGTTTGTACGGAGGCTCGGTCAACAGAGGATAAGCGAGTGTTTACTATGATTTCGTTAAATGTTATTTGATGAATAGTCAAGGGTAAGGCTACTAGATGTGATGACTAATCCGGAGAGGATAGAAACATAATTAATGCAAAGTATTGTACCTACGACCGTTCCGCGGCTTCCATACGTTTGTAATCCACCAATGGGTGTTTCCAGCACTATACCGAGTAATAGGGCATTTTACGGTTTTTCCGTTACATTAATTAGGGTTCCACATTACTCCCGCAGATTTCCTATATCTTAATGAGCTACAACTACGATCCTATTAAATATCTAACGTAGAGTTGTCCGCAATCAGATAAATAACATGTCACGTGGATAGCAGTTATAGAAGTCAGATACACCGGAAGTTCTCCTAAATGTACAGACCAATTTAACCGACGACTATCCTCGAATCCTGGTCCCCAGTCACAGTCATCAGAGATGTCTGTATCGTAGCGTGAATTGTTGATTGAACAAGAACACGAACGGGGATAATCCCGCGGACCAAGTTGGGATAATCGGGCTAACGATCAGTTAAATTGTTCAGCATTACAGATATAAACCATCACAACTATTCCATGCATGTTAATCCACTGTGTAAACCAATATTCTGTGTCTGAAAACCTAATTATACAGTTACTGATATGAACCAAGGGGGTAACTCTAGCATGCATCATTCCTAGGGCAACAATCAAACAAGAACATGCGATAGGGTAACACATAACAGAACACCGTAATCCTAGCATAGCAGATAACCAATAATTAGATCATAGATATCCCGAAAGTTCTCTCAAAGATATATAACAAATAAACATGAATCTAACCTATCTCTAATCCTACGCTCTGTGTCTCTTATGATTTGTTTCAACCTAGAGAACACAGCCATACCAAGTTCATTGATCATCAAGTATAGAATAGGTAGAGAACGTACCACTAGTAATTGGCCAAGTTCTAGCAGGAAGCTTCTAACCACAGCATAGGTTGGATAGATAAACATTCGAGATTCAGTTTACGAGTTCATACACAGTTTAAAGTAACACGGGCAGAGTAACAGCATGGCATAAACATTTTGACTATTCTAACATAACTACATCATAGTAAACACAAAGAAATGTCTAGCCTAACATTATATATCTAGCATACAATCCTAAACAAGCATAAACAAAGCAACACATGTTTAAAACTGGAAAGTAAGAGATATATAAATAGAACCTGATACGAATTTATTACAGACAGATCTTCGCAAATACAATGTCTTGGAGTGCCTCCGTACAAAAGCTAAAAGCTACCTCTACCTAACTATCTCTCTAACTAGCTCAATTCTAGAGAGAGAAAATCCCTTAGAGAGAGAAACTAGAGAGAGAGTGATGTGTGTGAGAGAGAAAGTGTAAGGAAGAAATGAAATGAGAAAGTTGGTATGTTTGAGGTTTTGGGGATGTCCACTATTTATAGGCAAACCACCAAATCGCACGTACAACTCACGAAGCAGCACATACAAGCAAATGGAGCACGATATGGGGTAGGGGGCCGTATACGGCCTTGCAGGGGCCTTATACGGCCTTGCAGGGGCCGTATACGGTGTAGCATAGGCCGTATACGGTCTTATATGGGCCGTATACGGTGCCTGAGGCCGTATACGGTCTCCATCTGATTTCGTTCGTTGCTTAAAACGTCCGTATCTCCTTCGTTATGCGTCCGTTTGACTTGATTCTTTCGCCTGTGGTTTCGTAATTCCGTTACGCTTCTAATGATGCCAATATCACAGAAATTGGATGTGTAGAGCTTAGGCGTAGCCGGAATGACTTTTAATGGCTCTGAAAGCGTAGTGGTTTCTCCGTCCTTTGGCCGTTTCACTTGATTCCAGATTTTTTCCGTCTCGATTTTACCTGTACAACAGATGGTAGAAGTTAGGAAGTGTGTCTTGACAGGAAAATGAGATCGGAGGAATCGGCCTGTATTAAAATGCTGTGTTTTGTGCATTTTTAGAGTGTTTTCAGTGATTTTTATCACAACGTCTACTTTTGAACCACTTTAGTGTATTTTAGTAAATAATCAATGTTTTGGAATGTTTTCACTAAAGAAAGGTTCAAAATGTGAGGAATAAAGCTTCTAAAAACATGACTTTTTACGTCACATCAAGTTATCCCACACTTAGACGTTGCTTGTCCTCAAGCAACAACTCTCTGAAAAATATTTTTAGGTCATGTTTTTAGGGGCGAGTCAGAGAATATGTTCCGAGATTAGCATTTCCTCATATAAGTCAGTTACTTCTAAAAGTGTGGAGGAGGATAAGATGATCCTTCCATAAACAAGAAGAGATTCTCTTAGGCGTACATCCAAATCTCATGATCTTGGAGTACACATGACTAGGCGATCTCACTATAGGTGGTCACTCAATTCACTCAAAGTGTATCGGGTTTCCTATCAATCTAGCTCAAACGAAATCGCTCAAAGTAGCCAGTCATGCTGCACTCATCGTCATAGGCTTGATCGAGAATCGGATCTCCACCACTTAGGTGAGGACGGTGCTAATTATCTCAAGACATTCAGAGGGTTGTAATGTTTGGTGAAGGGTATGGATAGTGGTTTGTGAGGGTGTTTAGCTTATCCTAAAATCACTGAGATTATGAACAACTTTATTTAGAACGGAGGGGAGCGGAGAGTTGGTAGCTGTTTCAGCTTTTGCCGGATTTTTCATGAAGAGCAATGCTTTGAAACTTTCAGCTTTATTTGCGGAGCTATTTTCTTTTCTTTTCTTTTTCTTCTTTTCTCTTTTCTTTTCTTTTCTTCAGAATTTCTTTTAGAGAATTTCCAAGGAATTTATATTTTGAATCCTTTAGAAATCTTTTCCTCTTATCCTGATCATTTTGATTCTTTTCCAGGTGCTAATTTTTCCCGCACCATTGTCCTTCCAGTTCTCTTGTGTGCTAATTTTCCCGCACCATTTGTTAAGAAGCTTGATTTTGGAGAATGCTAATGAGTAGGATATTTGAAACAGATATTCTAAAAGGTTGTTTTTCATAACCTCAGAAATTCCAAGATAAGTTTGGAGGTAATTTTTGGGAAGTGGGTGAAAATTAGGGTTTTGAAGAAACGAAAGGTTTAAGCTCAACAGGGTATACTAGGCGGATCTTCGATACTAAAAATGAGCATCGGAAAGGGTTTTGGGCTTTGAAAAGATATGTAAGAAATGGGTTAAGTCCTAAGGAATGTCAAGGTCATTTAATTGAACCTATACCTCGTACGGTACACACCAATATGGTCTCGAAGCGTATGTCAAGAGCAAGTTCTAATTCAGAGATACAGACATCGGCATACACACAAGAATTGAAAGTGAAGCATTAAAGATGAATGCTTTTGGGCTCAAGATACCTCACTGCAAAGGGTTGTATGTGTCTAGTCATGTTCCTTTGATTATTACTTCTTGTTTAAGCAATTTTTACCTTATTTCCTTTGGGCTTTTAGAAATATCATACTTGTATTTTGAAAATGGTTTCTCTCAGTAGTATCTGAGACTCAAAAACTGAGTTAGACTCATTAATTTTGAAAAAATTTGACCTTATTTTTGAAAAATTTTGAGAGAAAGATTACTATTGGACATAAAAAATCACCTATTAAGGTATTCTATACCTACCATCCCACACTTAGAGGAACATTGTCCCTAATGTTCTCTTGAGTAGAGATTTTTCTTAGTAAAATCCCACACTTAGAGTTTGAACATGTAAGTAGATGTTTCTCAAGTGTTTAATTTGGGCTGGAATCCCACACTTAGTGATAAGTTTAGGATGAGGTACAAAAATTAAATGTACTAACATAGGCATAATAAATATAATTGAAACGGGGAGAAAGGAACAGAGAGACTCCCCATTTGTGTTTACTGGAATAGACCAGGTTTGTGCAGGAGTGGTGCTAGTGAATTGCTGGATTTTTTAAGGACCAGGCTCATTTAAGATCATCCATTTCACACAAAGCTGAATTCTGCAATAAACCACGACACACATATCATAGTATCTCATCTAGGTAACAAGTCTAAAGCGTAAGTACAGAGTCAAAATACAGGAAGTAAATAATAAAGATAAAATCTAGTAATCATCAAGTAGGTCATCAGTGTCAGGATCAAACTTTGCCTCAACATCCCTGTCGAAAACAGAAGTCGGGGATGGAATGGAGAAATCCATAGCAGCCATATCCTGACTCACGATCTCGTTAGAGGAAGTGACAGAAGTATGAGCATCAAAGCTAGCCAGAAGCTGCTCTGTGAGGCCGTGATCTGGTGATGCAAATCCTATGGGTAATGCTGGATCAAGATCAGCAGCTGCAGTAGTAGGGCCAGTGGAAGGTCCAGCAGTAGAGAGAACAGGTGGATCAGCAGGAGGACAGAAGAACCATGGAAGTCGAGATGGTCCTGGATTTGGGCCAAGCCTGTAGGGAATGGCATCAGGTCTCGGAATCTCAAGCTGCTCACAGATAGAGGACATGATGTCATGCTGGATGGAGAGTGTCCGAAAGAGGGCCCACGAAGCAGCTGGGTTAGCCGTAGTGATACCGTACTCGAAAGTGGGTACGGGGGCTGGAAAAGGTGATGAGGGCCCCTCATCGGGCAACTCCTCGTGAGTGATCGGGATATCAGTCAGGTCCTCCTCGGTGATGGTCAGCATAGCCGCTCTCTGTACTCTGCGTCTACGGGGCCTGTGTCGTCTGCGTGGTCTCGCAGCTACATGATCAACGTCAACAGCGTCCATCCTGAAACAAGATAAAATAAACAGGTAATGCTAATAGTCAATACTTATCTCAGATTTTGCAATTCGAAGTCAGATAAGTGGCAAGCCTGCAATTTTATTAGTTCAGAGGTAACCATACTTAATAAAAATAAACTAAGAAATAAAAATGACAGAAATAAAGATAGGCTTGGGGTGCCTCCCAAGAGCGCTTGTTTTACGAATCTCTAGCTTGACTCTTTGTACCTTTCTGTCGACTCACGGTGGTTCAAAGATAAAGACATCTTCCCTGATGGGAAAGTCTTCGAAGTAATGCTTTAAGCGATGACCATTAACCTTAAAATTACCTTCTGGTGCCTCGAGTTCGACTGCACCGTAAGGAAATACCTTTGATACTATGAATGGTCCGCTCCACCTGATCTTGAACTTGCCAGAGAATTTCTTGAATCGCGAATTGAAAAGCAGCACTTTATCTCCTGTTTTGAATCGTGAGGGCCTCAGCTTAGCATCGTGAATTTTCTTAGTTCGTTCTTTGAAGTTTAACGAACTGTCATATGCCTGATCCCTTAGTTCGGCTAACTCATTCAACTGCATTCGTCTATTTGCTCCAGCTGTAGAAATATCTAAGTTGCAGTTCTTCAAAGCCCAGTATGCTTTATATTCCAGCTCAATTGGTAAGTGACATGCCTTGCCATAAACTAGACGATATGGTGTGGTTCCTAATGGTGTTTTATAGGCGGTTCTGAATGCCCACAATGCATCATCTAATTTTTCAGCCCATTTGTACCCATGATTACCAACGGTTCTTTCCAAGATTCTCTTCAAAGCTCGATTTGTTGCCTCAGCTTGCCCATTTGTCTGGGGGTGATAAGCTGTTGATGTTTTGTGAGTGACACCATACTGTTGCAGAACTTTCATGAATTGAATGTAGCAAAAGTGTGTACCACGATCACTAATTATTGCTTTTGGAGTTCCAAATCGACTAAATAGCTTTTTGAGAAACTTGGTTACTACTTTGGCGTCATTTGTTGGGAGAGCTTGGGCTTCGGTCCACCTGGAGACGTAGTCGACTGCAACCAAGATGTATTCTTTACCGTTAGATTTAGGGAATGGTCCCATGAAATCTAATCCCCAGATATCGAAGATTTCCACGGCCTGGATGTTTGTGAGTGGCATTTCATTCCGTGCTGTTATATTGCCTTGTCTTTGGCAGATATCGCAGCGTCTCACCAGATCGTATGCATCTCGAAATATGGTTGCCCAGAAAAAGCCGGCATCGTACACTTTTCTTGCGGTCATGTTGGTACCGTGATGTCCTCCAGTAGGTCCATGGTGGCTTTGGTGTAAGATGTGTTCTGCCTCTTTCCCATCAACACATCTTCTAATGATCTGATCAGGGCAAACCTTAAAGAGGAAAGGATTGTCCCAATAGTAATACTTTATATCGCGGAAGAATTTTTGTCTTCGAGAGGCTGGCATCCCTTTAGGTACAATTTTTCCCACCAAATAATTGGCATAGTCAGCATACCAGGGATCATTGGTAGATCTTGACCCTTGATGGTACCTACCAATATGCATGAGTTGTTCTTCTGGAAACTGGTCTTGAATGTCTTTTTCGTGCAACTTATCCATTGAAGGATTCTCTAATCGGCTAAGATGGTCCGCTGCGACGTTTTCTGCTCCTTTTTTGTCTTTGATCTCGATGTCGAATTCTTGAAGGAGTAAAATCCATCGTAGAAGGCGAGGTTTAGCATCTTGCTTCTTAAAAAGATATTTCAGAGCTGAGTGATCTGTATAGACAATAGTTTTGGACAAGATTAGATAAGAACGAAATTTATCAAAAGCAAATACTACCGCTAGCAGCTCTTTTTCCATAGTTGTATAATTTTCTTGGGCGTCAGTGAGCGTTTTGCTGGCGTAGTATATTGGTTGAAACTGTTTCTCCTTCCGCTGTCCCAGAACTGCTCCGACTGCAAAATCACTGGCGTCGCACATGATTTCAAATGGGAGACTCCAGTCTGGAGCAACCATGATCGGTGCATGAACAAGCAGATCTTTCAGATGATCGAAGGCCTTGAGACATTCGTCTGTAAAGACAAACGGAGTATCTTTTTCGAGGAGATGAGTCATAGGTCGGGATATCTTAGAGAAATCTTTGATAAAACGACGGTAGAACCCGGCGTGTCCTAGAAAACTGCGGATGGCTTTAACAGAGGTGGGTGGTGGAAGTTTTGAGATGGTCTCGACTTTTGCTTTGTCAACTTCAATTCCAGCTTTGGATATACGGTGTCCTAAAACTATGCCTTCTTTTACCATGAAATGGCATTTTTCCCAATTCAGAACTAGGTTCGATTCTTCACATCGGGTGAGCATCTTGTTCAAGTTAGAAAGACAAGTGGTGAACGAATCTCCGAAAACCAAAAAATCATCCATGAACACTTCCATGCATTGTTCAATCATGTCATGGAAGATTGCTACCATGCATCTTTGAAATGTCGCCGGTGCATTACATAAGCCAAATGGCATACGTCGGTAGGCAAAGGTTCCGTATGGACAGGTGAACGTTGTCTTTTCTTGGTCCTTTGGATCGAGAGGTATCTGAAAATAGCCAGAGAAACCGTCGAGGAAGCAATAGAATTCGTTTCCTGACAATCTTTCAAGCATCTGATCAATGAACGGTAGAGGGAAGTGTTCTTTGCGTGTAGTTTCATTTAGTTTCCGATAGTCGATACATACCCTCCAACCGGTGACGGTTCGTGTTGGAATCAACTCGTTGTCTTCGTTAGCGATGACCGTCATGCCTCCTTTCTTTGGGACGACTTGAACTGGACTGACCCATGGGGAATCCGAAATAGGGTAAATTAGACCAGCATCCAAGAGTTTGATAACCTCCTTTTTCACCACGTCTTGAATTTTTGGGTTAACTCTCCTTTGCCTTTGAATGGAAGGCCTGAAGTCATTTTCCATTAAGATCTTGTGAGTGCAGTAATTTGGGCTGATCCCTTGTATGTCAGAGATTTTCCATGCAATCTCTTTCTTATGTGACTTTAGAACCTTAATGAGTAGTGCTTTCTCTTCAGGCTTCAGATCTTTGGATATGATAACTGGTAAGTGCGAAGTTCCTTCGAGAAAAGCATATTCAAGGTGTGAGGGGAGTTCCTTTAGCTCTAATTCGGGTGGTTCTTCAGTGGAAGGCTTCATCCTGGCAATCTCGTCTCTCTTAAGCTCATCATATGTTATCTGATAATCTGACTCAACTGCAGGTGCCTCTGGAATGTAGGCTGATGCTATTTCAACCCATTATGTATTGTTGTACAGCTCATCTTCTCTCAGCTTATATCTTACTTGGGAGGATTGAGAGAGTGCATTATCTTCAGTGATTATTTCTTTGTTGTCCTTTGTGAGTGCAAATCTCTGAAACTGAGCTGAAGAAGATGTGGTAAAAGTAATCTCTGGATTCAAGTTTTCACAACTTTCAGAAAGTTGCGGATCGGATGGTTTAAGCATTGACTCCATTTCTTTGAGAGTCTTCAGAATTTCTTCTTTTGAGAGAGATGAATCAGGAACTTCAGAAGTAGGGCTTCTTCTCAAGAGAGTGACCGGAGTGCCTTGTCCAAGTGGTACAGCAGTGATAAATCTGTTGGGCTGTAAGTTGGAATTCTTTAAAGGTAATAGCACTTCCTTTGATGCAATGGATGGATCCGAGATAGCTGAGCATAGACCCGCACCTTCTTCACAGATTTTCCTTGTTGTGATGACAGTGTTTGGAAGGGGATTAATGCTGCTTACTGCGAGGATTTCTTCCAAGTGTTCTTCAATTATTTCCTGCATAGAATCTACAAGACCAAGGTCTTCTCCCAAAGGAAGTTTCATTAGCTTATCGACATTGAAGGTGACTTCCTCAGTTCCCACTCTAAGTTTTAAAGATTTTTCATTCACGTCAATGACGGCCTTGGCAGTATTTAGGAAAGGTCTACCAAGGATGAGTGGTACCTGAGTGTCTTCCTCAATATCCATAACAACAAAATCAACAGGAAAGACAAATTTATCAACACGTACCATAATATCTTCAGCAATTCCTCGAGGGAGTTTAACTGATCTATCAGCTAATTGGATGGTCATACGGGTTGGTAAAAGTTCGCTTAATCCTAGTTTCCTATAAAGCGAGTATGGCATAAGGTTTACACTAGCTCCTAAGTCAGCTAAGGCGTTACTTATTTGCACATCCTGAAGGTAACAAGGAATAGTGAAACGGCCAGTGTCTCCTAGCTTTGGGGGCAGTCCTTGTTGCATAATTAAAGAGCATTCTGCGTCTAAGGGCAAGTTAACTATTTGTCTGAGTTTTTCTTTGTTGGATATAAGTTCTTTAAAGAATTTGGCACAACTAGGCATTTCAACTAAAGCATCTAATAATCGAACGTTTAAGTGTAGGCTTTTGAACATATCTAGATATTTTCCAAACTGGGCTTCTTGTTTTTCTTTCTTAAGCCTACCAGGGAAAGGTATACGTGTTGGTTTAACTACTTCTGGGGCTTTGGAAGATTTTGGTTCAGGAGAGGTGACAAGAGTGTCAACAGGTACTGAATCAGTGGGTAGAGAAGAACTAGAAGGCTCGTCTGGAGGAATATCTTTTGATTTCTCATTCTTAGTCTCTTTTCCGCCTCTAGTGACAACAAGGATATCATCATAATCATAAGATGAATGATGAATAGCTTTGCTAATCGCTTCTTCTCTTTGCTTCTCCTCAACTTTTAAAAACAATCTTTTAACATTATCCTCCATGTTTTTAATTAAATCGTTTGAAATTCTGAGCAAATAATCAATTTGGTTTTGAAAATCAACAATTTGTTTGTTTTTATTATTTTGCTCAACCATGAAGTTATTGAAAATCGTATTGTTTAGACGAGAAGACAATTGAGAGGAAGTAGAGGGTGTAGAGGGAACTAACAAATGAGAGATATGTTGTTTGGATAACCGCTGAGTGAAAGATTTTGAATGAATGATTTGATCAGTGGCTCCTGATGTGGCGAGAACATCTTCCTTGGGCTTCGAGTGTGAGAAGAGCCGTTGAGGTTGCTTCCTAGATTTGGAAGAGTCTTGCATATCCTTAACAACTTTAGAGATGGATTCGAGTTGAGCTTTTAAAGTGTCGAACGCTTGAGCAGAAGTGTTTTTGTCTTCCGAGGTTGATTCATCAAACTCCAAGTCATGTTGGTGCATCGTTATCGTCTCAATCAACTTCCAGGCTTCTTCTGAAGTATGTAGCATGAAATTTCCGGATGAAGCAGCATCGAGGGTTTGTTGGTGATGAGGATTCAGACTGTTGTAGAATGTGCAGACCAGATTTGTTTCAGCCAAATGATGATTCGGACATCTTCCAAGCAGATTCTTAAAGCGTTCCCAAGCTGAGCTTAATGATTCAGTAGTTCCTTGACGAAAGTTAATGATTTCATTTTTGAGCTTGGTTTGTAGGGACGGAGGGAAAAACTTAGCCAAGAACTTAGTAGCCATCTCCTCCCATGTATGAATCGAATTGGGTTCGAGTTCATAAAACCATGTCTGAGCTCGGAAAGCTAAAGAATAAGGAAACAGGTGAAGTCGGGTGACTTTGACACTGGATCCGGTTTGTTCGAAAGAGTCGGAAAGGTTGATGAATTTGTTAAGATGGGCGTTTGGATTTTCAACCGAAAGACCATGAAATTGACACTGAGATTTAAGTAATTTAATGAAATGTGGCTTGATTTCAATGGTTTCGTCGGTTGGTGATACGATTGGTCCTCCTCGTCCCTCTAGCAGTGGTTGGGTTGATGAGGCGAGAGTGATACGATTCGCCATAACTTGTTTTAAGAAGAAAATAGGGTTTTGGAAAGGATAGGTTTAACTAAGGACGGGAAATTAAAAACTAACTAACTTAGGGATAAAAACTGTAACTTCCGGATGATTTTGATCTTCCGTAAGGATCGCTAAATAACTAAGATAACAAAATTCCTAAAATCGGTCGTTGTAGTCCCCGGCAGCGGCGCCAAAAACTTGTTGTCACCCCTATCGGTCGGACGGATTTGATTCCGGTCGTTGATCCAACAGCAATAGAAGCGGCGAACAGTGGGTTTTAAATTTGTAGAGCAGGGGAATCCTAAGTTGTATACTACTGACAGTCCTAAAAGGGCAGCAAGTGGTATGTATGACTCAGGTGTCGTTCTTCAAACTACAACGGGCATGGGAGTCTAGGAAGTTTTATTATCTTTGGAGATTCAGCTAGGGGATTTTAAAAGTTTTTGGATAGGTTTGGTTTTTATAACTAAATACTAATTTAACTAAAGAAAACAGAACTAAAGAGGTTTGTACGTAGGCTCGGTCAACAGAGGATAAGCGAGTGTTTACTATGATTTCGTTAAATGTTATTTGATGAATAGTCAAAGGTAAGGCTACTAGATGTGATGACTAATCCGGAGAGGATAGAAACATAATTAATGCAAAGTATTGTACCTACGACCGTTCCGCGGCTTCCATACGTTTGTACTCCACCAATGGGTGTTTCCAGCACTATACCGAGTAATAGGGCGTTTTACGGTTTTTCCGTTACATTAATTAGGGTTCCACATTACTCCCGCAGATTTCCTATATCTTAATGAGCTACAACTACGATCCTATTAAATATCTAACGTAGAGTTGTCCGCAATCAGATAAATAACATGTCACGTGGATAGCAGTTATAGAAGTCAGATACACCGGAAGTTCTCCCAAATGTACAGACCAATTTAACCGACGACTATCCTCGAATCCTGGTCCCCAGTCACAGTCATCAGAGATGTCTGTATCGTAGCGTGAATTGTTGATTGAACAAGAACACGAACGGGGATAATCCCGCGGACCAAGTTGGGATAATCGGGCTAACGATCAGTTAAATTGTTCAGCATTACAGATATAAACCATCACAACTATTCCATGCATGTTAATCCACTGTGTAAACCAATATTCTGTGTCTGAAAACCTAATTATACAGTTACTGATATGAACCAAGGGGGTAACTCTAGCATGCATCATTCCTAGGGCAACAATCAAACAAGAACATGCGATAGGGTAACACATAACAGAACACCGTAATCCTAGCATAGCAGATAACCAATAATTAGATCATAGATATCCCGAAAGTTCTCTCAAAGATATATAACAAATAAACATGAATCTAACCTATCTCTAATCCTACGCTCTGTGTCTCTTATGATTTGTTTCAACCTAGAGAACACAGCCATACCAAGTTCATTGATCATCAAGTATAGAATAGGTAGAGAACGTACCACTAGTAATTGGCCAAGTTCTAGCAGGAAGCTTCTAACCACAGCATAGGTTGGATAGATAAACATTAGAGATTCAGTTTACGAGTTCATACACAGTTTAAAGTAACACGGGCAGAGTAACAGCATGGCATAAACATTTTGACTATTCTAACATAACTACATCATAGTAAACACAAAGAAATGTCTAGCCTAACATTATATATCTAGCATACAATCCTAAACAAGCATAAACAAAGCAACACATGTTTAAAACTGGAAAGTAAGAGATATATAAATAGAACCTGATACGAATTTATTACAGACAGATCTTCGCAAATACAATGTCTTGGAGTGCCTCCGTACAAAAGCTAAAAGCTACCTCTACCTAACTATCTCTCTAACTAGCTCAATTCTAGAGAGAGAAAATCCCTTAGAGAGAGAAACTAGAGAGAGAGTGATGCGTGTGAGAGAGAAAGTGTAAGGAAGAAATGAAATGAGAAAGTTGGTATGTTTGAGGTGTTGGGGATGTCCACTATTTATAGGCAAACCACCAAATCGCACGTACAACTCACGAAGCAGCACGTACAAGCAAACGGAGCACGATATGGGGTAGGGGGCCGTATACGGCCTTGCAGGGGCTGTATACGGTGTAGTATAGGCCGTATACGGTCTTATATGGGCCGTATACGGTGCCTGAGGCCGTATACGGTCTCCGTCTAATTTCTTTTGTTGCTTAAAACGTCCGTATCTCCTTCGTTATGCGTCCGTTTGACTTGATTCTTTCGCCTGTGGTTTCGTAATTCCGTTACGCTTCTAATGATGCCAATCTCATAGAATATGGATGTGTAGAGCTTAGGCGTATCCGGAATGACTTTTAATGGCTCTGAAAGCGTAGTGGTTTCTCCGTCCTTTGGCCGTTTCACTTGATTCCAGATTTTTTCCGTCTCGATTTTACCTGTACAACAGATGGTAAAAGTTAGGAAGTGTGTCTTGACAGGAAAATGAGATCGGAGGAATCGGCCTGTATTAAAATGCTGTGTTTTGTGCATTTTTAGAGTGTTTTCAGTGATTTTTATCACAACGTCTACTTTTGAACCACTTTAGTGTATTTTAGTAAATAATCAATGTTTTGGAATGTTTTCACTAAAGAAAGGTTCAAAATGTGAGGAATAAAGCTTCTAAAAACATGACTTTTTACGTCACATCAGTATATTAAATAAGCAACAACAATATATCACGCTTATTCGTTGTAATCCAATGATCACAACTAAATTCAATGGTGAGTTCCGAATCCACTCACCAATACCTTCGTCGTTACTAACTCAGATTCCAGGTGCTACTTTGTCTTTCAGAGGGTCTGAGGATTAACATCATAAACAAGTTAGTAATTGGAGTGTAACATCCGTAATTCGGACCTAGTTGTTTTATATTATTTAAAGTGTTTGGGATTAATATTGTTTGAGTTATTTGAAAAATAACTAGGAAATAAGTTTCAGAACTTATTGTGGTTGGTAAAATATTAAGTGATTTAAATTAATATAGTTGACGGAACAATAAAAGTTTGGACTCGCAAATGGTTTTCGGGTTCCAGACAATAGGTTGTGAAGGGGTATTAAATTATACCAGTGTATGTGATGTCGGTTTGAGTAAGCCGACCTAAATTCTTTATTTTCTTCTTTTTCCCCATTTTGTTCCTGATGAAACTTGATAAACCACATATAAACATCAAATTTGAAATCAAAGAGAAACCATGATTTGGAAACCATATTACTTGAGAACTGATTGAATCATCACCATCATAACCTTGATCTTCACCAAAAAGGGTAAGTGTTCTTGTGTATATTCATATCAAAATGTTAGGATTAGTGTATATATATATACATTTGATGATTGATTTGATGATATATGATGCTAATAGTTGTTAGAAACTGTTATTGGTGATACATAATCGATTAGAACTTGTATTGATATTAAAATTTGGGGTTTTAATCGAATTTGAAGCTGGGTTTTTGGTCTGTTCGTCATCTGCTGGAATACACCAGGTCGCGGCGCAACCAGGGTATATCGCGACGCGATCTTTCTAAGGTTGCGACGCGATTGAAGAGTTTTGGCGACGCGATGTGTATATAGATAGCGACGCGACCAACCTAGATTGCGACACGATGTTTGGTTAATCGCGACGCGACCTTAACCCGTTGCGACGCGACTTATTGAGGATAGCGACGCGATCCGTGTGGGTTGCGGCGCGATTTTATGTCTACACAGCCAATTTCAACTTTCATACTGTTTGGTGTTCACAAGCTGTTGGTATATCGATTATATGACGCTAATAAGTGATTAACTGATATTAAATAGAAATGTGAGGTACATGTGGGTACATATTAACATAATAATGATGTAGAACTTAAAGTTGCATAATGAGAATACATAAACGATATTATGTATGATTGTGAACCAGGAGACATGATTAAGAGTATGCTATTCCATTATTTTAAATACATGTTATAACTTAAATACATGATGTGATATCGAATTGTAAATACTAAGGATTCGCTTTTGTTATGAGAATAATTCTTAGTTCCTTGATCATGTTTATATAAGTTATACATTTCGGTTGACAAGTTACTGACTTGCGATACTTTGTGGTGATTTTAGATAAACAAGAGACTCAGTGACATTAGACTACTGAGTGGAGACTGAGGTATTCGGTGAGTGGACTCGTACTCTCAGTGTGAATTGGTTGTAACATATTTGGTTACAACAGGTGAACATAGTGTCATTGTGATTGTTGATTGTGATTGGTGTCTGTTGACTGGTGAAATACACGTGTAATAAGTGATGTGTCGCCTTCGGGCATTTGGTGATTCGGAGGTCAACGATTGTTGGACTGGGTTGCTAAAGGTTAGTCAATATGAGATTTGTGAACATGTGTTGTGAATGGAACACATATTGACTAAAGGTAGCAAACAGTTATCGGTAAAATCACTGTATTGGCCTGCAGTGATTGTAAGGGTTCCTTGGTGGGCCATCCGCGGTCAGAGGGCTTTACAAGGACCACCGATCCTCTTGGTGATGTTGTGTCAGTGTCTAAGTGATAATTGTGATAATCAGTATTGTTATGCTAAATTGTACTGATAGTGATAAGTTGACTCACTTAGCTTTGTGCTAATCCCACTATTTACCCCTTGCAGGTTTTGAGATGATTTGGACTGGACTAAAGAATGTTTGACTTTATTGCGTTACTCTGATATCTGATTTTATAAAGCAGTGTTATTATTGTTTTCATATAACACCCAGTTTGTTAAATTATGGTTTAAATTAGTTGGATTTTTATGTTTACTAAATGATGTGAATTATAAATGTTTTAATTTGGACAGACGCTTCCGATATATTGTATTTAAATAACTATAATAGGAGGGGTGTTATATGGAGTCATCAATATATAACACATATTGATTAATCACATTAGGGACTTAACACAACTATCATCTAATTTATAAGTCCCCTTCATGTATTAGTAGTCATTATATAACACGTATCAACCAATTTAATATTAAGTTATAACAAGTAAGTGCAAAAAGTGGAACTGGACCATTTAGCCGCCGGCTATATCACTTAGCCGCCGGCTTCCAAGGCCAGCCGCCGGTTCCCAACCCTGGGACGCCGGCTCTAACGTGTTTTGAGCAACCAGAAATAAAATGCGTTTTAAAGCCATTTGTACCCGCCGGCTAGGGTCCTTGACCCGCCGGCCAAAGGCATTTAGCCGCCGGCTAGGGCTCTAAGCCGCTGGCCTCCCATCCCTAACCCGGTTAGCCGCCGGCTAAGCTGCAAAGCCGCCGGCTAGTTCATCCAATCAGCAGCAGCAGCAGTTGCTCCAAAATACCACACGAACTTTATACTCAAAATCTTCATTTTCGCATACTAAATCGCACAAACTACATAATCGACACACCAATAGCATCCTATTACTTCTAACTAACATTCAACAACCACAACAACATCAAATTACCTAATCTACACCTCAAAATCATAAAACCTATTAAGTTTTTAACTAACTTTAATCATAGCTCAAGAACATGAATTTTATCCATATAACTAGTCAAGAATCATCACATATCACTAGTATTTATCATTTGTAACTCAAGCATCAAATATATTCATCAAATCTCATCAAATCTAACACTTGAGTGTAGGAAATAGAAAACTTACTTACACTTAAGAGAAGATCAAGAGGGTAGAAGCTAGAGGATGATGATGATTGCTAAAAGATCACAACTTCAATCCACTCTATTACTTTGATGATCAAATGTTTAAGTTTAGGTTAGAGTTTTGGTTTTATCACTTGAAAGGAAAGATGAAGAAATGTAATTGGTAAAGTGATCCCAATAAAGGGATTGGCCCTTTATTTAACCAATCTAACACATTGGGTATTTTATACCCGTTCTAAATTTATTGTCTGGAATCTAGAACCATTTTGCGAGAAATTTATTTTATTGCACCGTCAACTTTAATAAATTAATCCAAGCAACATTTTATTAACCACAATAAGTCCTAAGATCTATTTCACCAAGTTTCACAATAAAGCAATTTATAACATATAAATTTCTAAAACAATTAATTACTAAATTTAAATAGGAAAATACCAGGCCACTGGGGAGGATGTTACAAATCTCCCCTCCTTAAGGAGATTTCGTCCCCGAAATCTCAACACCATCAAACAATCCAGGATATCTGGACTTCATTGACTCCTCAGACTCCCAAGTTAGGTTGGAACCTAAACTATGTTTCCACTTAATTAGCACCATAGGAATTTGTTTCTTCCTAAGTTTGGTAAATTTCCTATCAAGGATTTCTACTGGTTTCTCAATCAACTTCTGAGTTAGATCCACCCTCAAATCTTGTAACGGAAGGATTTGCGACTGATCTTCGATGTTACACCTTCTCAAATAACACACATTAAACGTGCTATGAATACCCGCGAGTTCAGGAGGAAGATCCAATGTCACTGACTGGTCATTAACAACTTGTCGAATTTTGAACGGACCAATATATCTAGGTGCTAACTTTCCCCGTTTTCCAAATCGGATCACACCTTTCCACGGAGAAACTTTGAGATATACAAGTTCACCTTCAGAAAATACAACTGGTCGTCTCTTCGGATCCGCATATTGTTTCTGTCTATCACGCGCGGCTTTCAACTTTTCACGTGCAATTGCTACTTTATCGGCGGTCATTTGTACAATGTCGGGTCCAGCAAACTGTTTCTCTCCGGCTTCTAACCAACATGTCGGTGTTCTACAACGTCGACCATACAACATTTCATACGGAGGCATACCGATACTGGAATGATACGAGTTGTTATAAGCAAATTCAACTAATGGGAGGTGTGAATCCCACGAACCTCCATATTCCAAAACACAAGCACGAAGCATATCCTCTAATGTTTGAATTGTGCGTTCTGATTGACCATCTGTTTGCGGATGATAAGTTGTACTAAGGTTTACACGTGTCCCCAATTCATGTTGTAAACTTTGCCAAAAACGGGAAACGAAACGAGAGTCTCGGTCTGACACAATCGACAAAGGAATACCATGTCTCGAGACGATTTCATTAATGTACAACTGAGCAAGTTTACCTAAAGGGGCAGATTCGCTTGTAGCAAGAAAATGCGCGCTTTTTGTCAACCGATCAACTATAACCCAAATCATATCATTACTTCGGGCGGTACGCGACAATTTAGTTACAAAATCCATGGTTATGTGTACCCATTTCCACTCGGGTATTTCCAACTGTTTCAATGATCCGTACGGCTTTTGATGTTCCGCCTTGACTTGAGCACAAATATGGCAAGCACCCACAAATTTTGCAATGTCGGTCTTCATTGTAGGCCACCAATACAACGGTTTCAAGTCATTATACATTCGAGTACTACCGGGATGAATAGATAGTTTAGATTTGTGTGCTTCATTCAAAATCAAATCCCGAATATTTCCAAGTAAAGGTATCCATACACGAGATTGATAGGTCATTAATCCTCTCGAGTCTTCGACCAACTCATCCTTTCTTTTCAACATAATCTCGGATTTCAAATTATGATCCTTCAAAGCTTCTAATTGTGCAACCTTTATTTGATTGATCAAGTCGGAAGAAACATCCACTTTCAAGTAATAAACTCTAACGGAATTACTTTTTCGGCTCAGAGCGTCAGCAACAACATTGGCCTTGTCAGGATGATATCGGATTTCACAATCATAATCCTTGATTAACTCTAACCACCGCCTCTGACGCATGTTCAACTCTTTATGGGAAAACACATACTGCAGACTCTTATGGTCAGTACAAACAACGCAGCTAGTACCATACAAGTAATGTCTCTAGAGCTTTAAAGCAAATACAACCGCTGCCAGTTCCAAATCGTGAGTGGGATAATTCTTTTCATGAGGTTTCAACTATCGAGAAGCATAGGCAATCACTCTATCTCTTTGCATAAGCACACAGCCCAAACCGGAATGAGAAGCGTCACAGTAGACAACAAAATCATCTGTACCATCGGGTAATGTCAACACGGGTGCCTGACACAACAATTGCCTTAACATCTGAAAAGCTTGTTCCTGTTGATCAGTCCACACAAATTTCACATCCTTACGGGTTAATTTAGTTAACGGACCGGCAATTTTTGAAAAATCTTGTATGAATTTCCTGTAGTAACCCGCTAATCCGAGGAAACTCTTTATTTCAGAAGCAGACTTTGGGGCATTCCATTTCATCACAGCCTCGATTTTCGATGGATCTACTTTCACACCATCCTTACAAATTATATGGCCCAAGAATTGAACTTCCCGAATCCAAAATTCACATTTTGAAAATTTGGCATACAACTGTTCTCGTTTCAAAGTATCAAGAACCAACCATAAATGCATGGCATGCTCAGCTTCAGATTTCGAATACACAAGGATATCGTCAATGAAAACAATCACAAACTTATCCAAGAAAGGTCGACAAACACGGTTCATCAAGTCCATAAATACTGCGGGAGCAATTGTCAAACCAAAAGGCATAATCAAAAATTCATAATGCCCATACCTAGTACGTAAAGCCGTTTTAGGAATATCTTCTTCCCGAACACGAACCTGATGATAACCCGACCTCAAATCAATCTTAGAATATACCGAAGAACCCTGCAACTGATCAAATAAATCATCTATTCTGGGCAAAGGGTATTTATTCTTTACTGTCCTCTTGTTCAATTCTCTATAATCAATACACATACGCAACGACCCGTCTTTCTTTTTCACAAATAATACCGGTGCACCCCACGGTGAAGAACTAGGTCTGATAAATTCCTTATCCAACAATTCCTGTATCTGATTCATCATTTAACGAATCTCCGAAGGTGCTAACCTATAAGGAGCTTTAGCTACAGGGGACGAGCCCGGCACAAGATCAATACGATACTCAACCTCCCTAACTGGTGGTAAACCAGGCAACTCATCAGGGAATACTTCAGGATATTCACAAACAACCGGAACATCGGAAATGGTTTTCTTTACAAGTTTGGCATCAACTACATAGGCTAGATAGGACTCACAACCTTTGGACAAGGACTTCCTAGCCTTCATCATGGAAATCAAGGGAATTGACATATTATCCCGTTCTCCTCGAGCCACAACGTATGACCCTTCGGAGATTGGGATCTTAATCAACTTTTGGTGACAATCAATGCTAGCCCTATTCTGACTCAACCAATCCATACCAATTATCACCTCAAAACTAGGGATTGGCATCAACAAGAAAGAAATAGGGAAAGTTCGGTCATCAATCACAATATTAGCTCCAGTCACCGAGGTGGTAACAGGAACTAATTTACCACTAACAATTTCTACTTCTATGGGTTTTGTTATTACAGTAGGGACTAAGTTCAACTTGTCATAGAAGTATACAGATATGAAAGTACAATTAGCACCAGAGTCAAACAATACACGTGCCGGTACAGAGTTTATAAGGAATGTACCAGTTATGACATCTTCTGTATGCACAGCCTCATCGACTGTCATTTGAAAAGCCCTACTTGTTGGTGGTGGAGGATTCTTCCGTTTCTGACCAGAAGATGCCGAACTCCCGACCGAACCCGACCCCGACTTCCCTGCCTCCGGACATTGACCCACACCATGTCCCTCCTTCTTGCACGTCCAACACATAAAGTTCGGGTACCGACAATTCTTTATCTCATGGCCAAGTTCACCATATTTCAAACACTTATTCGTTTGCACGGTACACGGGCCAGAATGCCTAGATTTACACATGTTGCACCAATTAGAGTTGCTAGACGAACTACTTCTACTCACAAATTTCTTAATCTGTCGACTACCCTGCGAATTAGATTTTCCCTTACTAGATGAATCCGCTTTAAATCTTGAAGAAGAATTGTCCTTAGTTTGAGAAGCACGAAAACCTCTAATATCACTATCCACCGACCTTGCAAGGTTAAAGGCTTGCGATAAACTACTAGCCAATCTCACGGTAGTGCGGTAGTTATGGGGTAAGGCATCCACAAATTGCTCGATCCTGGTTTTCTCATTGGGAACCCACTGTTGAACAAACCGAAGCTTTTCAGTAAATTGCGCTATCAACTCATCAATAGTCATTTTATCCGATAAATGAAAGTTCACAAACTCCCTCCTAATCCGTGCCATATCAAAATCGGAACAATATTGATTACACACCGCTTGATAAAAATCAGGCCATCGGATTGTGACGCGCCACCAGCGGTCGGTTAGGAATTAACCTGTCTTTGCACCGACTACTGGCGACGTGTCAGTGGAGTTTTAAATTTGTAAAATGTTGGGGCCTAAGTTTACCAGTGCTAAAGGTGTATAGCAGCAAGTATGACCTAGGTTCGTTCTTTAAAACCAACGGTATTGTGAAACAGAGAAATCAAGATGTCCGAATCTAGCTAGTGAAGGTTGTTTTGAAAGCAGTTGGAGGTTTGTTTTTGTTTGTTTTCTAAATTATACTACTAATTAAACTACGCAATAAAATAAAATAAAGGGATAGCAGTCAGGATAGAGGGGGTGTTTGTTGTGACTTCGTTAGCCTTGCATTGGGATGATGTTTTAGTTTAAGTTATGAAAACGTCTTTCTAAAGATTTGTATTTTATTTGTCTTAAATATTTGTGGTGTAAGCACTAGCACCCTACTGATTGATTACTCAATCAGTATGTCACTGAGTAACTAGGCTATCGTGATTCTGATCGGAGGAGGCTACTCAACTCTCAACACTGCCCTGTTATGGAACAGTGACCCTTTTCTAGAATAGGAAGATTCCTGGGCGCATGCGTAGAGTAACAGACCCACTAACGGTCCGACCGTTCTTAACACCACAGTGATACTCAATTGAATAAAACATTTAGGTTTAAGACTTGGTTGGTGTTTGATTACTTTCCATCAATGGTTTTGTAGAATCAATCCCAAAACTGGAACGTGATATGTCAAACATTCCTGGGTATGGGATTTAGCATTGGTTGTAAATTGTTAGTAGATAGGTACTAACGATTAACAAGTTTCAAGTGTTGTGTTGATTTCAGAAATGACAGATGATAAAAAAAACCGACCACCAACCCCAATAATGCCTCTCGGTACGTTGCTCCTCCTTTTGAATCTCATCCAGAACAACATAATCAGGAAGGTACCTCTAATCCAGCGGGTGAAGAATCGAACAGGGATGAGTATATACACGTGATGGAGGAAGAGTTGATGTTCCTTAGAGAGTTTAAAAGGAAAGCTGAGGAAGCTGCAGCTAGACAACCTTTACAACAACAATCTTCTGTTTTCGGTGCTAGTCCTTCCTCACAATCCAATAAGGTGTGCTCTTTCAAAACCTTTATGTCTAGTAAACCACTGGAATTTCATGGAAGCACAAATCCCACCGTGACTTTAAACTGGTTGAGAGATATGGAACGGAAATTTGATGTGACTCAATGTGAGGAGGAATCAAAAGTTATGTTTGCCGTTCAGTGTATGAAGGATGAGGCGATGGTTTGGTGGGACTCAGTTACAGGTCATTTAACACATCAACAAAAGGAATCAATCTGATGTGACGCAAAAAGTCATGTTTTTAAGGGCTATATTCCACACTTTTTGGGCACATCTTTAGTGAAAACATTCCAAAACAATCATTATTTACTAAAATTCACTAAAGTGCTCCAAATATAGACGTTGCTGCAAAAACCACTAAAAACGTCCAAATAACGAGCAAAACAGAGCGAATAAACAACAACTAATTCTCACACCCTCATTTACCTTATGATAAGCACATTCTAACCTTATTTTATGATGTAATAGGTAAAAACGAGACGGGAGAATCAAGAATCATACAAATTGGGTAAAGAACGGAGGAGATACGGCTTCTACAGATCGTTAAAAGTCATTCCGGCTATGCCTGAGATATACACATCCAATTTCTGTGAAATTAGCACCATTAGAAGCGTAACGTAATTACGAGATCGTGGGCTAGAGAATCAGGTCAAACGGACGTGTAACGAAGGAGATACGGGCGTTTTAAGCAACGAACGAAATCAGACGGAGACTGTATACGGCCCTGGAGACCGTATACGGCCCAACCAAGACCGTATACGGCCCTAGCAACACCGTATACGGCCCTATGAAGGCCGTATACGGCCCATCATGCCCCATATGCTGCCCGTTTGTGCTTCGTTTGCTTGTACGTTGGTGCTTCGCGACTTGTACGGCTGATTTGGAGCTTTGCCTATAAATAGAGGGTCACCTCTCCACATTTCAACACACCATTCTTCATTCCACTCATTTCCTCACTCTCACTTTCTCTCTCACACACACTCTCTCTCTCTCTTCTTTTTCTCTCTCTAGAATTAGGGTTAGCATCAGTTAGTTCTCAGTTAATATTTAACTGGGACTAACGAAGGGACTACTTTTGTAATAGCGTAGGGAATAGTTCAGGGGCTTATTTGTAATATTTTCGAAGATATTGCGGAGGTTCTGCTTGTACTATCTCTCTAACGTTTATTCAATCTACGCTTTATTAACGGTTACTTCTTTCCTTATCTATTATAATGATGATTGTTATTGTTATTATGCTAGATTTAGGATCTGTTATTATGCGTAGTGAGTAGTTATATTGTGTGTTCGTTGTGATGTAGTTAGTCGTTAATTGGGATGATGTCATTCTGAAACATCGGAAGTAATGTTATACGGTTTTCATTTGTATAGCGCCGGAAACATCACTAATGTGTGGAGTACGGAACGTGGAAGCTATGAAAGTCGTGGGCACAATCCGTTGTGGAATAATGTTCCCAACTATATATCATAAATGAAAACTCGGTGCTTTGATTACGCGTTTCATCTATGATTTTAAGCTGCATATTCAACTAACGCCTTTCCACCAATAAACGTGGTTAAAACCTTTTGATAAGACGTCATATCTGGGGTAATTAATTATCTGTGTTTTGGTTTTGGATCTGTGGAAATACTTTATACGTATTGTACACCGTGAATAAACTTCTGATTAAATATCTGTGTTCAAATAACATGGTCTGGTTTTGAAGCCGTGGAAATGCTGTTTTAAACAAGTATTGTACACTGTGAATAAACTAGGGATTTATTGGTTAAATACAAGTGAGGGCTGGTTTAAATCATAAATGGGGGATCTCTAATCTAAAATACAAACTCAGTTTATGAATCCAGAAAGGAAGACGAGGAATCATCTAGTATTCCAAATTTGTCTATCACCCCTGGATTCTACAAAACCATTGATGGAAAGTAATCAAACACCAACCAAGTCTTAAACCTAAATGTTTTATTCAATTGAGTATCACAGTGGTGTTAAGAACGGTCGGACCGTTAGTGGGTCTGTTACTCTATGCATGCGCCCATGAATCTTCGTATTCCAGAAAAGGGTCACTGTTCCATAACAGGGCAGTGTTGAGAGTTGAGCAGCCTCCTCCGATCAGAATCACGATAGCCTAGTTACTCAGTGACATACTGATTGAGCAATCAATCAGTAGGGTGCTAGTGCTTACACCACAAATATTTAAGACAAATAAAATACAAATCTTTAGAAAGACGTTTTCATAACTTAAACTAAAACATCATCCCAATGCAAGGCTAACGAAGTCACAACAAACACCCCCTCTATCCTGACTGCTATCCCTTTATTTTATTTTATTGCGTAGTTTAATTAGTAGTATAATTTAGAAAATAAACAAAAACAAACCTCTAACTGCTTTCAAAACAACATTCACTAGCTAGATTCGGACATCTTGATTTCTCTGTTTCACAATACCGTTGGTTTTAAAGAACGACCCTAGGTCATACTTGCTGCTATACACCTTTAGCACTGGTAAACTTAGGCCCCAGCATTTTACAAATTTAAAACTCCACTGACACGTCGCCAGTAGTCGGTGCAACGACAAGTTAATTCCTAACTAACCGCTGGTGGCGCGTCAAGTTTTTGGCGCCGCTACCGGGGAATCAACTGTAAGACTCAGAGACGTCATGATGAACTTTCTTTCTAGTGAACCTTTAGGATGGTTCTCTCTTCTTAAACCCCTAAAAATTCTTTCAATCCTTCCTTTCCCATATCCCCAAGATGACATCCTACCCATCCGGCAAGAAAAGCCATCACCTTCCCACAATCCTACAACCACCGCACGCATCACTCTCGCTGATAGCAACAAACCCTCGATAGAAGTTCGAGGAGGACCCATACGCTACCCAGAGACTGAAAGAGCATCATTCAAACTCAAGCACGACATAGTGCAGCTGCCCTGAATCGCTGCCAATTTAACGGACTACCGAACGATGACCCCTACTCCCACCTCAATAAATTTTTCACCCTATCCAACTCTTTCAAGCAAAATGGGGTTGAGCAAGAAACAATCCGCTTATATCTGTTCCCCTACTCTCTTTCTCATCACGCACAGACTTGGTTCGAGGAATTAGAGACCAACTCTATCTCCTCATGGGTGGAAATGGAAGATAAGTTCTTAACAAAGTACTTTCCCCCATCCAAACGAATTAAGTTAATGAAAGACATCTTGAACTTCCAACAGTTTCATGATGAATCAATCTACAGTGCATGGGAAAGATTTAAGAGGTTGCTCAAAAGATGTCCTAACCACCAAATCGAACGATCAACCCAGTTGTGCAGGTTTTACAATGGTCTCGCACCGCACCACAAGCCAATGCTCGATGCCGCTGCTCGAGGAAACTTCACGCGTTGCACGGATGACGAAGCCTGGAATCTGCTTGAGAGCATGACCATGAATCACAACGATTGGAACACTGATGAGCATTCCTCATCATCGGCACCGCTTGCCCTTCCCAATCCCGTGCAAACTGAGGCGATCAAATCTCTGACGGAACACATCGGAACGCTAACTGAGGAAATAGGAAAGCTGAAGAAACCTCCTCAACAGGTCTACCATATTCAGTCCTGTCGGAGCTGTAACAATCCATAAGCTACGAACCCTGTTGATGGCACAGCCTACTATGACCAGTTCCGAACTCACCCACGTCCACCTGATTATACTCAAACCTCTCCTCTTCGAGCCAACCAATACCTACCCATTCCACCACCCAACCAAATTCAATACCCAACCTACCACCAACCGCCATTACTTCCCGGAACCACACCAGAGATGGCCCAACCTTATGAACCCACTTGGCCAATTACTAGTCCAGACGACACCCTCGCACAAATCATCCAAACGATTACGGCTAGACAAGACCAGGTTGATCTCTTCTTAAGAGACCAACTAACTTTACTAAACACTCTTGTAACCCAAGTAAGTCTACTAGCAGAACGTATTGACACTAGACAACAGGGTAGTCTACCTAGTAATACCTTTCATAACCCACATACTGAGGAAGCTAACCAAGTAACCAACCAAGACTCCAAGGTGGCACCGAGCCAACCTTCAGTTCTTTCTCCGATGAAAGAACAATCTCCTGTCACACAGACAGTTGAGAAAAAGTCTTCTCCAAAGCCTAAAAAGGATAGCTTACCATTTCCAGGACGTCTCAAGAAACAACCTAATGAAGTCAAAGCTTTCAAGTATGCTAAATATGTTAGGAGACTTATCTCAAACAAAGACAAGGTACCCGAAGTACCTAATGTCCCGCTAACTGCTGAATGTTCAGCTATCCTTCAAAATCGTCTACCGGAAAAACTAGGAGATACCGGACGTTTTACCCTTCCCTGCTCTATCAACCAATCTGGTGATATTCGCTCTCTGGCCGATCTAGGAGCAAGTGTCAACCTAATGCCACATTCATTATTCAAAAGACTAGAATTAGGAGACCTAAAACCCACTAAAATGAGTGTCCAGCTAGCTGACCAATCCATTAGATATCCTAAGGGAATAGCTGCGAACATCATGGTTAAAGTCGACAAGTTCTTTTTCCCAACTGACTTTGTGGTAATGGATATTCAGGAAGATATAAACATCCCTATAATCCTAGGTAGACCTTTTATGAACACCGCCAGAGCAGTCATCGATGTGCACTCTCAGACGATCAGCTTACGCGCTCACGGAGAAAGCATCACATTCAAGATCGATACGAACGACTGTGTTCCGATGGAGAACAGTGAGCTATATACGGTCTCTATTAGCCAAGACACATCTGATGACGAGACCTCTGAACCAGCAGCCAAGCAGGAAGAAGAGATGAAAGAAGAAAAGGGGCCTCTTGCCAATGAAAATACTTATCCTCTTGATTCTCCAGAACTGCCTGATCCACAAGCCTTATCTCAAGAAATCATCTGCATCCCAATTGTCTCTACTCATGAACAAATGATTTCTGTGATAGACGAATACAATGGTGACCCTCATATTATAATAGCAGCTATTAGAAATTCGACCAATGATTACTCTATGCATCAAAGATGGCTAATAGCGGTTATTGAGGCAGCATCCACTATCTATCTCAATAGCAAAGGAACCCAAGATCCGCTTAACCTTAGGCATTGCATCAGAGTATTCGCAGATGCACTCAAATCTCAGCTCAAGAAAGAAAGGGACAACGCGAATGAACTACTCTTCTACATTGAACAGAGATAAATATACCGCAAGGTGTATGATGTTCTCATGGGCTCTGCGTTTCCTTATTCATCAAAACAGAGGGAGAAGTTGGGTGGTATCAGAAGAAATATTGAAGATGCTACTGACTTCATGGTGATGAGGAATCTACAGGGATTCCTTGACTTATTAGCTGAGAAAGATCACCTGAGTACCAAAGAAAGCAATCGATTTATCATCAAGTCTACTTTAGAACATCATATTAAATTGATAATCGAGGAGCTTAGGTACATCACTAGGGACGAAAGCAGGTGTAATCACCACCTCACGGTTAAAAATATGTCTCTACTCGATGTTGTCACTTTTGTGATAACTCGATTACATGAGATATTGAATGCAGAAGACGCCGAGAAAGCAGAGTATATCCTCCAAGCTGGATATCGCGAGATATTCAACAAACTGATTCATATTTTCAAAAACTCTGGCTTTCCTTTCACCCTTCATCAGCACCAGCTAATCAAAAGCTTGTGCAAATCTACAACAGTATTCGAAGGAGATCCTAATAGCGAAGAATTCGAAGATCTGAAGATGAAGCTACTGGAATTTATGGATTCCTTCAGACTTAAGCATCCGATTAGAGAATACATCACGACAAGCACAACCACTATGATTGACCCTAACGGGCCAGTCACTAAAGCGGTTGACTACATCACAAACGGATTGCTAGGTCTTTCTAGAGCAGCCTCAGAACAACTTCGAAACTTCAAAGTGGATACCATGGAACCGCTAGATCTAATCTCAACCATGGCCTGCCACTTCCAAAGGATCTATCCTCCGCGGTACTCTTTCCCACAACCCAGGGCTCATAATGGCACCATCACTCGCCCTGGGAGCTCCTTCCCGTACACCTAAACTCAAAGGAGTAAAGTCGAGCTCTCGACTCTAACAGCAGCGCTTCTCGGGAGGCAACCCGTGGAATAAGACGTGTAGAGAGAAACGTGTCAATAAGTGAAGAAGATCTCTGACTATCCTTCACACTTGGTCATACCTAAATGATTTATAAAACCTTCTGATATTACAACTCATTTGCAAATAAACCACTCGTCTCAGAAAATAGGAAATCAATTTGAAACTGGTAATTCATATGTTTCGAGCATTTGAGGTACTTGCATACTACTTTATGCTCGAACTCGTTTAAAAACACATGTTTTATAAAACTGATTTGTAGTAGAAAACATTTTTTCAGAATTCTGAGACAGTGATTTCTCTTTTCATTTGCAAAAATATTGAGTTTGTAAAAAGGGTACGACCAACGTGTTCACACTTACGAGATTAATTCATAAAAGAATGATGAATGAAGAAAACCAATAGCAAGACGCTTGAAGCCGATCCGTTCTTCATGGATGCAGAAAAGGATCCTGCAACATCCATTTTCATCAAATTCAGACTCTCAGCTTCATTGCAGCTTGCTATCTGGGGAGTGTCTTAACCCTTTACTCTCTTTTGCTTTTGTTTCTGTATATTATTTGCTTTGTTAGTTTGTTATGTAATCTATACTCTATCCTAAGCTTATCACTAAGTGTGGGATTCCAGCCCAAAATAAACACTTGAGAAACATATTCTTTTATGTTCAAACTCTAAGTGTGAGATTTTTACCTTCCAGTAAAACCCAACTCAAGAGAACATTAGGGACAATGTTCCTCTAAGTGTGGGATAGCAGGTATAGAATACCTTGGTTAGTTTTTAATGATCTTTAATGTCCGAAATAGCAAACTCAGAAAATGTTCCTCAAATTTTTCAAAATTTTTCAAGAAAATTAAAAAGTACGAGCCTAATCACCTGATTAACTCTGCTAATTTTGAGTCATAATATCTTTTGAGATGTGCTATTTTCAAATATGAGTATTATATTTAGGACTCTAAGAAAAATAAGGTATAAATTTCTTAAGCAAGAAATGATAATCTGATGGGAGCATGACGAAGCACATACAACCCTAGTTGCAGTGAGGTATCTTGAGCCTAATAGCATTCATCTTTAATGCTTCACTATTCATTTCTTGTGTGTGCCGATGCATGTATCTCTGAATTAGAACTTGCTCTTGACATACGCTTCGAGACCACATTGGTGTGTACCGTACGCGGTATAGGTGCAATTAGATGACCTTGACATTCCCTAGGATTTAACCCCTTTTCTCATATCTCTTGAAGCCCAAAACCCTTCCGATACTCATTTTTAGTATCGATGATCCGCCTAGTAAACCCTGTTGAGCCTAAACCTTTCGTTTCATAAAACCCTCATACTAAAACCCTACTTCCCAAATATCCCCAAACTTATCTTAGAATTTCTGAGGTTATGAAGAACATCTTTTAGAATATCCACTTCACTTATCCTATCCTTTCGTGTTCTCCAAAAAGTCATCTCTCTTGAGAACCCTTGGTGTGAAAAATTGACACCACGAAAAGACTCGAAATGTTCAAGATAAGGGATTTCTGAAAGAATAAAAAGAAGAAAAATATCCTTGAAAATTCTCTTGAAAAGAAGTTCTGAAGAAGAAAAAGAAAATAGAAAAAAAAAAAGAAATATAAAGAAGAAAAAGCATAAAAGAAAAGAAAAATAGTTTCGCAAGAATAAAGCTGAAAGTCCTTCGAAGTATCATCCTCACAAGAAGAATCTGGTAGAAGACAAATAGCTATCTCCTTTTCCGTTCTAGAATAAAGTTATTCATGATCTCAGTAGTTTTAAGATCAGCATAACTCTTACAACCCAAATATACCACTATCCATACCCTTTTACCCTCACCAAACACTACAACCCTCATGAATGTCTTGGGATAATTAGCACCGTCCTCACCTAAGTGGTGGAGATCCGATTCTTGATCAAGCCTATGACGATGAGTGCTGCATGACTGGCTATTTGAGCGATTTCGTTTGTTCTAGATTGATAGGAAACCCGATACACTTTGAGTGAATTGAGTGACCACCTTTTGTGAGATCGCCTAGTCATGTGTACTCCAAGATCATGAGATTTGGATGTATGCCTAAGAGAATCTTTTCTTGTTTAAGGAAGAATCTTCTTATCTTTCCATATATTCTTGAAACTATCTTACTTGCATCTGGAAGTGGTAACTCTTAGAAATGTTGTGACTCGCTCTGAAATGTTTTAAAATGTTTTCAAAAACTGAGTGTTGCTTGAGGACAAGCAACGTCTAAGTGTGGGATAACTTGATGTGACGCAAAAAGTCATGTTTTTAAGGGCTATATTCCACACTTTTTAGGCCCATCTTTAGTGAAAACATTCCAAAATACTCATTATTTACTAAAATTCACTAAAGTGCTCCAAATATAGACGTTGCTGCAAAAACCACTAAAAACGTCCAAATAACGATCAAAACAGAGCGAATAAACAACAACTAATTCTCACACCCTCATTTACCTTATGATAAGCACATTCTAACCTTATGTTATGATGTAATAGGTAAAAATGAGATGGGAGAATCAAGAATCATGCAAATTGGGTAAAGAACGGAGGAGATACGGCTTCTACAGATCGTTAAAAGTCATTCCGGCTATTCCTGAGATATACACATCCAATTTCTGTGAAATTAGCACCATTAGAAGCGTAACGGAATTACGAGATCGTGGGCGAAAGAATCAGGTCAAACGGACGTGTAACGAAGGAGATACGGGCGTTTTAAGCAACGAACGAAATCAGACGGAGACCGTATACGGCCCTGGAGACCGTATACGGCCCTACCAAGACCTTATACGGCCCTAGCAACACCATATACGGCCCTATGAAGGCCGTATACGGCCCATCATGCCCCATATGCTACCCGTTTGTGCTTCGTTTGCTTGTACGTTGGTGCTTCGTGACTTGTACGGCTGATTTGGAGCTTTGCCTATAAATAGAGGGTCACCTCTCCACATTTCAACACACCATTCTTCATTCCACTCATTTCCTCACTCTCACTTTCTCTCTCACACACACTCTCTCTCTCTCTTCTTTTTCTCTCTCTAGAATTAGGGTTAGCATCAGTTAGTTCTCAGTTAATATTTAACTGGGACTAACGGAGGGACTACTTTTGTAATAGCGTAGGGAATAGTTTAGGGGCTTATTTGTAATATTTTCGAAGATATTGCGGAGGTTCTGCTTGTACTCTCTCTCTAACGTTTATTCAATCTACGCTTTATTAACGGTTACTTCTTTCCTTATCTATTATAATGATGATTGTTATTGTTATTATGCTAGATCTAGGATTTGTTATTATGCGTAGTGAGTAGTTATATTGTGTGTTTGTTGTGATGTAGTTAGTCGTTAATTGGGATGATGTCATTCTGAAACATCGGAAGTAATGTTATACGGTTTTCATTTGTATAGCGCCGGAAACATCACTAATGTGTGGAGTACGGAACGTGGAAGCTATGAAAGTCGTGGGCACAATCCGTTGTGGAATAATGTTCCCAACTATATATCATAAATGAAAACTCGGTGCTTTGATTACGCGTTTCATCTATGATTTTAAGCCGCATATTCAACTAACGCCTTTCCACCAATAAACGTGGTTAAAACCTTTTGATAAGACGTCATATCTGGGGTAATTAATTATCTGTGTTTTGGTTTTGGATCTGTGGAAATACTTTATACGTATTGTACACCGTGAATAAACTTCTGATTAAATATCTGTGTTCAAATAACATGGTCTGGTTTTGAAGCCGTGGAAATGCTGTTTTAAACAAGTATTGTATACTGTGAATAAACTAGGGATTTATTGGTTAAATACAAGTGAGGGCTGGTTTAAATCATAAATGGGGGATCTCTAATCTAAAATACAAACTCGGTTTATGAATCCAGAAAGGAAGACGAGGAATCATCTAGTATTCCAAATTTGTCTATCACCCCTGGATTCTACAAAACCATTGATGGAAAGTAATCAAACACCAACCAAGTCTTAAACCTAAATGTTTTATTCAATTGAGTATCACTGTGGTGTTAAGAATGGTCGGACCGTTAGTGGGTCTGTTACTCTATGCATGCGCCCAGGAATCTTCGTATTCCAGAAAAGGGTCACTGTTCCATAACATGGCAGTGTTGAGAGTTGAGCAGCCTCCTCCGATCAGAATCACGATAGCCTAGTTACTCAGTGACATACTGATTGAGCAATCAATCAGTAGGGTGCTAGTGCTTACACCACAAATATTTAAGACAAATAAAATACAAATCTTTAGAAAGACGTTTTCATAACTTAAACTAAAACATCATCCCAATGCAAGGCTAACGAAGTCACAACAAACACCCCCTCTATCCTGACTGCTATCCCTTTATTTTATTTTATTGCGTAGTTTAATTAGTAGTATAATTTAGAAAACAAACAAAAACAAACCTCCAACTGCTTTCAAAACAACCTTCACTAGCTAGATTCGGACATCTTGATTTCTCTGTTTCACAATACCGTTGGTTTTAAAGAACGACCCTAGGTCATACTTGCTGCTATACACCTTTAGCACTGGTAAACTTAGGCCCCAGCATTTTACAAATTTAAAACTCCACTGACACGTCGCCAGTAGTCGGTGCAATGACAGGTTAATTCCTAACCGACCGCTGGTGGCGCGTCAAGTTTTTGGCGCCGCTACCGGGGAATCAACTGTAAGACTCAGAGACGTCATGATGAACTTTCTTTCTAGTGAACCTTTAGGATGGTTCTCTCTTCTTAAACCCCTAAAAATTCTTTCAACCCTTCCTTTCCCGTATCCCCAAGATGACATCCTACCCATCCGGCAAGAAAAGCCATCACCTTCCCACAATCCTACAACCACCGCACGCATCACTCTCGCTGATAGCAACAAACCCTCGATAGAAGTTCGAGGAGGACCCATACGCTACCCAGAGACTGAAAGAGCATCATTCAAACTCAAGCACGACATAGTGCAGCTGCCCTAAATCGCTGCCAATTTAACGGACTACCGAACGATGACCCCTACTCCCACCTCAATAAATTATTCACCCTATCCAACTCTTTCAAGCAAAATGGGGTTGAGCAAGAAACAATCTGCTTATATATGTTCCCCTACTCTCTTTCTCATCACGCACAGACTTGGTTCGAGGAATTAGAGACCAACTCTATCTCCTCATGGGTGGAAATGGAAGATAAGTTCTTAACAAAGTACTTTCCCCCATCCAAACGAATTAAGTTAATGAAAGACATCTTGAACTTCCAACAGTTTCATGATGAATCAATCTACAGTGCATGGGAAAGATTTAAGAGGTTGCTCAAAAGATGTCCTAACCACCAAATCGAACGATCAACCCAGTTGTGCACGTTTTACAATGGTCTCGCACCGCACCACAAGCCAATGCTCGATGCCGCTGCTCGAGGAAACTTCACGCGTTGCACGGATGACGAAGCCTGGAATCTGCTTGAGAGCATGACCATGAATCACAACGATTGGAACACTGATGAGCATTCCTCATCATCGGCACCGCTTGCCCTTCCCAATCACGTGCAAACTGAGGCGATCAAATCTCTGACGGAACACATCGGAACGCTAACTGAGGAAATAGGAAAGCTGAAGAAACCTCCTCAACAGGTCTACCATATTCAGTCCTGTCGGAGCTGTAACAATCCATAAGCTACGAACCCTGTTGATGGCACAGCCTACTATGACCAGTTCCGAACTCACCCACGTCCACCTGATTATACTCAAACCTCTCCTCTTCGAGCCAACCAATACCTACCCATTCCACCACCCAACCAAATTCAATACCCAACCTACCACCAACCGCCATTACTTCCCGGAACCACACCAGAGATGGCCCAACCTTATGAACCTACTAGGCCAATTACTAGTCCAGACGACACCCTCGCACAAATCATCCAAACGATTACGGCTAGACAAGACCAGGTTGATCTCTTCTTAAGAGACCAACTAACTTTACTAAACACTCTTGTAACCCAAGTAAGTCTACTAGTAGAACGTATTGACACTAGACAACAGGGTAGTCTACCTAGTAATACCTTTCATAACCCACATACTGAGGAAGCTAACCAAGTAACCAACCAAGACTCCAAGGTGGCACCGAGCCAACCTTCAGTTCTTTCTCCGATGAAAGAACAATCTCCTGTCACACAGACAGTTGAGAAAAAGTCTTCTCCAAAGCCTAAAAAGGAAAGCTTACCATTTCCAGGACGTCTCAAGAAACAACCTAATGAAGTCAAAGCTTTCAAGTATGCTAAATATGTTAGGAGACTTATCTCAAACAAAGACAAGGTACCCGAAGTACCTAATGTCCCACTAACTGCTGAATGTTCAGCTATCCTTCAAAATCGTCTACCGGAAAAACTAGGAGATACCGGACGTTTTACCCTTCCCTGCTCTATCAACCAATCTGGTGATATTCGCTCTCTGGCCGATCTAGGAGCAAGTGTCAACCTAATGCCACATTCATTATTCAAAAGACTAGAATTAGGAGACCTAAAACCCACTAAAATGAGTGTCCAGCTAGCTGACCAATCCATTAGATATCCTAAGGGAATAGCTGCGAACATCATGGTTAAAGTCGACAAGTTCTTTTTCCCAACTGACTTTGTGGTAATGGATATTCAGGAAGATATAAACATCCCTATAATCCTAGGTAGACCTTTTATGAACACCGCCAGAGCAGTCATCGATGTGCACTCTCAGACGATCAGCTTACGCGCTCACGGAGAAAGCATCACATTCAAGATCGATATGAACGACTGTGTTCCGATGGAGAACAGTGAGCTATATACGGTCTCTATTAGCCAAGACACATCTGATGACGAGACCTCTGAACCAGCAGCCAAGCAGGAAGAAGAGATGAAAGAAGAAAAGGGGCCTCTTGCCAATGAAAATACTTATCCTCTTGATTCTCCAGAACTGCCTGATCCACAAGCCTTATCTCAAGAAATCATCTGCATCCCAATTGTCTCTACTCATGAACAAATGATTTCTGTGATAGACGAATACAATGGTGACCCTCATATTATAATAGCAGCTATTAGAAATTCGACCAATGATTACTCTATGCATCAAAGATGGCTAATAGCGGTTATTGAGGCAGCATCCACTATCTATCTCAATAGCAAAGGAACCCAAGATCCGCTTAACCTTAGGCATTGCATCAGAGTATTCGCAGATGCACTCAAATCTCAGCTCAAGAAAGAAAGGGACAACGCGAATGAACTACTCTTCTACATTGAACAGAGATAAATATACCGCAAGGTGTATGATGTTCTCATGGGCTCTGCGTTTCCTTATTCATCAAAACAGAGGGAGAAGTTGGGTGGTATCAGAAGAAATATTGAAGATGCTACTGACTTCATGGTGATGAGGAATCTACAGGGATTCCTTGACTTATTAGCTGAGAAAGATCACCTGAGTACCAAAGAAAGCAATCGATTTATCATCAAGTCTACTTTAGAACATCATATTAAATTGATAATCGAGGAGCTTAGGTACATCACTAGGGACGAAAGCAGGCGTAATCACCACCTCACGGTTAAAAATATGTCTCTACTCGATGTTGTCACTTTTGTGATAACTCGATTACATGAGATATTGAATGCAGAAGACGCCGAGAAAGCAGAGAATATCCTCCAAGCTGGATATCGCGAGATATTCAACAAACTGATTCATATTTTCAAAAACTCTGGCTTTCCTTTCACCCTTCATCAGCACCAGCTAATCAAAAGCTTGTGCAAATCTACAACTGTATTCGAAGGAGATCCTAATAGCGAAGAATTCGAAGATCTGAAGATGAAGCTACTGGAATTTATGGATTCCTTCAGACTTAAGCATCCGATTAGAGAATACATCACGACAAGCACAACCACTATAATTGACCCTAACGGGCCAGTCACTAAAGCGGTTGACTACATCACAAACGGATTGCTAGGTCTTTCTAGAGCAGCCTCAGAACAACTTCGAAACTTCAAAGTGGATACCATGGAACCGCTAGATCTAATCTCAACCATGGCCTGCCACTTCCAAAGGATCTATCCTCCGCGATACTCTTTCCCACAACCCAGGGCTCATAATGGCACCATCACTCGCCCTGGGAGCTCCTTCCCGTACACCTAAACTCAAAGGAGTAAAGTCGAGCTCTCCACTCTAACAGCAGCGCTTCTCGGGAGGCAACCCGTGGAATAAGACGTGTAGAGAGAAACTTGTCAATAAGTGAAGAAGATCTCTGACTATCCTTCACACTTGGTCATACCTAAATGATTTATAAAACCTTCTGATATTACAACTCATTTGCAAATAAACCACTCGTCTCAGAAAATAGGAAATCAATTTGAAACTGGTAATTCATATGTTTCGAGCATTTGAGGTACTTGCATACTACTTTATGCTCGAACTCGTTTAAAAACACATGTTTTATAAAACTGATTTGTAGTAGAAAACATTTTTTCAGAATTCTGAGATAGTGATTTCTCTTTTCATTTGCAAAAATATTGAGTTTGTAAAAAGGGTACGACCAACGTGTTCACACTTACGAGATTAATTCATAAAAGATTGATGAATGAAGAAAACCAATAGCAAGACGCTTGAAGCCGGTCCGTTCTTCATGGATGCAGAAAAGGATCCTGCAACATCCATTTTCATCAAATTCAGACTCTCAGCTTCATTGCAGCTTGCTATCTGGGGAGTGTCTTAACCCTTTACTCTCTTTTGCTTTTGTTTCTGTATATTATTTGCTTTGTTAGTTTGTTATGTAATCTATACTCTATCCTAAGCTTATCACTAAGTGTGGGATTCCAGCCCAAAATAAACACTTGAGAAACATATTCTTTTATGTTCAAACTCTAAGTGTGAGATTTTTACCTTCCAGTAAAACCCAACTCAAGAGAACATTAGGGACAATGTTCCTCTAAGTGTGGGATAGCAGGTATAGAATACCTTGGTTAGTTTTTAATGATCTTTAATGTCCGAAATAGCAAACTCAGAAAATGTTCCTCAAATTTTTCAAAATTTTTCAAGAAAATTAAAAAGTACGAGCCTAATCACCTGATTAACTCTGCTAATTTTGAGTCATAATATCTTTTGAGATGTGCTATTTTCAAATATGAGTATTATATTTAGGACTCTAAGAAAAATAAGGTATAAATTTCTTAAGCAAGAAATGATAATCTGATGGGAGCATGACGAAGCACATACAACCCTACTTGCAGTGAGGTATCTTGAGCCTAATAGCATTCATCTTTAATGCTTCACTATTCATTTCTTGTGTGTGCCGATGCATGTATCTCTGAATTAGAACTTGCTCTTGACATACGCTTCGAGACCACATTGGTGTGTACCGTACGCGGTATAGGTGTAATTAGATGACCTTGACATTCCCTAGGATTTAACCCCTTTTCTCATATCTCTTGAAGCCCAAAACCCTTCCGATACTCATTTTTATTATCGATGATCCGCCTAGTAAACCCTGTTGAGCCTAAACCTTTCGTTTCATAAAACCCTCATACTAAAACCCTACTTCCCAAATATCCCCAAACTTATCTTAGAATTTCTGAGGTTATGAAGAACATATCTTTTAGAATATCCACTTCACTTATCCTATCCTTTCGTGTTCTCCAAAAAGTCATCTCTCTTGAGAACCCTTGGTGTGAAAAATTGACACCACGAAAAGACTCGAAATGTTCAAGATAAGGGATTTCTGAAAGAATAAAAAGAAGAAAAATATCCTTGAAAATTCTCTTGAAAAGAAGTTCTAAAGAAGAAAAAGAAAATAGAAAAAAAAAAAGAAATATAAAGAAGAAAAAGCATAAAAGAAAAGAAAAATAGTTTCGCAAGAATAAAGCTGAAAGTCCTTCGAAGTATCATCCTCACAAGAAGAATCTGGTAGAAGACAAATAGCTATCTCCTTTTCCGTTCTAGAATAAAGTTATTCATGATCTCAGTAGTTTTAAGATCAGCATAACTCTTACAACCCAAATATACCACTATCCATACCCTTTTACCCTCACCAAACACTACAACCCTCATGAATGTCTTGGGATAATTAGCACCGTCCTCACCTAAGTGGTGGAGATCCGATTCTTGATCAAGCCTATGACGATGAGTGCTGCATGACTGGCTATTTGAGCGATTTCGTTTGTTCTAGATTGATAGGAAACCCGATACACTTTGAGTGAATTGAGTGACCACCTTTTGTGAGATCGCCTAGTCATGTGTACTCCAAGATCATGAGATTTGGATGTATGCCTAAGAGAATCTTTTCTTGTTTAAGGAAGAATCTTCTTATCTTTCCATATATTCTTGAAACTATCTTACTTGCATCTGGAAGTGGTAACTCTTAGAAATGTTGTGACTCGCTCTGAAATGTTTTAAAATGTTTTCAAAAACTGAGTGTTGCTTGAGGACAAGCAACGTCTAAGTGTGGGATAACTTGATGTGACGCAAAAAGTCATGTTTTTAAGGGCTATATTCCACACTTTTTAGGCCCATCTTTAGTGAAAACATTCCAAAATACTCATTATTTACTAAAATTCACTAAAGTGCTCCAAATATAGACGTTGCTGCAAAAACCACTAAAAACGTCCAAATAACGAGCAAAACAGAGCGAATAAACAACAACTAATTCTCACACCCTCATTTACCTTATGATAAGCACATTCTAACCTTATGTTATGATGTAATAGGTAAAAATGAGATGGGAGAATCAAGAATCATGCAAATTGGGTAAAGAACGGAGGAGATACGGCTTCTACAGATCGTTAAAAGTCATTCCGGCTATTCCTGAGATATACACATCCAATTTCTGTGAAATTAGCACCATTAGAAGCGTAACGGAATTACGAGATCGTGGGCGAAAGAATCAGGTCAAACGGACGTGTAACGAAGGAGATACGGGCGTTTTAAGCAACGAACGAAATCAGACGGAGACCGTATACGGCCCTGGAGACCGTATACGGCCCTACCAAGACCTTATACGGCCCTAGAAACACCATATACGGCCCTATGAAGGCCGTATACGGCCCATCATGCCCCATATGCTACCCGTTTGTGCTTCGTTTGCTTGTACGTTGGTGCTTCGCGACTTGTACGGCTGATTTGGAGCTTTGCCTATAAATAGAGGGTCACCTCTCCACATTTCAACACACCATTCTTCATTCCACTCATTTCCTCACTCTCACTTTCTCTCTCACACACACTCTCTCTCTCTTCTTTTTCTCTCTCTAGAATTAGGGTTAGCATCAGTTAGTTCTCAGTTAATATTTAACTGGGACTAACGGAGGGACTACTTTTGTAATAGCGTAGGGAATAGTTTAGGGGCTTATTTGTAATATTTTCGAAGATATTGCGGAGGTTCTGCTTGTACTCTCTCTCTAACGTTTATTCAATCTACGCTTTATTAACGGTTACTTCTTTCCTTATCTATTATAATGATGATTGCTATTGTTATTATGCTAGATTTAGGATTTGTTATTATGCGTAGTGAGTAGTTATATTGTGTGTTTGTTGTGATGTAGTTAGTCGTTAATTGGGATGATGTCATTATGAAACATCGGAAGTAACGTTATACGGCTTTCATTTGTATAGCGCCGGAAACATCACTAATGTGTGGAGTACGGAACGTGGAAGCTATGAAAGTCGTGGTTACAATCCGTTGTGGAATAATGTTCCCAACTATATATCATAAATGAAAACTCGGTGCTTTGATTACGCGTTTCATCTATGATTTTAAGCCGCATATTCAACTAACGCCTTTCCACCAATAAACGTGGTTAAAACCTTTTGATAAGACGTCATATCTGGGGTAATTAATTATCTGTGTTTTGGTTTTGGATCTGTGGAAATACTTTATACGTATTGTACACCGTGAATAAACTTCTGATTAAATATCTGTGTTCAAATAACATGGTCTGGTTTTGAAGCCGTGGAAATGCTGTTTTAAACAAGTATTGTACACTGTGAATAAACTAGGGATTTATTGGTTAAATACAAGTGAGGGCTGGTTTAAATCATAAATGGGGGATCTCTAATCTAAAATACAAACTCGGTTTATGAATCCAGAAAGGAAGACGAGGAATCATCTAGTATTCCAAATTTGTCTATCACCCCTGGATTCTACAAAACCATTGATGGAAAGTAATCAAACACCAACCAAGTCTTAAACCTAAATGTTTTATTCAATTGAGTATCATTGTGGTGTTAAGAACGGTCGGACCGTTAGTGGGTCTGTTACTCTATGCATGCGCCCAGGAATCTTCGTATTCCAGAAAAGGGTCACTGTTCCATAACATGGCAGTGTTGAGAGTTGAGCAGCCTCCTCCGATCAGAATCACGATAGCCTAGTTACTCAGTGACATACTGATTGAGCAATCAATCAGTAGGGTGCTAGTGCTTACACCACAAATATTTAAGACAAATAAAATACAAATCTTTAGAAAGACGTTTTCATAACTTAAACTAAAACATCATCCCAATGCAAGGCTAACGAAGTCACAACAAACACCCCCTCTATCCTGACTGCTATCCCTTTATTTTATTTTATTGCGTAGTTTAATTAGTAGTATAATTTAGAAAACAAACAAAAACAAACCTCCAACTGCTTTCAAAACAACCTTCACTAGCTAGATTCGGACATCTTGATTTCTCTGTTTCACAATACCGTTGGTTTTAAAGAACGACCCTAGGTCATACTTGCTGCTATACACCTTTAGCACTGGTAAACTTAGGCCCCAGCATTTTACAAATTTAAAACTCCACTGACACGTCGCCAGTAGTCGGTGCAATGACAGGTTAATTCCTAACCGACCGCTGGTGGCGCGTCAAGTTTTTGGCGCCGCTACCGGGGAATCAACTGTAAGACTCAGAGACGTCATGATGAACTTTCTTTCTAGTGAACCTTTAGGATGGTTCTCTCTTCTTAAACCCCTAAAAATTCTTTCAACACTTCCTTTCCCGTATCCCCAAGATGACATCCTACCCATCCGGCAAGAAAAGCCATCACCTTCCCACAATCCTACAACCACCGCACGCATCACTCTCGCTGATAGCAACAAACCCTCGATAGAAGTTCGAGGAGGACCCATACGCTACCCAGAGACTGAAAGAGCATCATTCAAACTCAAGCACGACATAGTGCAGCTGCCCTGAATCGCTGCCAATTTAACGGACTACCGAACGATGACCCTTACTCCCACCTCAATAAATTTTTCACCCTATCCAACTCTTTCAAGCAAAATGGGGTTGAGCAAGAAACAATCCGCTTATATTTGTTCCCCTACTCTCTTTCTCATCACGCACAGACTTGGTTCGAGGAATTAGAGACCAACTCTATCTCTTCATGGGTGGAAATGGAAGATAAGTTCTTAACAAAGTACTTTCCCCCATCCAAACGAATTAAGTTAATGAAAGACATCTTGAACTTCCAACAGTTTCATGATAAATCAATCTACAGTGCATGGGAAAGATTTAAGAGGTTGCTCAAAAGATGTCCTAACCACTAAATCGAACGATCAACCCAGTTGTGCACGTTTTACAATGGTCTCGCACCGCACCACAAGCCAATGCTCGATGCCGCTGCTCGAGGAAACTTCACGCGTTGCACGGATGACGAAGCCTGGAATCTGCTTGAGAGCATGACCATGAATCACAACGATTGGAACACTGATGAGCATTCCTCATCATCGGCACCGCTTGCCCTTCCCAATCCCGTGCAAACTGAGGCGATCAAATCTCTGACGGAACACATCGGAACGCTAACTGAGGAAATAGGAAAGCTGAAGAAACCTCCTCAACAGGTCTACCATATTCAGTCCTGTCGGAGCTGTAATAATCCACAAGCTACGAACCCTGTTGATGGCACAGCCTACTATGACCAGTTCCGAACTCACCCACGTCCACCTGATTATACTCAAACCTCTCCTCTTCGAGCCAACCAATACCTACCCATTCCACTACCCAACCAAATTCAATACCCAACCTACCACCAACCGCCATTACTTCCCGGAACCACACCAGAGATGGCCCAACCTTATGAACCCACTAGGCCAATTACTAGTACAGATGACACCCTCGCACAAATCATCCAAACGATTACGGCTAGACAAGACCAGGTTGATCTCTTCTTAAGAGACCAACTAACTTTACTAAACACTCTTGTAACCCAAGTAAGTCTACTAGCAGAACGTATTGACACTAGACAACAGGGTAGTCTACCTAGTAATACCTTTCATAACCCACATACTGAGGAAGCTAACCAAGTAACCAACCAAGACTCCAAGGTGGCACCGAGCCAACCTTCAGTTCTTTCTCCGATGAAAGAACAATCTCCTGTCACACAGACAGTTGAGAAAAAGTCTTCTCCAAAGCCTAAAAAGGAAAGCTTACCATTTCCAGGACGTCTCAAGCAACAACCTAATGAAGTCAAAGCTTTCAAGTATGCTAAATATGTTAGGAGACTTATCTCAAACAAAGACAAGGTACCCGAAGTACCTAATGTCCCGCTAACTGCTTAATGTTCAGTTATCCTTCAAAATCGTCTACCGGAAAAACTAGGAGATACCGGACGTTTTACCCTTCCCTGCTCTATCAACCAATCTGGTGATATTCGCTCTCTGGCCGATCTAGGAGCAAGTGTCAACCTAATGCCACATTCATTATTCAAAAGACTAGAATTAGGAGACCTAAAACCCGCTAAAATGAATGTCCAGCTAGCTGACCAATCCATTAGATATCCTAAGGGAATAGCTGCGAACATCATGGTTAAAGTCGACAAGTTCTTTTTCCCAACTGACTTTGTGGTAATGGATATTCAGGAAGATATAAACATCCCTATAATCCTAGGTAGACCTTTTATGAACACCGCCAGAGCAGTCATCGATGTGCACTCTCAGACGATCAGCTTACGCGCTCACGGAGAAAGCATCACATTCAAGATCGATACGAACGACTGTGTTCCGATGGAGAACAGTGAGCTATATACGGTCTCTATTAGCCAAGACACATCTGATGACGAGACCTCTGAACCAGCAGCCAAGCAGGAAAAAGAGATGAAAGAAGAAAAGGGGCCTCTTGCCAATGAAAATACTTATCCTCTTGATTCTCCAGAACTGCCTGATCCGATCCACAAGCCTTATCTCAAGAAATCATCTGCATCCCAATTGTCTCTACTCATGAACAAATGATTTCTGTGATAGACAAATACAATGGTGAACCTCATATTATAATAGCAGCTATTAGAAATTCGACCAATGATTACTCTATGCATCAAAGATGGCTAATAGCGGTTATTGAGGCAGCATCCACTATCTATCTCACTAGCAAAGGAACTCAAGATCCGCTTAACCTTACGCATTGCATCAGAGTATTCGCAGATGCACTCAAATCTCAGCTCAAGAAAGAAAGGGACAACGCGAATGAACTACTCTTCTACATTGAACAGAAACAAATATGAATCCAGAAAGGAAGACGAGGAATCATATTGTATTCCAAATTTGTCTATCACCCCTCTACAATGCTCAATTAACCCAAAACCATGCTCTGATACCAACTTATAACGCCCCTCATTTTATATATCAATATTATATAATAATACGGAATCGTAGTAATTTAAACACATCATTAGTTTTACTGCACCATAATTAGAGTACATAAACAGTTCATAGCTTAATTCATACTAGTTCAAAAACTATTTAATCACATCTTAATTGGGGCATCATATAAAAACCAACTTGTTTAGTACAAAACATTATCAGAGTAGCATGCTTGTCAAGACATTCCCAGCTCCTAGAGCATCAACTTCCTGCTACTCATCTATCCAAAATATAATCTGCAGAAAGTAGATAGGAGGGATTAGCACATAGCTAAGTGAGTGATTTCATCACCCAACATTCAACTTAGCATAATCATCTAATTACAGCAAACAACACAATAATGAGGATCGGCGGCTCTGGGGATAACCAATAACCCGGGTGGCTCCCCAAGAACACTTATCCAACCTATCCGTATGGCCATAACGGACGAGACCGATAGCTAGTGGTTATCCTACTCAGATACAGTTCAATACACACAACAAATAAAGTAAATCCCTGTATCATTCACACGATAACCAACTAGCCCAACCAACCATTCAACAACTCGTTGACCTCATTAACAACTGATGCCCGAAGGCCACACATTGCACATTGAATAATAATCAACAAGGTATATTAAATAAGCAACAACAATATATCACGCTTATTCGTTGTAATCCAATGATCACAACTAAATTCAATGGTGAGTTCCGAATCCACTCACCAATACCTTCGTCGTTACTAACTCAGATTCCAGGTTCTACTTTGTCTTTCAGAGGGTCTGAGGATTAACATCATAAACAAGTTAGTAATTGAAGTCATCAATATATAACACATATCGATTAATCACATTAGGGACTTAACACAACTATCATCTAATTTATAAGTCCCCTTCATGTATTAGTAGTCATTATATAACACGTATCAACCAATTTAATATTAAGTTATAACAAGTAAGCGCAAAAAGTGGAACTGGACCATTTAGCCGCCGGCTAGGCCAAGAAGCCGCCGGCTTCCAAGGCCAGCCGCCGGTTCCCAACCCTGGGACGCCGGCTCTAAAGTGTTTTGAGCAACCAGAAATAAAATACGTTTTAAAGCCATTTTTACCCGCCGCCTAGGGTCCTTGACCCGCCGGCCAAAGGCATTTAGCCGCCGGCTAGGGCTCTAAGCCGCCGGCCTCCCATCCCTAACCCGGTTAGCCGCCGGCTAGTTCATCCAATTAGCAGCAGCAGCTGTTGCTCCAAAATACCACACGAACTTTATACTCAAAATCTTCATTTTCACATACTAAATCGCACAAACTACATAATCGACACACCAATAGCATCCTATTACTTCTAACTAACATTCAACAACCACAACAACATCAAATTACCTAATCTACACCTCAAAATCATAAAACCTATTAAGTTTTTAACTAACTTTAATCATAGCTCAAGAACATGAATTTTATCCATATAACTAGTCAAGAATCATCACATATCACTAGTATTTATCATTTGTAACTCAAGCATCAAATCTATTCATCAAATCTCATCAAATCTAACACTTGAGTGTAGGAAATAGAAAACTTACTTACACTTAAGAGAAGATCAAGAGGGTAGAAGCTAGAGGATGATGATGATTGCTAAAAGATCACAACTTCAATCCACTCTATTACTTTGATGATCAAATGTTTAAGTTTAGGTTAGGGTTTTGGTTTTATCACTTGAAAGGAAAGATGAAGAAATGGAATTGGTAAAGTGATCCCAATAAAGGGATCGGCCCTTTATTTAACCAATCTAACACATTGGGTATTTTATACCCGTTCTAAATTTATTGTCTGGAACCTAGAACCATTTTGCGAGAAATTTATTTTATTGCACCGTCAACTTTAATAAATTAATCCAAGCAACATTTTATTAACCACAATAAGTCCTAAGATCTATTTCACAAAGTTTCACAATAAAGCAATTTATAACAATTAAATTTCTAAAACAATTAATTACTAAATTTAAATAGGAAAATACCAGGCTACTTGGGAGGATGTTACAGAACCCTATTAAATTACAATTGTAATATGGTTATGGTGCTGGGGAGGATGTTACAGAACCCTATTGCCGCCATCGTGATTTAATTACAATTGTAAGTTGTAATTATTTGATTTAATGAATAAAGATATTAGATCACTGAAACTTAATTAAGAAACTTGTTGTTCATTTACTTGCATAAACCACTTTTATATATGGATAAGTATTTGTAAATGTATTAAACTTTATTAAAAATTCTATAGTATGTAATTAACTTATAATACTTCTATTGTATGTATCTAACTTAAAAAAATCTATATTGTCCGATACATATAATATGGATATTTGAAAGTTGGATACATATCATAGAATTGTTGTAAGTTGGATACATACTATAGATTTGTTACTAAAGTTAAATACATTTACAAATACATATCCCTTTATATATGCTTGTAAACGTGTTTAGCCATATCAAAGTGAAAGTAATCTATACCTACTACGGATAATCGGGAATAACATCAAATAGGATACTATCCTAACAAATATTTTGTTTAGATTGAATCTACTATATTCATTTTAGCCTTCGTCCTGTTTATATTTTTAAGATCAAATTAAAAACTTAACATTTAAACTTCTAAAGTTTTAGAAATTGTGTTATTAAACATAATATATTTAATTAATTATTTCACTTTCTTCATCACTAAACATAATTTCTCGAATACTTTGAATGAGTCTAACTTCATCGTCATGGTTAATCTATCATATAATATATATATATATATATATATATATATATATATATATATATATATATATATATATATATATATATAACACTATAAAGGTTCACTGTTATATGTATTTTGCTAGTTTTACATATGCGACTTGTAATGGAACACTTTAAATTGAGTAATTATTTATTTAAGCATAGTATATAACCTAACTTTTAATTGAGTGTCTATGAATCTAGAGTTCTATATATAGACACGGTCTATAAGCATAAGCTACACCACTTGCATAAATGGTCCAGTGGTAGGGAGTTCACCTGGCCTCCTAGAGGTCAGGGGTTCGAACCCTGCTCTGGGTAAACATTTATCAAGGTAGGTACCGCCGCCGCTAACCCCACACGCCCTACCCGGATTCGAGCCTCTGGGCATTAAAATCCCATGCCCCGGTTGTGGGGTCACTGTGGACAGGTGTTTAGCCGGGCATATCGTCTCTTGCGGGTGGGACACTGCGGATCTACGGATCCGGGATCCAGAGGGTATCCTCCACCTACCTTTTTTTTTATATAAGCATAAGCTACTCCATCTCAAAGTGGTAATCACATATCGACTAAAACAGGAAATTAGAAAATGTCGTTGCAAAACCGTGAGCAATCTAATGAGCTACTTCATTCTCAAACTCACATATGGAACCACATATTCAGTTTTATAAACTCAATGTCACTCAAATGTGCTATTCAGTTACAAATACCTGATATCATAAATCATCACGGTGCACCAATGTCACTCTCCGAGTTGGTCGAAGCCCTCCCCATCAACAAGGAGCGTTCCCATTTTGTGTATCGACTTATGCGCATCCTAGTTCACTCTGGTTTCTTTGTGACACAAAGTGTGTCTAATGAAGAGGAAGGAGAAGGCTATTTGCTAGCTCCTGCTTCTCGATTGCTTCTTAAGGAAGAGCCGCTAAGCTTGAGGCCGTTTTTACTAGGCATGTTAGATCCCATACTAATGGATCCATGGCAACAATTGAGTGAATGGTTCCAAAGCAATGATATAAACCCTTTCTACACAACTCATGCGACTACTTTATGGGGATTTGCAGGCCAAGACCCAAAGCTTAACAAGTTCTTTAACGAAGCAATGGCTAGTGATGCACGGCTTGTTGAAAGTGTCGTTCTTAATCAGAGTGGTAGTGTGTTTGAAGGGTTAACTTCACTTATTGATGTTGGTGGTGGTACTGGAACGGTTGCAAGAGCCATTGCAAAAGCTTTTCCAACACTTAGATGCATTTGTTTTGATCTTCCACATGTTGTAGATGGTTTGGCAGGAAGTAAGAATCTTAGTTTCGTTAGTGGCGACATGTTTGAGGCCATCCCTAAAGCTGATGCAGTTTTGGTAAAGGTATTTTTTTTTTTCAAAAAACATAAAATAAATAATGATCGTTCATCTACTTAATCTACTTGTGAGTACATATTATTCGTTAGGAATTATGTATATTAATTACTAGTGATCGAGGTTACCAAACCTCTTTCTCGTTAAGTTTTTGAGTTATCATCTACTTGTGAGTACGTATTTGTTAAAAGTTATGTATATTAATTAAGCCAAGACGCATATTATTACTCTGAACCGGAGTGGCTAGCTAGGTGCTATACTAACCTACAGTTAGGGTAAAATTTATACAAACCAATGTTGACGTAACGTATTATGATGAAAAAACAGTGGATATTACATGATTGGAGTGATGAAGATTGCATAAAGATATTGAAGCGATGCAAAGAGGCTATTCCGAGCAAGGTAAATGGGGGGAAAGTGATCATCATAGACATGGTGGTAAAGACCGACGGCGAAGATGATGAATCACTCGAGACTCAACTTTTATGGGATATGCTTATGATGGTGGGGGTGACGGGTAGAGAAAGGACCGAAAAAGATTGGGCAAAGCTATTTAGCGATGCTGGTTTTAGTGATTACAAAATTTCTCCCGTTGTTGGGTTAAGGTCTCTCATTGAAGTTTACCCCTAGCTAGTTTATAAGGCTGCTCCCATCGGGGTAATCGGTTGATAACCGATTACATATTATGTGCCATCCATTCAATCGGTTATCAATCACTTCGAATTCTAGTCGGAAAACCGATTTGTAATCGGTTGAATTAAGTGGGGGCCGCGTACTTTTTTTTTGTTTTTTTTCGTTTAGTGTATGCAAAGAAAAATAGATTTACACTAATAAAAATGCACAAAAGTTGAAAAAACGATCGATGCAGGATTATCTCTATAATTGTATATCAATCGTTTTTCTATTTATGTGCATTTTTTAAAGTCCGCATCTATTTTTCTACATATATTTAAGATGTATGAGTGTGAATCTAATAAATTTGTTTGCTAGTTGTGCATTTTTAATGTGTTCTTTGCGGTTCTTATTTTTAAAATGTTCTTATTTGCATTGTGTATATTTAACGTAAATTGCTTGAAAAATGTACGTGTGCTAAAATATAAGCTTGTTTGTTTGTTTGTGTTTGTGTGCTTTTCTCTTATTAAATGAAAAGAAAATGTTTTCAGCTAATTAATCGTATTAATTTCTTTTTCTTTTCAGCCAATGACCTCTTATTCAAGTGGTAAGAGTGAGGTAAGGAGTTTTCCCAATGATGGAGAGGTCTCGGGTTCGAGCCTCTCCAGAGGGTTTCTTCTTAGGTGAGGCAAAAAGGTGGGGTCAGTAGTGGTGGCACGATGATACTTCATTACTGATCCGAAGGAGTTATTTACCGTTCCAAAAAAAAAAAAAAAATTCTTTTTCTTTTTGAAACATGCATTTTATACCCAAGAACGTAAAACCTGGCCCAAACCGCTCACTCTATAAACTCGTTAGATATGATGACTAAGGAAGTAGAACAACTTTTTGTGAGAATGAGAAAACAAATAAAAATGTGTCACGTGTCACTAAACCATTTTTCTCCCACGTTGTTAAAATTTAAATATCTTCCAAACGGTAAGTTTAAAAATCACAAAAATTGCACCATAAAAATCAGCGTTTTATTCTCTTCGATTATAGATGTGACAATGTACACTTTCGACGAACTTTTTTTTTCCGTTTTTCGATGGGTTTTGAAAACAACTAAACACATGTGTTACCAGCGAGTAACACATGTGTTACCAATTTTGTATAATTTGTAAAACCCCAAAAAAAAGTCGTCAAAAGTATACCATGTGAGATGGCAAATCGAAGAGAAAAAAATGCTGATTTTTATGGTGTAATTTTTATAATTTTTCGACTTACCGTTTGTGAGATATTTGATTTTTAAAAACGTGGAGGAAAATAGGTTTTATGACTCATAGCGCATTCCTATTGGTTTCCTCATTTTCACCAAATTTTCTATTCTCGTTTGAACCATAGAGTATCAATTTACTTCAACAACGGCATGATTCACTTATACGAATTCACCATGCGTTATCGAGGTGATATTTTGGTACATTGTTGTTCTTCATGTGATGTTTAGGGCAATAAGATCATACCATTCCACATCTTTGCAATAGCCTCTTATCCTCAGATTTCTATGGATATAATTTCAACTTCTCGATGATAGTTTGAGTTATTTCTATACAGTTTGTATGTTTATCTTTTATTGTCATTTTGAAGTTGTAACTACTATTCTATTCCGTTTGATTGATGTTTCCGAAAATTGCCTCAATTTTGAGGAGTGATTATTGTGATATATAAAATTATCTTTTATTAAAAAAAGACATTAATAAATAAAAGTTTGTTTGAGCGTCGATTAAACTATAATTAATGAAATGCTGTCAACTTATCAAATAAAATTAACCAATTAAATTTTAGGGTTATTGTATTTTGTACGCACGTAATGTATATGTTTGTTCCATGGTAAGCAACATTTACTCTTTAATATCGATGTATGGTATGTAACCTGTTGAATTGTGTTGAAATCTTTGTAACTACAACATTGTTACCGTTTGAGTTAAACGAAAGTTGAGTAAGCGAACATGTGTAATGCCATGTGATCGCCTTTTGACATGTCGGATGACACATGTAAAACACCTCATCGATCAATACCCAATATTAAAAAGGGATAATTAACACTAATCTTCCACGTGGCACATCTTGCGCTAATCTCGTTTCTCATTTGGAACCGTCGTACCCTTCCAAATAATAATAACTCCACATATTACACATTTATAAACAGTTGAGTAACTTTATAAATTAAATGCTATTTGTTTAGTAATGCTTTAATCTCAAAAGATGATCATTTGAAACAACAAATTCTTCCATTTCTTAACCAAGGTATTCATCTTTCTCTTTGTTTACATGATTATACATAACTAAATAAATTCCTTTACATTTATAATTGATATCTTTGCAGAAAAGAAAAAAAAAATCCATTCTAATCTTCAATAAAATAAGCCGTCATTTTCAAATTGATAATACAAACTTCCAATCATGAAATAAATAAATTTGTCGCAACTTTTCTTTGGATTATTTGTCCATTATTCTTTCATTAATATCAAATCGTCATATTGTCACTACTTCGTTTGCGCTATTAAATGGGGTTGATATCATGTTGACGGAATTGTGATAATCGGTTGATTATTATCTAATTGGTTTGATAGAATCTCAACATATAAATGGTTCATAGATGATTCATTCTTATAATATTATTAAAATGTTCGTGAACATTGGGTAAAGCCCGTTTGTTGTATTTTTATATACTCTATATAATATATAAAATGTAACTTTAAGGTATAACATAAAACATTTATATACTTCGTTTTTTTATTTATGTCTAAATTATCTTATAAACTGTACTTTAATTTCATATATTTCTCAATAATGCTCTACCATTGTGATTTCAAATTCGCCGGAGATGGATGAGATCTACCATTGTGTTCTTCATTCTTCCGTTTTTCCGACTATCAACCTTTCTCCAATTTTCAGATCCGCCATAGCTTCACCGGAGATGATGTTTGAGATCTGCTGAGGATGGAGATCTGAGATGAAGTTTAAATGTTTGTGAAAATCTGGATGAATGCCTTTGAATGTTTGTGTGTAAATCTGGAAGAAGAAAAAATGAATTAGGAGGTATATGAAAACTTGAATGTGTGTCTTGTTCATGAAGTGTTGACGTAGCAGGTGTGTTTGTTGACTTTGTGTAAATTTCTTTTTTTTTTTCTTTTAACAATTTTATATCTATATCTATTTACTTGTACATTGAAAATGGGTTCTAGGGACTAAATAAAAATGACACCTAAGAAAAAAAAAATGCCACCTAAGCTATATTTATCGGTTGTTCAGGTAACAAGTTCCCAAATAGCTTAGCTCGATACAATTTTTGCCATTATGTACGTACTTTAGAAATAAAAGATAAACATTGCTTACTATTGGACAAATATGCATAGTACGTAGCATACAAAATGTAATAACCCTACATTTTAAACTGATCAGGAATAACATTGCAACGTACGATATTCTGAAATTAAATATTTGAATTATTTGAGCACACACATGTAAGGTCTAAGAAACATGTTTGTCATTTATCTCAAGAAACATGTTTTGTCATTTATTTCAAGAAACATGTTTGTCATTTATTTCAAAAATTTATTAGATAAGTTCAATTCAAGTTAGTATTATCGACATCCTCAATTTAAACATGCATGATAAGTAGGGATTACAATGGGCAATTAAAAACTCGCGATCTGTGAATACCCATTCATTGTGGGTAGGTAAACCCGCAAAATTTTTACCCGCAGATAGAGTATGGGTACGAAATTTTACCCGTGACCCGATAGATATAAACTTTTACCCACAGGTAAACCCGACCCGCGAACCTAGCTACAAAACATATTATAATTATCTACAAATGGATTTGTATAATTTATCACATATATATGTATCTATATAATGGTTACTTTTAACAATATAGAATGACACTATACTTATAGAGATGAGAAAGTAAAGTATTCATGTTTCAAATACCAAACTTATCGACGATCAAGATAAAAAATTATAAATAATTTTTTTTTATCTATAATGAAATATAACCGGGAGGCTTTGATACCATATTATAACGAAATATTTATTTTCCACCCCTTGAGAGCTTGCATGCATTATTTTATTAGTAAACAATATATAATGCAAAATGGCGGGCCTTGGACCATATATACAAAAGATACATGGATGCCTAATCTGATCTAGGAATATACATATCACATACTAGTATAATAATACATACGTGCACTAACAAAATTTATAGTTATCGAACTATTAGTTTGTATATCTTAAATTTTAACAATTTAATTTGTTTAGAATAACGATCCGTTGATTTGAACATGCTTTAAAACACATTTTAAGATTAAAGTTTTATTCAATATTCTGATTATTTGATAATATATTTGTATTATTTCGTGGGTATTGGTTTAAAACACATTTTGCTATATATAGGTATATATTTGCTCATTAAGATCAACCCAAGTCAAATTCCCTATCATATATAGCTAGGTTGTAAGAAAATAAGTTGAAGAAAAAAAGATGGCAACATTATTGCAAAATGGTGAGATGTCTGAAGACTTGCTTCACTCTCAAGCTCACGTATGGAACCACATTTGTAGCTTTATAAACTCGATGTCACTCAAATGTGCTATTCAACTACAAATACCTGATATCATAAATCGTCATGGTGCACCAATGCCGCTCATTAAGTTAGTCGAAGCCCTCTCCATCAACAAGGAGCGGTCCCAATTTGTCTATCGACTTATGCGCATCCTAGTTCACTCTGGTTTCTTTGTGACGAAAAGTGTCTCCGTATCTGATGAAGAGGGAGGAAAAGGCTATTTGCTAGCTCCTGCTTCTCGCTTCCTTCTTAAGGAAGAACCACTAAGCATTAGACCCTTTTTGTTGGCCATGTTGGATCCAATACTAATGGATCCATGGCAACAACTGAGTGAATGGTTCCAAAAAAATGATGATATCACTCCTTTTGAAACAACTCATGGAAAGACGCTGTGGGATTTCGCGGGTGAAGAGCCGAAGCTCAACCATCTCTTCAACGAAGCTATGGCTAGTGATGCAAGGCTTGTTACAAGCATTGTTCTCAAGCAATGTGGGCATGCGTTTAAAGGGTTAAGATCAATCGTTGATGTTGGAGGTGGTACTGGGACGGTTGCAAAATCAATTGCTAAAGCTTTTCCAGATCTTAGTTGCATATGTTTCGATCTTCCTCATGTTGTTAATGGTTTGGTCGAAAATAAGAATTTGAGCTATGTTGGTGGAGACATGTTTAAAGCCATTCCCAAAGCCGATGCTGTTTTGGTAAAGGTATTCCTTTACTTTGATCTCCTATCTCAAGTTATGATATTTAATTTTCTTTTCGATTTTGAAGTATGTATGCCAACACATTTATTTTGAAGTATATTACCTTAAAAATCTACATTAGAAGCCATAATGAACTATAATGTTGTCCAAATTTGATGGATTTTTCAGTGGATACTACATGATTGGAATGATGAAGAATGCCTAAAGATATTGAAGCAATGCAAAGAGGCGATCCCGAGCAAGGAAAATGGAGGGAAACTAATCGTCATAGACATGGTGGTGAAGAACCACAAAGGTGATGATGAATTATACAAGACTCAACTATTCTTTGATATGCTTATGATGACACTACAAACAGGAAGGGAGAGAAGTGAAAAGGATTGGGCAAAACTTTTACTTGATGCTGGCTTTAGTGAGTATAAAATCACTCCAATTTTAGGGTCAAGGTCTCTAATTGAAGTTTACCCCTAAGTAGCTACTAAAATCACAAATACTGCTTCCACACCAAATAAAAGCCAAAGAAGAAGCTAAAAGTGTATCTTCTTTGTATGTTTTCAGTTGTTACTTTCCTTCATTACGTACTGTTGCCTTTATTATCCCATTGTGATTCCTTGATGTATGATTATTCATTTCATCTAATATGTATTTCTTAAGTTTAATAGATGCTATGTCTTGAAGAAATTTTTCTTAGTTCGTCTTATACAGTTATACATTACATTACATGATACATTATATATAGGGAAGCTGATTCCCCGGAGTTGGTTGGATCTGTGCAAGTTGAGTTAGTGTATAAGGCCTAAAGTAAATTCAATCGGGCTTAAAATTAATACTTTTACTATAAGCCCACTTGTTTGTAGAAATGTAGGGACCAAGTACCTTTAGTTCAATTTGCGAGTAATGTTATGTAGGTGTAATTACGTAGACCTAAAAGTAAACACGTTTTTTTTATTGGTAGAATTTTTTTTCGCTGTTAATTCCATTCAATCAAGTTTTTACATCTACCAATTAACATTTTAGGTCTAGATTTAGACCTACAAGGTGTACCTATTTTTGTTAGTCCAATTCTTTTGAGGATGTTATTAGAGTTCAATAGTTCATTTGTTTTTAACAAAAGTTGTTTCGAAGACAGAATATACTGAAATGAAATTTAAAACTTAGACAAATTGTCGATTAAAATAAGATATTGTCGACGATTATGTTAAAAAATAGACAAATATTTTGAATATGTATGCGTTGAAATTAGCATATCCATCAAAATAATTTGAACTTACAGAATTTGCTTTAAGGGCGTTTTAATAATAACCATCGCCTACTATATTTAATTTCTTTAATTAAGAACTCCTTCCGTCAAAATTTTATCGTCCACATTTCGTTTTCTAAATGTCCCAACTTTTCATTAAAATTAAAATGTAACAATAATGTTTTCTTAAATTGCGTATTTTTGGTTTGTATACATTAAAATCGAAATTGAGATGGAGAAGTAAATAAATTGTAGAGTTAGTAATAACCTTTACTCTTTACACCTCAGTCTTTATCTTTAATTTATGATAGTGTACCCACTACTTTGGGTCTTCACATGGCTTAGCCCATGGGCCCTTCTTATTGGGCCGACCCTTCTTATTGGGCCACCCCTTCCCCCTATATAAAGCTACAAACCCTAAATCATCCACACAACCTCTCACACAACTACACACACAATATCGTGTGCAGCCTCCACAGGCTCTCTACACCTAAAAACCCCATCTTCTTAGACGGGTAATCAATCACCCTTTACCACCCTCGACGAGAACTATCTCGATCCGGGTTATGACACGTGTGCAGTGTAAAGAGGCGATTCCCCCATCCGCACTCAAGCCGAAATATGCTTGATCAATTGGCGCCATCCGTTGGACGCGTAACTATGTGTCTTGTGTTCTAATCATTAACCGAAAAACGAGTTAAATGTGACTCATTTATGTAAGTTTTCACTTACATCTTTGTTATCCAAAAATCACTAAACTATACACATCAGCGTGTATAAGTTTTGATTTTGCGCTACTTGCTAACTAAGAAAATCGTAGCCAGATACGATTAGATCTCAAAATTAACGCATCACGTTGGGAATGGTCTCAATAAACAAAAATGAGTTGAGATCCACCATTGAATTTTCCAATAAAAATCACTTTCCACTCGTACAATTTAATGTGAGGAATATATTACTTTGAATTTTTGTAATCCTAAACGAAAGGATAAATTCAATTAACATGTCTATTCATTAGTGGATCGTGTACTTCACGAATCAAAACAGAAGATGGTTTATTGTTTTATAAAAAAGGGGATAAGATCCATCGGGTACAATCCTGTAACGATTTAATTGGTCGTTCAAAAAGAAAGGGTACAAGCACCCTAAGCATGAGTACAACACTCATTTATACATGGTATCTTTTTTTTGAAAACGGCAAATAATATTAAAAACCCCAAACTTAGCAAGTGACTAAGAGGGGCGAAATAAGTACATGATACATTTAGAAATTACATCAAAGAAGAAAAAGGATTACAATTCCAAGATGCCAAGGAACACGAGAACTTGCTTCTATGCTTAAGCCATAAAAACGAGTTTGATATGACATCATCCGCAATGCTTGTATGGGACTTCTCCTTATTAGTGAATACCAATTCGTTTCTCGCTTTCCAAATACACCAAAGCAACCCATACATGATAGTCAAAAAAGTTTTCTTCTGTTTTTTCGTATTCCCCCACTTGGCCCCAAAGTCCAACATCTCATGCACCGAACCAAAGTTAGGCATTGTAATTCCATACCATTTAAAGATCAATCGACTCGCATTTGTAGCACGAGTACACCTTATGAGAGCATGATCTACATCTTCCTCCTCTAGGTTACATATTTTGCACCTTGATGAACCCACGTTTACACCTCTAACCTCAAGATTTTTGCTAACCGGAATTCTATTTAGCCCAACCCTCCACACAAAGCAATTAATCTTGAGAGGCACCGATTTAATCCAGACCATCTTATTAACACCATTTGACGTTAACGTATCATCAAACAAACGCCTTAGAACACATACCTTATAATTATACTCAGCCACGTTCTTAACGAGCAACCTATCTGCATGATCCTCCAACTTAACCGCAGAAAGTTGATGCAGCAGATCACAGAAGTCGCTTATATACTCTTGCCCGCATGGATTTCTTGCCCACTTCCACTTGAATTCGTTTCCCACAATCCTTTCACTTATTAAGCAATTTTTACGAGATTCTATAGAAAATAGAACCGGGAATCTTGATTGTAGAGTTGAATTACCGCACCAAACATCTTTCCAAAACGAAGTATTCTTGCCATTACCAATCTTAATCGAGAAAAGACTGTCAAAATTCAGGCCCATCTTGTACAGATCCAAACTAACCGAATTGATATTATTCCACACACCAGATCGTCCATTACCAGCCATCACACGCATAGGTTTGCCATTAAGATTGTGGATTGAACAAATTACACCTTTCCAAATACTAGAACCATTTTCTTTAAGTTTCCACCACCACTTCAACAATAGAGCCAAGTTTTGAGCTTTTAACGAGCCAACACCGAGACCCCCCTTGTCTTTGGAGGCAAGAACCGTGGGCCAAGCAACCCAACAAATCTTATTTTTGTTTTCGGTACTACCCCATAGAAAACGTCTCCTTATTTGTTAAAGCTTAGCAATTATACATTCCGGAGCTTTGAAAAGCGAGAAGTAGTAAAGCGGTAGACTACTTAAAACATATTTGATCAAAGTGAGTCTCCCACCAAAAGATAATTGATGTGCTTTCCAAGCTGACAATTTCGACGAAAACCGATTAACAATAGGCTCCCATGATTTCTTGAGATTCATATTTTCACCAATTGGAACACCCAAATATTTAAAGGGTAGCGTTCCAGGAATACATCCAAGTAGTGTAGCCCAAGTATTGATTCTTTCAAGTTCCACTCCGATACCGAAGACTCGAGATTTATGGAAGTTAACCTGAAGCCCGGAAGCGGCATTGAAACATTTAAGAATTCTAGCAAGGTTTTTCATGTTCTCGTCATTTGCTTCACCCACAAATAATGCGTCATCCGCATAAAACAAATGAGAAATAGAAGGACCCGAATTACCAATACGTTTCCCACAAAATCTACCATTCTCGCATGCCGTTTTCATTGCAATATTAAGCCCCTCCATTGCAATAATGAATAGAAATGGGGAAAGTGGATCACCTTGTCTAACCCCTTTCGAAATCTTGAATTCTTTTGAGGGGGATCCATTTATTAAAACCGACGCATAAGAAGATGACAAACAACCAAGAATCCAGTTCCTCCATTTTAATCCAAAATTCATTTGCGCCATGATGGAGTCCAAGTAAATCCAGTTTATAGAATCAAAGGCTTTCTCGAAATCTACTTTGAACAAAAACATATCCTGTTTTTCACGCTTTGCCCATGAACATAGCTCATTTATCACAAGCGGACCTTCCAGAATGTTGCGGCCATTAATATAAGCTGATTGCTCCTTTCCTACCACGAGATCCACCACACTTTTAAGACGAAGCGAGAGAGCCTTTGCAATAATTTTGTATACACAACCGATCAAAGAGATGGGCCTATAATCTGCCAAATTCATGGGGTCATTCAACTTCGGTATCAAGGATATAAATGAAGAATTGCAGCCCTTTGCCAAGACCCCATACGTTTCAAAGTGTTTTACACACCCCATGATATCATCGATTAGTAGACTATAGTGGGCCTTAATAAATTTAAAAGTTAGCCCATCAGGCCCAGGAGCTTTATCTCCACCACAGGCCCAGATAGCCTTTTTTATTTCATCTGGAAGCGAGATACGGACGTGGAGTATCCATTTATGGGGCCTGCTAACCATACCCCCTGGCCCACCCTTTTTTTTTACTTTCTGCTCCTACCCCCTCTTTTTTTTTTTTAATTTCTACCTCCTGTTTAGTCTAAAACTGAAACTGATTCTGTACTGAACCGTACCAAACTTAAATAAAAATAGATTGAAAAGGTGGGCCAGGGGGTAGAGCAGACTTTTGGGGGTGGGAATAGAAAATCCCTCCATTTATACATGGATTTTTCATCCTCCAAGCTCATTTCGTTGTTATTCCGTGATGAGCTCAGAGCTCGTTCCGCAATGGCTTCCGAAATCCGAGCTCCGAACTCATACAAATGTGACTTCTCTGAGCTCCGTACTCATTGGTTACAAGCTCCGAGCTCCGCGCTCCAAGACACCTTCGACTGGTTCCCGAGCTCAAACACGACGCGTCTGAACTCAGCCTTTTTCAGAGCTTATAAAGTTATAAGACAGCTCCGAGGTATTTTGTACACATAGCGATGCATTTGGTACAAGGTGCATACTTGAGTCGCGTGAACCAAAAATCACAGGTCTTTTCCGGGCTCGTTGTGAGGTAACTCCGGGCTCCGGCTCCGTTTTTGTATTTGTTCCAAGATGGGCTCAATGCTCCGGGCTCCGGCCTCATCTGCATACCTCGGGACCCGTGCTCCGAGCTAGTCCCGTTCCGGGTTGACACCAAGCTCCGATGTCGTTCACCTACTCAGAGCCCCGTACATGTTGATATTGCTCCGAGTTCGGAACTCGTTTCAATGTAATCCGGGCTCGTGCATACAAACCGAGCTCCGGGCTCGTACCTGCGAACCGAGCTCCGGGCTCGTGCCTACAAACCGAGCTCCTGGCTCGTGCATACAAATGGAGCTCCTGGCTCGTGCATACAAACCGAGCTCCGGGCTCGTACCAACAAACCGAGCTTCGGGCTCATGCACACAAATTGAGCTCCGGGCTCATGTATACACTCACAACATGCTCTAGCTTTTCCGAGAAAAAGTGCCTTCTTTCTGTCGGGCTTCATGACCATCCGTATGAAAACCTGACGTACAAACCATCAGCCTGACGTACAAGGTTTTTGCGGCAGTAACGGTTGCGTAACTCCAAGTGCTCAATAAAATGCCTAAACCAACGGCACAATCGCTATTGCATATTGTACAACATAGCATAGCTATGAAAATTTTGTCCGTATCTATAGGAAAGAAAAGGGTATGTTCCGATCGCGTCCATCAGCCCCGATTATAGCCCATGTGCTATCCTGATCCCAGCTTACGCGCTGTTCGGATTGTAGCCTAAGCAAGGCCTTCGATCACAGCTCACGCGATGTTTTGATCGCACATACGCATTATTGAAAACGATGTCAACTCATCTCCTAAGTTCGATATCACTAAAAATTCATTAGTACTACTGTACTCAGCTGTTTTGATAAACCGAGCTCCGGGCTCGTCAAATGTAAACCGAGCTTCGGGATCGCTTATATGCTCCGTGCTCGTCGAATTAAGTTCAATACTACTAAAAAATTTTAGTACTATTGAACTGGGGCAAGTATAATAATATTACATTTAAGGGCCCGGATTCCGCCGCCACCGGGTTCCGCGATACCGCCGGATGATGCCGTCGGGTTTCGCGATGCCGTAGGGTTCAGCCGTCGGGTACCGCGACGCCGCCGGGTTCCGCCCCGCCGCCGGGTTTCGCCCCGCCGCCGGGTTCCACCCCGCCGCCGGGTTCAGCGCCGCCTCCGGGTTCCGCCCCGCCTCCGGGTTCCGCCCCGTCGTTGGGTTCCGCCTCGCCGCCGGGTTCCGCCCCGCCACCGGGTTCCGCCCCGCCACTGGGTTCCGCCCCTCCACCGGGTTCCGCGACGCCGCCGGGTTTCCCGATGCCTCCGGGTTCTGCAATGCCGCCGGGTTCCGCCATGAGGTCTTAGCTCTCAGCTCTCACCTCTTACGACATGAGCTCTCAGCTCATCTCTTCAATGATGAGCCCATCTATGAGCTCTCAGCTCTCATCTAAGTGAGCTCATCTCATCAGGTTGAGCTCTCAGCTCTCACCTCTTAAGACGTGAGCTCTCTGCTCATCTCTTCAACTATGAGCTCTCAGCTCTCATTTAAGTGAGCTCATCTCATCAGCAATGAGCCCTCAGCTCACCTCTTCAGCTACGAGCTCTCGGCTCATGACTTCAGCGGCGAGCCCTAGGCTCACCTCATCAGCAACGAGCTCGCGATTTATCGCTTCGGCAACGAGCTCTCAGCTCATCTATTCAATGAGTAAGTTTTCAAGCTCGTCTCTTCAAACGTTTTTGGCACAAGGAAGTATTTTCCTTGCAATAAATGGTTACGCACCATAAAACCTTTTAACAAGGTCGGTTAAGCCCATATAAACAACCGTACAACAGCATTATTGACTTTTAAGCTCGGAGGGAACTGCTCCACCCTCCGCGAAGCATCGAGGGAACTGATCCACCCTCGAGGCTTTAGCTTAACCAAAAGTTCGCTGGTATGCTCTTACGTATGTTCATAAAGACAAGTGAGAAATTAAAACCGCCTTCGGCGTCGTCGCACCGCGTAATGGCATATGATTTTCATTCAATCAGTTAAGCCCAAGGACGCGCTGCGAGCCTGCCCCCCATAAGGGAGTGCCTTCTAGCCTCCCGCTGACAGAGGTCCACCAAATTATCATTTGAAAGTGACCGGAATATTGGTCGAGCTGAGGTGAACCTCCGCCACACACCAACTCATAATGTAGTCTAGAAATCTACAATCGTCATGACTTAAAACAAAACAAATTCGGTCCGAATAAACTGTAAGACCTGATTCCAGCTGAAATTGACGTTAACAGGCATGAATAAATGTCGTTGTGTTGCATGGATAAGCCCTTATCCCAGCAGAGTGCTGATGTGAGGCAAATTGTCACGACGCAATGACAAGTTCAAATATGATACTTGACAAAGTTATTGTAACACCCCCAAATTAATGATTTGCGGAAGCATACTTGGGTGTTACTAATCAATATACAAAGCACAAGATATACAGCAAACGACCTCTAAATGAGACGTTGTAAAACGATTTCATATGAAATAAATGTCTGAAAACTCAATGTTTTCGTATACAAAATGTAGTTCCCTAGAGTCCAAGCGTGTAGCGGGAGATTCTATTACATAATCAAAATGTACAAAAGATAATGCTGAGAATCTCCGTTAATGCAATTTAGTTGAAATCATGCGACTCTAGCTATGTCCTGGAGTAATCCTACTCCGTCTGGGTACCTGAGAATACATGCTAAAAGGGTCAACACGAATGTTGGTGAATCTCACAGGTTTGTAAGTAATATCAGTTTTTGAACACAAGATTTCATCAGTTGTGCCCGCAGGCGTAAATCAAGTATTTGCAATCCTGCAAATGTAAAATATGTAAGTTATACCGTTGCCATGAGGCTCATAATCGAAGCTTAACCCGTAAGTGATAAGTTGCTCCCGTGACATGCTCGTACATGAGCAAGCATAAGTAACGAATAATAGTCGCTCGTTTATACAGTACGGTTCGTGATAGCGCTACTACCCCGGGCGGGGAGGGTCATTTCCCTAATGGATCCATTAACTAGTGTTCGCGCTTAAGTCCATAACTAACGATATATGATGGAGAGACTTCAGTAGAAAGTAAGTAACTCATGCAATCCCGTATAGTAAAATGAATAGTTCGTACTTGTGTTCAAGAAAAGTAAGCAATGTATCTCATCCCGTATGTAAAACAGTAAAAGTGGGGCTATAAGACTCACCTGAGTCTTGCGAGTTTAAATCAATAAGCGTGAGTTGATTAGCCGATTAATGATTGTCCGAAGACTCGTAACCTGAGGGTGTCCACGACACGCAATAGTTATAAACATGATTGGGTATCTCAAAAGATCACCCTTGTAGTTGTTCGTTCAACTAGAATGTCCAAATTACTACGATTTGGTTGTTTGATTCGAGTTTTGAAAACGTGTACGGCCCGTTGGTGACGGTTTGGAATAGTAGTCTCAAAGTATTATTTCATGTTTCTTTGTATTGTATAAGTCTCTGTAAGTGTTCGACGCTTAGACGGAAAAGTGATTACAACTTCTAATGACGGGGGTCCGGGGGCAGCACCCTTGGTAAGCGGGGTTCCAGGGGTGGCAACCCCTGGCGGGGTCCAAGGGGCTGGCCCCTAGTTGGGGTCGAGGTGCCAAGTCAGCTCGAAAATATCCAAAATAGGAATCGAGGTAGATCAAGCAAAGATTGAAGCCATTTCAAAATTACCTTATCCTACAAATGTTAAAGGAATAAGGAGTTTTCTAGGACATGCTGGATTTTATCAAAGATTTATACCAGATTTTTCAAAAATAGCAAGACCGCTGAATCATTTGTTGGAAAAAGATGCAATGTTCGAATTTACAGACAAATGCAAACAATCGTTTGATACATTAAAAGAAAAGTTAGTATCTGCTCCAGTTATGACAGGTCCAAACTGGAATCTACCTTTTGAATTAATGTGTGATGCTATTGATTATGCGGTTGGAGCTGTTTTAGGGCAGAGAATTGATAAAAAAAATTTAAGCCAATCTATTATGCCAGTAAGACATTAACAGATGCTCAGGAAAATTACACAACTACGGAAAAGGAACTTCTGGCAGTGGTTTTTTCTTTCGATAAATTTCGTTCATATCTTGTCTTAACTAAAACTGTGGTTTATACTGACCATTCTGCTTTGAAGTATTTGTTCAATAAGCAGGATGTGCGCCCTGGTTTATTGCGATGGATTCTTTTATTGCAGGAATTTGATATTGAAATCAAGGATAAGAAAGGAGCTGAAAATGTCGCAGCTGATCATTTGTCAAGGTTGGAAAATCCAGAGTTGGAAGCATTGGATGAAGAGGAAATTCAAGATTCATTTCCGGATGAGAAACTTATGACAGTACGAGAAATAACATAGATACCTTGGTTTGCGAATTATGCAAATTATTTGGTTACTAAAGTTCTCCCAAGGATGGATTATCAGAAGAGGAAGAAATTCTTTTCTGATTTAAAGTATTATTTTTGGGAAGATCCATTTCTTTTCAGATACTGTGCAGATGGCATAATTAGAAGATGTGTACATGGTGAAGAAGCTCAACAGATTATAAAGCATTGTCATGAAGGACCAGTAGGCGGTCATAATGGACCAAGTTACACTGCAAAGAAAATATTTGATGCAGGTTTTTATTGGCCGACGATTTTTAAAGATACATATGCGTTCGTTAAGAATTGTGATTCTTGCCAAAGAGCTGGGAATATTTCTAAACGTGATGAAATGCCGCAGACTAGTATACAGGTTTGTGAAATTTTTGATGTATGAGGTATTGATTTTATGGGACCATTTCCTATGAGTCACGGTAATAGGTACATATTAGTAGCTGTGGATTATGTTTCAAAGTGGGCTGAGACAAAAGCATTACCTACAAATGATGCTAGAGTTGTGGTGAAATTTCTTAAACAATTATTCTCCAGATTTGGAACTCCCAGGGCATTGATTAGTGATCGAGGTACTCATTTTTGTAATACTCAATTAGAGAAGGTATTAAAACGATATGGAGTTAGTCATCGATTTGCTACACCTTATCATCCACAGACTAGTGGACAAGTTGAAAATACCAATCGTGCATTAAAACGTATTTTGGAACGTTCTGTTGGTTCCAACAGAAAAGAGTGGTCGGAAAAGTTAGATGATGCACTTTGGGCATATAGGACAACATTTAAAACACCCACAAGTTGTACTCCGTATAGATTAATTTATGGAAAAGCTTGTCATTTACCAGTGGAAATAGAACACAAAGCATATTGGGCACTTCGAGAATGCAACATGGATACCAATGAGGTTGGTAAGCATCGCTTTTTACAGTTACATGAGTTAGATGAGCTTCGATGGAATGCTTATGAGAATTCAAGGTTTTATAAAGAAAGGATGAAAAAATGGCATGATGCAAGACTTCGAGGAGATAAAGAGTTTGTTGCTGGAGAACGTGTGCTTTTATACAATTCACGTATTCGGTTATTTTCGGGTAAATTGAAATCCAGATGGAGTGGACCGTTTGTTATTCACCAAGTTCATACAAATGGAAGTGTGGATTTAATAGCCTTTAATGGAGCTATTTTTACAGTTAATGGACATCGATTAAAGAAATATTATGAAGATACTGTTATTGAACATACTTCAGATGTAACTCTGGAAGAATAAGTTATCAGACCATGTCGAACTTACCGACACTTAAGCAAAAGTGCTTCTTGGGAGACAACACGTGTTTATTTTTATATATGTTATGTTTTTCTTTTATGTTTTTATTTTCAGGTTTGAACTTTGTGGGTATGTTCCCTGGAAATCCTCACGAGACTATAACTCGTCCACTCGGGATACCAAGGGGTTTAAAGGCTTATTGCATATGCTAAATGCAATCGTGATTAACTACGAAAGTGTGGATGTTGTATATTATTTTTCAAGAGATCAAGGAATCAACCGAGCAGATTTTTCTTAGCCAATGATGAAATTTATAATTTCAGTCAGGGGAGTTTTCTGTTCTATTTTTATTTCCCTTACTCACTTTTGTTTATCAATTTTTATACAATGAGGGCATTGTATAATTTAAGTGTGGGGATAGGGTTCGTAAGAAAAAGAATTTCTTTGATTAATTATTTAAGTTTCTATTGTTCTTAAATTTTATTAAAAATTTAAAATTTTAAGTGAATAACTAAGTATTTATTAGTTAGAATACTTTTGTTAAAAGTTTTATTTTGTATTTAAAAGTTTAGACTTTAATGTGGATTAACTGTTTTGTATATATAACGTAAGCTACTTAATAAATGAGTAGTATATAGTTACATGATATGATGTACTAATAGGCAATCTATATGAAGATTTCTGAATTTTAAGAAATTAATAGAATAACTTGTATATTATTTTAGGGATAATTTCGTATATATCCCTCAAAACTTGCAAAATTACATATATATCCATCCAAACTTTATAATATCATATATATCCTTTCAAAACATATAAACTCTCGTATACATCCATCGTATCAAATTAAATAAACAACCGCCTATATATCGCCTCTAGATCATTGAAGTCAAGTAATTTAACCCTTTTTGAAAACTGAAACACAAAACGTATAGAATATGACAACAATAAACATAAGCAATATGATGTATGACATAAAAAGTTTTAAATTTTAAATTTATTATACAATAATTTTATATATCTTTTTACTTATGTGAATACATTTGGGGGTATATATTGATGGTTTCCTCTGTTATACAAAAGTATAGACTTGGTCTCTATTAATATATACTTAAAAATTAAGCAAACGCAAGTCAAAAGTACTTGAAAAGTCTTAAAAATAAAAGATACCTAATGAGGTCGCCAAAATGGTTTGACCGAGTCTGGTTTTGCTTAAACCTGAATCAAGTTATGTCGCTCTGTTGCATGAAAATGCAGACCTGTCACCAATGTCTTGATTCTTAAAAATGTATTCTATATAATTATTGGAAATATAAAAGAAAATTGTATAGTTAAATTTAAGAGTATATCATATATGGAAATCATAAGTAATATACATACTAACAATAAAGGTGTATTCAGAGGTATGAATATAGATTGTTTAAAATGGACAAATATATTAGTAATCATTCATGAGCTATATATTACATAAATAATAATAATTTTTATTTATACATTATAGTTATCCATGTTAATTAAATTGTTTAAAATTTTAATTTATGAAACAGGTTTTTAGTATTGGTATTCTGATTTTTTAAATATTAGTTTGATGCTTATTTTAAGTTTTATTCAGTATTCTACTTGAGGACAAGCAGAACTTAAGTGTGGGGATATTTGATAAGTATCAAATAGATAGTATATTTTATAGTAATTTATCCCTATATTTATATACATTTTAGTGCATTTATATGATTTTAGATACTTATTTCGTTAATATTTGCAGAGATGTATTTTAATTGAAGATTGAAGAAAAATGAACGAGAACGAATCCAAAACTGAAGAAAATGAAGAAATGAAGAAAATGGAGCTTAAACCTTAAAGAATTGAAGACTTAAATGTTAATATTGAAGAATTGGGCCAGAAGAAGATTAAAATCCGTCAAAGAAAAGAAGAAGCCCAAAAATGAAGCCCAACCCGAAGTTGGAAGATTCTGGAAATCAATACCAACCGGCGGTTGGAAAACCCAACCGGCGGTTGGAGTATTAAAAGGTTTAAGGCGGTGGAAGACGCGGAGTTGGACCAGGATACAACTTGTTCCAACCGGCGGTTGGAATACCCAACCGGCGATTGGGAGGTCGGCCAGCAAAACTATAAATAGAGGCCTAAGTTAGGGTTTGAGATATACGATTCAAGAATACAAAATTCGATTATTAGGGTTTAAGGTCGACTTAAGGTGCGATTTTGGAGGTTAAGGAGGTAGGGTTTGAAGGTTTTTAACCCTCGGAAAAGCTGGTTCAACAATTGGTTCGGTTTCTTTATCCTTGTAACTTTAATAACCTTATTGAGTTAATTTATAGATATTGTTTATTTGAATTACTTGTTAATTAGGTTTTCGTTATAACTATTTGAATGAATGTTTATTGAGTTTATTATATGAATTTATGTTTATGTTGGAACTATATTATTGAATGTTTATTATACAAGAATTGTCTATATTATGATATATTAATGATTGTTCTTGACATAGTTAGACTGATTTATATTAAACGAGGATGACCATATTAAGTTTGTATAAATTAAGTGATTGTGTTTATGTCTTGATCTTAACCTTATGCGATAGAAGAAGAATTATTTATTAATATAAAGTAATATTGTGATTCACGCCATACCGATGAAATTGTATTAATAAACTGCTGATAGATCTTAATAATTAGTGATACTTTGCGTAACCTTATGACTGTGTTGCTATGATGAAGATTAGCTTAACCTTAAGTAATTTTCTACATTAGAAATTCACCAGTAATAATAGCCAACAAGCAAATAGACATAAGTAAATATAATAAGTTTAGTAAATAATAGTTTGAATAATTATAATCTTCTATCCAATTGAGTATTCTTAAGTCAAACCTTAACTTATCTATTAGAATCTGTATCAAATATAAATATGTTCGTTCGGAACTAAAACGTCCCCCTTATCTTGTATATTATTGTACATTGGATCCTTTATTTGTATTATTATTGTAAATAGTTGTAATTAGTAGTAAACAGATAATTGGATATAAATTAGAATCACGTTTCATGTGTTCCTTGTGTTCAAACTTAGACTTACTTATAAAGCTATATTATACGAACGGGTTAATCTTGCCTGAATTGTGTGATAGTATTATTTAGTATTTCCTTAATTTAAAACTTGTAATTATAATTGTCTATACTTTTCCGCACATCAACGAGCAAATTCAAAGTTAGACGGAATGACCATTTGCGAGCAAAAATTCAAAGTTATGGGACCATTTGCGAGAAAATCCAAAGTTATTGGACCGAAAACGTTGAAAAAAGAGTACAAGGACTGTTTTCGTAAATCAATGTAAACCACATGAACCATTTATGGAATTTACTCACATTGCAACGTACGATATTCTGAAATTAAATATTTGAATTATTTGAGCACACACATGTAAGGTCTAAGAAACATGTTTGTCATTTATTTCAAGAAACATGTTTGTCATTTATTTCAAAGAATTATTAGATAAGTTCAATTCAAGTTAGTATTATCGACATCCTCAATTTAAACATGCATGATAAGTAGGGATTGCAATGGGCAATAAAAAACTCGCGATCTGTGATTACCCGTTCATCGTGGGTAGGTAAACCCACAAATTTTTACCCACAGATAGAGTATGGGTACGAAATTTTACCCGTTGACGGGTCACGGGTGGGTGATGGATATAAACTTTTACCTACAGGTAAATCCGACCCGCAAACCTAGCTACAAAACACATTATAATTATCTACAAATGGATTTGTATAATTTATCATATATATATATATATATATATATATATATATATATATATATATATATATATATATATAATGGTTACTTTTAACAATATAGAATGACACTATTCATATAGAGATGAGAAAGTAAAGTATTCATGTTTCTAATACCAAACTTATCGACGATCAAGATAAAAAATTATAAATGAATTTTTTATCTATCATGTAATATAACCTGGAGGCTTTGATACCATATTATAACGAAATATTTATTTCCCACCTCTTGAGAGCTTGCATTAGTAAACAATATATAATGCAAATTGGCGGGCCTTGGACCATATATACAAAAGAACTTAAATTAAACTCCAATATTAAATACTCCATCATAGGCTGTGCATGGTCTTTACGACACATATTCATGGCCTTAAATATTAATTTACCCGACACATATTCATGGCCTTAAATATTAATTTAACTTATCGCATATTGATTCGAATATTACTTTATTTATCTATTAAATCTGTTAAAAAAAACAACCTTTTAATATGTTACCTTTTTAAAAAAAATTATGTGATCAAATTCTTCTATTTTTTGTATTCACACACGTCAAATACTTTCATAAATTTAAGTTCATTATAGTTTATAAGAAAATCATATAAATTTGAACAATGGCAAAACTTGTAGTATACTATAAAAACTATAACATTACATATATTACATCTTCCTATGGTCTTTAAAAAAGTTACTGAACTATGATAGAAAAATGAACTCAAAAGTAGAAAACTCAAGATCCGGATCAATTTACCCGACCCGATTTAATAGCTAACTCATTCGACCAAATCAATTTCTTAATTCAATTCGATTGGACCCTTCCTTGGTATGAATTTAGAATCGCCACTGTGGGTATTGGTTTAAAAATAAACCTGCTAACAAATACCTGCGAGTTAAAAAAAGTCCACGCGGATAGGTAATGAGTTTGGCATATCCGTACTCGCGACCCCATCCCCAAATTGATAATTAATACTACTATCACCTTTTTCTCGATATATCATTTCAAGTATATTAACACAGTGCCTTTTATATTATTATTTATATGAAGTCCATCCTAATCTCCTCGCATATTTTTTGCTATATATAGGTATGTAAGCTCATTAAGATCAACCCAAGTCAAATTCCCTATCACATATAGCTAGATTGTAAGAAAATAAGTTGAAGAAAAAAAGATGGCAACATTATTGCAAAATGGTGAGATGTCTAAAGACTTGCTTCACTCTCAAGCTCACGTATGGAACCACATTTTTAGCTTTATAAATTCAATGTCACTCAAATGTGCTATTCAACTACAAATACCTGATATCATAAATCGTCATGGTGCGCCAATGCCGCTCATTAAGTTAGTCGAAGCCCTCTCCATCAACAAGGAGCGGTCCCAATTTGTCTATCGACTTATGCGCATCCTAGTTCACTCTGGTTTCTTTGTGACGAAAAGTGTCTCCGTATCTGATGAAGAGGGAGGAGAAGGCTATTTGCTAGCTCCTGCTTCTCGCTTCCTTCTTAAGGAAGAACCACTAAGCATTAGACCCTTTTTGTTGGCCATGTTGGATCCAATACTAATGGATCCATGGCAACAACTGAGTGAATGGTTCCAAAAAAATGATGATATCACTCCTTTTGAAACAACTCATGGAAAGACGCTGTGGGATTTCGCGGGTGAAGAGCCGAAGCTCAACCATCTCTTCAACGAAGCTATGGCTAGTGATGCAAGGCTTGTTACAAGCATTGTTCTCAAGCAATGTGGGCATGCGTTTAAAGGGTTAAGATCAATCGTTGATGTTGGAGGTGGTACTGGGACGGTTGCAAAATCAATTGCTAAAGCTTTTCCAGATCTTAGTTGCATATGTTTTGATCTTCCTCATGTTGTTAATGGTTTGGTCAAAAATAAGAATTTGAGCTATGTTGGTGGAGACATGTTTAAAGCCATTCCCAAAGCCGATGCTGTTTTGGTAAAGGTATTTAACTTTACTTTGATCTCCTATCTCAAGTTATGATATTTAATTTTCTTTTCGATTTTGAAGTATGTATGCCAACACATTTATTTTGAAGTATATTACCTAAAAATCTACATTAGAAACCATAATGAACTATAATGTTGTCCAAATTTGATGGTTTTTTCAGTGGATACTACATGATTGGAATGATGAAGAATGCCTAAAGATATTGAAGCAATGCAAAGAGGCGATCCCGAGCAAGGAAAATGGAGGGAAACTAATCGTCATAGACATGGTGGTGAAGAACCACAAAGGTGATGATGAATTATACAAGACTCAACTATTCTTTGATATGCTTATGATGACACTACAAACAGGAAGGGAGAGAAGTGAAAAGGATTGGGCAAAACTTTTACTTGATGCTGGCTTTAGTGAGTATAAAATCACTCCAATTTTAGGGTCAAGGTCTCTAATTGAAGTTTACCCCTAAGTAGCTACTAAAATCACAAATACTGCTTCCACACCAAATAAAAGCCAAAGAAGAAGCTAAAAGTGTATCTTCTTTGTATGTTTTCAGTTGTTACTTTCCTTCATTACGTACTGTTGCCTTTATTATCCCATTGTGATTCCTTGATGTATGATTATTCATTTCATCTAATATGTATTTCTTAAGTTTAATAGATGCTATGTCTTGAAGCAATTTTTCTTAGTTCGTCTTATACAGTTATACATTACATTACATGATACATTATATATAGGGAAGCTGATTCCCCGGAGTTGGTTGGAACTTGGATCTGTGCAAGTTGAGTTAGTGTATAAGGCCTAAAGTAAATTCAATCGGGCTTAAAATTAATACTTTTACTATAAGCCCACTTGTTTGTAGAAATGTAGGGACCAAGTACCTTTAGTTCAATTTGCGAGTAATGTTATGTAGGTGTAATTGCGTAGACCTAAAAGTAAACACGTTTTTTTTATTGGTAGAATTTTTTTTCGCTGTTAATTCCATTCAATCAAGTTTTTACATCTACCAATTAACATTTTAGGTCTAGATTTAGACCTACAAGGTGTACCTATTTTTGTTAGTCCAATTCTTTTGAGGATGTTATTAGAGTTCAATAGTTCATTTGTTTTTAACAAAAGTTGTTTCGAAGACAGAATATATTGAAATGAAATTTAAAACTTAGACAAATTGTCGATTAAAATAAGATATTGTCGACGATTATGTTAAAAAATAGACAAATATTTTGAATATGTATGCGTTGAAATTAGCATATCCATCAAAATAATTTGAACTTACAGAATTTGCTTTAAGGGGGTTTTAATAATAACCATCGCCTACTATATTTATTTTCTTTGATTAAGAACTCCCTCCGTCAAAATTTTATCGTTCACATTTCGTTTTCTAAATGTCCCAACTTTTCATTAAAAGTAAAATGTAACAATAATGTTTTCTTAAATTGCGTATTTTTGATTTGTATACATTAAAATCGAAATTGAGATGGTAAAATAGATAAAATTGTAGAGTTAGTAGTAATCTTCTCTCTTTACACCTCGGTCTTTATCTTTAATTTATTTATTGTAACCTTAGAAACGTTCGATCGATATCATCAAGATTTTTTTATTAATAAAATTGTAGATTAGCATGATTGTAATGAATAATAAAACAGGGAGAGCCTGTTTGAGTGTTTGACTAATGAAATCCATCACAATGATCTCCTCATTGTTTAATTCCTTTATTCAAGTCTTTACTTTCTTTAATGTCTATTATTACTAGGTGGTTTTTCACTTTCTTTAATGTCTATTATTACTAGGTGGTTTTTCATGCCGTGCTTAGCACGGCCCATGTTAAAGAAGAATCAACTTACATATACATAATTATTATCAATGTCAATTTATCAACTTAAACTAAGAAAGACCACTCCAAATGATATTGATGATTATAACAAGGAATTGTGCAAGGAAGATGATAAAATTTCACAACGTCAACGTGTATGCACAACTTTGAAAGTGTATTATATAAAGCATCCAAAAGCTAGTGTATGTTATATTGGGCTCGAGTAAGAAGTTCGTCAATATCAATATACTCAAATAGTCAAATATACTCAGTAATATAATACGGAGTATAAAGAATATTTTCTACCTGTACATTGCGGCGGAATCTAAAGGCGTATAATTTTTAATGAATAATTTGATAAACACAAAGTTGGAAACCTATTAATACGAGCCCTCGACATGAGTTAATTTGTGTATTTCTTACATTTCTTATATTACTATACTCCGTACAAAATAATATACAATGTAAGAAGATAGAGCAAGTTGACTCTTGTTATTGTTGTACTACAAAAGATCTTGTTGTACCGTAAAAACATCTTCCTCCATTTCCCATCCCATACTCTAGCTTTGAACATATGTACTACTCTTACCCCCTCTACTTATTAAGCATATGATATTAAAATTGAATAAAGCTATAATTAAAAAAATCAAATAATTACATTTTTCCTGAGTTGGTACATTTTGTTGATTTTCTACAGGTTAAAGAACAGTGATGATAATCACCTTCAGTCATTGTAAGACCTGAAAAATGTTTGGAGATTTTGCTTAAGTTTACGGATTAAGAGTAGAGGATTGGTGATAGTCAATGCATTTGGTCCAATCTCGATAGCAATTATGGAGATGAGTATCTACGACGTTAACAATCATACTTGTTCATCGGTATGTGGTAAGTCATCAATCACAACATCACTAAGTTATGGGTCATATATTATGGAAGACCATGTATATAAGTGTTTAATTGTTGATAACTCGTGAGATACTTAGTGGTACATTTTTCGTTCTAACAAAAACAAAAATCATAAGAAGCCCGAAAGGATTTGTATTCAAAGCATAATAAAAAAAAAAAAAATAGTAGTGTAACCATTATTTTCACGTTGATTTTTCTTTCTTTTGGTACGCATTACGCAGAAGTGTACAACTCTACAAGCTACCTACTCTTCCATCATTTGCTTTTCACTATTACAAGACAAGACCATATTCAACCCATTCCCTGCACCTCAGCACCTGTATGGCTCTATCCCCACCCAACCACCCTACACACTTGACTATCACACCATACCCACGCCCAACCTACTCTGAAATGTGAATAAACAACTCGCCTTGAGTTTAATATTTATTATTATTTACGTACATTAAATCTTCTACGGAGTATTTGTTTACAACTCGTTAATGATCTATAAATGATAAATCACAAATTAATATCACTATTGATCGATAAAATGATAATTATATCATTTAAAAAAAATAAACCTTACACACACACACACACACATATATATTGCATTAACATAAATACGGCAGTAAGAAGCGGAAATACAAAAGTGTGTAAACTATAAAAACGAGTCAAAGTGGATTGTCCCAAGATCTATTTCTTAGGTCGGTGTCAACCCACGGCGTATATAAAGAAGACGGAACCGTTGAATTCATTAGATAGATGCCGATTCCTGTCTCGCTTTCTTCAACAGTAAGAGAAGGACTTACACCATCCGGGGACAGGCTTAGGCTTTTGAGAAAGCTCATTTGAGGGGAAGACTCTAGCAACAAGCCCTTCACGGGCTGTAGTCTCCCTCCTATAGCCCTTTTAAGGTCTTTTTAACTATGTAGGTAACCTCCCTTGCTTGTCTATAAATGCTCGGCGGCGGGTTAATTCCGAGCGAGAGGTCAAACCAATCCCATTCATTCTGGTCTGATCCGTACGTGTGTATATATATATATATATATATATATATATATATATATATATACTCTAGTAAATAAACTCTAGTATAGTATGTGGCTAATAATGCATCATATAAACACTTCTTAACACCTAAATTAGCCCCTTAAAGAAACGACATTAAAAATAACTTTTTTTAGCTACAATTTCCACGTACACAAAGGTCCGAAAAACCTTTTATTAAAAAAAAAATAGAGAGCTCATATTCATTCTGATATTAAGAAAACTCAAACGAATTAGGTGTAAATCACAATCACACAATTTTTTATACACTTCACATAAGTTTCTCAAGCATTCAATAGAAAATTCAAAAATTAATGGATAAATGACAAAAATTGGTTATGTACCATCATCGGTTACTCCAAGTATGCAATCTACTTATTAAATTGATCATGTATGCAACCAACTTAAAGAACTTTTACTGATGTGAGTAATATGGTAACCGGTTACCTGTTAACCCGATAAACATTCAATATTTGGCATTTCACATTTTTTTTTTTAAATGACGTGCCTTTCTTTTATATTTATAAAAAGTGAGGAGGAGTTTTTTTTTATTAGTCTTATTTTCTGTTTAAGTGTTGCCTCAGTGGTACCGCCGCCGCAAATCCCCACGCCCCACCCGGGTTCGAGCCTCTGGGAATACAAAAAATCCTATGCATCCGTGTGTGGGGTCACTGGGGCCAGGTGTTTAGCCGGACGGGTTGCCTCTTGCGGGTGGGGCTCCGTGGATCTACGGATCCGGGGTTAAAGGTTCCCTCCAATTAACCTTTTTTTTTTTTTTTTTTTTAATAAAATATTATTTTCCTTATTTTCTTTTAACTTTTTAAAAATTCTTTTCAACTAAATAAATTGGAAATTTAAATCATTTCTTTCTTCAGATCATCACCATCATCAACTTCTTTATTTCATCACATGTCTTCTTTAAAATCGGCATTTTTTCAAATATTTATTCATTTATATTGACTTAAAATTAATTTTCATTGAGAAAATAACACTCAAAGATGAAACCCAATATTAACTTTCAATCAAAATCATAATCACAAACAAGAACAAAATTCAATTATGAGATCAAACTCTAACTCACACAAATCCAAACACCCCTACTTATAACTGGTTGATAGCCACCTAAAAAATGGACACCCGACCTCCGCCTCTGCAACATTCGAAAGCTGCTAGCGTCGGATTCATGATGGTTAGCGATTGAATGTTTGTTCACGATTTTGGTAGACCTCCTCCTCCTTTCCTATTATCTGGTAATGGATCTGGTGGACCATCTTCGTGCCTTCTTTTCCGATCGTGACTCCGGCGAATACTCCCGACACACATGCCGAGGTTTGTATTTGGTGTATGTTACGATCTACAAAAAGAAGGCAGTGGCAACGGTGTGATGGTCGGTGGTTTGTGACTGGTAATGGCGAGTGGTGGTGGTGTTAGTGGTTAAGTTGATCAAACCCTAGATTGAAAAGAGATGGTGACAGAAATGATATTAAAAATTTAAAGCCAAATAATACTAAAAAAATACGAGTATATGATACAAGAGATCTGTTGCTAACTAGTTTGCATCTTGTGTACAAAGTCAAATGAATGTTAACTGCGGTTTGTGAAACGGTTAAATAAAAAAGAAAGGGGAAGGTTATTTAATTCAGCTAAATGAATGAAGTGGATGACACATGTACAACTACGTGGAAAAAAATATTGCGTGGCAGCCGATGTGGCATCCAACTCGGCATTTAATAATATCAAAAGGTAAAAGTGAACTTTTGATAGATTTTAATACGAAATTATCCGGTTAGTTGCATACATGAGCAATTTAATAAGTATGTTGCATATTTGGAGTAACCGGCGGCAGTACATAGCTGATTTTTGTCATTTATCCAAAATTAATTTTGATCTTTATAATATCCGTAAAAATAACACTAACACAAATTAAAAAAGTATACATATCTTATTTTCATACCTACAAACGTGCCACCTTTCTTTCTAAGATATTTGTTCCACTACCGTCTTCACCAAGATATGCAGAAGATACTCCACACCAGAGACTGAATTTGTGGAAGATATAATGCTCTTAGTGTAACCATCTTCATTCCTTTCAAATCTAATTTTCATCGTCATCCTCTACAAAGAAAATAAAAATAAAAATAAAAAGTTGCTTAAAATCACCTACTCTCACACAAACATGGGATTCTTTCACAAAAGTCACAAATTGAAGAGATGTAAACCAACAAATAGTATTACTCACCTCAGAAGATTTCAATAACATTAGATGATGAAATGATGTCAAGAACCTAAGAAGAAAACATACAGAGGAAAAAAAAAAAAAGAAGAAGAAAAGAATAACAGTAGTCATGTGTAAAAAACAAGAAAGTAAAAGTAAAAAAGAAATCAAATACCAATGAAGATGAAAGTGGTTGGAGGGAAACTTCCATTGTTTTAGGTGTTTGTGTAAGTGTCTGCGTGTTTTGCGAGAAGAAACGAGAGAAAGCCAAAGGATGGGATGATTGAAGTGAAGACAGGGAGGGAGTTGTAATGGAAAAAAGTGAACAGTGTTATTGTTCATGCTGATGTGTAACTTTTTGAGGCTCTCAACAGTAATTAGTGCAATCCTTTTATATTATTGGTAGAAGACATAAGCACATTTGAAATGGGAAGCCATGATGTTTTTTTAAATTAATTAATAAACAGGAATAGCCTTGTTGACTTGACTTATAAAACCCATCACAATCTACCCATTTCCTAATTCCTATAATTTCACACCAAATAAAGTTGATCAGCACATACATTATAAGAAAACAAAGAGATGGCATTGCAAAATCATGAGCAATCTAGAGTCTTGCTTGATTATCAAGCTCACATAATGAACCATGCTTATAGCTTCATAAACTCGATGTCACTCAGATGCGCTATTCAGCTACAAATACCCGATATCATAAATCGTCATGGTGCACCAATGCCGCTAGAAGAGTTGGTTGAAGCACTTCCAATCAACAAGGAGAAATCCCAATTTGTACATCGATTAATGCGCATTCTTGTATATTCTGGTTTATTTGTTATACAAAGTTTGTCTGATGAAAGAGACGGCTATGTGCTAGCTTCTGCTTCTAAGTTACTTCTAAAGGAAGAGCCATATAGCATTAGGCCCCTTTTGCTAGCCATGCTTGATCCGATAATGATGGATCCATGGCAACACACGAGCGAATGGTTCCAAAGTGACAATGATGTCAACACTTTTCAAACAACTCATGGGAAGAAGTTATGGGAAGTTACTGGCCAAGAGCCAAGGCTTAATCAGTTGATAAATGAAGGAATGGCTGGTGATGGAATACTTGTTGGAAGTGTCATTACTAAACATTATGAAGGTGTTTTTAAAGAATTAGATTCAATTGTTGATGTGGGTGGTGGTACAGGGACCCTTATCAAATGCATCGCCACCTCTTCTCCAAATGTTGAATGCATTAGTTTTGATCTTCCTCATGTTGTTAACGGTTTGAAAGGAAGTGAGAATTTGATTTATGTTGGTAGGGACATGTTTAAAGCCATTCCCAAAGCTCAAGCAGTTATGTTTAAGGTATCTCCTACCACTGCAAGAAAAATGTCAAATGCCCGGGATAAAATTCGTGGTTAATCCGTGGATAAACGTGATTACCCACAGATTTCCACGGATTAGGTCCCAAGCTAAAATGGGCCCGAGTAATCTTTAGTCCGTGGGAATTCCGTGGGATAAAAGAAAGAAGAACTCCTCTTCTTTCTTTTTCGTTACCACAAATTTGCCACAATACATTTCCAACAAATTGCCCACGGAATATGTTTCCCATGAATTTCTCACAATATAGCAAAATCACCCTGTCTCTTCATTTTCCTATTAGGAATTTAAATCCACATATATAGTGAAGATGATACAGCGTGTAATATATTAAAAAAGGCTTAGTGTCTAGGAATGCATTTGACTTGTGTCTGATGTTTATTGTGTGTACCCTACTTACGTTTGTTATTTTTAATGCATCCAACTTTCAAAAAGAGTGTTTTAATGTATTTTGTTGATGTGTTGCTCGTTTTAGGTGCCACATGGCATTTGGAGATGTTGACACGTCATCAAAACGTCAACAAAATACACAAAAGCACACTTTTTGAAAGTTTGATGCATTAGAAATAGCAAACATAAGTTGGGTACACACAATAGACATCGGATATAAGTTAGATGCATTCTCATATACTAACCCCTATTAAAATATTCAAATATGTGTGAATCATCCAAATACATAAACAAACATATCAATACAATATAAATATCCAAAATTAGCAAGACATATTTAAAAACTATAACTAAGCTAATGGTGGAATACTCATTTCGTAAAGCGACTTATTTCGATTTTACCCACCTACAAAGATCCACCATGCAATGCTTTCACTTTACTTCCCCTCGATCGACACCCTTGACATTCAGCCACTTCTCTCTTTTACTCCTCGTGTTCGTCTGTCAACTTAATGCAACATATGTAATAACTACCTGGAAGGAATATGTAGAAGTCATTAAGATTCACACTGATCAAAAAGAGCTATTTCTTATGCAACTACATTAGTACAGTTGCAAGTTCATATACCAACAAATACTTAATTATAAAATCTTCGTAATCATGTTAGACACTCTAAATATGCAAAGAATTCTTAGTAAGATAAAACACTTTCAGCCAGCATCAAAATTGCTTGTTTTACGAGCAACCCATATTGACCGATGATCTACCCAACCGACTTACCCATTTTGCCATGCCGACTTAACCAGCAGCAAAACACACGAACCTTCCAATCATATCCCAACTGCTGGACAACACATCTTAAACTTAGGCAGTCTCTTCCTTGCACCTTCTCATCATAAAAAGAAATGGAAAACAACCATGAATCAGTTTCATATTAAAATTCAAACAGGAAAATGAAAGGAAAAAAAAGAAAAAGTTGTGGTGCCCGAAGGCTGAACAAGTGAACATAGATGTGAAAGAACAGACTCTCTCAAAATGATAATCGCTTTATTAAAGGTTTTACTTATTAATTAAACTTACAACTAAAAGATACGTACAATACTGTAGTGGTTAGAGAACACATATGAAGCTTGTTGCCTAAAACTACTAGGAGATACAAACCTCATATATATGTAAATTAAACAAAATGAGTCTATTAACTAGAAAAACTTGTATAATATGGTGTTTGACCAAATTATGAAATTTAACACTAACCCACTAACACATGAAAACTTTCTATCTATCATTCAATTCAAAATCTAGGCCTCATACAAGTAGTAACACCAAACTAGCAATTAATAACGTGGTAAAAGGAGCGGAAAGTGAGAATTGAGAAATACTTCTAAGGTGGAAAACCCTTGTTCGCAAAGATTAACCATCAAATGCATAGATCTGAGCAAACAAAACAAATATGGGTCTGCGGTACAAGATCCGAACTGGTGTTATCACCATCGAGGTGAACACTTTTATTTAAGAGGTGATGTTATACACATCATTAATTTCTTAGAATAACTATATATATACAATATTAAATAATCCGTAGGAAATCCGTGGGAAACATTATAAATCTTCCACGGAATTCCTATGAATTTCCCACGAATGTAGTTTCCCACAGATTTCCTATGGATATTAAATATCTATGGGTAAGCCGTGAGAAATTTCCCACGGATTTCTCACGAAGTCCCTACGAATAATTTTTCCGTAGGTAATCCGTGTGAAATTTGTGAGAGATGTCAAAATAAAGTAAATAAAAGTTAGATTGTTAGAAATGCGTGGGAAATGCGTGGAGAATTTCCCACAGATTAGTTCCATGGGAAATACGTGGGTAATGAGCAGTTTTCTAGTAGTTACCATTTAATTAGATCTTAATATTAATTAAAAAAAAGTCACATTCTTTATGGAAGTCTGATACATACAATAGAAATTAAACACTTTTTCAATTATTGTTATTGTATGTATCAAAAGAAATTCTACGCATATAATCTCTTTGTCGTTGAGCTTTACTATCATCCTCTATTTATAATAATCTTTAATAGAGTGTAACTTTTCTGTATAAAGCCATTTGATGTTGACTTATCCTTTCGGTTAAACAAAAACCAGTGGGTGTTACAAAACTGGAGTGATGAAGAATGCATAGAGATGTTAAAGCAATGCAAAGAGGCAATTCCGAGTAAGGAAGATGGAGGGAAGGTAATCATCATAGAGATGATGGTGAAGAACGACGAAGTGGGCAACAAACCACTCGAGACTCAGCTTATTCTTGATATGATGATGATGATCCATACAATAGGAAGACAGAGGAGCGAAAAAGATTGGGAAAAAGTCTTCCACGATGCTGGCTTTAGCGATTATAAAATAACTCCAATTTCAGGGTCAAGGTCCCTAATTGAATTCTTCCCCTAGTTATAAGTTATCTTATTTTTGTTTGTTCATTTGTGCATTTCAGACAATGTTGTCTTTCTTTATCCTATTGATCAACTTAAAAAAAAAAAAAAAAAAGGTTATTGGAGGGAACCTTTAACCCCGGATCCGTAGATCCACGGAACCCCACCCGCAAGAGGCAACCCGTCTGGCTAAACATCTGGCCCCAGTGACCCCACACATGGAGCATAGGATTTTTTGTACTCCCAGAGGCTTGAACCCGGGTGGGGCGTGAGGATTTGCGGCGGCGGTACCACTAAGGCAAAGCCACATTGGTCTATTGATCAACTTAATGGTCAATATTATTCATCTATGGTAACAATATATGCGATTAACACGTGTGTTTATCATTTATATGTTGTCTTCTTGAGTCAATCAAGTAAAAAAATTTTGTTAGTAGCTAAAGGGAAAATTTTATTCGTTGTGATCGAAAAAAATAACCGTGCAAAACACTTTCGATAGCATATAGGTGCAACTGTTGTAAATAAAAAATATCATTCAATTCTCATTACATGATCTCCTTTAATCACTTTATCAACTGGCAGTAGTGCAAAGAGTTCTTATCATCCCACTAGCACCAGTAAGGGGTTCAATTTCTCCCATCTTAACCATGGCTTCAGCAAAATCAGACTCAAATGTTGAAGGATTGTCGATATACTCATTTACGATACTATCAGCTGAGTCTCCGTTAAAGAGTACTTGATCTGATGTAAGAAGACCTCTTCTATCGACTAAATTCCTGAAGTAATTGTTGTCGAATGTATTTGGTGTCACTAAATCAAGTGGTTCCAAGTTACCATTGCCATCAGGCGCAGTTGCTGGGCAGTTGCTCCTAAGATTGGTAGCAAAAGTAGCATCAATGTTTGAAGCGTTGTCGTATATCCTGGCTCTAAACGTAACACATCGTGCCTGCCCAATTGTGTGAGACCCTGCAAGAATACAATTTGCTAGGTTAATGTTTCATTAATGAATAGTGGGTACTGTTTGGGATTGCTGGTTACACTTGTTGCTTTCAAAAACAAGTATGTGTCAACGTCTGCTTATTTTTAAGATTTATTCTTTCAAAAATAAGTTGATAAGCAGTCTCAGAAGGCTGTTTGGAACTGCTTATCTGCTATATAGATAAAAATTAAGCAATAAGCAGATAAACACTTACATAAGCTAGCATCCCAAACATCTACTAATTAGGAGTATATGTTACTTGTAAATTCTGATACAAGACATTAAGACAGTCTAAATATATGATCATTCTGATTCCTTTGTCAATGTCCGGGCATATACACTACTTTTCAGTTTGAACATACATGTGTCATTTGATATCATGAGTGTACGTGAAAGGAAGATTTGAAGCCTAAACAGTCAAAGAAGTAAAACGAAGTTCGTGAATCTAACCTGACAAAGCAACCAGATCCCTTAGACCAAGATTCTTGTTATCGAAGTTGCTAATGAGTGTTGTAAGATCCATAGTAGCTCTCGGAAGATCATTATTGACTAAAGTTGCGCTGGCAGGTGTAGTAGAATCTCTTCTTCCAAGCCTTACTGACCATGTTGGACCGCCCACCTACAAAGTCCATTCGTCACAACATTAATACACAAGTGAAAAGTACTTAAAGATTTTATGAAACTTTATTTTATAAAATTGAGTTATTTTGTTATATATACCGCCACAGAAGCATCACGTGCGGCAACAGCCAGTATATCTGCACATGAAACAACACCGGGACATATGCTCTCAACAGCAGCTTTAACATCATCTATAACATCATAGCCCAACACACCGTTATTCCCAGCTGCCGATTTCTCACTTGGGGCATCATCTAGCAAAATGGATGCATCACATCCCTGCAAAAAATACCATGTTAAGGTTTCATATTCTTATCTCTAATCACCAAATAAATATGTAAGCAAGCGCGCCGCACTGAACTATCACCAAAAGAAGTGTGAAAGAAATAAAAAATAACCTGAACAAAACAATCATGAAAATGAAGGCGAATGACAAGGGCTGCATTGCGACGATTACTTGAAACCGCAGAATCAATAGAACTCCTAATGGTTGTAAGTGCATTAGGGCAGGTGTTATCGTAAAACGTCGTCGAAAGCTGAGCTTTGCATGGCATGTAGTTACATGACAGAAGAAGTATTATAAGTACATGAACCAAATTAGTAGTGATACACTTCTGATAACCCATATGATTAAAGAGAAATTTTAAAAAAGCTAATGTAGTCTCTCTTAATTTTAGACGAATAACAAGCTTAATTTGTGTAAGAAAGTAATGTACACAACGTTCTATATATACATAATAATGTAACATAAAAAACGACAAGCAAGTAGCATAATTTTTGATTAAAAATTTATATTTGAATAGTATTTGGTATCAAGATTTTGTTGAATAATTGCGACAAGAGGAAAAGTATTTGCACATCTCAAGAGATTTTGTTGAATAATTGCTACAAGAAGAAAAGTATTTGCACATGTCAAGAACATTTCTTGCAGAGTATTGAATTAATCCCATTTTTTATCTGTCTTTTGCAACTAATTAACGTACACTTTGATATATTCGATTTAAATATATATGGCGTTGACGACCAAATATCTGTGTATTATATATGAAAATAAAAATGATTGTTTGTTTACATCTTACAAGTGGGAGATATATGGCAGCCGTAGTTGAACATATCTCGGTTTGTTTTTAGTGACTAATCTGCATGGGAGATCAGCCACGTTAAAGTCAACGGTAACTTTTGTTGCGGGTCGTTTAGTTCACGAGGTGTAATTTTCAACACATAACTATAAAATATGTACCCTTTACCAGTGGTACCGGTTCATTCATACGGATATCCGTTTTATAATTAAGGTGCCTATTTTTTATGTTTAGGAACTTTTGAAAGATCGAGTTAATTAACGTGTGTGTTTCTATATTATTTTATTTTTTATAAAAAAAGTTGTGTTACGATCCATTTAGAATTCTAGATCCGCCACTAGGGTTATGCTAGCTATCTAGTGTCAGGATCGACTTGATCTTAACCAAGATTAACAATACACAAGCTTTGAATAATCAACAAGAAGTTGCGAAATAACACTTGTTAACTTTGGAAGATATATTTTGTAGAAACTTGAACGAGCAGTAGTAACAATAACCAGCAGTATTAACCTTGTAGCCTAGCAGTACTAAAAACTTAAAAGATTTTTCAATCTGACCCAACATCTAGGTACTTTGACCCTAAAGGATAAGTTTTGCTAGCTCTATTATTCAATTATAATATAATCTAATGCAATTTCGAACCACATGCATAAGAAAGTCAAGTACGTGTGCAATTGAATTATTTTGAAAATGTGATACCTTTTTCTATGTATTTATATGAAAATATTGGACTTAGTCGATATATAGATTTTTCGTGCACAAAAAATACTAAAAGCTACGACTTTCAAAAATCATATTTATTTGAGTCATTTTTACTGAAACACGGTGGGGAAGAAAATGCATATCTTAAGTTTTACACCTTTTAAGTAAAAAACCGTTTGATTAAATCAAAATTTTAATTAATTTATTTGGACATGATGGAATAAATGGTGTGATACATCAAAAGGAAAACGTACAAAACTATATGAACCGCATAAAAATGCTGATTTTTTATGAAGCTAGTTAAGTAAGGTATAGTATCTTTTCCATCTTTAGTATTATTAGCTACACTTATCGTTTTTCTCGTCTTAAAATAGCTGTAATCACAAGTGCATCCAAAATAAGGTGACTTGTCATAGTGTAATGAGAATCCTATTTGTTTAGTGACATACTTGCATAAGATAACCTGACACGCAACTATCATCAGCTCCGTGATGGAACGATGATTGCGGTCACCTTGGCGATTGAGCCATGCATTGTCATGGTTCGTCGTCACTTGCGTGGGGAAGGAAGCATGGCCACAGTGGATTTCCCTTTTTTGGATGCATTTTTTTTTCTTTTCTGTAATATGATGATGAAAGAAATGGAACCTATGGAACCACAAGGATGAGGTTCCATTTCTTGTTTAAAAGTAGTTTGAAAGTAACAAACTTTGAAGAGTAAATTTGGATCAAAATTAAAAATACGTTATTTTAGAGAAGAAAATTCTAAACAAATTTGCCTGCATGAAAATCAAGTCATGATCATTTGGTTAATCATAGTTACAACCCTTTAAAAGGAATTACCCACAGAAATTTGGAACCTCTACCCTCTAAACTTCTTAAAATCTCTTAATTAGATGGATCAAAGCTCTCTTCCAACCATTTAACTTGAATTTGCCCACCAGCATCTCGTAAAGCGTTCAACGATGATCGATATAGTCGTGCATCTAAACGCGTACCCTCATTTTTCATATCTTGCAAAAGCTTCACAAGTTCATCGACTCGACTCAATTTAGAGAACACCCCTACCATAATCCCACCCAACGCCCTATCGATCCCACCACCATTAAGCCTATACTCATAATAATATTTCGTACACATATCAAACTCTCGAGCCTTACTATAAGCGCTTATAACACTCGTATAACTTACTTTATCGGGCATAACTTTCCTCCTTTTCATTTCCTTCCATATTTTTTCAACTTGTTTCAAGTTTAAAACTTTCCCATGCATATCAAGGAGAGAATTGTAAATCCACGTGTTGAGCTCAACGCCCCTTTCTTTCATTCGGGCTAAAAGTCTCATTGCGTCCCTAATTCTGTTAACTTTACCATACATTGCAATCATACTAGAGTAAGCTACAACACATTTGTCAAAACCCTTATTGTCCATTTCCCAAAACACTTCTTCTGCTTTGTCATAGAGACCGAGCCTACAATACACATTTAGGACCGATGCATAGGTCACTTGACCAGGGTTTGACCCTTTTGAGACCAAATCTTCATAAACCTTAGCAGCTTGAGTCAATCCTCTTTTCTTCGAAAATCCATTTACAATAGCACAAAAGATACAATCAGAAACTCTAGTATTTGCTCGTTTCATTGAAGAAACAACGTCTAGAGTTCTGTCAAGTAAGTTTAGTTCAATGTACATCAACACGAGCTTTAAAAACACAGCTGGATCCCTTAACATCTTCTTCCCTTCGGCTTCTTCCAAAAGTGTTTCCACCATTTTGACTTCTCGAATGCTTGCAAACGAATTGATCAATATTGAGTAAAAAGAAGGGTCTTCTGGGAACCCTTTTGCTATCATTTCCCTAAAGAAATGTAGAGCTTGTAACGGTTGTCCTGTTTTTGCTAATGACTCGCATAAAATCCTGTAAATTTGTGAGCAAAATGGTGTCCATTTGACATTACTTGACTCGAATTCTTTGAACAAGGAACTAACTTGATCATTCTTGCCCAACTTTAGGTAGGCTTCCATGGTGTGGGCGTAACATTCGCCATCTAATTGCATACGAGAAGATATCATATTATCGAAAACCTTAACTGCACTACTATACATATGAAGCTTATTATAACTTCTCATGGCAGCATTAAAACTCAAAACAGCAACATCTTTCTCATATTTTAAAATGTGAAGCAAATTATCAGCAAGTTTAAATCTTTTCGCTCGAATGCAACTAGTAATTAATCTACAACATGATGAGGCATCTGGGTAGACATTAAAGTTCCCAAAATCATCAGAAATTGACCAAATTGAATTCCAATTATTCAAACGCAGTGAATACCTTATGAGATTATGCAATGTTGATCTTGTGGGTATAAAATCCGGCATTCTTTTCGCTTTCTCATAACTTTCAAACCCCAAATCTTCAGTTTTTGAATCTTTCAACATTTTGCATATCAAAAGATTGACATCTTCCTTTTGGGGTAGTGATAAATCTTGTAAATGTTGAAAGTCTTGAACTTTGAGGTCAAATTGGAGAGAAGAATCAGTTGATTCCTCATCTTCTAAAATGGGTGGTGGGCAACTTCTTGAGGAATTGAGGATCAAGATTCTTGAAGATGATGATGAAGAATGAGGAGGAACAAATAACAGATTTGGTGAGTTATTAGATGGGTTGAATGTGAGGTTTTTGCGGGTTGTTTTGATGCAATGAATGCAACCTAATGACCACTCTGAAGAAGTGGAAATTGCCATAGCTAATGAAGATAAGGCATGGAATGAATGGAGGGATAAAGACATGATATAGAGTTGGTTGATTTTGGTGTGTGCTTTTGTGACTTGTGTTGATGTGAGCCACTCATATGTTACTTGTGTCAGGATTGGTTTTTTTTGGATAAAACACATTTATTCTATAAGCAAAATGCAAAATGCAAAATAAGAAGAAAAATATTACTAGTATAAAGGTTATATATATTGTGTATATCATTATTAAGACTGATATCACCACCCTATACTTTTCTTTTTGCATATATTACTATTTTCTAGTAGTTGTAAACACCCACTTTGGTAGAGTGCAATCAGACTCATTTATAAAAATAAAAAAACAGGTTTGACACCAAGACACTTTTACCCTACCTGTATACAAGAAAAGATAAAAGATGAAAACACGCAGGCGAACAGACACATAGCGTTGTTGATGGTTTGATCAACCCAGATAGTACTGTACCAGCAAATAAGATAAAGACTTGAACCAAAAACAGGTTTGACACCAAGACACTTTTACCCTACCTGTATACAAGAAAAGATAAAAGATGAAAACACGCAGGCGAACAGACACATAGCGTTGTTGATGGTTTGATCAACCCAGATAGTACTGTACCAGCAAATAAGATAAAGACTTGAACCAGACCCGACAGCCTGTTCAGTCTTTTATTTGATCTCTTTTATGATGGTTAAGCCCAGAAAGACCATGGCACTCTATCTGCTGCTTTGAAACAACTTTGGGCAGAGTTGCCTGACTTAGTGATTAAACATGATCAAAGCCCATAACTAAAAGATGAAAATTGATACTTAAAATTCTCAGACATTACATAAAAGGGGCACAATGAAACGAAATTCAAATCCAACTCTTCACCCATGTAACAAGTATTTAATAAGCAAAAACAAAAGACAATCATAGACATCAGTTTGGACAGTAAAACCACCCTCCGGTTCAATCCAACAATGTGCTCCTTGGTCATCCAAAAAACCCCTCTGCAAAATGACACGCACAATTAGACCAAGCATCACAGTTAGAGAAATTTTAATGGTCGTCTGCAACAATCATCAACTTAAAGATAAATGCTGGCTTGATTTGTTACCACTTACCACAGCGAACAACAATTGCATGGTGACTTATGAGCATTCATTCAAAGAATGTGTTTTTATACATTGTATATATATTAGCATATAGCACAAAGTAACATAGAACTGTATGTATGTATGTGTGTGCGCGTGCGCGCAAATACACACACAGAGAGGAAGCAACAAGTAAAAACTAAATATTTAGTAAGAACCATAAGAACTAATAGAGTAACGAGTTTGAATGAGAGTACCTTCCATTGTAGGTCCCATTATTCCCTATGACCTCATCCAACCATATCATTCCCTCCATAAGGAGAGACTAGGCTCTCAACATACTGTGCTCCTACAAATGGCCTTTCATAATTATCATCGCGATGTGCATGACCAGAACTCCAGCCTGGGAGAGCAACACTATCGATATCAAGCACTGATGATACATTAACCCAAGATTTCCCATGCTTTTGCATTAACCATATTTCAATTTCTGGTAGTGTGTAATGAATAAAGCATAATTTTCCATCATAGACACCAAATTCAAAAGGAGACGAGTGCACTAACCAAGTGGGTTTTTCAATTTCTTTGAATTTTTCCTCGACCAAGTCAAAATACACAATCACAAGTTCTAGTATATTATCTTGGAAAAAATGATCCCGAATCATAACCCAATGTGGGTACCCATTCATACTTACACCTACAGCATCTTCAGAGATGATATATGGAAAATCTTTGATCTTTTTCCAACAGTCAGTCTTGCAATTATACATGTGGGCTGTAGTTGCATCATAGTGGGAATTGTTATTATACGGAGGAGGATAAAATCCATACGTATTAATCAACTCCCGCTTATCAGTAGCAACACGGACAATCCTAACAGCCTTGTATGCACTAGTTGTTGAATCAAACCCAAGTGCGAAATTCCTGATTTCTCCTCTAAAAATACAAGGACCTGTAAAACTTCTCAACAATCTAGTAGAAGGGTTCCACAAATAATAACTACGATCACCATCACCTAATAATAGCAAGCCATTGCAAGAACCTAAAAACTCTACATCAGATGAAATATTTGTCACAGGAATAGTATATTCATACCTAATCTCCTTATCTTGTAATCCTACAGATATCATCCTGGGGGCATTAAAATGTGACTTACCTTCATACCACCTCTCCAGATCTTCCGATTTCAAAGCTGCCCTCATCGGGTAAGTACCAACATACCTTCTAACACAAAGGTTATTGCTTTTATCAAGGTGCTTTTCGATAAAAAAGGGATCAGAAACTATATCACGCCATAGGGTACAAACAGATTTCATTTGTAGCACGAATTTCGGCGACAACCTTTCAAGAATCTTGAAAACAAGATCGTGTGAAAGATGTGCTTCAAACCTTGATGATTTCTCTACAGACTTGGCCATTCAGAATTTGTGCAAAATTGATTAGAGATTTTAGGAAACTGATGCTTTTGATGGAAATTTATTCAAATCAGCGATCGAATAAGAAAGGAAGTAATTCCACAGAGAGAAACAGGTAAAAAAAATGAGAAAAGGATCGAACTGTGTAAAAGCAGGAATCAAGCCTCACCGGAAGAAATAAAATCGGAGAGAAGGAGTGAAAAATCATGTGAACTAGTAAAGTAATGGACGGAAAGTGATGCAGAATATTGAGATAATACAATTTTGTACTCAATTCTATCACGATCCTTTTAATATCAGATATAATCGTATTACATTACATGCAATAAATGCTGCAGTAGACCACGGGAATCGCGGGGCTGTTACGATCCCACATTGGCCAAGTATGGGATTGGTTGGTGGCTTATAAGTCTAGGTGTTCCCTCCTCCTTCAAGCTAGCTTTTGGGAGTGCGTTCTACACTTGGGCTTATGGCTTGATGTGGGCCTAGTATGAACTAGGCTCATACCCATTGGTATCAGAACCAGCCCAATCTTTCGAGGTCCAACACCTCGGAGTGTTGACCTATGGAGTGGCGGCTTGGACCCAAAAGAGGGTGCCAACCGTGACCAACATAGCCGTGACCAACGAGGCCTCGGAGTGGTGGCCTATGTAGTGGTGACTTGGACCCGAAAAGAGGGTGCCAACCGTGACCAACATAGTCGTGACCAACGAGGACGTTGGCTCTTCAAAGCATGGGGTATTATTATGATCCCACAGTGGCCAAGTATGGGATTTGTTGGTGGCTTATAAGTCTAGGTGTTCCCTCCTCCTTCAAACTAGCTTTTGGGAGTGAGTTCTACACTTGGGCTTATGGCTTGTTATGGGCCTAATATGGGTTAGGTTCATATCAGGGGCACATTCCATTCTCGCTAATAACATCTTCAAAATATAGAATTATAATCACAAAATTATCAAGAAGTCCATTTTTGTGCTAAGCGACATACTTAGACCGTAGAAGGAGAACAATCGAAGATTTTGTAGACTATCTACATTATTTTTTAGAATTTAAGCAATAACATTTAATTTGTAGGTTCTTAGTAACGTCTAATGAATATCCTCTATAATGTTTCCCAACTTGAATTATATCTCAACTAGAATCATATTTTCTAAAGTTCCATCTGAACCCATTCAACTCATAGAACAGCCAATTCAAGTCAGAAAATTTTCCTTAACCAGGTTTCCAAGTATGGATTAGCCCAGAGCGTACTATATGGACAGAGGCGAGTCTTCCTTGTAACATGGGGGGTCCATTGCAACCACATGATTTTCAATATCTTTTATAGAGCCCTATATACAAATATCATGGACACCACTTAAAAGTTAACTAGGACCCCATATGGGCTAGAAAAAATATAACCTTAATCATTACTTCACATATTAAGCCCATTATTTTAAATCCAATGCTTAGCCCAATTCCATTATGACTGATCAGTGGCATTTGTTTCAATTGCTTTAATTCACATTCTAATTTCATACGTACAAAACAATCAAAGAAACTGAGCCTGCGACGGTGTGAACCTTGACCCTTCTATATATTCAATTGCCATTTGTTTTTGTCTCTTTATTTTGGTGAGTAATTCAATTATTATTCTCTCCTTTTTATTCATTCTCTCAATCACAATCACTTATTTAAATATGTAATTGACTAATTGTTTACATGAAACTTAGGGTTTTTTTTTAATTGTTAGAAAAGTATATCATAATAATATGTATTGTTGTAATTTTTACTTTATTCAGGTTATTGATTATAATAATATATGATTTTCATATCGTATGTGTTACTTATATTAGTTATTGATTAAGAGTGATTTGCGCAACCAAATGAGTAATGAATTTATGAATGATTGTAAGTAAACATACATTGAGAAAGATGTGCTAGATGGTATATATAGATAACAATGCAATTATAAAGAATTTTTATGGTATGAAAACTCATAAGGAGCAATTGTATTAACTATGATGGTTGTTTTGAACTATTTGTATTTTATTATCATTGATTCGTGTATGTTAAATGATACTTGCATCGATCCGACCCGTATTAAATAAATACCCATTTTGATTTTTTCCAACCGGACATGAATTTAAGAAGGTTGGACCCCAGTATGTGTAAATCCTAGATTTGCCACTGTATATGGATATCTTATATTTGGAAAAATAGTAATAATAATGATAATATTAAAAATAATAAACAATAATAATTAAGTTTAATGAACATTTAAGTTCTTTTGAGCATTCCTTAAAGGATTACAAAAATAATAGTATCCTCTCTCCTGTAAAAGACATCCACAATTGTAATTTTCATATAACTGATCTCTCTCATTAATTAGACATGGATTTGCATCTTCAGATATCTAAAAATCCATGAATATAACTTCTTAAATACTCCTTCAACATGTACAGTTTATCTAATGATCTATAAACACCATCATTCAACAACTCATACCTTAATTAGGACCTAGATGCAACAACTATTTGAACTAACATATAAAAGTCATAGTTTACCTATCAAGATCAACCAAGCCAAGATACAGAATGCAGTATTAAACCCGTCACATACATCACAGTATATGATAAATTTCATCAACAGCAACACAAGTCATTCAAAAAAAGCAGATACTGTAGTAGCGATTCGAACTACCATTTGAAAAGCAGTTACTAATTCTCCCTGTAGATAGCACAAATAATATTGACATTAATAATTTATCATGCGTACCTTTGGTTTTGTAAGCTCGTCTGTATAAAGAAGATTCACCTTCGCTGGAGAAATAAGAAGTTCTTTGAGTTTTCACCTTTACAAGATTTTACATATTTCCAAGTTCCAAGGTTCCAAAGAATAAAACTCAGTAATTACGGTATAAAACAAAAATAAAAGATGCATTCCGTCTTCCACATTTAAGCAGCATAAACGAGCCAAATTTAGTATTCCATGTGATCCATTACTGTGTCAAATGTATTTTGCAAAATTAGATTAAATTAAATTCAAAAATATAACTCAAGTTTGATACAGTTTCTAAAACTCACACCCGAAACACCCGAATACTTACAAATTAAAAACATAACTTTCCAGAATAAACAAGCATAAGCTTCCTCTTGCTGATATACCAATATAATATAACCCAAGTACTTAGCCAAAGTACTTACAAAGTTATCATTTTTATCAACTAAAATTCAACCTGAAACAATAGTAGTCAAATTCCCAGCCAGGATTATAATCAAACTCCAATTTTCGATCGAAAAGACTAACAACTACATCAATTGGGGGATGAGGGAAGCAGAAAAGCAAAATTTTTACCTATAATATTGACTGATCAGTATATTAAACAATCATCATCATCATATTCATAAAAAGGGCGTTAAAATTAAAATTAAAGAATATATAAGCAAAAAACACTGATCACTGTAGATCCTTTTATTCCTGTAACATATACAAATTGTAAGGATCATACTTCCATTGCAGCTACAAAGATTGGCAACTTGAAACACAAATCAGAACAATAAAAAAATAGTTATTGAATTGTAAAGTCCGAAAACAATAGGCAACTTACCTTATACATAAGGAACAAATTGAACACAAAAATTAACAAGAAAATTGATTATATTCGTATAACGATACATTTAATTAGAAGGTGATAGAGAATCTGGTGAAGGGGGTTTAATGGCGGCAATTTATTGGGTTGGACTTGGTAACTGAAATTAGGGTACGATTGAATTTGGGGGGATTTCATTTTTTCTTGTATTTGAGATTTGTATTTGTATTGTATATTGTATTTTGTTTTGTAAGTAACTAGTTTGTTTCACTCCGGTGCGTTGTGGCAGACGTAAAAAACGAGGGTTATTGCCTCTCGTTGCATCGGATGCTTACGATACATATTGTTATTTATTTATTTTATTCATCCGATTGTATCTAAATTTAATATAAACTGATATGTCTTTATTAGGAAATATATCAATATAAAGATGATGTACGAAATAAAATATGTGGTTAATGTTTGTTTCAATCCCTATGATGATTAAAAGTCTCGAATTCTTCAACGAAGTTAAAGTGTAGGTTTTTAATTAGCCCCAAAATTGTAATGTTCTACGGAGTATATTTCTATCCGTTGGACCAACTACAAGTGGTAACAAATTAGCAAAGTTGCCAAATTATAACTAATAAACCTAGTCACGATAGCTTGTTAAGAAAAGCTTTACATAATTAAAAAATTATGGTGTGATGAATTAAACTATTTATTTGTTACTCGTACATTTTAAAACTTATAAGCCAAAAGTTGATAACAATTATATATGATTATGTGAGTAAAAAAAAAAAATTATCTCTTATTTGTTACAACAATTATATTAAGTATTTTAGTAGTTTAATTATAGAAATTCTTAAGATTAAGACACTTTCATATTTGATTATCTAATTATCATTTTCATTTGACAATATAACTCCATTAATTTCACATATTTTTTCACATTCACTAAGTGTATTTCGAATCACAAACTCTACAAACGTACAAACTACGGTCATCAACTCACAATCATGAGTAATTTAAAAACATTGAAGTACTAAACTCCGCTACATAGCGCAGGTAATATGCTAGCTGTAAATAATCAAACAAATAAGTTTAAGATATTAAATATGCTATATGCTATATATGTATTTTTTTAGTTTGTCATTAAAGAAAACAAAATACTAACAAATGAATTATCAATCATAAATTACGTTTTATGTTTTAATAATCTTACTAGGTTTAAGACCCGCGACAACGCGGGTAACAAATTGAAATTGTTATAGATTTAAAGTTTTATTTTTAATTAAAAAAATTAGTATATAGTATATTAGTTTGTTAAATATAAAGCGTCATAATTCGTATATGTATCGTTAAAACCACAGGTTTTTTTCTACCATATTTTGATTTTGTATCTCCATAGAAAGATAATATATATTTTTGTAGTTATTTAAAGTTAAGATGATTTTTTTTTAATATAATACGTATACGCCACATATTAACTCCTTTGCATATCTCTATTTTGGTCCGTTTTCATCTTTATTTTCATATGCACCGTCCGAATAAAAGTTGTTTATAAGTTTTATTTTCGAAAAAAAATTCCTATAAACGTAGCTGCTATAACCACTTTATGTTTCCCAAATCTTACTTCGGCAAGTCTACGCACCTCACTACTATTGACATCGCTATGCTTCTACATGTGTTGCATGTGTAAAAAAATTTAGGCATTCCATTTTGAAGGTCAATTCAGGCTATGTGCTTGGAATTCTAGCCGGAAAAATTTCCCGCAAAATGCTGCTGCCATAGACTGCGGCCACTATATCGGAAAATTGTTATACGATTCCGGCAATGGCTACATCCAAAAATGTTGAAGGGTCTTTTTATGATGAAAATAAATATTATGTTAAAATTTTTAATTTATTTAGGCAAAGCCATGTTTGTTGTATTTGTATGAATAATATATTTTGATTTTCTGATTTGAAGATGTATTTTGGTCTGTGGTGACGGTGTAATCCGGCGAGTTAACCGGCTTAAGAAGATTAGTTTTCTATAGGCAATTGTTTCACGATGATGTTGGTGGCGACGGCGAACCACTGCTGCCGGATTACGGTAGCTCCTGCCGGAAAATTTTATAATGGCTATATTTCATTATATATATATATATATATATATATATATATATATATATATATATATATATATATATATATATATGTCTTTGTAATGAAAAAAAATTATACTGCTATAACTTTGAAAATAAAAAACAAAATGTTATGAAAGTACTATTATGCCCCTAATGAACATTAACTTCCCACCGCTAATGTGTATAAGGGAAATTATATTTTTAAATGTGTGAAAGAAAAATTTGTTAGGTTGTTTGCTCATTTTGCGAAACCCATAACGTAACGAACTTCATATTCAAGCACTGTAGCAGAAAGTTTTCATCGTAACAGTTTTTGACTTTCTCAAGTTGATGAAATTGGATTTTTTATCTGTTAAAAATGTGTGCTCAATTAAACAGCGAATTTAAGTATGTATTGTACCCTTAATCTATTCTTCCACGAATTTGATCTGAAATCAATTTTAATTGATTAAGTTGATTTAATATAAACTAGAAATGGAAAACACTCAACATATCATAATTATAAAACTTTAAGAAATCGATTTCAAAAATGTTTGGACTCTATATTTTGGATTAAAATTGATAAACATCGTTTTTAATCGATTTAGTCATTTTAACATACGTTATAACCATATATTTTATTTTAAGAGTAAGGTTAAAATGAGTACAATAACATTTGGGTGAGAATGAGAGATCCAATAAGAATGTGTCACGTATCATAAAACTCACTTTCACCCACGTTTTTAAAAATTAAATATCTCACAAACGCTAAGTCAAAATATTATAAAAATTGCACCATAAAAATCAGTGTTTTTTCCTCTTCGATTAGAGATCTCACAAGGTATACTTCGACTACCTTTTTTATGGGTTTTGCAAATTGTACAATATTAGTATCACATGTGTTACTAGTTGCTATCACATGTGTTACGCGCTGGTAACACATGTGTTACTCGCTAGTATCACATGTGGTAGTTGTTTTCAAAACCCATCAAAAAATGAAAGGAAAATTTTTTTTTGTCAAAAATATACCTTGTGAGATCTCTAATCGAAGAGAAAAATAGTTAATTTCCATGATGCAATTTTTGTGATTTTTCGATCTATTGTTTGTGATATTTTTAATTTTTTAAAAAATGGGGAAATTAGGTTTTCGTGACACGTAGCGCATTCTTATTGGTTCCTCAATTCTCACACAATATTAGACCGTTCCCAACGGCACCGTCGGTGGTTCGTCGGTTCCAACCGACGGAACCAACACCGTTGGCACCGTCCGTCGGTTTCGGTCCGTCGGTTGGCTCCGTCGGATATCCGACGGATCGTCGGTTTCGTGGCGTGGGGTCCGTGGGGCCGAGTGAGAAACAAAAAAAAAAAATTTAAAATATGGCCGTTTGAAGGATTTTTAAAAAAAAATTATTTTTTAAAAAAAACGGTAACCTAACGGATCTTTTAATTTATTTTTTTTTTTTTAAAAAAATCTAATATTTAACTCTATAAATACCACACTTCCCTAACACATTTTACACACTCAAATCTCACCATTTCTCTCATATTTCATCATTTTCAACCCCAAAAAATGTCTAACAACAACAACAACAATTCCAAATCCAAACCCAAATCCACCCAAAATGATCAAGAACAAGTTGCTCACGATATGTGGCAAAACTTGGTGAACCACCCGCTACCAAATCAATATAACTTTCAACCTCCACCGACGGGATTTGCGAGTTTTGCACCTATTGCAAATCCGTATTCTTTGTCACCCAACGACCCACAAAGAAACAACCAACATCACGGGTGGTATCAAAACCCGCAATTTACACCAAACATGGATTGGTCACCAAACACATACCACGGCACTACCTCATCAAACCCACACGGCTTCCAACAAACATCTTCCCGTTACTCACAACCGCCACCAACCCAAAACTTCATCGTACCCGAAACCCAACATCAACATCTTCTTGAAAGTTCCGACGAAACCGACCCCGAGCCCGAGCCCGAACCCGAACCCGAATCCGAACCCGAGGCCTAACCCGAGCCCGCAAAGAAAAAGGGCAAAAGACCAAGACGAAAAACGGACGCACCCGTACGGGTTCAAGTTAGGTGGTCCGACGAGGAAGCGAAAATCTTGGTGGAACGGTGGATACATTGTTCCGAAAATGGCGTAATCAGGAACAATCAATCAAACGAAAGTTTTTGGCGAAGTGTCCATTCAGGTTACAATTCGGTGGTTCCAACGAAACGTAACCTTAATCAACTAACGGGCAAATGGAACAAAATAGCTCACGACGTGAGAACCTTCGAAGGCATTCACAAGAAGTTTAGAGAGGTTTGCCCTCAAAGCAGTGCCGGAGATAAATACGTGATGGATGCGGCCAAGCAAGGTTTCTATGGCCAATTGAGCAAGGCGTGATGAGCAACAAACGCCCATTTCAACCCGAACCCGAAGCAACCGACCTAGGCGGGAACGACAACCCGACACCGCCCTCTCTGGAAGCAAAATGAGGTCCTTGTTCCGCGACGACCCGATACGTCGTCCACCGGGTCGAAAAGCGTCAAAGACTTCTCAATCTTCGGACGCCAGTTCTTCGTCACGAGGTAGTGTAGCGTCCGAAATACTCGAAGCCATCGAAGCGGTTAAAGCCCAAGCCCTAAAAGCCGCGGACACACTTGAAATTATTAAGAAAAACAACATTAAAAAAGTGGCGTTTAAGGCTTTGAGTTTTCTTTGCAAAAGTCTTCCGAAACGGGCCTCCAAAAAGGAATTAAAAATTATCAAGTTGGCACGCAAAGAAGTCGTTGAAGAATTTGGAAGTTTTTACAAAACGACAAATGAAGATGAAGATGAAGACGAGAACGAGAATGAGGCCGCAGACCAAGACGAAGAATCGAGTTCGGATTAGGCTACTTTAAATTTAAATAAATGTATTTTTATTTTTCGCGTAACGTTTTTTTTTTTAGGAATTTAATGTTTTATATTTTTTAGGATTGTAATGTTTTTATTTTTTAGGATTGTAATGTTTTTAATTTTAATGAAATGTGTTTTATTTTAATAATTGGGTATTATTTAATTTGGTTATTTAGTTGTGGGGCCCTGAAAAATAAAACTGACGGATGACTGTTGGGAGGGGCCTGTCAGTTTCTGTCAGTTGTGTGAAAAAGCTGACGTAGCGCTGATGTGACGCGTCAGTTTCGATCACTGTTGGGAATGATCTTACTGTACTCATTCGAACATCACTCTATTAATGTATTTTTCATGGTATTTGAACCCACATAGTTTATTAGTTTGATAAATAATTTCCACTACTTTTTACAAGAGACTACAACTTACATTTTTATGATATTTTTTATAGCCACACATAACCATATGTTCTATACTTCTATCTAAAATACTTTCTAAAAATTAAATTTCAGAAGATTAATAATGTTATTTTCCGAATATTATTACACATTTATGATTGTGTATTTGTGTTTATATTTTTGTTTTCTTGTTACCATTATTTTAGATTGCCAAATTATATTATATTACATATTAAAATATAAATACATATATGCATGTCCATCCCTTTATCTATTAATTTTTTTTTTTTTTTTTGAGTTGCATACTTTAAATTGCCAAATTATATTACATATAATACTTTTTTACATTTATGCATGTTCATTCCTCTACTTGTTAAAATTATTTTATTAACTGCATAGTTGAGTAACATGAAAATTTGAGCTAAACTGTTAAAAAGTTATTGAGAATCATGTTCCACGTTGTAACGCATATATTTTGTTTGATATATAAAATTTGTCGGAGTCAAATCCCCTTTACCCGCAATTATTTAAAACTACGTTTGAGACATATCTTGAATACTACGTAGTTTATTACGAGTATTTTTTTACTCGTTACTAGTTTAACTTTTTTTGACAATTTTGTGACACATAGTTTTTGAGCTCAATATACTTGTTTAGAAGACCGAGTTTAAGAACAAAACAAGAAAGCGAAAATTGAAAACCCAGATTGATAAAGTTAGTTTATTAGCTCAAATAACCTCGTTATGGATTTTGGAATACACACACACACACACACACACACACACACACACACACATATATATATATATATATATATATATATATATATATATATATAGAGAGAGAGAGAGAGAGAGAGAGTAACAGAGTTGGGTTCAAATAAAAAGACCAATTTTCGTGAGAACGTAGGAAACACTTCAAAATCACTTTTTAACTATCGGAAACACATTTAAAAAAAAAAAATTCAATGATTACTATTAAAATAACTTTTGTAAGCTATGATATAAATATAAATAAGAAATATTAACTTTTTTTCGAACTTTTTTTAAAGTCGTGATTGTTGTGATTATTTACGATAATCAGAAAATATAAAATGATAATCATATGTGATTATTCAATTCTCTAGTATAATGTGATTATCATGTGTTCAAGATAATCACATATTATTCATGTGATTATCAAGTTAAAAAATTTGATTATTATGAATAAAACTTCAATAAAAAATAATTACAAAATTAATAAAACGTCGAAAAAAAATTATTTGAAAAATAGATTCTAAAAGTTATTTGGAAAAAATCTACGAAGAAAATTTTGTAAAATAACGTGGTTTGTATAGTTAAAAGGTGATTTTGAAATGTTTCCTACATTCATACGAAAATTAGCCTTCTTATTTGAACCCACGAATATTATATATATATATATATATATAGGGTAAGGTTCATGGGAGATGGGATACTTAGAGGAGCAGCAAAGGCAGAAACAATCTCCACCATCCATCTGATATCAACGGTCAATATGATGCCAACATAAAAGGATGTGTGTGCAATTAAGTTTGATCAAGGGACCAATTTGTAAATTATTTTAACACCATCAATGACAACATGGTCAGTGAGGTCACTTCTCTCAATTACTCAACTGCCCGTATCTCTCTCTACTCAAACACGATTCTCTCTCTACTGTAAACACGAAAACCACACCTCCAAACGGTACACACTACATCATTGTTATTGTACAAAAAAAACACCGAATAAATCACCGTAATCCTCTCCGACGATCGATTAAATCTTGTAGCTTCACCCTCGCCAACGATCTACATTAGGGGTGTTCAATCGGTTTAAACCGAAAACCGAATAGTTGATTTCCGTTTATATTTAACGACGAAAGATAACGATATTTAATACGTTATTTAATTCGTTATTTATTACTCAACTTTATATTTAATGTTTTCCACTTTATCTTTAATGCTCTTTAATATAATTTATTACTTAATTAGCCGTTTCGGACATACTTTCTAGATTAAGTATTAATTCATCTATACTATATGCGGAATTGTTTTCTATTTTTTCTTCTAGTATTTTTACCTTTTTATTTAAACTTTCTAGTTCTTGTTTTAACTTATTATTTTCCTCTTCTTGATTTTTCATATATTTTCTTTTTACTTTTTCTAAACAGTCTAAAGATGATTGGACATCTTCTATTATTCTAGATCTATAATAACTTATTGAAAACTTTTCTTTTATATGTTTTCTAAATTTTCTTAATTCTTCTATCATTTCTATTATTTCTTCATTAGTGCTTTTTCTCTCCTTTCTTTTTCTATATGGTCCTCTTTTATAATGTGCTTCCATTTATATTCTATTATTGAGGTTAGTTACTACTGAACTTAATTCTTTAACCTGCTCTTTTAATTTATCTAATTGATTTTCTTTATATAAGTTAGTTTTTCTAACTGGGCCTTCTATTTCATTTATTCTAGGTATTATTGGATTACTTGACTCTCCTATTATATTTCCTATTTTTAACTGATAAAATTTTTTACTATGACTTTTTAAGAATTCTCTTTGTATTTTATCTTCTTGTATTAAAGTACTTGTTTTATTAAATAGTTTTTCTGTGTATAACCTATCTAAATTTTTATATTGAATGCTTAATGAACTGTTACTTAATGCATATGCTATTCTATAACAAACCACTAAAGGTATGTCACCATGTTCCATTAATTCCTTATTTTTAAAATTGCATGTAACTCCTATACAATTATCTATATTTCGTGTTTCTAGGGGTATAGGATATTGTAAGGCTACATTAAACTTTATTACTCCATATCCTAGATCACCTTCAATACTTCCTAATGAACTATATTGTTTTTGTTTTATCCTATTGTCTTCAATTTTTAGTTCTACTGGTGTTTTAATACCTTCTCTAAATGTTGATTTTATTATTATTTGTACTACATTTATATGTATATATCCTATCTTTTTCCTATGCTCTTCCTTTATATTTTGTAATCTTTTAACTACTTGATTTATTTGCACAACTGGTGCTTGAAACCTATTATTAGCTTGCTCTATTTTTACATTTTGTTCTCCTTGCATTATTCCATAATATATTATATTTTCTCTATTTAATCTTTCGACTAAAGATCTACTTATTCCATCCGATTCTTTTAAATTAAGTGTTCCTTGATTTTTAACTTTTGTTACTAATTTTTTATCTAATAATATATCTGAGATATAACTTCCTGCTTCTTCTTTATTTTCTATCTCTTGATATTCTTCAGACATTATTTATATTTTCTTCTATGTCTTTATAGTATAAATTAATTCTAGGTATTTTAAAACCATTTAATATGATTTCTTTATTATTTATTTCATAATTAAATTGTTCTAAAAAATCTATTCCTAATAGGACGTTTTTGCCATCTAGGGTTTTCCTATATTCTATAGGTATTTCCATTTCCACTTTTAATTCTTGACTAAATATTATTTCAATTGATGTTAACTTAGTGTTTAATTTTTTATGACTAATTTCTTCTATTGAATCATATATTTCGGATACTAAATCTGGGCTAATATGACTACTACATGCTCCTGTATCGATTAAGACTACCAATATTTGGTGATTAATACTAGCTATTATATGATACTGATTATAATTCTGTTTATCTAGTTTTATTTTAAAACCTTTCATTTTTTATATTTTTATCAATATTTCTTTTAAACCCTGTAGAAACTAGTAAAGATAAATGATGTTTAGATTTTTGGTATACCTGACTTGATCTGGAAATTTGTTATTGATCAATGATGTCTCCAACCCTACTGCGGAATAAGCATCCTTTACGGCCACCTGCCTTTGACGGACTTTTTCAACGCAAGCTTTTCAGGGCTCCAGGATTATCTTGTATGATCTAACTAATTCCAAACAATAGTTGGTATATTAATGCAAACCTGCTTTTCTCCTAGTTCCTTGTGGAACCTTTTAGTTGCACATGGATGTATATAAACATAGCTTTTATTGATAATATATTTTACAGACTCGATTATAGAATAGACACTTGAATTGGTGTAAGTGCGAGTTGCCTATTCTATGGACTGGACATGATTATTTATAGATAGAATGGATAGTACATGTCACTATCTCATCCGACTCACAGATAAGATTTCTTATCGAAAATCTTTATCTTTTACATTATTGCTTTCTTTAGTGCTTAAGGGGGACCCCTCTTGGTCACATTAACACGTCTATTCTATATTATTGTTGTTGCTTCCGTCACTGCTTGCGTCTTGAATTATTTCAATTTCCTCGCCATTTTTCTCACATATTGTGCATGTGTGATCTTCTAGAAATTCTTTGTATAGACGTGTACAAAGATATTCCTTTACTTCTTGGCTGTAGCTGAATTCATTCTTGATTAATTTAGACATAAAATCTGTTAGTAATTTTACATCTAACTCTGTTGGATTTTTTGCTTGATGACTCCAGATTAAGATTGAACTTGCTGCATAGTTTATTCTTCCTTGAATCTTGATGCCCTTATGTAGCATTAAAACATAATTATTTCCAAAATGCTCTAATTCGTCGTTATGAATTCCTTGACCTATTGCTGGGTAGTTTTTATTGCTTGTACCTATCTGACATATCTGAACTGCTGGCTGCGTAACCTCTCCTTCTGCATTGAACTCTGGAATTGTTCCTAGGATTTTTAGAAATCCTTCTTTCTTATCTAAGATCTTGCTGATGTAGATATTTAGTGCCGTCTTCATCTTACTTGGGAAATATTGAAATAAACTGTTTCCTTTGAAATAGATACAATTTATTAATCCTGCTTGAAACATCATGTATGTCTTTATTGCGTCTGCTTCTGGTAACACTACTGCTTTTGGACCTTGATACGTAGTATCTATTGGGTAGATACTTGTAGCTTTATCTTCTTCATCATATATTTCCTGTTTCATTTGTTTTTTACTGGATTCTCCCCCCGCTGGAAAAAGTTGGGTTGTTACTGCTTCTAGGCGTTCTCCACCTGTCTTCTTTTCTCCTGCTGTTCCTAACAATGATATTGCTTCGTTAATTTTTTTCGTATTCTTTCTGCATTGTTGCGGCTTCCTTTTGCATGATTCACTACTTCGTTAATTTTTAGAACTCATCCTCTTCACTGGAAGTCATATATTCACTACTTTCAGTATTTAAACTATATGTATCAAAATCTATTGATTCATTCTCACTATATTCTTCTTCTATAGGTTCGAAACCTATACTATATATCATTTTTAACTTATTATCCTTGTAATTATCCTTTTTGGGACACTCATTTGCATAATGACCAATTTCTTGGCATTTCCAACATCTACAGGTTTTCTTACCTTTAGGGCATATTTTACTTTTATCTTGTTTATAAATCTTTCTGAACCTTCGTTTATACTTTGGTTTCCACTTCCTGCTGTCGTATTTTCTAGGTTTATATCTAAAATATTTTTGTTTCCTTTTATATTTCTTATATGGTTTTGTACAACCATATTCTTGGGGTACATTATCTAATTGTTTACAACATTTTGGGTTTACTGTTTTAACATATGTTTTCTCTATTTTCCTTAAACATAATTGTTGTCTATATTCTTTGGCAAATCTTTCTATTAATCCTAAAGTTTGAACTCTTGGTGTTCTAGTAGGATCAGCTATTTGTTTTTCTATGTATTGTACCATAGGATAAGGTATTTTACTAAGGACTACTTCTAGTAAACCTGTTCTATCTTTTGCCTTATAATAGTTTTCCTTAACTTGACAAAAGAAATTTTCTATATTACATGGATCACATAATCTCATATTGCTTAATATTCTAATTATATTAGGTTTATCTTCTTGCCTAGCTTCTTCTGGACCATATCCAAGGAATTCTTTAAATATTTCTTGAGCTAATATATTTAAAAATGTTAATTTTGCTTCGCTAGTTATATCATTTCTTTGTGCATTTGTTGCTATTGGGGTATTAGTTATCCAATCTGCTAATGTTCCCGTTGTCTTATATTTAACATAGGTAATAAAATTTTCTAATGTTAAATTACTAATTGCTTCATCATCAGTTTGTATTAATAGTTTTAGTCTATTAATCCATACTAATACTAATTCTTCTGCATTCGTTGCACAATCTATGTTTAATATGCCATCTATTATACTTCGTTCCTTTTCTATAAATTTTGATGGAATACTTCTTCTAAGTTTTCCATTTTTTTCTATATATCCATTTCCATAAGTATAATCTCTATAACTTTTTTTCATATTTCTATTTAATGTGTCATAACTCGTTTCTCCATTATTGGGTGTCCTAGGTCTTTTTGGACTCCTAGGTGGTGTTGATTCTGATTTTATATCTTCGTTTATTCTAAACGTGGGTTCTTCATTATCACTATCTATTCCATATATAATGCCTTGAGTGTCTTCGTCATCTATTTTAGCCATTTGTATATTTTCTAATTGCAATTTTTCTACTAATTTAGTTAATTTCTCTATATCGTCCATCTTAATTTCTAAATGGTGGTTCCATTTTATAACTAATTGATGGTTTTCTTTTAAAGAAACTAATTAAATCTTCTTTAGTTAAACACTGCTTTTTCCGTTGTTCAACTACTAAACTTTGTAATGTAATTAATGCCTCATCTAGTTCTAGACTTTGTGAAGATAAATTTTCTCCTTGCTGTTTACCTTGTTGTTTTAAATAGTCGATTAATAATTGATATTTATTTTTATTTTCTTTAGGTTGTTTTAAACTGTTTTCTACTTTATTTAACCTATTATTTATTTCATCTGTATTTTTCTTTAACATGTCAATTACTATCTTTATTTGTTCTGAAACTCGTAATTGATCGCTCATATTCTTTTTATCGTTTTTCTAGGCTCTGATACCATTTTTACCTTTTCTCTTATGGATCGAATCCATTTATTTAATCGGAATTATTTATTTAAGCCAAATGGTTAGGCCGAATATAATCTTTGTTTATAGACTTTAAGTCTATCTCTAAGATCTGAAATTTCGTAGTCGTATTCTAAATTTGCTTGTAGGCAAATATTAGTATGTTCTATTTTTGCATTTATTGCTTCTTGTTTAGCAAAAGCCTGATACATTAACAATAAGTGTTGTTCATGTGTTTTTAAAACAGTCTCAATTAATTGTTTATTTCTTGTTGTTAATCTCAAGTTTCCTAGAGTTAAGTCTATTAAACTTTGTGTATAAGAGTTTGCTAATCCTAACGGGCCTTTATCCATTAAAAATTAGACAAAAATTTTAACTTTTCTTTCTATTTTTAAGATAGCGACGGTTTCAGCGACACTTCACTTTCGTTGCTATTACTAGTATGGACTCCATAGTATCATACTATGATAGTATGATACTATGGAGTCCATACTAGTAATAGCAACGAAAGTGAAGTGTCGCTGAAACCGTCGCTATCTTAAAAATAGAAAGAAAAGTTAAAATTTTTGTCTAATTTTTAATGGATAAAGGCCCGTTAGGATTAGCAAACTCTTATACACAAAGTTTAATAGACTTAACTCTAGGAAACTTGAGATTAACAACAAGAAATAAACAATTAATTGAGACTGTTTTAAAAACACATGAACAACACTTATTGTTAATGTATCAGGCTTTTGCTAAACAAGAAGCAATAAATGCAAAAATAGAACATACTAATATTTGCCTACAAGCAAATTTAGAATACGACTACGAAATTTCAGATCTTAGAGATAGACTTAAAGTCTATAAACAAAGATTATATTCGGCCTAACCATTTGGCTTAAATAAATAATTCCGATTAAATAAATGGATTCGATCCATAAGAGAAAAGGTAAAAATGGTATCAGAGCCTAGAAAAACGATAAAAAGAATATGAGCGATCAATTACGAGTTTCAGAACAAATAAAGATAGTAATTGACATGTTAAAGAAAAATACAGATGAAATAAATAATAGGTTAAATAAAGTAGAAAACAGTTTAAAACAACCTAAAGAAAATAAATATAAATATCAATTATTAATCGACTATTTAAAACAACAAGGTAAACAGCAAGGAGAAAATTTATCTTCACAAAGTCTAGAACTAGATGAGGCATTAATTACATTACAAAGTTTAGTAGTTGAACAACGGAAAAAGCAGTGTTTAACTAAAGAAGATTTAATTAGTTTCTTTAAAAGAAAACCATCAATTAGTTATAAAATGGAACCACCATTTAGAAATTAAGATGGACGATATAGAGAAATTAACTAAATTAGTAGAAAAATTGCAATTAGAAAATATACAAATGGCTAAAATAGATGACGAAGACACTCAAGGCATTATATATGGAATAGATAGTGATAATGAAGAACCCACGTTTAGAATAAACGAAGATATAAAATCAGAATCAACACCACCTAGGAGTCCAAAAAGACCTAGGACACCCAATAATGGAGAAACGAGTTATGACACATTAAATAGAAATATGAAAAAAAGTTATAGAGATTATACTTATGGAAATGGATATATAGAAAAAAATGGAAAACTTAGAAGAAGTATTCCATCAAAATTTATAGAAAAGGAACGAAGTATAATAGATGGCATATTAAACATAGATTGTGCAACGAATGCAGAAGAATTAGTATTAGTATGGATTAATAGACTAAAACTATTAATACAAACTGATGATGAAGCAATTAGTAATTTAACATTAGAAAATTTTATTACCTATGTTAAATATAAGACAACGGGAACATTAGCAGATTGGATAACTAATACCCCAATAGCAACAAATGCACAAAGAAATGATATAACTAGCGAAGCAAAATTAACATTTTTAAATATATTAGCTCAAGAAATATTTAAAGAATTCCTTGGATATGGTCCAGAAGAAGCTAGGCAAGAAGATAAACCTAATATAATTAGAATATTAAGCAATATGAGATTATGTGATCCATGTAATATAGAAAATTTCTTTTGTCAAGTTAAGGAAAACTATTATAAGGCAAAAGATAGAACAGGTTTACTAGAAGTAGTCCTTAGTAAAATACCTTATCCTATGGTACAATACATAGAAAAACAAATAGCTGATCCTACTAGAACACCAAGAGTTCAAACTTTAGGATTAATAGAAAGATTTGCCAAAGAATATAGACAACAATTATGTTTAAGGAAAATAGAGAAAACATATGTTAAAACAGTAAACCCAAAATGTTGTAAACAATTAGATAATGTACCCCAAGAATATGGTTGTACAAAACCATATAAGAAATATAAAAGGAAACAAAAATATTTTAGATATAAACCTAGAAAATACGACAGCAGGAAGTGGAAACCAAAGTATAAACGAAGGTTCAGAAAGATTTATAAACAAGATAAAAGTAAAATATGCCCTAAAGGTAAGAAAACCTGTAGATGTTGGAAATGCCAAGAAATTGGTCATTATGCAAATGAGTGTCCCAAAAAGGATAATTACAAGGATAATAAGTTAAAAATGATATATAGTATAGGTTTCGAACCTATAGAAGAAGAATATAGTGAGAATGAATCAATAGATTTTGATACATATAGTTTAAATACTGAAAGTAGTGAATATATGACTTCCAGTGAAGAGGATGAGTTCTAAAAATAGTACGTTTATAAAAGTAAAGTTGTTCAACAAACAGGTGTTAGCATATATAGATACAGGGGCAACAATATGTTTAGGAACAGAAAACCTTTTACCATTAAAATATTGGAGAAAGGTAGAAAAACCATTATTAGTAAAAATTGCTAATAATAAAACTATTACACTTAGAGAAAAAGCAGTAAATTTAGTTTTATTAATTGAAGGTCAACGTTTTCCGTTACCTAGTCTATATAAACAAAATGCGGGAATACCGTTAATAATTGGAAACAATTTCTTAAAGTTATATCAACCTTTTATACAAAGATTAGACACAGTAAGTATAACGTGTCCTAAGTTGGATAATCAAATATCCAAACAAGTCACCACAAAAATATATACAACACTTTCTCTTATCAGGGGGGAAATGATAAGAAAAGTAGCAGAAATCTTGCAAACAAAAATTTTTATGAATATTGAATTACAAATAGATACTTTATTGGAAAAAATAAGTAGTCAAAATCCTTTGGATCCAGATAAAAATACTAATGAAATTTTGGTACATATAGAATTAATTGATCCTACAAAGGAAGTAAATGTTACGAATAGGATTCCATACACCGAAAGGGATGTGGAAGAATTCCGTGAAGAAACAAATAAACAAATTGCATTAGGTATTCTTAGACATTCTAAAAGTCCACATAGTGCACCAGCTTTTTACGTGGAAAACCATAATGAATTAAAACGAGGAAAAAGAAGACTTGTAATAAATTATAAGGAAATGAATAAAGCAACAAAAGGTGATGCTTATAAACTACCAAGGCAAGATTATATTTTTAACAAAATAAGAAATTCGGAATGGTTTACAACTCTGGATGCAAAATCAGGATATTTTCAACTAAGGCTTGACGAAGAATCAAAACCTTTAACAGCTTTTAGTTGTCCACCTCAAATGCATTTAGAATATAATGTCATGCCAATGGGATTAAAGCAAGCACCAAGCCAATTTCAACGATTTATGGATTTTAACCTAAAGGGTTTAGAGTCAGTATGTCTTGCATACATTGATGACATAATTATTTTTACAAAAGGTAATAAGGAAAGTCATCTCCAACACGTAGCAAAAGTTTTAATACAGCTTGGAGAAAAGGGAGTAATTTTAAATAAAGAAAAAGCAAAAGTATGTTTACAAGAAACGGAATTTTTGGGAATGAAAATTCTCAAAGGAGGATATATTGAACCTCAAAAACATTTATTAGAAAAAATAAAGGAATTTCCAGACCAATTAAGTGATCGACAACAGATTCAAAGATTTCTCGGATGTTTAAATTACATTGGAGAAAAGGGATTTATAAGGCATTTAGCAAAAGAAAGAGAATTATTACAAAAAATGATTTCATTAAAACGTCCATGGAAATGGACAGAATTAGCCACTTTGGCTGTTAAGCAACTAAAAACTATTTGTGAAAACTTACCAAGGCTGTATATTGCAAAGCCTAGTGATTTACTTATTTTAAACACTGATGCTAGTGACACTACTTGGGGCGCAGTCCTTCAAGCAGTTCCAGGAGCATATGAAGAGTTTAAAGAGTATATTGCGCACAACAAGCCATCAGAAGTTAAGAATTATCTTAAACAATATGATGGTTTGGAAGCAATCAGGCCTAACCAGGCAAAGCAATTAGGTCCAAATGGACAACCAAACAATGGAGACATTGTGACAAAGAGTGATACTAGCTCTTCAAGTCAGTCTATGCAAACAGAATTGGGAAAAGCCAAAAGCAAAACAATCTTGTTATCTAAATGGATTTCAGGAACGTTTAAGCCAGCTGAACAAAACTATACAGTACATGAAAAAGAACTTTTGGCATTCATCAACGCACTTAAAAAGTTTCGCATTGATTTACAGCCAGTAAAATTTATTTTTCAAACAGATAACACCTATGTAAAAGATTTTATAAATTATAAGTTAAAAGAGACTTATAATAAAGGAAGACTGTTACGATGGAGCTTAACCATCCAACAGTTTGATTTTATTGCAGTTCATATTCCAGGCACTCAGAATTTTCTAGCAGATACACTCACGAGAGAATGGAAGAAATTTTAAAAATGTTTCAAGAAAAGAAGAATGCGCTACAAAAAGCAATTTCAGAAAAACAAGAAACAATAAAAATCATGCAAAAGGAAGCCGCAACAATGCAGAAAGAATACGAAAAAATTAACGAAGCAATATCATTGTTAGGAACAGCAGGAGAAAAGAAGACAGGTGGAGAACGCCTAGAAGCAGTAACAACCCAACTTTTTCCAGCGGGGGGAGAATCCAGTAAAAAACAAATGAAACAGGAAATATATGATGAAGAAGATAAAGCTACAAGTATCTACCCAATAGATACTACGTATCAAGGTCCAAAAGCAGTAGTGTTACCAGAAGCAGACGCAATAAAGACATACATGATGTTTCAAGCAGGATTAATAAATTGTATCTATTTCAAAGGAAACAGTTTATTTCAATATTTCCCAAGTAAGATGAAGACGGCACTAAATATCTACATCAGCAAGATCTTAGATAAGAAAGAAGGATTTCTAAAAATCCTAGGAACAATTCCAGAGTTCAATGCAGAAGGAGAGGTTACGCAGCCAGCAGTTCAGATATGTCAGATAGGTACAAGCAATAAAAACTACCCAGCAATAGGTCAAGGAATTCATAACGACGAATTAGAGCATTTTGGAAATAATTATGTTTTAATGCTACATAAGGGCATCAAGATTCAAGGAAGAATAAACTATGCAGCAAGTTCAATCTTAATCTGGAGTCATCAAGCAAAAAATCCAACAGAGTTAGATGTAAAATTACTAACAGATTTTATGTCTAAATTAATCAAGAATGAATTCAGCTACAGCCAAGAAGTAAAGGAATATCTTTGTACACGTCTATACAAAGAATTTCTAGAAGATCACACATGCACAATATGTGAGAAAAATGGCGAGGAAATTGAAATAATTCAAGACGCAAGCAGTGACGGAAGCAACAACAATAATATAGAATAGACGTGTTAATGTGACCAAGAGGGGTCCCCCTTAAGCACTAAAGAAAGCAATAATGTAAAAGATAAAGATTTTCGATAAGAAATCTTATCTGTGAGTCGGATGAGATAGTGACATGTACTATCCATTCTATCTATAAATAATCATGTCCAGTCCATAGAATAGGCAACTCGCACTTACACCAATTCAAGTGTCTATTCTATAATCGAGTCTGTAAAATATATTATCAATAAAAGCTATGTTTATATACATCCATGTGCAACTAAAAGGTTCCACAAGGAACTAGGAGAAAAGCAGGTTTGCATTAATATACCAACTATTGTTTGGAATTAGTTAGATCATACAAGATAATCCTGGAGCCCTGAAAAGCTTGCGTTGAAAAAGTCCGTCGAAGGCAGGTGGCCGTAAAGGATGCTTATTCCGCAGTAGGGTTGGAGACATCATTGATCAATAACAAATTTCCAGATCAAGTCAGGTATACCAAAAATCTAAACATCATTTATCTTTACTAGTTTCTACAGGGTTTAAAAGAAATATTGATAAAAATATAAAAAATGAAAGGTTTTAAAATAAAACTAGATAAACAGAATTATAATCAGTATCATATAATAGCTAGTATTAATCACCAAATATTGGTAGTCTTAATCGATACAGGAGCATGTAGTAGTCATATTAGCCCAGATTTAGTATCCGAAATATATGATTCAATAGAAGAAATTAGTCATAAAAAATTAAACACTAAGTTAACATCAATTGAAATAATATTTAGTCAAGAATTAAAAGTGGAAATGGAAATACCTATAGAATATAGGAAAACCCTAGATGGCAAAAACGTCCTATTAGGAATAGATTTTTTAGAACAATTTAATTATGAAATAAATAATAAAGAAATCATATTAAATGGTTTTAAAATACCTAGAATTAATTTATACTATAAAGACATAGAAGAAAATATAAATAATGTCTGAAGAATATCAAGAGATAGAAAATAAAGAAGAAGCAGGAAGTTATATCTCAGATATATTATTAGATAAAAAATTAGTAACAAAAGTTAAAAATCAAGGAACACTTAATTTAAAAGAATCGGATGGAATAAGTAGATCTTTAGTCGAAAGATTAAATAGAGAAAATATAATATATTATGGAATAATGCAAGGAGAACAAAATGTAAAAATAGAGCAAGCTAATAATAGGTTTCAAGCACCAGTTGTGCAAATAAATCAAGTAGTTAAAAGATTACAAAATATAAAGGAAGAGCATAGGAAAAAGATAGGATATATACATATAAATGTAGTACAAATAATAATAAAATCAACATTTAGAGAAGGTATTAAAACACCAGTAGAACTAAAAATTGAAGACAATAGGATAAAACAAAAACAATATAGTTCATTAGGAAGTATTGAAGGTGATCTAGGATATGGAGTAATAAAGTTTAATGTAGCCTTACAATATCCTATACCCCTAGAAACACGAAATATAGATAATTGTATAGGAGTTACATGCAATTTTAAAAATAAGGAATTAATGGAACATGGTGACATACCTTTAGTGGTTTGTTATAGAATAGCATATGCATTAAGTAACAGTTCATTAAGCATTCAATATAAAAATTTAGATAGGTTATACACAGAAAAACTATTTAATAAAACAAGTACTTTAATACAAGAAGATAAAATACAAAGAGAATTCTTAAAAAGTCATAGTAAAAAATTTTATCAGTTAAAAATAGGAAATATAATAGGAGAGTCAAGTAATCCAATAATACCTAGAATAAATGAAATAGAAGGCCCAGTTAGAAAAACTAACTTATATAAAGAAAATCAATTAGATAAATTAAAAGAGCAGGTTAAAGAATTAAGTTCAGTAGTAACTAACCTCAATAATAGAATATAAATGGAAGCACATTATAAAAGAGGACCATATAGAAAAAGAAAGGAGAGAAAAAGCACTAATGAAGAAATAATAGAAATGATAGAAGAATTAAGAAAATTTAGAAAACATATAAAAGAAAAGTTTTCAATAAGTTATTATAGATCTAGAATAATAGAAGATGTCCAATCATCTTTAGACTGTTTAGAAAAAGTAAAAAGAAAATATATGAAAAATCAAGAAGAGGAAAATAATAAGTTAAAACAAGAACTAGAAAGTTTAAATAAAAAGGTAAAAATACTAGAAGAAAAAATAGAAAACAATTCCGCATATAGTATAGATGAATTAATACTTAATCTAGAAAGTATGTCCGAAACGGCTAATTAAGTAATAAATTATATTAAAGAGCATTAAAGATAAAGTGGAAAACATTAAATATAAAGTTGAGTAATAAATAACGAATTAAATAACGTATTAAATATCGTTATCTTTCGTCGTTAAATATAAACGGAAATCAACTATTCGGTTTTCGGTTTAAACCGATTGAACACCCCTAATCTACATTAATCATTTCAATTTTTGTGAAAAATCATGTCGAAATCACTTACACCTAAACCGTTGTTTGATACAGAAGATTATGTTCTAAATGATTTCATTTGATTGATATGTGGAATCAGGATTGCGATGATACTGATGGAATCTTTACTTCTGATGGACCGGTGCTTCCGTCGCCTAGTGAGATGCGTGAAGAAGGATTCACTCTTCGTCAATGGAGGAGGTTAGGTTTCGATTCACTCGATCTACTTCATTTTTGGTAATTAATTATGGATATTTATTGATTTGTTGTGGATATTATAGTACTGATCACTAATCCTTCCGTTACCTCCATCGAAGAACACCGTATTCATGAACAAACACGCTGGTTACGATAACGTTCATGCTTTCGAACAAGATATCACATACAGTAATTAACACTTAAAAAAGATAAGTGCTCTGTTTGTTTTATATAGTTCATGATCAAAAAATGCATACACTCGATCTATAACATGTATTGTTAATTTGTATATATGTATTTATATAGTTTATATGATGTTTGAGCTCATGATTACTTTAATTCTCTTGAAACTTATGTGTTAGTTATGTAATATCATCTTGCAGTAGTTAAAGATTATGGAATTGAATCGAGAATATGTAATGGCTTCATTATCTTCTAAGTTTATGAATTCAATTGGTTATTATTGTGTTCTGTAATCAGAGAAATTGATTTAATTAAACCAAATTTTTTGGTATGAGTTTAGGACTTGCTAGTTAAAAAAAGTATTTCAATTTTTTTCGTGTTCATAAAGAGGCGAATTTATGATAACATGTATGAGCTGCAGTTTCTCGTTCATGAAATTACCAGTGTTTATGCGTATTCGTTTACTATTTTAAGCTTATCTGATAGGCAATACCGCAATACTAAAATTTGTGTTTTGCATTTACAGAATCAAGAAGATGAGTCTTATCATAAGGCAGAAGCCAACACTAATACTTATCAGGAGGCAAAAGTTGAAACGGAAGGTGATGCAATTAATTCGCAACTTAAATAGCCCGATAAGCTTCTTCCGTGTCCTCGTTGTAACAGTATGGATACAAAGTTCTGTTAATATGATAATTACAATGTCAACCAGCCTCACCATTTTTGTAAGAGCTATCAACGGTACTGGACTGCTGGTGGCCCAATGAGGAGCATGCCTATTGGATCAGGTTGTCAAAAAAACAAGAATCCAACGTCTCAGATTGATCATAATGTTCCTCCTAGGGTTGTTCCATTTGGTTTCGATTTGCAACATGTTGATACTGCAGTTTCTTGTAGAGATGAAGAGAATGGTGACAATTGCTCTAGTGGATCTACTGTAACAACTTCTAATTCAGTAGTTGAGATCCCGCAAGATATTTATTTCCTGTATAATACTTTTAGTATGTGTGATACTTAACCATAATATTGAATGTTACATACTTGAAAATTTGCATTCACTGCATTTTAGTAAAACAGGAAGAAAAAAAATGCATTACGCACTATTAAATTGTAGTTAGTTTATATAGCTATAAAATGCGGTTTTTTGTTTGTAAACTGCACTAAAATGCACTAAAATCCAAAAAAGCAATAAAATGCAGTAAAATGTGGTAAAATGCAGTAGATTAAGTAAATGTAAAATGTAAAATGCAGTAATTTAAACGTAAAATGCAGTAAATGCAGTAAAATGTGGTAAAATGCAGTGGATTCAACAACACTACATGTTGTTCTACTTCATTCAAGTAAATTTACTGCATTTAAACATATAATGTATGGACACCAACAACATTCAGTTCATTTTATTAAAACATAAAACATGCGGTTTTTCTTTGTAAAAGCAATAAAATGCACTAAAATAAAAAAAAATAAAAAATAAAATAAAATGCAGTAAAATATGATAAATTGCAGTAACTTAAACTTATATTGCGGTAACTTAAACTTAAAAAGAAGTAAGTTTTAAAGACCTAGTTTTCATTTCAGTTTTCAACCTCCTTAAACATAAAATGCAGTAACTTAAACGTAAAATGCAGTAAATGTTTTCCCGTATCTACTCATTCAAATCAATTTTCAACTATATTAAAACGTAAAGTGCAGTAACATAAACGTAAAATGCTTTTTCTAATCCATTTTTTTAGATCTGACCATTGTTATTTTGATTTGGTGATTTTTAATGGCTTGAAGTCTGCCTTCTCTGCTTCCTCAAAACAACCTGCTCATATGATCATTTTCTTTAATTAAAGGGAAATTTGCAATTTTTGCCATCGTGGTCTTGACTTTTGGCCGATTTTGCCATTTGAGAATTTTTTCTGCAATTTGTACCCCGTGGTTGTCAATTTCCGCAATTTGTGCCACTCTCGCTAACTTTCGTTAAGTTTTTCCGTTAAGTCATACAAAATGACAAAAATACCCCTTGTCTTCTTCATTAAGGAAGACACACTTCACTTTTTTCTTAGAAGTCTTGATTTGTTATCCGGTTCACTAACAGACACACAATAAGATCAAAATGATCAAACATAACAACCACAATCAAAATCAGATCCAAAACCTTATTCTAATTCACAAATACCAACACCCCAACCAAACACATAAATTTCAAATGCCACAAATCACCATGTATCACTGAAATCAAAATCGAGACCCATATATCACACAATCAAAATCGAGATCAGACCCATATATCACACAATCAAAATCGAGATTTCTATACACTGAAATCGCGTCAGATCCATACCCTTATTTCCATTTTCCGCCATAGCCATCCCGTTTTCCGGCCATAGAACAACGTAAAAGTTATTTCTGGCCGTGAACGATGGTTCACCGCAAAGTTGGAGGTTTGAAGTTTCGTCGATTTGCTCTTCACCGGAAAAATGATGGTTCACCACAAAGCTAGGCACATAACTTCAGATTTGGGTGTGTTTGGTGGTGAAGACGCTAGAGAATGAGTTGGACAAGATTCGGCATCACCATTGTTGTTTATTAACTTGGTGATGTATTTTATCCTCAAATTTCTTAAAACTATAACCTGAGAATGAAATCGAATTGTGGGTGTTTGGATTTCGGGTTTAGAGGTGGTAGCTGACTAGCTTCGATCTGTGGTTAGTAATTCAGCAGTCGTTCGGAAATGACGGTGGTGACGGTGGCGATTCAGAGTAAACAGCGGTGGTTTGAATGGTGGTGGTGACGATTCCGACTAAACAACGGCGATTTGGATGGACTTAACAACCGTGTTTCTGTTTTGCGATGGGTTATAGTGGTAAGGGTTTCAGGAAACAAAAGAAATTAGGGTTAGGGTTTCAGGAAAAACGGTGGTGGTGATGATTTTTGTGATGTGAGATCATTTGTGCAGTAAACAAAAGAAATTAGGGTTAGGGTTTCAGGAAAAAGATGTTATGTGTTTTAGGGAGGAGACAAACTATGGTAAAAGGGCTGTGAAAGAGACAAACTTGAAACATAAGGATAAAAAAGAAAATGTAAAATGAAAAGGAAGGGTAATTTGGTCATTTTGTATGACTTAACGGAAAAACTTAACGAAAGTTAGCGAGAGTGGCACAAATTGCGGAAATTGACAACCACGGGGTACAAATTGCAGAAAAAATTCTCAAATGGCAAAATCGGCCAAAAGTCAAGACCACGATGGCAAAAATTGCAAATTTCCCTTAATTAAAACATAAAATTGAATGATTTATCCGAGATCTATTTCAAATATCAGGTTTACACTACCTGAAAACTTAAAATGCAGTAAGTTAAAAGTAAAATGCACTAAGTATTCGATATCTACTTTTTTTAAATCAGTTTTTCACCACCTTAAACATAAAATGCAGTAACATAAACGTAAAATGCAATAGTTTTTTCTCTATTTTTTCATATCAGTTTGAAAAAAGATAAAATGCAGTAATTTAAACGTAAAATGCAGTAGTTTAAACGTAACATGCACTGATTTTTTAAAAGCTATTATTCATATCAGTTTTCCATCACACTAACTTAAAATGCAGTAACTTAAACTTATATTGCGGTAACTTAAACTTAAAACGAAGTAAGTTTTGAAGACCTAGTTTTCATTTTAGTTTTCAACCTCCTTAAACATAAAATGCAGTAACTTAAACGTAAAATGCAGTAAATGTTTTCTCGTATGTACTCATTCAAATCAATTTTCAACTATATTAAAACGTAAAGTGCAGTAACGTGCAGTAACGTAAACGTAAAATGCAGTTATTTTTTATGATTCACTTTTTTAGATCTGACCATTGTTATTTTGATTTGGTGATTTTTAATGGCTTGAAGTCTGCCTTCTCTGCTTCCTCAAAACAACCTTCTCATATGATCATTTTCTTTAATTAAAACGTAAAATTGAATGATTTATCCGGAGAACTATTTTGCATATCAAGTTACACCACCTTAAACTTAAAATGCAGTAAATTAAACGTAAAATGCAGTAAGTTTTTGATATCTACTTTTTAGATCAGTTTTTCACCACCTTAAACATAAAATGCAGTAACATAAATGTAGAATGCAGTAATTTTTTAATCTATTTTTTCATATCAGTTTTACATGAGCTTAAAAAATTTAAAATGCAGTAATTTAAACATAAAATGCAGTAGTTTAAACGTAACATTCAGTGATTTTTTAAAAAAAAATCTATTATTCATATCAATTTTTCACCACATTAAACTTAAAATGCAGTAACTTAAACTATAATGCGGTAACTTAAACATAAAAAATAAGTAACTTTTCAAGATCTAGTTTTCATATCACTTTTCAACCTCCTTAAACATAAAATGCAGTAACTTAAACGTAAAATGCAATAAATGTTTTCCCATATCTACTCACTCAAATCAGTTTTTCACTACATTAAAATGTAAAGTGCATTAATATAAACATAAAATGCAGTGATTTATCCGAGATCTAGTGTGCATATCAGGTTGACACCACCTTAAAACTTAAAATGCAGTAAGTTAAATGTAAATGTAAGAGCAAAGATAAAAAAAGCTGTTTATAAATCCAAATATTCACAAAACCTCAAGTGCTTTCATTAAACAAATAGAAAATGAATCGGTTACTGTAGGTATTAGTGTATACTGGTTTTACAATGGAAAGGAAAATTAAACAAGACACTTGGTAAACAGTTCACCCAAAATGATGACCAGGCATCAGCATATGTAAGTTTATATGTATCTTCAGATAGTAAAAAGTAAGGTGTGATATCAATTAACCTTACGCCTCCTTCATCTTGATATAGCTAGCTACCAGGAAGCTGAGGCTGCCCGGTTAAACTTCGGCTTTTCTATCTTCTCATCCTCTTCTAGAGAAATCATGGCAATGTTAGACAGGTTCTCAATCATTAGCTTAGCCAACAGGTACTCAGAGATGGACCATGTCTAATACTTTCTAGCTTGCTTCCCAATATAACGTCCCTTCTTACCATCATATAGTACTCTGGCCATCCATCTTTTGAAAGACGCTGCTCCACCGGTTCTATAGCTCTCTTAGCAATTTGAGGCCTTCCTGCCTTGATGCAAGCAGCTCTCAGCAGCCACAGAAGAACTGCAAACCCGATAGGCCAAAATTAACAACAATCATATACTGTAGTCATTTACACCTGTTTCATTATATAATTCTATTTTTCATTAATGGATATTAACTTCTAAACTAATTGAAATATAAAAGATAACCAACAATTTTTCCTTGATACAGTAGCTTCTTAGAAACAACATCATAAATTCACAACTATAAACACTTGAAAATTGCAACAAATCAAATTTAGGTCAATTTCACAGTATGAGATAAAGCATAGTGATTTACCAGATCCGGCACCGAAGGAAATAATGCCTTTGAGATCCCCAATGAAGTACAGATAGATGGACTTCCTGCAAAATATAATTAAATCTTAATCATCAAATTAATATGATATATTTAAAATGTAGGAGATCAGATAACTGATAAGGGTATTCTTCAATAGTGAATAAACTACTCCTGGTTATATGTCTATCAGTTGTGAAAACATCTCTAGGAGCTCTTAAATTCTTCAATATGACATCATAATCTAAACTATGCACTGAGATTAGTATAACATTTAGCGTTAAATAGGCTTTGGAAATTCTTCAACCCCTTATGATGTATTCCCCATTTAGCAACTTATAAATTCGGATATCCCATTTAAGGTACACCGCAACCCAAATCGACCCAATAATAATATATCAGTGAGACGAAATTGCATCCACTGCTACAAACATTCAAATTGACTTAAAAATAATCTAACTTATCTATCTATATCGCTCTCAATGTACATGGTGATTTAGATCCTATTTCCATGTTTAGAACCAGTAAAAAATAACTAACATTCAGTTATTTATCTCATATTAAGATATATAAGTATCAAATATGCGATTAAAATCAACTTCTGTTACCTCATATCTAACATTCTAGTCCCTCACTGAGAGCCAGTAGCTGAACTTAAACCTATTTGTGTATAAATTCACTACTAAATATCAAATTTATAAAATCTCACATCATATATATAACAAAATTCATAATACAATTATCTGAAACTCAATAATTAACCCATATCATGAAATTCACATTAGCAGTTCTTTTCTTTTTTTGATAAACTACTTAATCAGATAATTACATATTAACAAATAAAGAGAGAAATAACAATGTTATACTAAAATATCTACGTTAAACCTTCAATAGTCAACATTATTAAGATTGATGAGATTTCAAAGCTCTTAAATTCTTCAATATGATTTCATTATCTAAAATGGGAAAAACCTTAATTATAGAAATCTCATAGTGAAGAAGTATCTCCGAGTATGCGATAGAGAATTATACTATAGAGGAGGAGTAGACAGCGGTTGAGAAACGCGGTGGCGGAGCAGATGGTGGCGGGGGAACAGCCGGAGGAGGATCCCCAAATCGTAGCTAGGGTTTTCAAAGATGTTTATTATGTGATGAGCGAGGAATGTGCAAGGCACGTGATTTTACAATTTATACCTCCCTCTTTTGCAAGGCTTGTCTATTTCTCAGATAAAAAACACGGAGAATCGTTTACAATTTATAACTTAATCCGTACTATTTTACTCCGTTTGCGGTCAGCTCCACAAGTTTGAAACATATGCAAAAATAGTCCCTGGTGATCTACTGTGCGGGGAACAAAACTACACGTGTACATATCTGATTGGATCAAATGCTGCCTTCCCTGCTCCTTAAAATGGTGCTGCTCCTACGATCCTTTTCTATATATATATATATATATATATATATATATATATATATATATATATATATTCAATCTTGAATATTATCACAAAACACATTTTTAGCTCATAATTAAAAGTTAAAACGTATGAGTTTTCATTGGTTATTAAAACTCAATTAGTAGGTGCTCCCCGTCCCAGTCAAAATGTCCACTTTGTATTTGCGCACAGTATTAGGATTATCCACTAAGTACATTTTTCACCAATCAAATAATATATCTACCCACTAAAGTCTATTTCAATTGGTTGAAACATGCAAATGGACATTTATTTGGGAGTAACGTGGACAATTTGGGTGGGATGGAGGGAGTACTATCTAAATAGATAGAGTAGTTAAGTTTTTATATTAATAATGTTTTTATCATTCTACCTTATAAAGTGTTTAGCTCTTTTCTTTAGAGACTTATACTTTTAAGGATCGCAAAAGACGAAACTACCCCTATTTACAAAGAGGAAGACAAAATTACCCATTACTAAATTAACAACATTTTAAACTTGGAAACAACCCTAAATAATTAATACAATATTTATACAAACAACCGGATGTTATCCATAAATAACATATATAAATTTGAAAATTACCTACAATCAAATTAAATATTTAATTAGATATTATATATTTATAAATTCAATAATAATTATTATTATAATAAAAAATTATACCAAAAATTTTTGTACTAGAGAATACTTGTATGTCACACTATTGGCTTGATATCGATTACGCATGATAAAAAAATACGTACTTCGATAGGAGGATACATATGCATTTACATGTAACACTTTTACATATTATTTTATTTTTAATCTTCAACCATTATAATGTATTCGTAAGCTCAACTTAACGCCTTAAAATATTAACAATGCGACGATTAATCACAATATTTTTTGTTCATTTTCAAAAAATCTAATCGGCTGCATTGCGCGGGTCTTTGCTAGTTCTATCATATTTGTTTCGCTAATTTAAAGTGAGATATTAAAAGAATGTGAAAAAAAAAAATCGTACAATTAAGTACATTATTAAAAATAAGAGAATTGATAATGACAGTCCTTATAGCTGTCAATAAGAAAAATATATTACATTTGTTGAACTTAAAGTTTCCTTATTTTGTTCAAAATTATGATTAATACACTAACGGTTTGCATTTAATTCACTATAACTTCCCTTTTATATATGATGTATTAATTGAAAATATTGATTATAAAGGAAATTTTTAGGTTCAATGAATACATTATATTTATATTATCTTATTGACAGCCCTAAGAGCTGTCATTATCATTTGCCTAAAAATAAAGACACATGAAAGTCTCATCATATACGGATAAATTGGATTTGTAACCTCATCATCTTATCTTATCTTAACTATCTATAAAGCATGCCTATAATGTCTTAAAAGTATACTCAATAATAATAAATGTTTAAATTACCTTTTCATTTGATTAGATTACTCCATATAAGGTAATAACTAAATATGTACTAAAATCTCAATTCATTTACCGTATTTGAACATATGCATTATATCATTAATTTGTACATATGCATATCTTATAATTATATAATATTTTATTTATAGTGTTATATAGTTTTATTTCAATAATATATAATGGGTGAAAGTTATTACAATCCAGTTATATACCGATCCTCCTAATTTCAAGTACTCGGGTTATATAGGACTAGAAGAATATAAAGCACGTAACCCGAATTCATAAAATCCAATTCAATTTAGATAAACAAGTTAAATTAAATTCAATATTTACCCGCTTGTTTTGCTCGGATATTCTGCTAGTGTAATATAAATCACCTATTTATATTAGATCATCTCCAATGTATGTACTATTTTAGTGCAAAAATATAATCTTTTGAAAATATGTTTACACTGAAAAAAAAAGTTGTTTTAATTTGTTACACTAAAACTTTGCAATAAATCCTTTTTTTTATTTGATTTAAAATACACAATTCAACAATATAGTACTAATTCTTTTTTTAAACCATTAATTTCTATTAAGATATGTAATAGCCATCATTGTATGTAGAGTTTTTAAATATATAAATAAAAATCTTATAAAATTATATAGTTTTTTTAAATAAAATATGATAACAAACATTATATTTAGTCAATATAAAAATATTAATAGCAAATCTATTGTTTTAATTATTATATATATATTATTATTTAATGTGAATAGTATTTAATGTAATTTTTAGAGTTGCGTTAAATTTAGTGCAACATTAAACACTATTTGTTAATGCATTAAGATAGTGTAGTATTTAGTGGTAAGACTAATATAACTTTTTTACACATCTGAACTTTTTTAGTGCAAAAATGTACGTTAATTTAATGCATACATTCAAGATGCTATTAACAAAACAAAGAGATTAATATGATCTTTGTAGCAGCTAATTGGCCCACACAACTTAATAAATCTCCAGCCCGTTATAATTAGAAGAGATCTAGCCCAAGACCCATTTGATAATCGGATGATTTAATTTTATCAACCCATCTATCTCCATGTGACCAAATTCCATGCAACTTTGAAGACTAGTGATTCCCTGTTTATAGTTTAGGAATTGGAAATTGTCAAAGGAATTGGAATGTGAATGAATTAGAATCAGAAAAAAATAGAATTTGATGTAATTGGAATCTGAATGTGCTATGTGACCAAATTCCATGCAACTTTGAAGACTAGTGCTTCCCTGTTTATAGTTTAGGAATTGAAATGTGAATGAATTGGAATCAGAAAAAAATAGAATTTGATGTAATTGGAATCTGAATGTGCTGGATTCTGTCACGTTTGGTTGATAGGAACTGGAATAGAATTCGAATTAATAATATAAATGAATAAAATTAATAAAATAGGTATAATGTTAATATATAAATAATTAATATATATAATAAAAAAATATCAATATTTTATAAATTATAATAGTTATTGTATTTTTATATTTTATATTTCATAAATAATTGATATTAATAGTAAAATAAAATTAAGTTTTCAAATATTTAGGTATGTAATTAATTGCGTATAAAATTACGAAAGTGATAACAAGTATTAGTATTATAAGGTTACATTAGATAATTCTCTATAAAAATATTATTATAATATAATTTTATAGTTTACACTAATATAACGTAAATATATAAATATAACATTAAAATAATATTTAATAAATAACAGCATTAACAATATTTGTATGCATTCCATCCAATATGCTTAGGAATCTGAATTCCTTTGTCTGATGGAATTCGAAAGATTCAAATTCCTTTCAATTCTACGAAACTAACACTATTCATTGGAATTTGAATTCCATTATGCCAACCAAACCGGATACGAAATGGAATTCAGATTCGAGTTCCTTAACTTTAGCTAGCTAATAGTCCCATGTTTTCATCTATAAATATTGTATTGCATTATCAAGGAGATATATGAGAAAACCAGAAGAAATAGTATCTTTATTTAGTATCGTTAGTTTCGCTTAAAATGAAAAATTAACCATCTCGAATCGATTTTTATAATAGAAAAACATGAAGTTAAAAATAAAAAACCATGAACTAAACTCCAACACCAACAAATCTATATGAAACATGGGCATATATAAAAGTTGGAATGGGTTTGGAGGAAGGGCTTGACAAGTATATTGTTGAGTGCACTTAAATTATGTTGATATGTTCAATAAAGACAACATTATTTTAGAATCTTACATATTAACTCTTTAATTATTTTGAATATTTATAATTGATCCCTTAATAAAACACTTGTTGTATCGATGGTTGTTACGTGTATATTGTTGCATGGAAAGTTTCCACAAGGTAGTGTTGTTAATGGGTTTAATCAACCCGCTTAGTATTTTACCAGCAAATGAGATAAAGCAAACAAAGTAACGGTTTAACCCGATACCCAACCAACCTTTTCATCGGTCATATATTTGACCCTTTTCGACGGTTAAGGCCACCAGACCATGACACTCGCTATCTGTAGCTTTGCAACAACTCTGCCCAGTGCCTAATATAATGATTGAGCATGATCAAACCCATATGTAAAAGATGAAAGACGCTACTTAAAATCCTTAATAACATAAAGGAGTACTAACACAATAAAGTTCAACGTCCCAAGTCCTCAGCCAAGTAACAAGTATTTAAAACACAAAAACAAACAAAAAACATAATCAGTTTGGACAGTACATAAAAATCCTTCCGGTAAATCCAACACTGTGCTCCTTGCCCGACCAAAACGACCTCTGCATAATGACTAACACAATTAAAATCGCAGTTAATAATATATAAATAAAATTAAAGGGCTTCTACAACACACATCAATCAAAAAGAAGTGAAGAACCTTCGCTAGATATTTGTGTTTGTTTATATTGTATAACCTTCACTAGTAACTTATAACACAAAGTAACAGAGAATAACACAAAGTAACATAGAAATGCAGATGTGCATGTTAGTGACGCTTATAACAACAGTATATGAATGTCAAACAGAACTCAAAAAATACAACGAGAGCACCTTCATCCAACCATATCATTCCCACCATAAGGAGATACTAGGCTCTCAACGTATTGTGCTCCAAAAAACGGCCTTTCAAATCTAACACTGTCATACGGATGACCAGAACTCCAGCCTCGGAGAGCAACACTCTTGATATCAACCACAGATGATACATTTATCCACGATTCACCATGATTTTGCATCACCCATATCTCATCTTCCATCACTGTTTGATGTTGAATGAAGCATAATTTTCCTTCAAAAACACCAAAACTGAAAGAAGACGACTCCACCAACCAACTCGGTTTAGGAATTTCTTTGAACTTTTCCTCAACTAAATCAAAATATATGATGACAAGTTCTATAACTTTATCTTGACCCAAATGATCCCGAAAGACAACCCAATGTGGGTACCCATTCATGGTCACACCTTGAGCGTCTTTAAAGATGACGTACGGGAAATGTTCAATCTTTTTCCAACTATCAGTCTTGCAGTTATACACATGAGCCCTAGTTACATCGTAAACAGAAGCGTCATATGGAGGGGGCTTGAATTGATCCGTACACTTATTACTACTAACACGAACAACCCTTACAACCTTATATGCACTAGTTGTTGAATCAAAACCCAGCGCAAAGTGCCTATATTCTCCTCTAAATAGATAAAGACCCATGAAACTTCTCAGCAATCGCGTAGATGGGTTCCACAAATAATACGTACGAAGACCATCACCCAATAAAATCAGGCCATTGCAAGATCCTAAAATCTGTACATCGCTTGAAAATTCTGTAGTAGGAATACTATGTTCATACCTCGTCTCCTGATAATCCAGCCTTACAGATTTCATCACTGGAGCACCACTAATATACCTTATACGGCGAAGAATATAGCTTTTTCTAAGGTGCGCCTTGATAAAAGAAGGATCGGAAACAATATCACGCCATAGGGTACAAACAGACTTCATCTGTAGCATGGATTTCAGAGACAACCTTTCGAGAATCTTGCAAACAAGATCGCGTGAAAGATGTGCTTCAAAACTTGATGATTGCTTTAATGACTTGGCCATTTAGATTTTGTGCAATTTGATTAGAGATTTTAGGAAATCTATACTTTTGATGTAAATTGATTTAAATCAGCGGTCGAATAATAAAGGAAGTAATATCACAGAGAGAAATTGGAGGGGAGGAGAAAAGGATTGAACTGTTTAGAAGCAAGGATCAAGTCTCACCGGAATAAATAGTCAGAGAGAAGGATGTGAAGGAGTGAGAAATCATGTGAACACTAATGTAACGGACGGAAAGCACCAAATAGGATATTTAGAAAATAAAATTTTGTATTCGATTCTATTACATAATATTTAACAGCAGATTCAATCGTATTACATAGCATGCAATAAAAGCTGAAGTAGACCACATAAATCATGGGGCACATTCTTTTCTCACTAATAACATCAATCGGTAATTAAACAGATAAAATTGTAATTACGAATCCAAAAGAAGTCCCTTTTTGTGCAAAGCTACATACTTAGGCCGTAGAAGGAGAACAATCAAAGATTTTGAAGACTAGCTAAACTATTTTTTAGGATTTGAGCAATAACAATTAGTTTGTAGATTCTCAGTGGCGTCTAATGAAGATCTTCTATAAGGTCTCCCAATTTGAATTATATCTCAACTAAAATCACATTTTCAAAGTTTCCATCTTAACCCATTTTACTAACTCACAGAACAGCCACTTAAAGTCAGAATATTTTCTTGACCAAGTTTCCAAGATGGGTCGGCCCCAAATGCATCTTTAGACACCCCAAACATAAACGAATAGAACTTCTTATTCCTTCAACATGTACGCCTTATCTCACGATCCATAAACAGTGCTGTACAACAACACATGACTGAAATACAAATCTAGAAGCAACAATTACTTGAACTAGGATATAAAAAATTCACACGTTAGCTAACTTAATCACCACACGCATGAAGTATATATCAAAAGCAACCAAAAAGAACATTACAAGGAGAAGTAATGTGTACCTTTGTTATAATAAGTTCCTCCATATCAGGATTTATTACCTTAAATAGAGTTACAAAAGTCCTATGATGAAAGAAAATTCAATTAGCAAGATTGTGTCCTTGGAGAATTCCAGGTACATTATATATTTTAGAAAACAAATAAAAATTAATTATAATGCAAAGTTATATATCTAGAGGATAAATCAATACAAAAAACCTTTAAGTATACATTCTAACATGTAATACAAAAACTCATGAGGTGAATGAATATTACAATAATGATGGTCAATGCGTAACGGAGTCAACTAGAATCTATACAACCTATGTAATGACATAACTACGACAAATAAAAATATAAAAAACCCTGTATCGATTACGAGCACAGAAAACTGTTGTTAACAAATTGTGGGAGTAAAAGGGTATTAAAAAGGAACCGGACTTTTTAGAACAAACATGCATAAGTTCCTCATGCTGATACACCTTTGACAAAAAGAACTTGTAGAATTATTATTTCCGTCTACCTAATTGGAAGGATCGTAGTTAAATTCTTCGACTATAAGCAGGAGAAATATCTTTTCATCATGGATAAACAGTGTATATATTTCAAAACAAAATAGACTGAATTTTAACTTGTACTTCTTTTGTTTTTATGCTTAACAATGGACTAATATTACAAGTCCCTGACACATATACTTCAAAGATATGACAACCGAATACAAGTATAGACTATAGACTACTTACAGACATGAAGTGACTACTTAAGGGGATATACCAACACATAAAACCAGCATTAACCATTGGTATATATTAGAGAAGGCATATCGTAATCACTGGCAAAACCATTAACAAGTTTTTCATGTAGTTAAAATAAATGATATTCAATTCAATAACTTGTCATGTGTACCTCCCACATTCGAAAACCTCCTCTGCATCAGTATACACTTACTCTCCTTCACCAAAGCAACATGTCCCATGGTAAAAGATAATATTAGCAAGATACATTGTATATTTTTGAAGAAAAAAAATCCAACCAATTAACACGTAAAGGGGCCTTATGCACAGTAAATTGATTGCTAGTTAAATGAATCAGTATAAAAACCCTATTTGTTGATTGAAAACAAAGACGGGGAAGTATAATACACCACGTTATCAAATGGGATGATTACAAACAATATCATGTAAGAGATTATTACCTTGGATGAAATAGCATTTGAAACAAGTAAAACTGTTTCCGTGGTGAAGAATATTAGACACGAAAGAAGAGGAAAGTGGAAGGAAGAACCCCTTTAGAGACATTAGAGATATTAGAGTACGGAATAGTTATTAATCATTCATAGTTAGGTGATAGATAGAAAAGTTCAACGGTAAATAAAAGATAATATCAAGCTTTAAAAGAAATTTCCAACCTAGATAAACAGCGTAAAGATTTAAAAAACGAATAACTCTGAGTTCAAACATCAACTATTAATCAATCAGATTTCAACAATTGAGTTAGTTAATTATATTGCACCAATGTCAACCCAGTAATCATTTGTTGGTTATAACTATCATGTGTAACACCTGCATGTCCAGCTACCTGGTTGTGATTTACTTTTGTAAATTAATAATAAAAATATATGCAGAAAGGGATAACAACTAACCTGTAACAGTACTGCTTTTATGTCTTGCATTTTATCTTGATTCAACAATACATAACTTGCCCAATAGTAGGAGAAGGCTTCATCATGCCCATTAGAACTTGATTTAGCTTTTGATCTTGTTCACGCTTAACAAGCTGTTTCCGATAAATCCCAATTCTTCTTCATACTGCTAAAAAAACTGGCAATATCACTATTAACCGTGAAATCTAGCCAAAATGTCTTGTGTAGCAGGTAAAACTTGGCACCATTGGCTTGACCATTTCGAACATCAAGTTCTGTCCAGATATGATACGCTGGGTCCGAGTAAATAACATTTACAGCAATGTCTCTGGTTAGCAAATTATTTACAGCAATGTCTCTGGTTAGCAAATTATAAGTATCCATGAAAGCTAACTTGTTTTTCACTGAAAGTGCAATCGAGATAGATTTCTTTCATGCAACAAAACCAAAGTCACCAAATGGTCTCAATATAATAAAATAGCCACGATGATCGAATCAGAACGATGAATATACATAGAGCACTTCAACTCGTTGAACTACTTTGAGGGAGTTAAAGTATCTGCTGTTTTAGTCAATCAGTAAGAAAGTGTTCTTCAATGTATGGAGATCAAGTAAAAAAAATTGAAATTAATCAGTATAAAGAAAGAAAGCACCAACAAGGATAGCCTGGATTATCAATGAAACTAAATCAGATAACCCAAGGAATTAAACAAGGTTATATCTTAGTGTTTAACCACTTTGGTGTCCTATTACCACTTTGTTCTCAAGATACTAGAAAAACTCGAAGTACCTAAAATGTCATCAATGTAACTAACCGACTAACTAACTCGAAGTACCTAAAATGTCATCAATGTGACGAATTACAATAGTCATTCCATGAACAATATCATCATCACTTGTTCCATTGTAATTTATCAAAAATGTCAATTTCGCTACTTCGATGTGTTTTAAAGCATCTCACTTTTGCTTATATATTCATAGCATGAAACAAAACCTCACAATATACCATTAATTAACATGAAGAATCCAACAAAAGTTTCAGCTATCAAGTGCTTTAATTTTCATTGTTAAACACATTTCTACACTTGCAAAAACATAAAAATAGCTGATATGATAACCTAATTTTTTAGGGCTAATTACTAAACACTATTTGTACCTACTTTTTACAACAATATATAAATTGTATTATACTTCAATTGCAGCTAAAAACATCTAAAAAAAAAAATTAAAAAATTCACATGATTTCACCATAAAAAAACAGTAATTGAATTAATTAAGTCCGAATACAGTAGGCAACTTACCTGATACCTGGAGAATGACTTGAAATAAATATTTATTATCAGCTACGTTGAAGTTATTATATAGAGTATAATATGAAATTAACAGGAGAAAAAAAGAAGAAGGTATTGAACAATAGAAGGTACAAGACCTGCGGAAGCGGTTTAGATGGCGGCAATTTATGTAATTGACCTTGTACGAATAAAACTACTCCCACAGTGTTAACTTTAACTCTCCACACGGCTGCATTTCTCACCAATCAAATAACATATCTACCGACTAAAATCTCTTTCGATTGGTTGAAACATGAAAGTTGGCACTTATTTTGGACAATAAATTGGGATTTAGGGGTATTTGAATTCCTTATTTACAATAATTTTCAAATAATGGTTTTCATGTATCTAATCAAGGTATAAAAAGTAAACACTACGACTGTGTTTAGTTGAAGAAAATTGTGGGTGTTTTCCAGAAAATTTTCGTAAGAACAATGAAAAAGTGGAAAATGTTATAACTAGGAGTTGGAAAACCATGAATTCCACTTTTTCACTTTTTCCTTTATAACGCTACCAACACTTTTCTAAAAATTTTCAAACCCTTGTAACCTTAACTAATTTCCAAAATATAAATGCAACGACATTTGAACACATTTTCAAAATTTTCATCACTTTTCTAAAAAATTAAAACTCTTTTCATTTCTTAAAAAATTAGAGATGAAAAATTGTGAATTATTTTCTACAACTAAACACACCCTACATTTTTTTCATAATTTTTTTCTTCTCAACAAACATTTTTTTCATAATCGAAATCATGAAAATGTCATATATCCTTTTTTTTTCTGTCATGTTCTATCAATATTGATGGTTTTTTAAAGCTTGATATATTTTACTTATGAAAACTAAAAAATATAACATGTTAGTAACAATAAGAAGTGTTGTTCACAAAGTACAAACTACTTAACAATAACAAAAAGAATAAGTTTTATTTATTAAATAAATAAAAGTCACACAAACTCATTTTTGACATTCTTTATATGAATATGATGTATTAATACTCGACTCGAATATACTCGACTCGAATAGCTAACACTACTTATCTCTAGCAGCAATCAAACCATTCTACAATTATTATTATTATTATTATTATTATTATTATTATTATTATTATTATTATTATTTATTTATTTATTTTTTGTAATAGGTGAAAATCTTATAAAATAAAATACAAGTATATGAATTAACTCAAACTAACTCATTGAGATTAAAATATTGAAGTTGCTCATTGAATTGACATAACTCAAATATAAACTTATTATAATACACGACATAAGAAATTGAGATTGCTACTTTGTTAAAATTAATTTATAAATTTCTGGGCATACTTGCCAACTTGGATTAAAGATATATGTTGGGTGTAACATTCTAAAACTTTTACTTATATTTTTAACTCTTAACCCTTTATTAAGCATTTACACATTTTTGACTTAAACTTAGTAAGGGGATATGGAAAATCCCCAAGATGCCGCTCGATCTATGCATTAAAATAATAAGATGGAAATTAATATCATGCCCCTCAAATATTTATTACACATTCTATAATTAAATAGGTATCTAAATCTATAAGATCAACATTCAATTTAAACAATTTAACACATGAATAATATTGTGTGAATCGAGTCATCAAAGAAGTTTTTTACGTTAATTGATATATGTTATCCGCCGTTTTACGCGGGTTATGTACTAGTATTATTTTAAAAGAAGTTGGAGTCAGAGATTCAAAAATGTGGGTCAAGAGTTGAATTTGGACCAAAATTTAAAGAAAAGTCAAACTTGTTGTCAAAGTGAAAACATGGATACTTAGAGCATCACCAATGCTATGGACTTATTGAAGTCCATAGCATGCCAGGTCAGCTTTCTATAAACTTCATTTTCTATAAACTTACATCTTTACTCCTATAAACTTTACTAAGTCCATAACTAGACCCCACTATAATTTTTTAATATAAAAAATATTATGCATGTGAGACCATCCACAATGCTATGGACTTCACTATGTCCATAGCACTGCCACATCAGTTTCCTATAAACCTCTCTTTCAATAAACTTACCCTTCCATTCCTATAAACTTCACAAAATCCATAGCCACCATATTGGGTCCCACATATATAATTTATTTCACATACTATAGCTGTTGTTGGAGTATTTTTTAGATTTTTTTATTGATTTGAATAGCTTATGGACTTTCTCTCTCCGTCCATGTGTATGGACTTTCAACTTTTTACATGGACTTGAGATCATGGACTTGAATAAATAATGCAAAGTCCATATAGTTACTTTCCACATCACCTACATCAACATCCACATCATCATGGACTCCATTCATGGACTCCATTAGAGGTGCTCTGAGAGTATGAGACCACCCATGGACTCCATCCTAGGTCCATACGTATGGACATTCAATAAGATGCTATGGACTTTTGATATGGACTTTATCATACAATGGGTGTTACTTAGCATGGACTCCAACTCATCATACATGTCACCATGGACAAGCATATAAACCTTGCACTGGAGATGGTCTTAGGGGAATGAAGTGTAAATGTGATAACTATATAAATGGTTAAAATTCTGGAAATTTCTCAGTTTCCATCAAGTTTTTGTGGGTGGGTGTTGAGTGTAAGCCAAGAACAAGGGGAAAATGAAGATCGATGGCTAGACCTTGTGCTAATCTTCAATGCAAAGATTGAAACAAACAACTTGAGCAAGGAAGTAACTAAATCAGTTAGTTTCAACATTATCAAATGATTTAAGGTATGAATTTCATCCATTTTCACTAATAGGGTTTAGGTCATAAGACTTTAGAAAAATTAGTTGTTGTTGTTCAATGATATTAGAAGAGGTAATTACGTTTCATACAGCAAAAATGGAGTAATCACAAGCTAATTTGAGTATTTAGTTAGATAAATTTGATTATGATGTATGTAATTGGTGGTTATTGACTTGAATGGATCAAATTATTCAAGTGAGTTCAAGATGATTAATTAGTTGAAAGCATTGATCTTAAGGGGTTAAAACAAATTAGAAATGACCAAAAAGATGCTAAAAAACTTAAATTCAACGACTATAAGTGCTGGGAATTCATTGGAAGGTTTTGGGCACAATTTCGGTAGGTTTGCTGTGCAGGGGACTCTTCGCGGCGTGATCATAATGTGTCGCGGTGCGACCCCAAATCGGATTATTTGGCAGTTTTCGAAAAATCATTAAAAATCAACCGTAACTTGGTTTGAGGCGTATTTTATATCACTGGAAAGCGTAAAGAGTCTACTTTTATATGAAAGCAGTTTCAGAATCTAATACTAAGTTTTAGTTTGTCAAATTGTTGAAATGCCACAGAGTGTCCATGCTGAAAACTCAAGTTGAGTCATAATTGTTGAGTATAGTGTTTGTGCAATAACGAGACTACATGAATGATTATCTTAGGATGTTTCTAAGTATTTTATGGTCACATTAAGGTCACTAAGTCTTATAGTGCTCATGTATAATAGTTGTGTTTGGTTTATATTAATAACAAGATGTGTGATTAAATTATTCATAGGTGGGCAATACTATGGGATGAAATTTTAATGGCAAATGATGTTTAATTGTTTATAGCTTATTCACTTGATCGTGTTAAGGAGCTTAGTATCTAATTGTAGCAGAGGACCAGGTGAGTACATCGCTTCCCCAAACTGGGGGCACGCACAAAAATAGTTGCTTTTATACATCACTTATGCACTACTATTGTCTTACAACTAGTACGATAATATGCCTAAGTGGCAAAAAGGGTGTTAATGTCGAAGTGGCAAAAAGGGTGATAATGCCGAATTGGCAAAAAGGGTGTAAATGGGTCTAAGGACTCATAGTCTAGCTTGGATCCAATGCTTAGGAATAGTGCAGGTGGCACAAAAGGGCGTTGATAGGGGTTGTAAGTACTTAGTAGGAAATTAAGTGATAGGGGTGTTTTCAGTTGCTTTAATTTATATTTCAGTCGGTTTACCATTAATTGTTGTCAAATGTTGATATAAATAGTTTATGGCATTTTCAAAGTGTCGAAACCTTGTATTCACTAAGCTTTCAAGCTTACGTGTCATTGTGTGTGTGTCCTTAGGTGATCAAGCAGGTGAAAAAGTTTAACTCAAGGCAAAGCTCAAGGATTTTAGTTCGGGTTCAAGGGTGATTAGGGACCGGGCCGTGGTACGAAGCTTGTTACCATTTTTGTAAATATTTTTTAAAAGCTGTTGAAAAGTATTTTATAAAAATGACTTTTATTAGTCAATGGTTGACTAGTTTTGACGTGACCATTGACCATCTTCTTATGCTGACGGTTGGGTCAAAAGAATACAAACTTTCAACCAAAGTATTCTTGTATGTTTTCAACTCTTCATTGACTATTTTCTTATTGGTTCAAAAGTTAAAAATGGGTGTAACATTGGGCAAAAGCCACACTACGTATTTTCAATACAAAATTAAAATATGTAACGTTAACACAAGGGTGAACAAAGACGAGCTGAGTTTGATGATATCTTTTTTTTTTTCATAAACTACAAACTACATGTTAGAAGATGTAAAGTAATGGTTTTGATTGTAATAAAAAGCCGATCTTCTGGCCAGTCGGTGGGGGTCGACAGAGGGTCGGTTTTACCCTTTTTTAACAATTAAACTTGTTACTTTCCATCTTCATCAACATGTTCACCATTCATACACACCATTCACCTTCCTCCATATCATAACCTTCTTGACCATCAATTTGTTCATACTCATAATCTCCATCATTTGGATTGATCATCATAACTTGCTACGTATCCTCATCAATGAGACCATCTTCATTTTCCACCTCACTCGCACAATAATCTGCATCAAACTTGTTATTACCTTTCTTGTTAGTTTCTTCAAGATTGACCTAGTGATCCTCTTTTTCCTTCTGATCATTGTTTTCGGTATTTACAATTCACACATAAGAAATGTGAGTGTTACCGTTAATGTTATTGCTATCATCATTAACCATCTCTTACACTTTCAAATCTCACAACTTTATACATTCAAATGATCACAATCTTCCTTCATTTGCAGTTATTTCCTTTTTTCCCAAAAATTGTTTAACAACAAATATGAAGTTCAAATTGAAGTACAAAGCACATAATCCGGGGTTTTAAGCTCAGCCCCATAACTCAAAACTACATATTGTCTAGATAAAAGATATTATTATCGTTTACCTTAATAAAACAGAAGAAAGATTGAGATTTCTATTCTAGATATGAAACTACCCAAACCATCCTAAAAATATTTCCAACTTCACACCATGTAGTCAAGCCAACACCTTCTTGACCACCTACATTCGCTGCAGAACCAGGCTCGTCAAAGTGAGTTAAGATTCGCATGAGAAGCCAACACCAATGGGGAATGAGACAAAGTAGGTGACATAAAAATTCTTAGTTTCATAACTGAAATTTCCATTACAGTTTCCGAAATAAATAAGACCGAAGTCATCCACCAATTCACTAGGCCTAGTAAACGAAAGAACATGCCCTGCTTTGCTTTTCTGTCGTGCATAGCTAAGTCCAATATTGTTTCTTTACAAGCGGTAAATCTGAGGAGATTGAAGCATAAGTTATATTTCATTCAATATTTACCACACCATCGTTGTTGACGTTTCAGCTAAAGAAACAAAAACGAGACGAACAACCCCGACAGTATGGTAACCATTGATCAAGAAATAAACTTGTGCTCGAATGTTTACCGATTAACCGCTTCTAAAGAAACAAAAACGGGCTTAGGTATACCCGACGGAAAAATGGGGCATATCTTTTCGTTTACCAGGCCCATGCCAGTGGATTGGTGGACGACTTCGATGGCATTTATTTCGGAAACTGTAATGGAAATTTCAGTAATGACCTAAGAATTTTTATGTCACCCACTTTGTCTCATTCCCCATTGGTGGTGGCTTCTCATGCGAATCTTAACTCACTTGATGAGCCTGGTTCTGCAGCGGATGTAGGTGGTCAAGAAGGTGTTGGCTTGACCACTTGGTCTGAAGCTGAGGAAATATGTTGATGGTTTGGGTAGTTTCATGGCTACAATGGATATCTAGGGCTTCTTTGGTTCTATGAGGAGAGGTAAGAGAATACTAATATCTTTTATCTACTCCGTATAAGTTTCAAGGAGATAGATAGGAAGTTGTTTCAAGGAGCTAGACAGGAAGTAATATTTGCTTCGAAACTTGATGTTTTCTTAAAAGACTTGGCGCGCCATTATGATTTTGTGCATATTTGATTAGAGATGTTAAGCAATCGATATTTTGAAGGAATCAAATTTTCATCAACGATGGAATAAAACAAGAAGTAATTCCACCGAGAGAAACGGATAAAAAATAGGAAAAGATGGGAGAAAAGTGTTATGTAGAAGAAAGCATCAAGCCTGACTAGAAGGAATTAAATAGGTTGGTGAGAAGGATGTGAAAGAGTAAAATATCATGTGATCGAGCGAACAATCATGTGAAGGAGTGAAAAATCATGTGAATAAGTAATGTAATAAAAGCTCAAAGTGAATTTAAACGTCATGCATTAGACTTAGAAAACACTTGGAGAGAAAGAAGGTAAAAGAGTGAAAATCATGTGAATGAGCAAAAAGTGCAGGAGCAAAAAATCATGTGAAGGCCGGAATATATTTTTTGAAAAGGTAATTCGACCAACGTTGATGCTCCTTGCGGTTGTAGGGCGGACGCGTACCATTGAAATATAACCCTCCAAATTATCCTCTCTCTTTTTAATGTTACGGATGGAAATGAGTTGGATATGTGAAGGAGTGAAAAACCATGTGAACTAGTAATGTAACGGACCGGAGGCTCAAGGTGAATTTAAACGTGATTCAATATATTTAGAAAAAACTTGGAGAGAAGAATGTGAAGAAGCGAACAATCATGTGAAGGAATGAAAAATCATTTGAACTAGCAATGTAACCGACGCAAATGAGTTGAATATAACCATGGGAACCAGTGAAAACCATGTGAACTAGTAATGTAACGGACAAGAAGTTCAAGGTGAATTAATACATCCTAAAGTTGTTTTAGAAAATACAATATATATTTTAGGGATAAGTGTTTGAAAATGCATTTAAATACGACTAAAAATCAATTTTGTGCATCCAACTTCATTTTGATATCTTGTGTGTATCAAACTTTTCAGTTATTGTTATTTTGTGTATCCGACATCTTATTACTTGTAAATGATGATGTGTCATCCAGATTTGATGACATTGCACTGACATGTTAACTGAACTGGGATCTTATACGGTTGTCATGTCATTAAAAATACTTATAGCTAGATAAATACGTCATCGAAAACATACAATAAAAATAACTGAAAGCTTGATAACATAATGAAGTTAGATAGAGATTCGGACTCTAATCCCATTTATATTCAATTCTATACATCTTTTTAATAACAACACATATTCAAATTTTATCACATCACGTTCAATAAAATGTTCAAGAGCAAGGAAATAACGGGGCATATTCCATTCTCATTAACTTAATAATAATAATAATAATAATAATAATAATAATGATAATGATAATGATAATGATAATGATAATGATAATAATAATAAGATTGGGGATCATAGGGGAAGGGGTCATATGAGGAGAAGGAGTATAAGTTTTATTTGTGGTCATTGGATGATCTTTTGAGTTGGATCAATGGTTAAAAGGGGTGACAATTTTGTAATTACTTTAAAAAATAAGGGTATTAGTTAACAAAAAAAAAAAAAATAACATTAATTTTCACTCCACACCCCTTCCACTATTTAGACTTTTACATTTTAACCCTTCCACTTAATTTTCTTCCCCCTCCTGCCTTCTTCTTCCTCCAACCCCACCTACCACCACCCCCACCACTTGTTGCCACCACCTGACTGCCGCCAGCCGCCGGAAAAAAAAAATTCCAACTTTTTTTTTTTCAATAATTTGTTTTTTTCAAAACATTTTTTTTTCAAATTTTTTTCCCATAAATCTTTGCATTTTTAATAAAACTATACGTTTTTTTCACTGCATTTTGTATATTATTGTTAATTAACTAAAACTTTTATATATTTTACCGCATCTTCTATACCCCGACGTCAACAAAATACCGTACAAATGGATAATATATATAATCTAAAATGCAGTAAAAAGAGAACAATATGTCCTAAATGATGTATATGCAAAATGCAATAAAAACAACAATATGTATTATACTTTAATACAAAATGCAATACAAATAGATAATATGTAAAATACAAAATGCAGTACAAATCGATAATATGTAAAATACAAAATGTAGTGAATAACAAACAATATATAATGAATGAAAATATGAAAAATGCAGCAAAAATAACAAAATGCAGTAAAAATAACAAAATGCAGTACAAATAGATTATGTATAATATAAAATGCAGTGAAAATAACAAAATGCAGTAAAAAAAATAAAATGCGGTACAAATAGATTATATATAATATAAAATGCAGTAAAACGAACAATGTGTACTAAATAAATATATGCAAAATGCAGTAAAAACAGTAGTATCTATTATACTTTCATACATAATGCAGTAAAAATGGATCATATGTATAATATAAAATTGCAGTAAAAAATAAACAATATGTATTATATGAAATATATGCAAAATGTAGTGAATAATAATAAAATGCAGTGTAATTTTAACAAAATGCAGTAAAAATATATTATGTATAACTTAAAATGCAGTAAAAAACAAACAATATATATAAGATTGAGGTGTATAAATAAAATGCAGTAAACAAATCAAAAGAATTATGTGTAAAATACAAAAAATGCAGTAAAAACGAACAATATCTACTAAACATATATACAAAATGCAATAAAAATAATAAAATGCAGTACAAAATGATAATATGTAAAAAAAATTTGGAAAAAAAAATTATGAAAAAAATAATTTTAAATTTTAAAAAAAAAATTAAAAAAAAAATTGGAATTTTTTTTTCCGACGACCGGTGACGGCGACGGAGGGTGGCGGCGGGTGGCAGCAGCTAGTGGTGGGTGGTGGAGGGGAGGGGTGGGTAGGAAGAAAGTAGGAGGGAGTAGTGTACACTATTAAAAAGGTGGAGGGGGTAAAAATGAAAATTTGAAAATTCTTCTCCTCCTTCTCCTCAAATAATACCTTCTCCTCCGAACCTTATCCTAATAATAATAATAATAATAATAATAATAATAATAGAGTAAGGTTCAAATGAGTACACCAACTTTGAGTGAGAATGAGGGAACTAACAGATTTCTGCCATGTGTCACTTTATTCTCTCTCCTCCACATTTTTAAAAATTAAACATCTCACAAACGGTAAGTCGAAAAATCATGAAAATTACACCATAAAATTCAGCGTTTTCTCCTCTTCGATTTGCCGTCCTTCAAGGCATACTTTCAAAAAAAAAAAAATTCTTACATTTTTTGGTGGATTTTACAAATTAGTAACACATGTGTTAGTAATTAGTTATACATTTAATTTGTGGTTAAGGTTAGGGTTTAGTAGGGTTTAGGGTTTAGTATGATTTAGGGTTTAGAGTTTTGTAAAGCGGTTAGGGTTTAGTGTTTGGGGTTTAGGGGTTAGGGTTTAGGGTTTGAGGTTTGAGGTTTGGGGTTTTGGGATGAAACCTCAAACCCTAAACCCTGACCCCTAAATCCCAAACCCTAAACCCTAAACGCAACACTAACACATGTGTTACTAATTTGTAAAACCCACCAAAAAATGAAGGAAAAAAAAAAGTTGTCAAAAGTATGCCTTGAGGGACGGCAAATCGAAGAGGATAAAACGCTGAATTTAATGGTGCAATTTTCATAATTTTTCGATTTTTCGTTTGTGAGATAATTGATGTTTGAGGTAAATGAGTTTTGTACATGTGGAGCATTCTCTTTGTACACATGGCAATTCTCATACAAATTCCTATTCTCATTTAAACCCCACCCGATAATAATAATAATTATTATTATTTATTATAATAATAATAATAATAATAATTCCCCTTTAGCAAGTTTAGAAATTTTGTATGAAACTCATTCTGGAATACTGGGAAAACTGAAATTAGAAAGCATGTAAAGTTGTGATTGGTAGTAGTAATTAAATCTTTTTTTAGATTGAATTTCCTATCCCTATGCATCTTCTATAGTTCTATACGTACATACTTTATGATCACATGTAACTTGCCATTGTTCAAGTCCAACTCCAACTAACACATTTTGCATTGCAAGATTTGAAATCAGTCAAACACTCCTTTCATGGCCTAGTTAGTTGGGTGTAAAAGACAAGTGGGCACTACCCTTTGAGATCATCACAATTATCAGCCCACCCTGAATTAAGCCTGAAATTTTTTTATATTCACGGACATGAATTTCAAGACCCAAAACGAGAAAGAAGAGCTTGACGCTGTTAAAAAAGTAATCTAAAAGGTTGGGTTTTATGAAGGAACGATAGTTGCAATACGCTAGGATGCGTGTTCAAGATTTTAACATACTGACCTTTTAGAACTTGGTCAAGCATTTGTATTTAGTGAACCTCATAAGAAAGTCATGTCAAGATCAGGCGCCCAGCGAGTGTGTGGTTGCTGGTTGAATTGGGTCGTATTTTAAGTACGGATCGGATGACTTCTATTGCAAACACTTCTCCATTTAATTTCTGATTAGTTTGTGGATTATGATAACAGAGACAATATTACTAAAATGCAACTAAGGTTAATTATGCTCTGCAATAAACCGTTTCTATAAATAGAAACTGTTTATAATTCATGAATTCTTATTCGTAGGTAACTTTTCTCAGCTATGCCATTACGAATAAGGCTAGATTAATGAAGTCGCTAAAGCCAACCGTTGAGGAAGTATATCTTCATTCAACTGCATATTCTTGGTAGCCATGTTCTGTTTCTCACGAGTATAGTTGATTTTAAGTACAATTATCAGCTGGAGCCTGGAGTTGCAATCTTGTAGAAATTTAAGATAATTCTTCAGAAGTTAACACTGATCTTTAGCAACATAACCATCCATTTGACCTTTTTCTCTAGTAGGTATTAATTCTATTTTATTACAACTTGAACTTGTTATAAACAAAAAACAACTATATAAATTACAACTCAAACTAACTCATTGTAATTATATAAACCTGAAACTGCTATTTTTCTGAAATAGCTAATAAATTTCTGGGCATAATTGGATTAAAGATGTTGGCCAAAAAGCCACAACAAGTTATAAATACTTCAAATACAAAACCAAAATCTATAAAAAATACAATGGTGAATAAGAAGAGTTTTAAAGGTAGCTCTTCTTCCACAAACTACAATCAAACTCATTATTTTCTAAGAGTACACAACATTCTCATTCTGTCCATCTTCTTCATCAACATATTCACCTTCATCCACATATTCACCTTCATCCAATTCATAACCTTCTTCACCATCCATTTGTTCATACTCATATTCTCCATCCTTCTGATCATCATAACCTTCAAGCTCTTCATCAAGCAATGCATCCTCATCATTCAAACCACCATCATTTTCAACCTCACTCGCACCATAATTTACAGCAGACTTATTATCTTTCTCGTTTTCGGCTTCAATATCGACCTGAACAGAGGGTTCCTCTTTTTCCTTCTGATTATTCTCTTCGGTATTCACAGAAGAAATAACATTATTGTTGTTATTGTAATTGTTATTATCATCATCGTTAACCCCTCTTTTTCGTTTTAGAATCTCACTAAGAGGTTTTGGACCTTCAAATGACAAATCTTCCTCCATTTTCGGGTATTTCCTTTTTCCCAGAGATGGTTCATCGTTTGGCAGGTTGGGTCGAACACTTTTCAGCTCAGACAATCTTTTTGGTCCAGCAAACTTGGTATCATTTTCCGGGTATCCCTTCATTCGGTCACTAATTCTGCTCTGGTTAAGAGACAGCGGCCTTCCAGGTGAATACCGAGAACGATGCCTCCTATCTATGTCAATATCCATTTCCCTCGGGTTTCCTCGGTTTGTAGGAGATGTTGACCTCCCGGGCATCTTGATTCTTCCTTTAAGTCGACTACCGAGAGCGCCCTGATCCGGGCGGTGCTCAGGGCGGTGGTGGTGGCTGTCCCTCCTTGGCATCCGGTCAATTTGATTTTCACGGCTGACAACAGACCTCAAACCATGATCAGAACCCCTGCGTTGTTTCGATATACGGTGGCGCAAATCCGACCCGTTAAAGTGATCTGGGCTGTCACGTCTAGGATACGGTCTCCTTTCTTGATCAGCCTCCCCCCACACATACTGCCCGTCTCGCTCATCATAATGATCATAATCACGATGCTCACGATACATACCTCTGTCAGCATCAGCGCCTCTTGATCTTGCAAACTCATCTTTTTCACGAAAATATTCAGCATCTTCAGCCTCATTGTCCACAAGAACATCAAAACCAGGAGAAGGCTCTCTTGAATATTCATCAGCATCCTTCGCATTTAATATTCTATTGTTTTCTGATACATGATAACCATGGTGGACATTACGATTAGGTTGACTAGCTGGTACTTCATTCACTACAGGTGGTGGAACCACACGGGCTGGTTTGTACCTAGAAGGCTCCTCAATACTAGAAGGCGGTACAATCTTTTTACCAACAGCGCCATTACCGCCATTTGGAAAAGGTGTTAGCTTTTGGGTAGTTGGCTGTTGTGTAAACTTCTGCTCATAAATGGATTTATCTGGGCCAGAATTAGCCATTTTAGGAGGCTCGAGGACAGAGTTAGCTGGCCCAGATTGTACCGGTTTATTCATAGCTGAACTTGGTGGACCGTGCAAGAAAGGACATAGGTGTCCTTTCAAACAGAAACCTTTCTGGAAGTAGATACAGGCAACACCTTGTTTGGGCATGGCATAAGGGGTGGTATGAGGTGCAGGTACGGAAGGCCCCATGGGAGTTGACACGTCAGATCCCAGCAATCCATCAAGAGGCTGAAACGAAGACATGTTTATTATTTACCATAACAATAATCAAGTAACATTCCAAGAGGTGGCAAATTCAAGCTATTTACTTATGAATGGGTAAACTTGAGATATGTTTTATCTGTAACGACTGAAACAGTTAAAATCAAAAGAGTATGCTAGAAAGGGAAAGCACCCAAATTAGTGCATGATACTACCTAAATCAAAATATTCGACACACTAACTATTTATTAGAAGTATTATTCTTTTTTATAAAAGAAAAAAAATTGGACAAAAAAATGTATAGGGTCAACTCAACTTGACATATTTTGACCTGTTACCGAACCTACCATTTTGCCACGTAAAAAATTAACTCTGAATAACAAACAGACAAAGGATACTTACAGGATGACGGAAAGCACATTTTGGATTTAAGCAGTTTCCGTTTAACCAGTAATAGCAATCCCTAGGGTTAACCCGAGCGACGTCACTATGCCGATACTCACACTCACTTCCCTGTGAACAAAACAAAGGCAGAGATTAGTATTTCTAGATTATAATATCTAAAAAACTATGTAACAACAAGTTAAACAAAAGTGCGTGAGTGAATACAATATCAAAGTAGAATCATAACTAGAATATAGATATACTCTTGTAACCTTTCGACTAACTAGACCATGGACCCACATGAAAGGGGAAAACTTTAGGCCTTCTGGCTAGGAAGCATTGTCCCAAAAAGTTAATAGCACCCACTAGACTAACCAGTTGGTGTTTGGTACAAGTGTACTTTTTTGCAAATAAATGTGTATAAGATCACATCGAATGTATGCAAAAAGATAAGGTATGTACGCAAGTTAAGGTACATAACTACATAACCAACTATACAACTATAGAACAAACACGATAACGTCAAGAACTAAAACCTATAAGTAAATTTAGCTAACAGAACCCAGAAGAAAATGACAAATTCTGTGAGTGTATAATAACTACTCCATATATCATATCATATTAAAGACATGTCGTGTTGAAAAGATCTGCTTTTACATGACAACCAACAAATGGAGAATACACCACGAACAACACTAGTAAGCATTAAATGTCCATCCTATTACCACACCGGATCAGTTAACCACCATCAGTTCCTTAGTCAAAACTTATTACTTTGTCCGAAAGGTACAAGCTTGCTGCAAATTAGCCATCATAACACCAAAAAGATTGTAAATTTATACTTTATTACTCCTTAACCACCAACTGCTCAAAAGATTCAATGAAGTTATAGCCTTTATTTAAATTGTACCCCTTAATTATTTACAAACAAAGCACAGCAACTCTACTAGCTATGCATAATACATCAAGTATGACATAAGCCACAATTTATAAGACTAAAGCTTCTAATCAGCAAGAAATCAAGATCCAAAAAGAGAACGCAATAATAAAACAATAAAATTCACGAATCCAAGATTAACAAACATAGTTCAATAAAAAGCACCAAAGATCTAATGAAATAAATGAAACCAACAAAAACCCACAATTTAATTATACTAAACATGAATTGTAAAAACATAAAAAAGGTACCTTTTTGCAGGTTAAGGGTGAAGCAAGAAAGTAAACACAATCTGTGTTTCTTTTCAAGACTTCATCTTCCTCCGGTACAGTTGCCGGAGCTATTGCCGGAGAAGCCAGTTGAGTAGTACCACCAACCATGGTTGGAGAATTGAATAAAATAGATTGGGGATTTCGGGTAATTTTAATTATTGGATCTAGGGTTTGTAAAAATTCAATCTTTTTCTGATATGGGTGTAAGAAGATGGATCTAATTACTAATCCGTGAATAGAGAAAACGAATTGAATATTGTAAGTAGAGAGATTGAAACCCTAAAAAGAAGAAACATAGGTTAATTTAAAGATTTATGGTGATGAGAAAGAGAGTGTCCATGGTTCCTGCTCCTTTCCTTTTTGTTAGTATATTTTTGGGGATGAGCTATTTGGCATTTTGGCCCTTTTGTTGATTCAATTGATTTTAAACACTAACAAAGTTTTCCTGTTTTGTAAGGATTTTTATTTTAGGTAACATTGAGTAAGGTTCAAATTAGTACACTAATTTTGGATGAGAATGAGGAAACTAACATATTTTTGTCATGTGTGACTTTATTCTCTCTCCTCCACATTTTTAAAAATTAAATATCACACAAACGGTAAGTCGAAAAATCATGAAAATTGCACCATAAAATTCAGCGTTTTCTCCTCTTCGATTTGTCGTCCCTCAAGGCATACTTTCGACAACTTTTTTTTTCTTCCATTTTTTGGTAGGTTTTACAAATTAGTAACACATGTGTTAGTGATTGGTTGTACATTTAATTTGTGGCTAAGGTTAGGGTTAGGGTTTAGTAGGGTTTAGGGTTTAGTAGGGTTTAAGGTTTAGGGTTTAGTATGATTTAGGCCCGAAACCCCAAACCTCAAACCCTAAACCCTAACCCCTAAACCCCAAACCCTAAACGCAACACTTTAACACATGTGTTAGTAAATGTGAAACCCATCAAAAAAATGAAAAAAAAAAAAAAAAAAAAACCTCGTCGAAAGTATGCCTTGAGGGACGGCAAATCGAAGAGGAGAAAACGCTGAATTTAATGGTCCAATTTTCATAATTTTTCGATTTGTCGTTTGTGAGATAATTGATGTTGGGGGTAAATAGGTTTTGTACATATGGAACATTCTCTTTGTACACATGGCTTGATATCATTGGTTCTCTCATTCTCACACAAATTCCTATTCTCATTGAACCCTACCCAGGTAACATAATCTTTTATTAATAGTTGTAACATAAAAATACATGGTATGTTTCCTTTAGTATGTACTAGAAGAATACCCGCACGTTGTAGTGTGTAATACTTTCGTTTGACAATGTATTGATAATGCATCATTTAAGTTTGTTTTATTTACACAAAAAGTTAGCAATAGAGTAGATGAAAAATGCAGTTTTATGTCAAACTTTTGATGTTTCATAACTTTGAGTTCTACACTCATCTTTTTAATTTGTGAGTCAGACTATTAGTGTACTTTATATTAGGTGTATTATGTTACAAAGTTTAAGCGTAATCAGTTATACAACTTGTTTCATTTAGTTTGTGTCGGTTATCTGATTACATACATATTTTAGTATGATATATCCATTAATATTGCTAAGTTCAGTTACATAAGTTATAAAAAAATCAAATAACTACGTTGTTAAATGTCTTGTAACTATGATAATTTATTTAATTGTATTGAATTCAATCATTTAAGGCTATTTAAGATATTTGCAAGGGTAAATTTGTCATTTGTATTGTCCCTTTTTTTAAGATTAAGATGAATGATTCAATTGCTTTATTAAATAGTATAGATATAGATATACATATACCTGCATATCTTTATTGTTATGTACAATTGTATGGTATTGACTTCAATAAAATAGAACTAGCATAATATCCGCGCAATGCAGCGGAGTATAATATATTGTAACTCAACGGTATATATAATTGTGTTTAATATTTTTTGATGTATTATTTACGATAATGAATAGATAACGATAATTTTAATGTGTAGAGTTAAATATTCGGAATAAAAAGAGGTTGGGTTAAGAATAAAAAATTGATAGGGTTATAAAATGGATGAAGTTAATACAAAATGAAAATAAAATATTTTAAATTTAGAAATGTTGAGTCCAAAATTTTAACATTTCTAAAAATAGATTACTAAAATGCATCATGTGTTACTAATAGGGTACCCGCGTGATGCGGTGGTACCGCATTTACAAAATGATATTATTTTATGATTGTGATAATTAAAGCCCTCATGTCAAATCGATAAAGGACATAGAATGTAATTCAAAAACCTAGTGTTGTTATCATAACTGATACATTATTGTTATTAATGGAGGGTAGTTTTGGAATAAATGAAAATGCAGTATTCAGTTTTAAAGTTGAAAACTTACTGTAAATTATGTTGAAGACTTGCAGTAAATCAAATTGCAAGCAATTAAAGTGGAATAATTTGCATAGATAATTGTGTTAATTGTGATTTTTTTGTTTTTTGTATCCTTGAAAAGCACGTTGCTATGTGTGGTATAATATAAGGAAATTATAATTATTTGTATCCTTAAAAAAATGTTGCTAGATATTTAATATTAATGGAGGTTAGTTTTGGCATTTTGAAAATTTTATGATTTATAAGACTCAACACATAAGATGCTTTATAAGTAGTTAGGGATAAAAATATAAAAATAAATGTTTATTAGAAGATTGTCAAGACCAAGATCTTACTCAAGATCGATATCGTAGAATAGGATCGAGATTGTGAAATAGGTACGAGATTAAAACGATCATACGATCTTATGACCGATCTTAAGAACTTGTTAAGGATCTTACAATCAATATTTACGATCTTACTTGTGATCCTGTAAAATTAAGATCCTGTAACGATCTAACACGTTTTTGTGAAGTATGATCGTAGAGAGATCCCGATCTTTATAATTTTGGTTTACGATAATGGTCAGGCTTAACACAAATATAATTAAACATAAAACTAATATGGCATATTAATCATATCATACTAATAAAAAAATCTATGAATTATAAATAGAAGTTGACATTGTAATTCAAGTCAGAAGTAATATGAAATGTTTTCGTTGTGTATATTGTAAGATTTAATTAGTGCAACGATTATCAAAACCTATTAATATATGGGTAACAAAAAAGATATCAATATCTTATCTTATCTTAGAACACAAATGAAAGATTTTATTGTCATATCGAATTTGAGGTAATTGATTGGAGGATCAACAATGATAGCATTGAGGGAAGAAAAAAAAAACCCTACTTCAACCGATTCCATTAGACACACATACAACATAGAAATAACATGATACTTACCATCAAATTGATACTTTGACACCGCACGTACTATTACACTGTGCTCTCGTGGCACATTACAATACCTAATTATATTTTAATTTTCACTTGTCTACGAGAACACATTACACTTAAAAAGAAAAAAGAAGAGCTTACATTAATACTAGTAAAAGAATTCACGCAATGAAGCTTAAAACAAAATTTATAAATATTAGTGACCCGTAGTGATATTATGTAATTTTTCTTCTTTTTCTTAGTTACGATGACACAATTTACCCATTTAAAGTGTCGATGAAATTATGTTTTAGTGATAGAGAATGTGATATCACAATTTCTACACATTATGGATATTTGAATATTTTTAGAATTTAGAATTTAATCTTGAAACTTGGCTAAACATAAAATGAGATATATACAGCATAGATAAAGATAATAAAAGTCTTGTAATTTTCAGTTGTGATTTGGCTTCCTTTATACTAGTAAGTCAATGATCAAATTAAGTCAAGAGGGGTAAATTAGTCATTCTTATTGTTTTTAAGAATTATAAGACTCAACCGTAGAGACTCTATATATATTTGGTACTCCGTAATAGATAAGTAGTAATAGATAATAGATAAATGGATGTCTTAGACTCTTAGATATAAGAATTAATATTTTTATTTTTTTTGAGCCCATAAAGAAATGTTCAAATAAGTAAGTTACTCCGTATGTTATAATTTACGAAACTATTGTGTGATCACGGAGTGGTACCACGGCGGTCCACACCCCCAATAAATGTAAGATAGTTGCATGAAAATTGAACGTAAGTCGGCCACCAACAGCATCATTACCACAATGTCGACCAACATGGCCCCACCAAGACTCTGGTCATGGAGTGGTACCACGGCGTGGTAGATTGTATCAACAATCATATGACGATTGTGTACGCTTTTACAGGCAAAATGAGATAACTACTATCGAAAAATGATCAATCTTTATGAGAACAACCAAAGCAAGAACCTTAAAATGATGACTATGATTCCAACTTTCTGATAACTAATACGGAACATCATATAATCCAAAAAACTTCAACCTCGTTTTTTCTTTTTTACAATCAAGATACGTATGATAAAAACATATAGGCCAACATGAATCTATATATGTTTCCATCTGGTCAGGAGGCATAAGTTCATATACAATTTTCGAAACTTATACACATAACTTAGTCATGTATTATAACACCCCTCATTCAGAAAACCATTATAATAATGATTCTTGACTAGGAAGCGTAAATTTAAAACATATAAAAGTACATAAGTTGTTTTCAAAACTTAACACACCACATTTATCAATTTATTACAACCATAATAATATCATAATGAGTTGTTATATAAATTCACCATTTTCTTATCAAATCAAAATATATCAGAGTATACTCCGGTTGTCAAACATCCATCATTTCCAAGAACTTCCTGCCCAACCCAATATGTCTCATCAATTATAACCTGCAGGAAGGACTGTGGTGGGGTTAGCATAACGCTAAGTGAATGAAACTATAAACAACAGCCCAACTTAGCATAACAACTCTGTTTACAATAAATAATCGTAAACAAAACATCACAGTAAATCAATGGTTCCCGGGGAAACCCTCAGCCAAGAATACACAACCAGTATCACACAATATCAATGAGATAACATCTCAATACAATGAGGATCGGTGATTCTTGGGGAAACCTTCAGCCAAGAATACTTACCGTACATATCCGTATGGCCATAACGGACGAGACCGATAGTTTGGTACTAATCTCATACGACCTAATTTCCTATTAACGATGAGTACAAGGAAATTCCTGTCGTGTTACAATAGTATCCAAACCCAACCATCCGGTTGACCTCAATACACTGAATGCCCGAAGGCCAAATATCAAGTGATCACATATTTAATCAGGTCAACATATCAGACTAAACAGTCTATCAACAGTATTATTACTACTAACCATAATCATAATGGAAAATGAAAACAGTAATAATACGTTACTTGTTGTAACCAAACCTGTTACAAATAAATCACACTAAGGTTATAGATTGTAACACCTGCCTAATTAGGATAATTAATTATGCCTAATTATTTGTAACTAGTTGTAATTAGTATGTAATATGACTAATTACAGACTTTATTTGTATATATAAGGTGATTTATATATATGTGTGTAATTACGCGATTTGGATAAATCGTACGGATTAACCGGACAGAGTCCGATACATTTTACTTGGACGTTGGTGACAAAACTTACTTAAATAATGGGAACGTATTTTACTGTATAAATACATATTCGAACGGACGCTATTAGATTAGCGCGACAACATTATGAGTATTTTAGCATAAACGTATTAAACACGAATCAGATAATTTAAATATCTCGACAAATGTTTTTATAACTAATTTCAAGGTATTTTTATCAAAATACCCCAGTCACGTTTTTAAAAATATAACTGTTTGGTTAAATACTAAAAACAAACGATTAATCAATTAGGACACGAAGTAAATACTGTATTTTGGGAAGTGTTTTCCCTCCTTCCCTTTTTGGAACCAGCCACCACCACCACCTACACCTCACTTTCTTCATTTCATTTTCATTTTAACAAAACACACACAAACTCAAACTCTCTCTAAAAATCCCCACCAATTTTCGGATTCACAAATCGACCCACAAGAATTACATTTTCGGAATCACCATCACGAGAGGAACAAGATTAACAAAGGCACCATACTCGTTTTCTTCCCCGTTTGGCTTCGATTTGCAATTGTAAGAAATTTCTAAAAACTTAGATCTACTCATTTTGATGTACTATTTGGATGTTATAATGTTTACACAACTTAGTATTGTCCATATGTATGAATAAAACACGATTTTACAGCTTAAAAATATGTTGGATTTGAGTTTTTGGTCGAAAAATCGCGACAGCTGAAACTTTCTGGGCTGGTGTTCATCTTTGCGACACAACGCTTGTGTCGCATGTTGTGTCGCAAGTTGTGTCGTATAAACCATATTGTGTCGTATTTTGTGTCGTACCATTATGTCGCACCGTGTGTCGTAAACCAAATACGACACAACCCTTATGTCGCTATTGATTTAGCATCGAACGCTTATGCGACAAAACCCGTGTGTCGCTAAGCTCTTGTGTCGCATTCCTATGCGACACAACGCTTGTGTCGCATACCAAATCCTTGTGTCGCAAATTGTGTCGCAGAATTAGAAATTTTGAAGGATTTTCACTATAGCAAAGTCAAAGTTACTGTAGCAAAGTCAAATTTTACTGTAGCAATTCACTGTAGCACATTTACTGTAGCAAAGTCAACATTTTAGAATTATTATTACAAACCGTCACCAACGGGCCAAACATGTTTTTCTAAAGACAAACGATTACGAACACTTAAACAGACATCGGGCATACTAGTTGTGTACAACTAAACGAAACGTCTTGCGGGACACATACTTACATAACCTCATATGTTTAGGCATTTGAAGGTTACGGGTTCGGAGAACCTACTTGCTTTACTTACTACTTGCTATTTGCTACTGCTTACTACAAGACTCAGGTGAGTCTTACATCCCCACTTTTACTGTTTTACATACGGGGTGAGATACATTGCTTAACTATTTTCTTGAACAAAAGTACGAACCGTACATTTACTATGCCAAACGGAATTGCATGAGTTATTTACTACTTACAGAAGTCTCTCCATCATATATCGTTAGTTATGGACTTAAGCGCGAACACTAGTTAATGGATCCATTAGGGAAATGACCCTCCCCGCCCGGGGTAGTAGCGCTACCACGAACCGTTCTGTATAAACGGGCGACTATTATTCGTTATTTATGCTTGCTCAGTTACGAGCATGTCACGGGAGCAAATTATTACTTACGGGTTAAGCTTCGATTATGAGCCTCATGGCAACGGTATAACTTACTCACTTACATTTGCTGGATTGCAAATACTGGTTTTACATTTGCTGGGTTGCAAATACTGATTTTCGCCTACGGGCACTACTGATGAAATCTTGTGTTCAAAACTGATAATACTTACAAACCTGTGAAATTCACCAACATTCGTGTTGACCATTTTAGCATGTATTCTCAAGTATACAGACGGAGTAGGATTACTCCAGGACATAGCTAGAGTCGCATGATTTCAACACAACTGCATTAACGAAGATTCTTAGCATTATCTTTTGTATATTTCGATTATGTAATAGAATCTCCCGCTATACGCGTGGACTCTAGGAAACTACATTTTTGTATACGAAAACATTAAGTTTTCAAACATTATATCTATGGGAATGTAACTAATTTACAAACGTTGCATATAGATGTCGTTTGCTTTATCTTTGCGCTGTGATATTTGATTAGTAGCACCCCAAAACTTGCTTCCGCCAAACAGTGAATCTGGGGGTGTTACAGATTGGTATCAGAGCCTAAGGTTATAGTGAACTAGGTTGCATTTAGTGGGCCTAGACTATGACCGTTAGGCAGTATTTTCTTATTAGGCATGACTGGTTCAGGAATTACAGCATACGACTTTAATTTAACATAGCCTGATCAACTATGTACAATTAAGGAAAGATGATGTAAGGTCTGAAACGATTATGTTGAACGGGGATACGTTAGTTGACTCTGATCACGAAGGAACCAGACCATTACTTGATACGTGCTAGACACTAGGATGGATATTATGTACTTACCCATATATTAGCCTCGTCTTACTTACACTCTGCCACAGGAATGGCAAACACACCACCCAATTCGTCACACTCTCATCCGCAAGGATCTCGAAACCCGCGAGTAGCCAGGAGGACCACTAGGTCATCCCGAACCAGCCCCTATCCTGTTCATAACTCTCGGAACTCGGCACACCTTACGGTGCCAGTGTTGGCTACCCAACTCCATCATCAGGAGCAAAGGCTCGAAAATCTCGAACGGGAACAACACCGAATGACCTACCTACTCCGCCAAGCACTGGATCACATATCCCAACTCCAGCGGGAACAAGAAGATACCAGCCTCTCTGTAAGCATAATTCAGGATTCAATGACTGCTGAATTAGGTGCGGATGAACTCATAAGAAACCGACTAGAGGAATGTGAACAGCGTTCACAGGAGACTGAGGAGTACTCTCGAGCACTGGTACAACGACTGGCCTTGGTTGAAGACAACGCCAGGAAAGCCAACATACTTGCAGAAACCGTGGATCGCCTTGTTGCGCTAATGGAGCAAGTTAACTTACGTCAAGACTAGAGTAGTCTCCACCTTGTAACCAATTATCTGCCAAAGTAGGACTTATGTAATTCGATCGGATGTAATAATTCCCGGTACTTTTGTACTACAATTACTCTGTAATCTTTTGGAAAACCCGTACCTTGTATCCAACTTGTTTATCTAAATGGAATGTGATTTTCACTTCGTACTGTCATCGTGTATCTCATCATATACACTTGTGATATATCATAATTTCATGCAAATATCTTATTCCTATTTCCTTGTTCTTTTCTTGTTCAGCATCATGCCTCCTCGCCGACAAGTCACCCTTAGTGAAGCCGAAATAGCGGGTCTGATTGCCCGTAGTGTAGCCCAAGCCTTAGCTACCCGAACCTCAAACCCTGGTAGCGAAGATACAGCTAACAATGCACCACAACCCAAACCCTGTTCTTACAAAGACTTCCAGAACTGCAAACCTTTGAGTTTTGCAGGTACTGAGGGAGCTATCGGTCTAGTACGCTGGATCGAGAAAATCGAATCTGTATTTCTTATCTGCAACTGGGCGGAGGGAGACAAGGTTAAGTTCTCCGTCAGTACTTTTACTGACACCGCTCTCACCTGGTGGAACACCTATGCCCAGACTGTGGGTATTTCTAATGCTTACAAACTCTCGTGGGAGGAGTTGAAGGAGATGTTAAGGGGCGAGTACTGCCCCAGGGATGAATTGAAACAGCTGAAATTGGAATTCTGGAACCACAAAATACAGGGTGATGACATCACCGGTTACACCAACCGTTTCCACCAACTGGCACTTCTGTGCCCATCCATGGTCGATCCTAAGTACAAGAGGATCGAGAAATACGTTGATGGACTTCCCGAGAGACTCCAAGACCTGGTGACTTCATCCAAACCGGGTACTATTCAGAGCGCCATTCGTATGGCCCATGAGCTAACGGCAAATTCTGTCCGCCGTGGCACAACTTCAACCCCATCTGCAAACAACAAACGCAAATGGGAAGGAAACCCCAACTCATCCAACCAAACCTCCAACAAAAAGCCTGAGTCTGTTAAGGCTTATTCATCGGGAACTTCGGAGAAGAAAGGGTACAGCGGGAACAAACCTTACTGTTCCAAATGCAACCGCCATCATGACGGTTCTTGCCCTTGCTCCAACTACAAACGGTTCGGGCATCTAGTCAAGGATTGCCGGGCCAATGTTCCTACCCCCAACACTAATGCACCAAAGGCCTGCTTTGGGTGCGGAAATTCAGGGCATTTCAAGAAAGATTGCCCAAAGCTGAAAAACAACAACAACCCTGCTCGCGGTAGAGCATTCGTTATCAAGGCTGGGTAAGCCAGACAAGACCCGAATGTCGTGAATGGTACGTTCCTTCTCAACGACCTTACTGCTTCTGTATTATTTGATGCTGGTACCGATAGAAGTTTCATTTCTGAGAAATTTAGCCCTTTACTTGATATAACTCCCACTGCCTTAGATGCTAAATACATTGTAGAACTAGCTAACGGAAAATTGATTGAGACTGATAGCATCATACACAACTGCACACTTAACCTTACGAACGAAACGTTTCCCATTGATTTAATCCCTGTTGAGATCGGCAGCTTCGATATTATTGTCGGTATGGATTGGTTATCCGAGCACCGAGCTGAAATCATCTGTTATGACAAACTCGTTCGCATACCTCTCGTCTCCGGTGGAACCTTAGTCCTACAAGGGGAGACCGGCAGACGGAATCTGAATATTGTATCCTGCCTGAAAACTAGAGAATATCTGCGAAAAGGGTATCAAGCCATCCTCGCTCATGTAACGGAGAAGAAGTTGGAAGAGAAGCGACTTGAGGATGTTCCAATCGTGCGGGATTTCCCGGAAGTTTTTCCTGTGAAATTTGCCCGGACTTCCGCCACCTAGACAAATTGAATTTCAAATCGAACTTGTGCTAGGGGCTGCACCCGTGGCACGAGCCCCGTACCGTCTAGCACCATCCGAAATGCAGGAGTTGTCTAACCAACTACAGGAACTACGGTCAGGTTATCATGTGACACCCGTCAAATTAGGACTAGTGATTAGTACCTAATCAACTGTTAATACATGTAATTAGTTTTGTGTTAGGCTATGTAACACCCCCGAAATTCACTGTTTTGCGGAAGCATAGTTTGGGGTGTTACTAATCAAATATCACAGCACAAAGATAAAGTAAACGACATCTATATGCAACGTTTGTAAATTAGTTACATTCCATAGATATATTGTTTGAAAACTTAGTGTTTTCGTATACAAAAATGCAGTTTCCCTAGAGTCCGTGCGTGTAGCGGGAGATTCTATTACATAATCAAAATATACAAAAGATAATGCTAAGAATCTCCGTTAATGCAGTTGTGTTGAAATCATGCGACTCTAGCTAAAAATCCTGGAGTAATCCTACTCCATCCGAGTACCTGAGAAAACATGTTAAAAAGTGTCAACCAAAAGGTTGGTGAATCTCACAGGTTTGTAAGTAATATCAGCTTTGAACACGAGATTTCATCAGTAATGCCCGCAGGCGTAAAATCAGTAATTTCAATCCAGAAATCGTAAACCAGTATTTGCAATCCCGCAAATGTAAGTAAGTAAGTTTATACCGTTGCCATGAGGCTCATAATCGAAGCTTAACCCGTAAGTAATAATTTTGCTCCCGTGACATGCTCGTAAATGAGCAAGCATCAGTAACGAATAATTAGTCACCCGTTTATACGTGTAAATCAGTACGTGGCAGCGCTACTGCCCCGGGCGGGGAGGGTCATTTCCCTAATGGATCCATTAACTAGTGTTCGCGCTTAAGTCCATAACTAACGATATATGATGGAGAGACTTCTGTAAATAGTAAACAACTCATGCAATTCCGTTTGGTATAGTAAGCAGTTTAGTACTTGTGTTCAAGAAAAATCAGTAGCATGTATCTCCCCCAATAAGATAAAACAGTAAAAGTGGGGCCGTAAGACTCACCTGAGTCTTGTAGTAATCAGTTGCAATTAGTATAACACCCCTTCATTTATATATAAACAAACAATATAATAATGGCGACGCGGAAGCTTATATTTTCAAAACATTACAACCAATGTTACATGTTACCCAAAATGTCAATAAACTTTTTCAATTCAAAGTACAAGACATTTCAACGCACTGGGTGTTATTAAAAACATTTTTATAATTATCAAAATAACATCAGAGTTACAGCCTGTCAAACATTCCATCAATTCCAAACACTTCCTGCCCTGCCCAATATGTCCCATCTATTTCAACCTGCAGGAAGAACTGTGGTGGGGTTAGCATATAGCTAAGTGAATGAAACTATAAACAACAGTCCAACTTAGCATAACAATCTGTTTACATCAATTAACAATAAACAGAAAATCAATCATTCAATCACGCAACTTCCAATCAAGCATTATCAATCGTCATGAGGACCGGTGGCTCCTGAGATACCCTAATACCGGTTTGGTACTCAGGGAACTCTTATCAATCATCTGTATTGGCCTATACAGAATTACCGGTAACCAGTTGTTAATCACACACGACCTAGATCTCCAAACCAACATTTCAAGTTTCAAGATCTCCTGTCGTCTACAATAACAACCAAGTCCAACTGTCAAGTCAAGTCGACCTCAGAATCTTACATACTAGCTCAAACAGCCAAGTAAGCAACTAGTCAAACTATCATGGCAAGATATCTCAACAATTACATTCTATCAAAGTAATACTATAATTACTTGTTGTAAATCAAATCATTACAACTAAATCACACTGAGGTTACAGATCCACTCACCGACTACCTCAGGCCTCCACTCAGTAGTCTAATATCACTGAGCCTTTTCCACATCTGAGAATCAACAATCAAATATAAATTAGTACTCAAGAATATCAATACTTAACTTATATCAATCTTTAACATTAGGAACTTAACATAATCAATATCAACATTACTAGTTCCTAATCATGTATTAATGATTACAACATAACCATTATCATATACTATCATACAACAAATACAAATCATATGACAATTAACAAGTTATAAGAAAGGCTGTGCTAGCCCATCAAGCCGCCGGCTAGGGTCTCGGACCCGTCGGCTTAAGGTCACCACCCGCCGGCTACATGTCCCCACCCGCCGGGTATATTACCAAATGTGGTAACAGAACAAAACCACGTTTTAAAGCCTACACAAGCCACCGGCTCAATATATTAGCAGTCGGGTTCCCATTCGGTCACACTACCCGCCGGCTTGGCTCTTCAAGCCGCCGGTTTCTAACAGATCACGACTACCCGCCGGCTAGACCACGAAGCCGCCGGGTTCTACCTTCGTTCCAGACCTGTGCGATCTGCTCAAACCCTAACATACGGGTTTAATATCCAAATCACCAAAACTCAAATTCTAACAGTTTTAAATCACCAATAACTTCACATACACATCATGTACTAGTTATAACAAGTTTCTAACATCAAATTCTTTCAATTCTTCAATTTCCCAATTTCAATCAAATTGAAATAATTAAACTTACCTCTCAATTGAAGAATCACTGAATTGAGATAGTGATTAGGATGAAACTAGAATCAATCACAGCTCCAAATTCGATTTCAATTTGGTTCCTAAGTTTTGATTTGGATGTGTAAGGTTTCTTAAAGATTTCAAAGTTTCTTATGAAACTTTCCTAAAGAGGAAAGTGAAATAAATAGTCAACCTCACAAACCGCCTCCAATATACGGGTATAATTTAATACCCCATCTCAATCTATTGCCTGGAACCCGAAAACCATTTACGAGTCCAAACATTTTATTGCACCGTTAACTATATTAATTTACAACAATTAATAATTTACTTATCACATTGGAATATTCGACTCCTATTCCAATTATTTCAACTATTTCAAACAATATTATTTCCAAACACATTTAAATACATATTTAAATCAAGAAATAATATATAAACAACTAGGTCCATTTCGAGGATGTTACAACTCTCCCCCCCTTAAAGAGATTTCGTCCCCGAAATCTAACCTCAATCAATCTAACAATCACATATATCTTAATATACATTTGTCCTCAATAGCAACTTACAACTATACTTAGACTGTTTGAATTCTTTCCACATGCACATATCCAAATGTACATGCTTCTATCTTTTCCTATGCACACATACAGTGCATCCATCCAACATCTCATAGGAACCAATCATCTATCTAATTCCTTTATCACCAATCAGATAAAAGTTTAAAGCACCCTATCACTTTAACCAACAACAATAAGTGAAACCTAACATCACTTTCTAGGTCTACACAACCAGAAATTAGCAACATGCTAAAATCTTTAACCTACTCTCATTGTTCATCACTGGTAACAATAAAACAGCAGTAACAATATCACAACAACAGTGTTTATTAAACCACAATGTACCTAGCAACACTGAAATATAATTCACCTCACGACCAACAATCAGTCTAATATACAGATCACAATATTAAATCTCTACCATCAAAGATTTAAAATTCAAATCTAGTTTAACTTTTCATCCAAAAGTTTCATACCTACTCTTGTGAATAACCTACCATATTCACATATCATTTTAATCATATGAAATCCTTTACTTAAAGTAATCCAGATTCATATCACTTTAATAAGCACAGCAGAGGTCACACTCAGTAGGTAAAACTACAATCAACAAGTACTTTGCTCAATCAACAATAGTACCACAATCAAATATTACCTACATTCAACCAACCTCTACATTGACTTGTTTCTGCTTGTAACTCCTTTCATTACAATCTATCAATTGTCAACAACAACAAATTACACAACCAATAATCACAACACTAATGATTATACACTACAGTATACCCATCAATACTTACTATGTATCTCCAAAGTCTAACTAACCATCAAGTTAAAACTTATTTATTACTTAAACTGGTAAGACATCAATAACATTTTCTTAGCAACCAGTTAATTTAATTCAACCTTACAATCTTAAACTACTAATCACAAGCAATTAGAAGTTATACAACTTTAATTACATAATCACTTAGTACCAAATTCCATCAATCTAGCAACTAAGTCAATCCTAATCAACATTATGATACCACAATTCAAGTATCACAATATCACAATGTGTTACTTTTCAACACATTTCCAACAAAATCTACATCAAGTTAATCAAAATTAACTGACCTCCACATATCTTATGGCACATTTTAATTCATTCTATTAAAACTTATCATGCCATTTATTATTAGGTATACCACACACACATACCTACACAACTTCAGGTACTCTCTTAAATGGACATATACACATCAATTCCATTTCATTCTATACACTAGGCCATTCAGACTATTAAAGCCTTCATCAATCCTTTCCAATACTATAAATCATCACCTATCCATACCACAGGACATGGAACAATTCCAAATCTACTACTTTATATTTCACTTATATACATACCACTTAATATATAACATAACAATTTAGTCCAAACTTACAAGAAAGTTTGGTGAATACAATCATCACCTATCAATTTTTAAGGTTTCTCTTACTTTCTAACACTTACAATTATACACATCAGGTTTTCAACCCCAAATTTCAAACAATCATTATCCTTAAACTATCGAAATAATGATCATTATACTTAATTACATACCTGATTTCTTAAAATATGAACAACTATTCAATTCATATTTCCTCAATTTATTAACAAAGATCAACTAGATCTTTAATACAATTCAACTTCCAGATATCCTTTCATATCTTTTCTTACTTGGATCTAATCCCAATTTACTACTTTATCACTTACTTCATTTGTATACTATCAACAAATAACTAAAGAATCCATTCAATTCTTTCAATACTTTGGTAATTCACCACGAGGTACCAGTCAACCTATGCAACCATTAATAATAACTTTCAATTATTTCTCATCTCACATTCTTACCAAATCAAAGCTATCATCACAAGCCTCATACACTGGTAAGACTTTCTTATCACAATCCTAACCAATGTAACTTAATTTGCACCTTTCAACAAATTATAGCTGTCATATCATACAATGACTTTCTATCTGTATAATTCTTTAACATGTATTCAGTTTAAATATCTAACATCGCCCAACTGAATACTCAATCATACTTAGCACTATTTCAATTACTTAATACTATCCTTAAGTAATTAAATCAAGTTTCACAAACTTAAACAATTCATCTATTTCTTTTGGATCTTACATGACCCGTTTCCACATAATGTGACAAATCTAAAAATTCAATCACATTCCATACAATCATAACATTTCAATCAATGTTAAACTATTTCAACACAAATAGTTGACTATTTGTCAACTTTGATTTCAATCAATCAATCAATAAAATTCTCTAATTGCTTTTCTCTAGTTTGACCCAAACTCAAATCAATCACAAGCAATTAATTTTATACACCATTTTCTATTCATGGTTTGACTTTCAAAGTTAACATACTATCAAGTTAACTCACAACAAACCATTTCATCTTATATGTTCACTTTCAAACATATATTTCAAATTATTACTTTCAATAATCTTATCAATCCTTCACAAGGACAAGGTCAACCTACATCAATCTTGGCTCCATACAAGCCATTTCATATAATATGTTTACTATCGAACATAAACTTCAAATTATTACATTCAATAATTACTAGTAGTTTCTCAAGCAAAACAATATCAACCTTTCTCAACTTTGGCTTCATACAAGCCAAATACAAAATAGTGACTCACTCAAACACTATCAAATTCACCTATGGTCAATTTAACACAATCAGTTACAATTATACTTTCAACAAAATCATATTAGTCATCTATGTTTATCATTAAAACATCTATCAATGACAATTATCATTTACACTGGCATCTTTACAGTCCAAATATCATAGCTCTATCAACTGATTGTTTTCTTATCAAAACAATTATTAAACAACTTAACATACTATCATGCTCCATTTATTCAAAATCACATTACATTTCTTTTATACCAAGTAGCCTCAACAAGTTCATGTGACACAACATAATATAACAACGGTGATCAGGCGTTGCAAGATTATGTTCTTCACAATCCATTCTCAGGCTACTCTACATTACAATTATCAATGTGATCTACTCTTATCTCATATATATTAAATACTTTATGATTTCAAATCAATCAATATCTATTTAATAGTTTCTAACAGCTGATACATACTCAAAATCAGCTTACTACGTTACATATTCAACCTTACATATGCAAGTCATCTCACATACACACAATGTTCTAATTTTCAGCAACTGAATTACTCAGTATATCACTTATCTGAAACCTCAAACATATGATAACTTATCATCATAGTTTCAACACTTAACATTAATCAATGTCCCTATTTTCCTCAAAATTCAGGACACATCTTAATCAACTATCATCACTTTGACATATGCTATCGTATCAAGCATCACTGTCACAACAAGTCTACTTAATCATGTTACTATCAAACATTTCATTTATTAATTTCACAATTGACCAGAAAGATCTATCATTTCCCAATCAATTTCACATTATTACACTCTACATTTCTCTTAAACCTATCAGTCATGGTTTATATCAAGTGTTTAACTATAGTCAACACATATCATACAGTCACATAAACACATATTTTCTCAAATAGCAGTCATTATCAATTCAATGACACAACCTTCCTTAACAAGGATTTAGATCACACCTTGTGATTAATCCATTATCATAATACTATCAATTATCTCGTCTCACCAATAAAGACACTCCTTAGGTTCTAACATCAATCTTGCTAAAACCTTAATCAACTCTCTATCTACTTAAACATATTTCTGCATTTACAATTCAATCAGAAATAACCACAACAATGAACAACAATGAGCATCTCATTCAATACCTCTATCCTCATGTCAACCTATAGCAATCAATAGTTGACTCAAACTGGGGAATCATATCAGTCTGACTCAATTAACTTCATAACAAGGCTTACTCAACATATCAGAGTAAACAATTCAAGTTAATTTAAATTAACACAGGCTTATCAAAGATTACCTGACAATCTTAAGCCCACGAGCGTTGAGGAAACATGAAATATACTAATCAGATACTCATGTTCCTCCGTCTCTGCAATCAAACAACACTTCACAACTTGTTAAAGGTTAGTACATATTCAACTAACTACTTTCTCACACATTCACTAATCAACTAAACCCACACCTTCTGGAATGTTTGACTCAACTCAATCAAAGTTTAGGATTGAACATTCTATCGTGGTCAATTCACCCAAACTATTGCTCTGATACCAACTTATAACACCCCTTCATTTATATATAAACAAACAATATAATAATGGCGACGCGGAAGCTTATATTTTCAAAACATTACAACCAATGTTACATGTTACCCAAAATGTCAATAAACTTTTTCAATTCAAAGTACAAGACATTTCAACGCACTGGGTGTTATTAAAAACATTTTTATAATTATCAAAATAACATCAGAGTTACAGCCTGTCAAACATTCCATCAATTCCAAACACTTCCTGCCCTGCCTAATATGTCCCATCTATTTCAACCTGCAGGAAGAACTGTGGTGGGGTTAGCATATAGCTAAGTGAATGAAACTATAAACAATAGTCCAACTTAGCATAACAATCTGTTTACATCAATTAACAATAAACAGAAAATCAATCATTCAATCACGCAACTTCCAATCAAGCATTATCAATCGTCATGAGGACCGGTGGCTCCTGAGATACCCTAATACCGGTTTGGTACTCAGGGAACTCTTATCAATCATCTGTATTGGCCTATACAGAATTACCGGTAACCAGTTGTTAATCACACACGACCTAGATCTCCAAACCAACATTTCAAGTTTCAAGATCTCCTGTCGTCTACAATAACAACCAAGTCCAACTGTCAAGTCAAGTCGACCTCAGAATCTTACATACTAGCTCAAACAGCCAAGTAAGCAACTAGTCAAACTATCATGGCAAGATATCTCAACAATTACATTCTATCAAAGTAATACTATAATTACTTGTTGTAAATCAAATCATTACAACTAAATCACACTGAGGTTACAGATCCACTCACCGACTACCTCAGGCCTCCACTCAGTAGTCTAATATCACTGAGCCTTTTCCACATCTGAGAATCAACAATCAAATATAAATTAGTACTCAAGAATATCAATACTTAACTTATATCAATCTTTAACATTAGGAACTTAACATAATCAATATCAACATTACTAGTTCCTAATCATGTATTAATGATTACAACATAACCATTATCATATACTATCATACAACAAATACAAATCATATGACAATTAACAAGTTATAAGAAAGGCTGTGCTAGCCCATCAAGCCGCCGGCTAGGGTCTCGGACCCGTCGGCTTAAGGTCACCACCCGCCGGCTACATGTCCCCACCCGCCGGGTATATTACCAAATGTGGTAACAGAACAAAACCACGTTTTAAAGCCTACACAAGCCACCGGCTCAATATATTAGCAGTCGGGTTCCCATTCGGTCACACTACCCGCCGGCTTGGCTCTTCAAGCCGCCGGTTTCTAACAGATCACGACTACCCGCCGGCTAGACCACGAAGCCGCCGGGTTCTACCTTCGTTCCAGACCTGTGCGATCTGCTCAAACCCTAACATACGGGTTTAATATCCAAATCACCAAAACTCAAATTCTAACAGTTTTAAATCACCAATAACTTCACATACACATCATGTACTAGTTATAACAAGTTTCTAACATCAAATTCTTTCAATTCTTCAATTTCCCAATTTCAATCAAATTGAAATAATTAAACTTACCTCTCAATTGAAGAATCACTGAATTGAGATAGTGATTAGGATGAAACTAGAATCAATCACAGCTCCAAATTCGATTTCAATTTGGTTCCTAAGTTTTGATTTGGATGTGTAAGGTTTCTTAAAGATTTCAAAGTTTCTTATGAAACTTTCCTAAAGAGGAAAGTGAAATAAATAGTCAACCTCACAAACCGCCTCCAATATACGGGTATAATTTAATACCCCATCTCAATCTATTGCCTGGAACCCGAAAACCATTTACGAGTCCAAACATTTTATTGCACCGTTAACTATATTAATTTACAACAATTAATAATTTACTTATCACATTGGAATATTCGACTCCTATTCCAATTATTTCAACTATTTCAAACAATATTATTTCCAAACACATTTAAATACATATTTAAATCAAGAAATAATATATAAACAACTAGGTCCATTTCGAGGATGTTACAACTTGCAAGTAGTAAGTAAAGCAAGTAGGTTCTCTGAACCCGTAACCTTCAAATGCCTAATCATATGAAGTTATGTAAGTATGCGTCTCACGAGACGTTTCGTTTAGATGTACACAACTAGTATATCCAGTGTTTGTCCGTATGTTTGTAATTGTTTGTTTGTTGGAAAACATGTTTGGCCCGTTGGTGACGGTTTGTAGCAAAAATTCTAAAATGTTGACTTTGCTACAGTAGATTTGCTACAGTACTGCTACAGTAAAATTTGACTTTTTTGTACAGTAACTTTGACTTTAAAATTCTGGTCTTCTGTGTTTTTGCGACACAATCTGCGACACTAAAGTTTGGTATGCGACACAGTTGTTGTGTCGCATAAAGTGCGACACAAGAGCTCTGCGACACAGTGGTTGTGTCGCAAAAAGCTTGCGATGCTAATTCAATAGCGACAGAACGGTTGTGTCGTATTAAATACGACATAGTATGCGACATAGAGTGCGACACAATATTGTGTCGCAAAGGTTACGACACTAAAGGATTGGTACGACACAAGGTGCGACACAAACGGGTTTATGCGACACAGCATGCGACACAAGGCTTGTGTCGCATGTATGAACACCAGCCCAGAAACTTTCGGGTTTCAAGAATTTTCGACCAAAAACGCAAATCTAACCCATTTTTGAGCTATAAAATCGTGTATTCTTCATGTATTAGGTTATATCTAAGTTGTGTACACATCAAAACATCAAAACATTACACCAATTTGGAATAGATCTAAGATTTTAGGAATTTCTTACTTTTGCAAATCGAGCTAAATGGAGGATGAAATGGTGAAAACGATCTTGATATTCTTGCTCCACTCGTGATGGTGATTCCGAATATGTAATTTTTGTGGGTCGGTTTGTACTCCGAAATTTGGGTGTGAATTGAGGTTGAGAGGGTTTGGTTTGTGTGTGTTTTGGTGATAATGAAAATGAAAGAGGGAGAAGTGGGTGGGGGTTGGGGTTGGCTGATCCAAGGGCAAGGGAGGGGAAAACATCCCTCAAAACACGGTATTTACTCCGTGTCCTAATCGGTTAATCACTAGTTTTTAATATTTAACAAAACGTTTATATAACTGGAGTATTTAAATAAAAATACTTTGAACTTAATAGTAAAAACAACTGTCGCAATATTTAAATTATTAAGTCGCGTTTATTACGTTTTGTTGCGTTAGCTAAAATGTCGTCGCGATAATATATAAATAATGCTCGTTCGGTTGCGTATTTTACATAACAAAATACATTACCATTATTTAAGTAAATTTTCTGTCACCAACGTCCAAATAACCGTGTCGGACTCCGTCCGGTTAATTCGTACGATTTATCCAAATCGCGTAAGTACACACATATATATATAAATCATCTTATATATATATACAAATAGAGCCTGTAATTAGTCCTATTACATACTAATTACAACTAGTTACAAACAATTAGGCATAATTAATTATCCTAATTATGCAGGTGTTACATTCTCCCCTTGTTAAATAAATTTCGTCCCGAAATTAGCTTGAGTGCACGGACGGTGCGTTATCTAGGAAGAGATGTGGGTATTTCTGTCGTATTTGGTCTTCCCGTTCCCAGGTGAACTCAGGGCCGCGCCTAGAATTCCACCTGACCTTTACGATGGGAATACGACTCTGTTTCAATCGTTTGACCTCACGGTCCATGATTTCCATAGGTTCCTCGACAAAAGGAAGTTTATCATCGATTTGAATTTCGTCGAGCGGTATAATCAGTGTCTCGTCAGACAGACATTTCTTCAAGTTAGAAATGTGGAATGTGTTGTGTACGCTGCTAAGTTCAGCAGGAAGTTGCAGGCGGTATGCCACTGGACCAATCCTTTCAAGGATTTCGAATGGTCCGATGTATCTAGGATTTAGTTTGCCTCGTTTTCCGAATCGAATGACACCCTTCCACGGTGCCACTTTAAGAAGTACCTTATCCCCTACCTGGAACTCAAGGTGTTTGCGTCTCACGTCAGCATAGCTTTTCTGACGATCACGTACGGCTTTCAGCCGGTTTTGAATACCAACGATTTTCTCAGTAGTTTCTTGAATGATATCTGGACCCGTGAGTTGGGAATCTCCTAACTCAGTCCAACAGATCGGTGATCGGCATTTACGCCCGTAAAGTGCCTCGAAGGGTGCAGCCTTTATGCTGGTATGGTAACTGTTGTTGTACGAGAACTCGCACAACGGTAAGTGATTTTCCCAAGAAGTACCGAAGTCAACTACGCAGGCTCGTAGCATATCCTCCAGTGTTTGAATAGTTCGCTCGCTTTGGCCATCGGTTTGCGGGTGATAAGCAGTACTCATATCCAGACGAGTACCAAGAGATTTCTGTAATGATTGCCAAAAGTTAGAAGTAAAACGGCTGTCCCTATCCGAGATGATCGAGATAGGTACACCGTGTCGCGAGATGATTTCTTGGATGTAGATGCGAGTCAGACGCTCCATCTTGTCGGTTTCCTTGATGGCCAGAAAATGAGCAGATTTCGTGAGACGGTCCATGATCACCCAAATGGTATCGCAACCATTCGAAGTTTTTGGTAGTTTGGTAATAAAGTCCATGGAAATGTGTTCCCATTTCCATTGCGGAATTTCAGGTTGTTGGAGCAACCCCGAGGGTCTTTGGTGTTCGGCCTTGACTTTGGAACAGGTTAGGCATTTACTGACGTACAAGGCAATGTCAACTTTCATGTTAGGCCACCAATACAACCCTTTGACGTCATGATACATCTTATCAGAACCAGGATGTATAGAGTATCGAGATTTGTGAGCTTCAGCCATCACCAAATCTCGCAAGTTTCCGAATTTGGGTAACCACACCCGGTTAGAGAAGTATCGAGTTCCATCGGGTTTGATTTCGAATTGTTTATCCAAGCCTCGCAAGGCTTCATTTTTCAAGTTTTCATCGTTGAGTGCTTCAAGTTGAGCGGTAAGGATTTGAGCAGGAAGCTCGTTATGAATTGTCATAGAAAGTGCTCGGACTCGAAGGGGTTTCACTCGTTCTTTTCGGCTTAAGGCATCGGCAACTACGTTAGCCTTGCCCGGATGGTATTTGATCTCGCAGTCGTAGTCACTAAGTAACTCAACCCAGCGACGTTGCCTCATGTTTAGATCCTTCTGATCGAATATGTGTTGGAGACTTTTGTGATCAGTGAAGATAGTGCTTTTCGTACCGTAGAGATAATGTCTCCAGATTTTCAATGCGAAGACCACAGCACCTAACTCGAGGTCGTGGGTCGTATAGTTTTTCTCGTGGATTTTTAGTTGTCGTGAGGCATAGGCAATGACTTTTTCCCGTTGCATCAACACACAACCAAGTCCTTGGTGTGAGGCATCGCAGTAAACTACGAAATCGTCGGTGCCCTCGGGTAAGGACAGGATCGGTGCACTGCAAAGTTTGTTTTTCAATAGTTGGAAAGCTGACTCTTGTTTATCAGTCCAATCGAACTTCTTATCTTTCTGAGTCAGTGTGGTTAGGGGAACAGCTATTCTTGAAAAGTTTTCGATGAATCGGCGGTAATAACCAGCAAGACCTAAGAATTGTCTCACTTCGGTTGGAGTGGTCGGTGACTCCCAGCCCTTGATTGCTTCAATCTTGGCAGGATCAACATGAATTCCTTGGCTGTCAATCACGTGCCCGAGGAATTGAACGGTTCGAATCCAGAACTCACACTTAGAGAATTTGGCATATAACTCTTCGTGTTTAAGAAGTCCTAGAATGGTTTTTAGATGTTGAGCATGTTCCTGCTCGTTGCGAGAGTAAATCAGGATATCATCGATGAACACAATGACGAATTTGTCAAGATATGGTTTGCACACCCGATTCATAAGGTCCATGAATACGGCCGGTGCGTTGGTCAACCCGAATGACATCACTTGGAATTCGTAATGCCCATAACGAGTTCGGAAAGCTGTCTTTGGGATATCATTGTCACGGACTCGGAGTTGATGATAACCCGACCGTAGATCAATCTTTGAGTAAACACTCGATCCCTGGAGTTGGTCAAACAGATCATCGATTCTAGGAAGTGGATACCGATTCTTTATGGTTAGCTTATTCAGCTCTCGGTAATCGATACACATGCGGTAAGATCCATCTTTCTTTTTCACGAATAAGACCGGAGCTCCCCAAGGTGAGGAACTTGGTCGAATGAATCCTCTGTCCAGGAGTTCCTGTAGTTGGTTAGACAACTCCTGCATTTCGGATGGTGCTAAACGGTAAGGGGCTCGTGCCACGGGTGCAGCTCCGGGCACAAGTTCAATTTGAAATTCAACTTGTCTAGGTGGCGGAAGTCCGGGCAAGTCTTCAGGAAAGACTTCCGGGAAATCCCGCACGATAGGAACATCCTCAAGTCGCTTCTCCTCCGACTTCTTCTCCGTTACATGTGCAAGGATGGCTTGATACCCTTTTCGTAGGTATTTTCTAGTTTTCAGACAGGAGACAATATTCAGATTTCGTCTGCCGGTCTCCCCTTGTAGGACTAAGGTTCCACCGGAGACAAGAGGTATGCGAACGAGTTTGTCATGACAGATGATTTCAGCTCGGTGCTTGGATAACCAATCCATACCGACAATAATATCGAAGCTGCCGATCTCGACAGGGATTAAATCAATGGAAAACGTTTCGTTCGTGAGGTTAAGTGTACAGTTGTGTATGATGCTATCAGTCTCAATCAGTTTGCCATTAGCTAATTCTACAATGTATTTAGCATCTAAGGCAGTGGGAGTTATATCAAGTAAAGGGATAAATTTCTCAGAAATGAAGCTTCTATCGGCACCGGTATCAAATAACACAGAAGCACTAAGGTCGTTGAGAAGGAACGTACCCGTCACGACATTCGGGTCTTGTCTGGCTTCCCCAGCCTTGATATCGAATGCTTTACCGCGAGCAGGGTTGTTGTTATTTTTCAGCTTTGGGCAATCTTTCTTGAAGTGCCCTGAATTTCCGCACCCAAAGCAGGCCTTTGGTGCGTTGGTGTTGGGGGTAGAAATGTTGGTTCGGCAATCCTTGGCTAGGTGCCCGAACCGTTTGCAGTTGGAGCAAGGGCAAGAACCGTCATGATGGCGGCTGCATTTGGAACAGTAAGGCTTGTTCCCGCTGTACCCTTTCTTTTCCGAAGTCCCCGATGAATAAGCCTTAATGTACTCAGGCTTTTTGTTGGAGGTTTGGTTGGGTGAGTTGGGGTTACCTTCCCACTTGCGTTTGTTGTTTGCAGATGGGGTTGAAGTTGTGCCACGGCGGACAGAATTTGCCGTTAGCTCATGGGCCATACGGATGGCGCTCTGAATAGTACCCGGTTTGGATGAAGTCACCAGGTCCTGTAGTCTCTCGGGAAGTCCATCAACGAATTTCTCGATCCTCTTGTACTCAGGATCGACCATGGTTGGGCACAGAAGTGCCAGTTGGTGGAAACGGTTGGTGTATCCGGTGATATCATCACCCTGCATCTTGTGGTTCCAGAATTCCATTTCCAGTTGTTTCAATTCATCCCTGGGGCAGTACTCGCCCCTCAACATTTCCTTCAACTCCTCCCACGGGAGTTGGTAAGCAGTAGCAACACTCACAGTCTGGGCATAAGTGTTCCACCAGGTGAGTGCGGTGTCAGTAAAAGTACTAACGGAGAACTTAACCTTATCTCCCTCCGCACAGTTGCAGATAAGAAATACAGACTCAACTTTCTCGATCCAGCATACTAGACCGATAGCTCCCTCGGTACCTGCAAAGTTTAGAGGTTTGCAGTTCTGGAAGTCCTTGTAAGAACAAGGTTTAGCAGCAGAGGTTTCAGCGGCATCGCTGTTCCTCGTGGAATTTGGTGGAGTATTCCGAGCCAAGGCTTCAGTAACAGCCTGGGTTATAAGGGAGGTAATCTGGGCATCGGTGTATGGTCTTGTCTTTGGCGGCATGATTCTTCAATAAAAGAAATGAAGATACATGAGATTTTGTAGGAACTTGTAATTGTCACAGATGTACATGTATAAAAGCAGTAATACATAACATCAACATGGAAAAATGACAATTATTATGAGTTGAAATATCAAGGAATATTTGATGGATAATGCGAGTTCAAAGGTTACATCCTACAGAGATATTACAAAAGGTGTCGGGAATTGTTACATCCGACTAGTTTATAGAATAGCGCTAGATAGTCATTAGATTACGAGACAAAGACTACACTAGTCTTAATGTAGATTAATCTGTTCCATCAGCGCAACAAGGCGGTCCACGGTTTCTGCTAGCCTGTTGGTTTGCCTGGCATTGTCTTCAACTAAGGCCAGTCGTTGTGCTAGTACACGAGAGTGATCCTCAGTCTCCTGTGAACGTTGTTCACATTCCTCTAGTCGGTTTCTTACAAGTTCATCCGCACCTAATTCGGCGGTCATTGAATCCTGAATTATGCTTACAGAGAGGTTGGTATCCTCTTGTTCTCGCTGGAGTTGGGATATGTGATCAAGTGCTTGGCGAAGCAGGTAGGTCATTCGGTGTTGTTCCCGTTCAAGACTTTCGAGTCTTTGCTCCTGACGGCGGAATTGGGTAGCCAATACTGGCAACGTGAGATGTGCCGAGTTCTGAGAGTTATGTACAGGATAAGGGCTGTTTCGAGGCGACCTTGTGTTCCTCCTGGCTACTCGTGGGTTCCGTAACCCATGTGAGTGAGAGTGTGACGGATTAGGTGGTGTGTTTGCCATTCCTGTGGCAGAATGTAAGTAAGACGAGGCTAATATATATATACATATATCATATCCAGCCTAGTGTCTAGCACGTATCAAGTAATGGTCCGGTTCTCTCGTGGTCGGAGTCAACTAACGTATCCCCGTTCAACATATTCATTTCAGACCTTACATCATCTTTCCTTAATTGTACATAGTTGATCAGGCTATGTTAAATTAAAGTCGTATGCTGTAATTCCTGAACCAGTCATGTCTAATAAGAGAATACTGCCTAACGGTCATAGTCTAGGCCCACTAAATGCAACCTAGTTCACTATAACCTTAGGCTCTGATACCAATCTGTAACACCCCCGAAATTCACTGCTTTGCGGAAGCATAGTTTGGGGTGTTACTAATCAAATATCACAGCACAAAGATAAAGTAAACGACATCTATATGCAACGTTTGTAAATTAGTTACATTCCATAGATATATTGTTTGAAAACTTAGTGTTTTCGTATACAAAAATGCAGTTTCCCTAGAGTCCGCGCGTGTAGCGGGAGATTCTATTACATAATCAAAATATACAAAAGATAATGCTAAGAATCTCCGTTAATGCAGTTGTGTTGAAATCATGCGACTCTAGCTAAAAATCCTGGAGTAATCCTACTCCATCCGAGTACCTGAGAAAACATGCTAAAAAGTGTCAACCAAAAGGTTGGTGAATCTCACAGGTTTGTAAGTAATATCAGCTTTGAACACGAGATTTCATCAGTAATGCCCGCAGGCGTAAAATCAGTAATTTCAATCCAGAAATCGTAAACCAGTATTTGCAATCCCGCAAATGTAAGTAAGTAAGTTTATACCGTTGCCATGAGGCTCATAATCGAAGCTTAACCCGTAAGTAATAATTTTGCTCCCGTGACATGCTCGTAAATGAGCAAGCATCAGTAACGAATAATTAGTCACCCGTTTATACGTGTAAATCAGTACGTGGCAGCGCTACTGCCCCGGGCGGGGAGGGTCATTTCCCTAATGGATCCATTAACTAGTGTTCGCGCTTAAGTCCATAACTAACGATATATGATGGAGAGACTTCTGTAAATAGTAAACAACTCATGCAATTCCGTTTGGTATAGTAAGCAGTTTAGTACTTGTGTTCAAGAAAAATCAGTAGCATGTATCTCCCCCAATAAGATAAAACAGTAAAAGTGGGGCCGTAAGACTCACCTGAGTCTTGTAGTAATCAGTTGCAATTAGCAAGTAGTAAGTAAAGCAAGTAGGTTCTCTGAACCCGTAACCTTCAAATGCCTAATCATATGAAGTTATGTAAGTATGCGTCTCACGAGACGTTTCGTTTAGATGTACACAACTAGTATATCCAGTGTTTGTCCGTATGTTTGTAATTGTTTGTTTGTTGGAAAACATGTTTGGCCCGTTGGTGACGGTTTGTAGCAAAAATTCTAAAATGTTGACTTTGCTACAGTAGATTTGCTACAGTACTGCTACAGTAAAATTTGACTTTTTTGTACAGTAACTTTGACTTTAAAATTCTGGTCTTCTGTGTTTTTGCGACACAATCTGCGACACTAAAGTTTGGTATGCGACACAGTTGTTGTGTCGCATAAAGTGCGACACAAGAGCTCTGCGACACAGTGGTTGTGTCGCAAAAAGCTTGCGATGCTAATTCAATAGCGACAGAACGGTTGTGTCGTATTAAATACGACATAGTATGCGACATAGAGTGCGACACAATATTGTGTCGCAAAGGTTACGACACTAAAGGATTGGTACGACACAAGGTGCGACACAAACGGGTTTATGCGACACAGCATGCGACACAAGGCTTGTGTCGCATGTATGAACACCAGCCCAGAAACTTTCGGGTTTCAAGAATTTTCGACCAAAAACGCAAATCTAACCCATTTTTGAGCTATAAAATCGTGTATTCTTCATGTATTAGGTTATATCTAAGTTGTGTACACATCAAAACATTACACCAATTTGGAATAGATCTAAGATTTTAGGAATTTCTTACTTTTGCAAATCGAGCTAAATGGAGGATGAAATGGTGAAAACGATCTTGATATTCTTGCTCCACTCGTGATGGTGATTCCGAATATGTAATTTTTGTGGGTCGGTTTGTACTCCGAAATTTGGGTGTGAATTGAGGTTGAGAGGGTTTGGTTTGTGTGTGTTTTGGTGATAATGAAAATGAAAGAGGGAGAAGTGGGTGGGGGTTGGGGTTGGCTGATCCAAGGGCAAGGGAGGGGAAAACATCCCTCAAAACACGGTATTTACTCCGTGTCCTAATCGGTTAATCACTAGTTTTTAATATTTAACAAAACGTTTATATAACTGGAGAATTTAAATAAAAATACTTTGAACTTAATAGTAAAAACAACTGTCGCAATATTTAAATTATTAAGTCGCGTTTATTACGTTTTGTTGCGTTAGTTAAAATGTCGTCGCGATAATATATAAATAATGCTCGTTCGGTTGCGTATTTTACATAACAAAATACATTCCCATTATTTAAGTAAATTTTCTGTCACCAACGTCCAAATAACCGTGTCGGACTCCGTCCGGTTAATTCGTACGATTTATCCAAATCGCGTAAGTACACACATATATATATAAATCATCTTATATATATATATATACAAATAGAGCCTGTAATTAGTCCTATTACATACTAATTACAACTAGTTACAAACAATTAGGCATAATTAATTATCCTAATTATGCAGGTGTTACAGGCTAATTAATGTATCAATCAATATATATATATTGTTGAATATATATACAAGTATTATGCGATTTGATTAAATCGTACAAGTTCAAATCGAATGTAATTCGGTTCAATTAATACGGACGTTGGTGAACAATTTTATTAAATGGTATAACATTATTTAATAATACAATTATATCCACAATATTATTTTGATAATATTTCATATTCATTTCGTATCGTAACAAATAACGTCTTCATGGTTAAAATGTAAACTCGCAAACACATGAAACCAATCCAAGTTATATTTTATAACCCAAGTATGATATTGAGTAAATATTCACATTTTGAAACTTATAATTAAACGTATAAAATAATTATTTCACGTTTAAACGAACGGGAAAGCGAACACCGCACGGAGCGGGACGGAGACTGAAAATGGGAGACTTAACCTCCCACTTCCTCTTTTCCCTTTCATTTTCACCACCTACACTCTCTCTCTCTCTTACCTTTTTCTCTTAAAATTCCATCACCACACCACAACACTAAACCACCAAATACTACCACCGATACACCTCGGATCATCAAAATAATTACGGAAAAGGAACCACCACGACGCGATCTACATTTCTATCTTTCCAGATTTTCGTTTCGACACTTTGTAAGTTCCGACAAAATCCCGAAACCTCTCGTTTTAGCTTGTTTTTACATATTTAAGGTTTATTTAAGTATATAAATGTCCATTACACAAGGGGAACACGATTTTATAGCTTAAAAATGGGTTAGGTTTGAGTTTTGGGTCGAAAAACATCGACAGTCACTGGGTTTTGTTCTGATGTTCATCTTTGCGACACAAGCCTTGTGTCGCACACTGTGTCGTATAAAATCACTTATGTCGTATTTTTGTGTCGTAAAAACCCGGTTATGTCGGACCTTTTGCGACACAATATTATGTCGCACCTTATGTCGCAAATACCATGCGACACAATCATTATGTCGCTGTTAAATCAGCATTATCCGCTTATGCGACACAACCCTTGTGTCGCTAAGCTCTTGTGTCGCACTTCTATGCGACACAACCATTGTGTCGCATGACAAACTTTTATGTCGCATATTGTGTCGCACAAACCAGAAAACACAGATTTTCACTAAGTGTCGAGACCCTAAATTTTATCACTTGATTTCACCCAATTTCAAGTCCAGATGCGTTTTTCACCAAAGCAATATAGTAGAAATAAAAAATTTTCGACCCCAACCAGGGGCTCTGCCCCTTGGACCCCGCCAGGGGCTGCCGCCCCTTGGACCCCGCTACCAGGGGCGCTGCCCCCGGACCCCCGTGACTTAGAGTTTGTAACGGCTTCTAAAACACAATCAAAACACATTTTTCAAGTAAAACACCACGAAATCAAAATAATAATAGTTGAGATTATTATTACAAATCCGTCACCAACGGGCCGTACACATTTTCAAACATTCGAATCAATCAACCAAATCTTAGTAATTTGGACAAGTCAATCAACCAAATCGGGGTAATTTGGACAAACAACTACAAAGGTAGTCTTTCGAGATGCCTAAACAATTAATAACCATCGCGTATCATGGACACCTTCAGGTTACAAGTCTTCGGACCACACTTCAAGGCAAATCAATTCAAGTTATTAATTCAAACTTTCAAGACTCAGGTGAGTCTCATGGCCCCTATTTTATTGCTTTTCAATCAGGGGTGTGATATTATTGCTCGTTTTGTTTTACAAGTTGAACGCAAGTACAAATCAAATCAAATACTACATGAGTCACTTCAACTAATCAATTTAAAGCCCTCCATAGCATAGTCTGGTAATACGTAGTAGCGTGAATATTAGTATATGATATCATATAGGATTGACAATCCTCGTCCGGGTTAGCACGCACTAACTGGTCAAACGGACGTATTAGCATTTGGGAATGCGAGTGTGGATTAGGCACTCGTAGGAGGCATTTCAAGTTAGGTTTCCTTAAGTGGGCCTGACAACTCAAGTTAAGCTCAGACTATGTGCTCATGGCTGTATAACTTTTATTTTGCTTAATTGCATTTTAAATTCAATTATAAATCTTGCGGTTCATACAATTATGTGTTGACATACAAACCTGTGAGCTCACCAGCGTTTCGCTGACCCATTTTAGCATGTATCACAGGTACACAGCAGTAGGTTGGACTGCTCAAGTAAGGATCAATTAGCTCGAGTCATCATGCAAACAATCAGAGATTTAGCTGCATTATTATATTTTGTATAGATTAATTATGTATTTAAATCTCTCAATTTCGAGCTGGGCTAATGTAAACAATATTTTTGATGTAAACTTTGTTTTTATCAATACAAGTTAAAACGACGCATATAGTGGTCGTTCATTATGTATCTTTGTGCTGTGATTATTGATTGGTAACACCCAAATCGTGCTTCCGCTAAACAATAAATTTGGGGGTGTTACATATCATCAACTCCGAGTCCGCGACAATGATATCCCAAAGACAGCTTTCCGAACTCGTTATGGGCATTACGAATTCCAAGTGATGTTATTCGGTTTAACCAACGCGCCGGCCGTATTCATGGACCTTATGAATCGGGTGTGCAAACCATATCTTGACAAATTCGTCATTGTGTTTATCGATGATATCCTGATTTACTCTCGCAATGAACAGGAACATGCTCAACATCTGAAAACCATTCTAGGACTCCTTAGACACGAAGAGTTATATACCAAATTCTCTAAGTGTGAGTTCTGGATTCGAACCGTTCAATTCCTCGGACACGTGATTGACAGCCAGGGAATTCATGTTGATCCCGCCAAGATTGAAGCAATCAAGGGCTGGGAGTCACCGACCACTCCAACCGAAGTGAGACAATTCTTAGGTCTTGTTGGTTATTACCGTCGATTCATTGAAAACTTTTCAAGAATAGCTGTTCCCTTAACAACACTGACTCAGAAAGATAAGAAGTTCGATTGGACTGATAAATAAGAGTCAGCTTTCCAGCTATTGAAACACAAACTTTGTAGTGCACCAATCTTGTCCTTACCCGAGGGCACCGATGACTTCGTAGTTTATTGCGACGCCTCACACCAAGGACTTGGTTGCGTGTTAATGCAACGGGAAAAAGTCATTGCCTATGCCTCACGACAACTAAAAATCCACGAGAAAAACTATACGACCCATGACCTCGAGTTAGGTGCCGTGGTCTTCGCATTGAAAATTTGGAGACATTATCTTTACGGTACGAAAAGCACTATCTTTACCGATCACAAAAGTCTCCAACACATATTCGATCAGAAGGATCTAAACATGAGGCAACGTCGTTGGGTTGAGTTACTTAGTGACTACGACTGCGAGATCAAATACCATCCGGGCAAGGCAAATGTAGTTGCCGATGCCTTAAGCCGAAAAGAACGAGTGAAACCCCTTCGAGTCCGAGCACTTTCTATGACAATTCGTAACGAGCTCCCTGCTCAAATCCTTACCACTCAGCTTGAAGCACTCAGCGATGAAAACCTGAAAAATGAAGCCTTACGAGGCTTGGATAAACAATTCGAGATCAAACCCGATGGTACTCGATACTTCTCTAACCGGGTGTGGTTACCCAAATTCGGAAACTTGCGAGATTTGGTGATGGCTGAAGCTCACAAATCTCGATACTCTATACATCCTGGCTCTGACAAGATGTATCACGACGTCAAAGGGTTGTATTGGTGGCCTAACATGAAAGCTGACATCGCCATGTACGTCAGTAAATGCTTAACCTGTTCCAAAGTCAAGGCCGAACACCAAAGACCCTCGGGATTGCTCCAACAACCTGAAATTCCTCAATGGAAATGGGAGCAAATTGCCATGGACTTCATTACCAAACTACCGAAAACTTCGAGCGGTTGCGATACCATTTGGGTGATTGTGGACCGTCTCACAAAATCTGCTCATTTTCTGGCCATCAAGGAAACCGACAAGATGGAGCGTCTGACTCGCATCTACGTCAAAGAAATTGTTTCGCGACATGGTGTACCTATCTCGATCATCTCGGATAGAGACAGCCGTTTCACTTCCAACTTTTGGCAATCGTTACAGAAATCTCTCGGTACTCGTCTGGATATGAGTACAGCTTACCACCCGCAAACCGATGGTCAAAGCGAGCGAACCATCCAAACACTAGAGGATATGCTACGAGCCTGCGTAGTGGACTTCGGTACTTCTTGGGAAAGCCACTTACCGTTGTGCGAGTTCTCGTACAACAACAGTTACCATACCAGCATTAAGGCTGCACCCTTCGAGGCACTCTACGGGCGTAAGTGCCGATCACCTATCTGTTGGACTGAGTTATGAGATTCCCAACTCACGGGTCCGGAAATCATTCACGAAACTACTAAGAAAATCATTGGTATTCAAAACCGGCTGAAAGCCGCACGTGATCGTCAGAAAAGCTATGCTGACGTGAGACGCAAACACCTTGAGTTCCAGGTAGGGGACAAGGTACTTCTCAAAGTGGCACCGTGGAAAGGTGTCATTCGATTCGGAAAACGAGGCAAACTAAACCCTAGATACATCTGACCATTCGAAATCCTTGAAAGGATTGGTCCAGTGGCATACCGCCTGCAACTTCCTGTAGAGCTTAGCAGCGTTCACAACGCCTTTCACATTTCTAACCTGAAGAAGTGTCTGTCTGATGAGACACTAATAATACCGTTCGACGAAATCCAAATCGATGATAAACTTCATTTTGTCGAGGAACCTATGGAAATCATGGACCGTGAGGTCAAGCGATTGAAACAGAGTCGTATTCCCATCGTAAAAGTCAGGTGGAATTCTAGACGTGGTCCTGAATTCACCTGGGAACGGGAAGACCAAATGCGACAGAAATACCCACATCTCTTCCCAGACAAAGCACCGTCCGTGCACTCGAGCTAATTTCGGGACGAAATTTCTATAACAAGGGGAGAATGTAACACCTGCCTAATTAGGATAATTAATTATGCCTAATTATTTGTAACTAGTTGTAATTAGTATGTAATATGACTAATTACAGACTCTATTTGTATATATAAGGTGATTTATATATATGTGTGTGTACTTACGCGATTTGGATAAATCGTACGGATTAACCGGACAGAGTCCGATACATTTTACTTGGACGTTGGTGACAAAACTTACTTAAATAATGGGAACGTATTTTACTGTATAAATACATATTCGAACGGACGCTATTAGATTAGCGCGACAACATTATGAGTATTTTAGCATAAACGTATTAAACGTGAATCAGATAATTTAAATATCTCGACAAATGTTTTTATAACAAATTTCAAGGTATTTTTATCAAAATACCCCAGTCACGTTTTTAAAAATATAACTGTTTGGTTAAATACTAAAAACGAACGATTAATCAATTAGGACACGGAGTAAATACTGTATTTTGGGAAGTGTTTTCCCTCCTTCCCTTTTTGGAACCAGCCACCACCACCACCACCTACACCTCACTTTCTTCATTTCATTTTCATTTTAACAAAACACACACAAACTCAAACTCTCTATAAAAATCCCCACCAATTTTCGGATTCACGAATCGACCCACAAGAATTACATTTTCGGAATCACCATCACGAGAGGAACAAGATTAACAAAGGCACCAAACTCGTTTTCTTCCCCGTTTGGCTTCGATTTGCAATTGTAAGAAATTTATAAAAACTTAGATCTACTCATTTTGATGTACTATTTGGATGTTATAATGTTTACACAACTTAGTATTGTCCATATGTATGAATAAAACACGATTTTACAGCTTAAAAATATGTTAGATTTGAGTTTTTGGTCGAAAAATCGCGACAGCCGAAACTTTCTGGGCTGGTGTTCATCTTTGCGACACAACGCTTGTGTCGCATGTTGTGTCGCAAGTTGTGTCGTATAAACCATATTGTGTCGTATTTTGTGTCGTACCATTATGTCGCACCGTGTGTCGTAAACCAAATACGACACAACCCTTATGTCGCTATTGATTTAGCATCGAACGCTTATGCGACAAAACCCGTGTGTCGCTAAGCTCTTGTGTCGCATTCCTATGCGACACAACGCTTGTGTCGCATACCAAATCCTTGTGTCGCAAATTGTGTCGCAGAATTAGAAATTTTGAAGGATTTTCACTATAGCAAAGTCAAAGTTACTGTAGCAAAGTCAAATTTTACTGTAGCAATTCACTGTAGCACATTTACTGTAGCAAAGTCAACATTTTAGAATTATTATTACAAACCGTCACCAACGGGCCAAACATGTTTTTCTAAAGACAAACGATTACGAACACTTAAACAGACATCGGGCATACTAGTTGTGTACAACTAAACGAAACGTCTTGCGGGACACATACTTACATAACCTCATATGTTTAGGCATTTGAAGGTTACGGGTTCGGAGAACCTACTTGCTTTACTTACTACTTGCTATTTGCTACTGCTTACTACAAGACTCAGGTGAGTCTTACAGCCCCACTTTTACTGTTTTACATACGGGGTGAGATACATTGCTTAACTATTTTCTTGAACAAAAGTACGAACCGTACATTTACTATACCAAACGGAATTGCATGAGTTATTTACTACTTACAGAAGTCTCTCCATCATATATCGTTAGTTATGGACTTAAGCGCGAACACTAGTTAATGGATCCATTGGGGAAATGACCCTCCCCGCCCGGGATAGTAGCGCTACCACGAACCGTTCTGTATAAACGGGCGACTATTATTCGTTACTTATGCTTGCTCAGTTACGAGCATGTCACGGGAGCAAATTATTACTTACGGGTTAAGCTTCGATTATGAGCCTCATGGCAACGGTATAACTTACTCACTTACATTTGCTGGATTGCAAATACTGGTTTTACATTTGCTGGGTTGCAAATACTGATTTTCGCCTACGGGCACTACTGATGAAATCTTGTGTTCAAAACTGATATTACTTACAAACCTGTGAGATTCACCAACATTCGTGTTGACCATTTTAGCATGTATTCTCAGGTACACAGACGGAGTAGGATTACTCCAGGACATAGCTAGAGTCGCATGATTTCAACACAACTGCATTAACGGAGATTCTTAGCATTATCTTTTGTATATTTCGATTATGTAATAGAATCTCCCGCTATACGCGTGGACTCTAGGAAACTACATTTTTGTATACAAAAATATTAAGTTTTCAAACATTATATCTATGGGAATGTAACTAATTTACAAACGTTGCATATAGATGTCGTTTGCTTTATCTTTGCGCTGTGATATTTGATTAGTAGCACCCCAAAACTTGCTTCCGCCAAACAGTGAATCTGGGGGTGTTACATAGATCCACTCACCGAATACCTCAGCTGTCCACTCAGTAGTCTAATGTCACTGAGTCTTTCTCCATATCTGAGAATACAATAGAATACACAAGTTAGTCACTTGTCTCAAAATCTATATAACATTACGTTCACTTGTAATTGCATCAAATAATTTATCACTAACTTGTATTAATTCAATCTTTCTTATTTCAAGATTATGAATAATCATTTTAATCAACTTTCATTATCACTACATAACATGGTTAGACCTTTAACAAGGTCATTAACCTCAATTATCAATAATTCATCAAAACCACCGCATTATGTTTTATGACTTCTTTAACAACCATGTTCTAACTTAAATCTTTGATTATCAATTAAGTGTTCTAAATCATAAACAATACTAACTTTATCATATAACACATGATAATCATCATAATCATTATAATTCTCAAGAACACTCAATCACTTTATAACTTTTAACTTGAATAATGTTAATCATCTTCATTACTCACTCATAATATGATCATTAACACCACTTATCAATCATACATCACTAACTTAAGCTTAAAAGCTTCAATTCTTGAATTATCAACTAAACCCATAAACCATCTATATGATCATATATGAAATTAATCAACTTTATGCTAGGGTTTAGCTTATAATCATATATTAAACATCAACTAACTACTACTTCATCATTACAAGCTTCAATTTCACTTTAATCATGCTAATTAAATCAAATACACAAAACCCATTTTCTAGGTTTATATAAATCACGAAATTGAAGCTCACAACATGATTAGAATGATCAAGGGATGATTTACTCACGTTTTGGAAGCTTGAATCAAAGTTTTATAAGATCAAATCACTTCAAGACTTGTCTTACAACTCAAAAATCGTTCCTGTGCATGTATAAGGTTCGGCCAGACAAGAACAAAAGAACAGGGGATGATTTCATGATGAATTTAGTGATTAGGGTATGTATTTAGGGTTGTTAGTTTGTTTCTCGCTCCCAATCGTATTTTCTGGAATACTTCTGAGGATTTGAACGTATTTTACACATATATTATAATATATGTACACTAGTTTTGTCCCCTTTTAAATCTATTGTCTGGAACTGAAAAACCATTCGCGAGGAAAAACTATTTTATTTTACCGTCAACTGAATTAATTTAAAACAGTTAATAATTTATTATTCACAATAAATTATTCGACTCTTTTCCTCATTTATTTTCAATTAACAAATAAAACTATTTTCTGACACATTAAATAATAACTCACCGTCAGAAATATCAAAATACTACTAGACCCGAGGAATGGATGTTACATGTATGCACTGCAATCAATAGTAAAATTTCAAACTAAAAAAATACACAACAGTTTGAAAGGGGTAGTGCTGTGTATAACTTGATAATACCATGATCATTGTAGTCTGGAAGGCTAAAATTCATATGCATAGTGTTAATGCAAAATTTTAGTATAATAATGAAAAATGATGATTTAGCTATCACTACCAACTATCTAATATGACAAACGTTGCAGAAGTAGCCTAGAAATCCACAAACTCTTTGTTTTTAACCGTTGAAGTACTTTTGGCACAATTGAAAAGACTCAAATGTATAAATATACTTTAGGAGTTCCTATGTGAGTTCCTATGGAAAGAAAATAAAGCTATCTTCGCACCTCCGTTACCCCACCCTCATTCCATCCCTAATGCTATGGACTTCATCACGTCCATAGCATTGATACATCGGCTTTTTATAAACTTACTCAACCACTCCTGTAAACTTTACAAGTCCGTAACTAAGTCCCACTTACATTTTATTGTAATATAGAATGGAGATGAAGTATACGATGTGGAACCCAATTTTGTCTTTCTATGTCCATGATTACGGACTTTGTACATAGCTATGTACTTTGGCTATAAACTTTCAAATGGACATAACTTTGGGAACATTATTCTATCGACTCCACCTAAAATCCAAGTCACCATGGATGTCCTTATTAACTTCCCATTAGAGATGGTCTTAGAAGAAAGAGTGGTCTTTCAGGATTGGTAATTGTGTCTCACCACTTCCCACCCATCCTACACATTCGATCAAAGTTCTCATTGTGAAGCTATAGATAAGGTGCACGTGGTCTTACCGTGCCGTTGGTACTCTGCATCTTCACGGATAATTCAATTTCACCATGTCAGAGACAACTCACTTACATGCTTGAATATCTACATATTTGTATAATATGTTTGTAGTGTCATTACTTTCACTTTATTCGCAAATCTTTACTTGCAGATGTGATACTAACAAAAAGATAGACAACTTTCCGGCAAGTAGGAAAGATTATACAAGATGGCATTTTTACAAGATATTAGTATTTAAAAATGGGTGTTTTTGATTAAAAATTACAACGAGCCATCAAATACCAAGTTTCCTAACTAAGGAATACATTCATACTTATACATTTTTAAAAGCACCAACAATAGCATGAGAATGAAGATGGTATTCGTCCAGTCTTACGAATATATGCTGCTTGTTCTTCTGCTCTTGCAGCTTCACGGTTTCTCTTTGCCTCTGCAGCAGCACGCTTCTCTTCAGCCTTGTGTCTTGCAGCTGCTAGTTTGTTCATTAGTCGATCATGTGCTCCACCTCTCATTCGTTCTACCTCTACCTGCAAGTGCACCATGTTAATTTCATACAAAAGTATGAGTTTCTGCTCAAAACATCGGTTACTTTCAGAAACTTGTCATTTGGTCATGATGGGAAAATTGTGACATATAATTCAATAATCAATCAATATTGAGGTTATGAATAGTTAGATAATTTCACATATATATCAACAATCACTTTCTTACAGTTATAATACTTCTTACATGTCTCTCTAAATCTAATCAGTTTGAGCCTAAGAAAATCAGGATCAACCATAAAAGTTGTCTTCATGTATAATGATATATTGAAGGGATTATTTCATTATCAGATTCTAGAAGTAGCAAAATGGGGTCATGGGCAGGGCAGGAAGGTTTGTAAGCGGTCAAAAGTCAAAACAAAAAATATATAGTACTGGTCAGGATATGAAATCATCAAATAATAATGTGTTAAGGATGCTTACAGAAACTATAATATACAAATCTAAATTTCTGAATGAAGTGATTTAGGAGGTTGTATGCATATATAATGAAGATTGGGTAATTTTATACATGTTCAACCCAGTTTCCTTTTTAGCTAAGCTTATTTTTAGTTAACCAGTTAGACATGAAACTTAACCAAAATCAGTCAATTAATAAATAAAAAGGGTTACTATTGCTACTTATATCTCATTCTTCAGCTTGCAGCAATGGATAATCACTTTGAAAACACATATCCAAGCACCAGCTAACCTCATGAACCACTGTAGTGTGTGTGTTTGTCATTACAAGTGCCAAACAATGACCAGGCAAGTTTTAAAAAGAGAACCTTTTGAGGAATATATTAGTTACATACCTCAATTCTCCTCATCTCAGCTTCTGTCTTCGCTTTTTGATGATTTTCCCATGCTTCTATCTTTACCTCTTCACGTTTGAACCTAATCCAGGTACAAAAAATTTAACACTCATAAATCCCTCGTGACATTATTTTAGTAAACTATATGTAATCCCAGCCCAAGTCACAGATACACGGATCATTTCACTCTTTATATTTTATATGAAAACACTAGAGATATCTTTTTTCCCCTTCATGGCCCTCTCAAAGGACATCTCTTTCTCCATTAAGAGAAAAGGCATAGACGTTCACTGGAGGTGGACAAATTAGGGTGGGTACCCGGTACAGTTCGTGCGACTCAAAATGGGTCGGTTTGGGTTGGCTGAAAAACTTTTCTTTTCCACAATTTTTTTTTGACTTTTATGAGTATGAATAATGAATAATTAGTTTCTCAAATATGATTAAGAAAGGTTATATTGTTTAATAATAATTTAAATTCTCTGAATAGAATTATTTACGACATCTAGTGCACCAAAAACGCATTTTGAGCGACTACTGACCCACCCGTTCGACCCATTTTTTAGCTTTTTCTATATTCGGCTTTTGACCAGTGAGAGATATAACATACCAAAAGAACCCATTCATATTTCTACACAAATGAATTAAATTGAGTAGAAAAATTACCTAGCCATATACTTGGCTTTCTCGGCATCTTCCCAAGCAGATGCACGTATCTCAATAACACTTTTACCTGTTTTTTCACCTCCTGAAGACGATGCATCTTTATTTTCCACTTCCTTGCTGGCCCACGCAGCAATGTTCTTTTTACCCAACTGAGCCCCAAGAACCTTTATCTCCCTTCTAGTTTTTAACTGCAACTCCTTTTCAGATAACTCTTGGTTACCAGAGTCCAACCGGGGATTTGAGTTATTGCTGGTTGATGAAACGGGAGCGGTTCTTTCGGGAGTTGCAGGCCTAGAAGAACTTGGACTACGACTAGGAGTTGTTGCCCTTATGGGGGTTCCAGTTCTAGAAGGTTCTTGGCTAGCAATAGGAGTCATTTCGGTGCCCATGTCTCTCATTGATACGGATCTAGCTTCCGAAGGGGGAGGGACGAATGTCGTGTTTTGAATGGATAAATATGTATCATGGCGACTCAAATTAACTGCAGGGGAGCAAGAATTCACAAGCGTAAATCGTTATTCTTGTTTGAAGTAAAACGGGTCTGCAAAATGACAACTTGTATAGAAATTAGTTCAAAACTAAAAGGGAGAACACTTGGTTTACGTATGAGATTACACTGATCCGTACGGTGAAATTACTCATTTAGTGTGTCTGTGTGTTTCTGGATGTGCAAGGATAGCGTCTAAATAATCATGTCTGGAGAAGCAGCGAACACGGTAAGAGGTTTTATTCAAGTCATAATAATCAATTTCACACCCAAAAGCCTCCCCGATTGACTGGTTTCTTAACTCCGCCAACCTAGACTAGTTTTGGATAAAGGGCTTGTCTTTGATGATTTTCGAGCTCTTTTTGCCGGGAGAAACGTACCACAGTCCACAGGAGAGGTGTAAACTTAGCCTACAACCTTCCAGACTTTACTGTTTAAACATGAGGGCAAATATAACCAAAATACGTATCTCTTATTATCTTGTTCAAGTGTTCAACCATATTCTTTGAACGTTCTCTTTTGACTAAGATAACTTACCAGCTACTACATGTCATAAGTCTATATATTTATACCTGTTATAAGATTACTATAGTTATATATATCTCACCCGAAATGGTTGTTTTCAGATATATGAGTTACTAGTTTATTACTTATAACTGCCACATCGCCTTTATTTGGACATAACAGCAATGAGGACCATAGATAGTGACCCATACATCTAATGCCATGAAACTCGTTTTTTCAGAAGCAAAGAAAGGACTTTTGTACACAGAAGTAAAAACAGAAAGATAGAGGTCTTACTTGCTGAATCGCCAACAGAATCTCCAATCATCAACACCGATTTACTATACGAATCAACCATTGTAGATTTAACATGATCACCGTCCCAACTCACACACTGCCCTTCGTTATCCTTTGAGTGGCTCAAATCAATCTGCTTTGTATCAGGTTCTTCATAGGGAACCAATCTTTGATCAGGAACTTCCACCACCACTTTAGTGACTGGTTGCCGGTTACCATGGCTAACATGATTATTTTTCTTCACAGACGGTTCGTTTTTCACACGGCTAGATGTTGGGCTAGCTATCCACTTCTGGGCATCATCCCATTTAGATGGTGCTTGTTTCGAAAATGGAACCATAGGCTTTCTATGAGAGGCTCGATCAGTCTTCTGAAACTCAAAGGGCGATGCAGTAACCTTATCAACTCCACTTTCATAATCCAAATAACCTTCATCTTGGGACCCAGTTCTTGGATTTAGCATTGGCTGATCCTTCGATCTATACTCGTTATCAGCTCCTAATACCAACGCATCAGCTGTTGCTGACGACATACGTCCAGGAAGTACACTTACAACATCTACATCTTTGTAATTCTCTAAACAATTGCCTAAATTACATACAACCAAACAATCATCACCAAAACCCCAATTCGACAATGTTTATCTAAATTCAAGGCATTGTATCTATAAATCCCCCACTTAACAAAAATTCAAGATCAACAGAACAAACAACATTTTCCATTAAAAAAAATAAAGAGCTAAACTTTACAATGAAATGAGATATGAAATACCTGAATCATCAATCTCAGAAACTTGAGATCCTAAAGAGAAAGTAGTAGACTCAACTTCATCTTCCACTTGCTTCTTCTTTTTCTTCAACATATTTCTCAATTTCACAGGGGACAACCCACCCCCAATTCCCTACAACCAAGATTTATAAAAAATAAACCAAACCCATTATCAAAATCACATTTTTAACAAAAGGGTTGCTTCAATTTCACTAAAAGAAACATTTGCAATGACGGGTCAGTTTCACAGATCTGACAAAAATTGTAAAAAAAAACAACATAAATTACACCATCAACAAGGGCTAATGAAATATAGTATAGTAGAATATATAAATAGAAGACATACGTACCGGTAATGGGTTTTTGTTTTTGTTTATTTTTTGGTAATCCATTTGAATGATGTTTTTGTTAATTAATGGTGATGTGATTAATGCATTGGCAGCTTAATAATGAGAGTTATGGATTATGATGATGGAGAAACTCAGAGAGATAAGTGACCGTACGGCCGAAATAAAAGGTAGTAGTAAAATCGTGTTGGGGTCTACAAAAACTTTTTGTGTAATACTGAAATGTTTAATTAATTGAATGTTGAAAAAGGTTTGAATACTTTTTTTATAGATAAGAGGTCCCATTCATATAGTTACACACAAATTCAAGCACATGACTGTTTATTGACTTTTCACTTTTAACGGTTCTATGTGTTGGAACACCTCTTAAATTAGGGAGTTGATAAATACAACATCAAAATTATTTCATACAATATACTGTATAACAATTATAGCTTAATGTACAAGTATGCATAAGCATAACTATGTTGTATGAAACAAATTTGATGTTGTATTTATCAACACCCCTTAAATTATTACCACTAATTTTGTTAATTTCTACTAAATCATATTTTTATTGATCGATTATATAAAAGAGGTGTAAACGAAACGAGTCGAGTTCAATTGTTTAAAATTTATCGATATTGAGTTCGTGCTTGGTTCGTTTCGTGCTTACTATATAAACTATAAAGTAGAGATGTTCATGGTTTGGTTCGATTAAGGTTTTTAACAAAAATGGAATCGAATCGAATGTTTCGGTTTTTAAATATTCAATATCATTTGGTTTCAGTTTCTCTACGATTCAGTTTTCCGGTTTCCGATTCTTATCGATTATTTCGGTTTATAGTCGAATTTACGCTATTTAATATTTAAAATATTTGAGCTACAATATTGAACAAGGATGTATCACAAAGTAACTTGTAAATATATAAGACATGATAGAGGTAAATATAATTATATCATATAAATTAGAATACGTAAATAAAGTCTTCAAATATTTAACTAAACACTTAGCCATGTATATAATGTAGCAACAATTTAAAATTTTCGCCAAAAAACTAAGTTAGATACACAATTTTATGTTAGAAATACTAAATCATGTTTGTATTTTTTAAGTTCGTAGGTCGATAACATCATTGGAAAACTTAATACTGTATATAATACATGAATTTGTATAGTAAATCAAAATAAAACTGTTATTAAATATCGGTTTGGTAATTACCATTCAATATTTAGGTAAAATCCGAATCGAATCGAAAATTTTCGGTTATTATATTATCATAAACCGAATCGGCGCTTTCACTTTCGATTTGGTTTTTTCGATTCAGTTTTTTCCAGTTAGTTTGCTTACACTTCGATTTTTCAATCATTGTGCTCACCCCTAAGTAATAAAGCTCGAGCTCATTTTGTTTGATATTATACAAGTTCGAGTACGACTCGATCTTGACTCATTTATCATGTAGTATTATTTGTTTTATTATGTGTGTGTGTGTGTGTGTGTGTGTGTGTGTGTGTGTGTGTATTATATTATGTAAAGAAAGTCATTGTGAATCGAGTTCGAGCTTGACTCATTTGTCACGTAAAATTATGAAAGTTAGAGTTCAACTTGTTTGAACGTTCGCTTAATTTCAAGTCGAACGAACTTAACGAGTTGAACGGACTTGTTTTTAATATGGTTTTTGTTGGTAATTTTAGTGTAATTAGGATTTGCCGGGACCAAAGGGTATTCTAAGTCTAGTTATAAAAAGAGTTAATAAGTGTGGAGTATACACTCGTTTAAATTAGTTTAAAAACTGCCACTAAATAACGGGGGTCTAGGGGTTGAGCCCCCTAGTTGGGGTCCCGCTCCCAAGTAGGCGGATGAGGGTCCCTCGTTGGGGTCTGGGGGCAGCTACCTTAGTGGGTTCGAGGCAATGTCCCGACCCTTATTTAATATATTAAATCTAGATTCGTGTACATGTTTTTCCCGCCAAAACGAATAAACACAATGTCTGTTTGTGAAACGTTGCATTGGTTCGCGAAAAATGTGACTATTGGTTTCCCCCAACAGCCAACCGAATTTTGGAAATTACAGAATATTTGGTTCTCATTTTTCACATATGAAAACACAATAACTCTTTCTGATTTTGCTTTGTTTCTCTTCCAAGATTCAAAGTGTTTTTTTTAATCTTATCCCAATATTGATTTTGTGAACCAAAGCACTAAAGGGATGAAATACTTTATTGAGAAAAGCATTGACTTGATTATAAAGAATATCCAAGATTATCATCACACATCCTTAATCCCCACACTTTTGTGAGTCAATATCAATATCTAAAGTAATAAATAAGGGGAAATATTCCGTGCAGTTAAACTGCACGTATTCAATTGTGCAGTTATTTATAACTCGAGGACTGAATATGTATATCTAAAAAAGTTAAGGGGTTAAAAATGTGAAATATAAATATTTTCTTTATTTCATATTGGTCAACAACACCAAGTCACCCGATCAAGCTTAAAATTAAGCTTGAGTGCAGGTGGGTTGAATCGATTCGAAGCTCTCCGATTTACGTGGTTAACCCGTTAGCCCGTATAGAACCAGTATTAAGGGTGGCGTGAATCGGCTTGGAAAAGATAAATTTGTTATCTTTTTTTGAACTTAGGGTTTTTGGATGAAGGTATATTTGGAGGTGCTTGAAGGTGAGTGAGGCGCATACCCTTGTATTTATAGTGGTGCCTTTGATCACCTTGATGGGCAAGTTTGGCCACGTTGCATCATATGGTGAGTGGTGATGCCAGTGGTGTAAAGCCGTTGGTAGTAGATCCCTACGTATGACGTGGACCAATGGCTATTGCTGGATTAAGCCCATGTATGCTCTTAGGAGACCACCACTATCAGTGGTGATTCTCCATACTATGTTGTCCCAAATCAAGGGAACAACAACCCTAAAAATGTATGGGCCTGCACATGCCTTGGGCCTGGCTTACTGGACCTTCGCCCGGTAATTGGGCTCCCTGTACAAATGAGTTGGGCTCGATAGCCCTTTCCTGATTTCGTATGACAAGCCCAATGAATATGGTCCACGATTAAGTCCCCCAGTTTAGTTTGCTGGTGCCTGTACCAGGAACTAAACTAACGAACCAAGTCAACAACACCAAGTCACCAACAATAGTTTTGTTACCATCACCAATTATTAGCCCAATAAATAATACATTGTAGTTTCGATTTTTTTTGTACTGTTTACTAGATAAAAGACCCGCAGCAACGCGGGCGACTCTAAATTTTTTATATAAACAGGATATCAATTGTTAAATGAAAAGTATCAAATTGTATATATGTAGTGTGCTAATATATAAATACCATTGGAAAATATGTTTTATTTATCTTAAAGTAACACTTTTTAATTAGTGTAAATATCTAATAAAATCTTTAATAAAAGCTCTATGGTCAAGTACTTTTATAGTTTTTTATAATGGTTAAGTATATAGTTATAGAAATACTAACCAAGATGACAAATAGAGAGAAATCAATAATGTGGAGGTTGTTTTGTTTACATTTATTATCTGACAACCATTATTCTACATTCTACAAAACAGAGTAGGACCACTAATATCACTTACATAATATTAGCGAAGTGCACAAAGTTGTTGAGGTTGCATTAAGACGTATGCACATTAGATATTATGTTTATTATAAGCAACACATGGAACCCGGTAGATAGTTCTTGCAAACACCTATCGAAAGAGCCCATCAATGTCAGTATTATAATCAGCTATGAAGTTCTCCAGCCCCCGTGGTACTGATTATTTTGCAAAATATGTAATTAGATGTTATAGCGTCAAGTAATGTGAGGTAAAGCATAATATATAGACTTAAATTTTAACTATTATGAATTATTATTCAATTTATAATTATGGGTTATAATGTACTTAAATGTATGATTATACCATTCTTTAAACAAAGATTTGTAATCACAATAGGAAATTGTAGGTCCATTCCATTCTTGTTTGATGTTAAATTACTACACACACATAGCAGAAAATTGTAAACTCTATATCACACAGTACAATCACCAAGGTGATGATGACATCTTCAACCGAACAGCAAGTGAAGATGCTTCAGAACTGTGATTTGTCCAGGCTATCAAAATAAGGATGATCCATAGCAGCCTTGGCTGAAATCCTGTCAGTCGGCTCATATTTCAACAATATCTGAAACAACAAATAATGCATCGGTCAGTATTTCACCAAATCTTACATAACTGAAAGCATTATGTTTTAGAATTTAGACAAATACCGATAGAAGGTCAACGCTATCAGGGCCCAATGATGGAACAGCTCGTGCCAAGTTCTGAGCTTCCCACCTTGGGTATGTATGTCAGTCCTTAAGATGGGTCACCCCTGGCCACTGGAGTCCCGAACAGCCTGCAAGTCAATTTTAGAGCACAAACGACACAATGGTCAAAAACTATAGGACAACCTTGTCACCCATTGCATACTATAGGTAAAAAGATGGGTAACGACTCATATTTATGAATGGGCCAAAAATTCAAAACATGGCAGGCCAGGTTGGGTTGCCTCACAAACACACCTTTTGCTCATTTTTCTAAACTAAAGTGCTACTTGTGATTACAAAATAAATGAATTGTATAAAAATAACGTAGGTTGTTTATATGTAATTATAGTAAATGCTAGGCGACATTCAACCTTTTTGACTGGCCATATTTGGCCAGTTCTTTTTTTAACTAAGATGTTCACATTGCACACGTGCAATGTGACATGTTTATTATAACACACGACCAGTGCTATTGCATACAATATAGTGCAATGTTGTGTCAAAATCAGCAACTCCAATCCTTGATGAATCAGCTCGTTTTATCAGTCGGTCTAGTTACTATGGTTGACCCATTGAACTTTTGGTTAACCCTTATTGCTACTAAGAGGTCACTGCATAGTGCAAGCATACCGTGAAGCCACTCGTATGTAGTCTAGTTCCATATGACCCAAATTGTATCTCATCTCATCTCATATAAAGTTGTAAAGATACCTGAAAATGTGCAGAAGTTGTTGGAACTCAGAATCACCAGGAAACAACGCCTACCTTCTTGACATCTCAGCTGTGCAAAATTAAAATGAACATAGATACACTAAATGATCTAAATCAAGAAACAATTACAGCATTTCAACTTACCAACATTATAATTTTTTTTTGTTACCAAAGTGTTAACCAAATGAAAACAACTGATCACAGATTTCATACAAAATACAAAAACATAAATATAAAAAATAATAGTCAGAAAATAAGTGTAGATATATACCAAATATACATGCAACAGACCACACATCAACACCAATTGAATACAGTGCTGATCCCAGTAGAACATCTGGTGCTCTGTACCAATGTGTCGCAATCTGCATACCAGAAAACAAATAATTTTTTAAAACCAACCCAATTCATGCTAATATGGATACGCCTGTCATAAATTATAAGTGGTAAGATTCATTTCAACCTGTACTGCAAATAACGGAACAATATTAGATAACTTTTCTTCATCTTAGATGTGTACGGAAAAAAATTAGATAGAAGCCATACCTTTCTTCATCATTGAAGCCCGATACTTGCTGCTGCCATTTCAATTATTTTTTAGGATTACAATTTTGGTGCTTCAATCACATGCTCTCTATTTAGGATACAAAATATAAGCTACTTAGAAGAAACAATTTTTCAAATATAGAAGTTGGAAAAGATGAATTGTGGATCCTTTAACTGAATTTTGAGGATGAAAGAACTTTTGAAACATATATTGAAGCGTAAAATGATCTTGACAGTAAACATATGAATGGTAATCGCTAACTGATATAAATTGAAAAACATAAAAGAAAACGTTATATTCCATATCATCATTATCATCATACTTACTCATTATTGTAGAAATTGGTCCAGAGTCAGATTAAGAGCCTGTAGCTTGTTTGATTATTGATGGAATACTTCCGTACAAATTTAGCTATGTTCAACATGTTCTGCAAATAACGGAACAATATTAGATAACTTGTGGATCGTAATCAACCTCTTTAATTGCTATCTAATTCCTTGTAAGGATGCCTTATGGGTTACAAATTACCGTTCCCAATATATCACTCACATATAGAGATGTAAACTCCCATGTCAAATCTGGAAAGCTGCATTGGCATAATACTACAAACATTATAACAAAATATGTAACATCCTCTCTTCTGGTCCGGTAATTTCTAATTTTAAATTGATGTATTTAATTGTGTTAGAAATTATTTGATAATATGTGTTTGTTGTGGAACTTATTTAAATAAGCCTTAGGACTTATTGTGCTTAGTAAATTATTGATTGTTTTGATTTACTATAGTTGACGGTGCAATAAAATAAGTTTTTCGCAAATGGTTTTTAGGTTCCAGGCAATAGATTGAAAGGGGACTAGTTTTAAGTGGATGCGGGTCGGTGTAAAAGTTTAACCGACTTAAATAGTTTCCTTTTTAGGAAAGTTACTCACTTTCCTCTTTTAGAAACTAAAACCTAAAACCTCTAAACCCTTAAACCCTTTGAAAAACAAGATTTAAATCAAGTGATTCTTGAGCTGTGATCATTTGCTAGCATAATCATCATCATCATCTAGTTGAAATTCTTCAATTGGTAAGTTTTGATCATAATTAAATTCATGATTTTAATCAATTGAATGATTGATATGAATTGGTGATAACTAGATGTTTTAAACATGTTATGGTATGTTATTATGAATTGGTAAGTTTTGATCATAATTAAATTCATGATTTTAATCAATTGAATGATTGATATGAATTGGTGATAACTAGATGTTTTAAACATGTTATGGTATGTTATTATGATGGTATATAACACAGTTGCTGGAAACCAGTTTGTGGTTATTTGTGTGTTATTTCACTTGCTGAGTTTATGCCATGATCGGCCTGAGTATCCCCTGATCGCCAGCTGAAGCCGGCGGCTTCCCTTAGAAGCTGGAGGCTTCCCTTTGAGGTCGGCGGCTTCACCCAAACTGATTCAAATGGTGACCTCGGGTTAAAAACTGGAAATGCTGAAAGGAGGCTGGAAGCCGGCGGCTTCCCAATGAAGCCGGCGACTTGGAGGATGTCCAGCATGTTTTTGTTTTAAGCTTTCAACTCATATTTTCATTGCTAGTATAAATGGTAAATTGGTTGATTTAGCTCATGTATTAGTTCTAACTTGTAAATTGTAATGTGATTTACACCTAGGACATGATAGTACATGATAATTGTTACTTAGGGACTTAAAATTTGTAACGTTAATTGTGCTAAGTTCCTAATGATTTAAATTGACGCAATTCAAGTGTTATGATCTTGATTACTAACTTTTACCTGATTGTTAATTCTCAGATAATCAAAGAGCTCAGCGAGATAAGACAGCTGAGTAAGTGAAACGAGATAATCAGGTGAGTGGATTTGAAACTCACAGTTTGATTTGGTTGTGTCAGTTTGATTTCAATCAGTAATTATAGGATTACTATTGATAGTATGTTAACCTTGAAATGATATGCCATATGATTAGTAGTTTGATTAGCCTATGAGCTTGATTGATAAATCCAGAGGTCAACTAGATTGTCAGTTGGACTTGATTGCTAATGTTGGTCAACACATGGTTGCGTACATGTGTTGATGGAGATTAGCATTTAGTTAGCGGTTAATCACTGTTTTGGCCTACAGTTGATGTAAGTGTTCTGATGGGGCCACCCGGAACAGGGTCCTTAGGAACCACCGTTCCTCTTGACGATAATTGTTGCATTATTGATTGTGAACAGATTGCTAGCTAAATTGAATTGTAGTTGATAATTCATTCACTTAGCTTCGTGCTAATCCCTCAATTTACTTCCTGCAGGTGATGTATATTATGTGGGTAGTCAGGAAGGATGTTTTGATGCTGGGAATGTTTGAAACTTGCAACTCTGATCCAGTGTGTAATAAATAATGTTTTATAGCATATAATGCCCCGGGTTTGTAAACATGTTAACTATGTTTGTTCAGTAGTTAAACATATTGTATAAAGGTTTGCGAAAATTTCTAGCAGAATTCTAATAAATCTATGTATTGTAAGTATACGCTTCCGTGGTAATCAAAAATAAAATGTGGTATTAAATGAGGAGCGTTTTAAGTTGGTATCAGAGCAATAGTTTGGGGCAATTGAATATGATTGTATGTTCAATCCTAAACTATGATTTTGTGGTGTCGAACATTCTTGGAAATGGGATTATGTACTGAATGTGAAATTGTTAGTAGGATAGGTGCTAATGATTAACAATTTGTGAGCTGTTGTTGTGTTTACAGATATGGCGGATAACGAGCAACCACCTGTTAACCCTAATAATGTCTCAAGGCCGGAAGTTACTGTTGAAACTCATGACAATCGGGCTGAGCATACTGGTACTTCTTTCCATGCTAGAGAGGAGTTAGAAAGAGACGAGTATCTCCTTCAATTGGAAGAGGAAAACCAAGCACTTAGAATGTATAAACAGCAAAAAGAGGCTGAATCTTCTCATCCTGTGTTTGGTACTATTTCACCGCCAAAACAAAAGGTGTGTTCATTTAAAACCTTTATGAGCAGTAATCCGTCTGTGTATTCTGGTAGTACAAATCCTTCGGTAACTCTTGATTGGTTGAGGGATATTGAAAAGAAATTCGAAGTTTGCCAATGTGAAGAAGAGTTAAAAGTTCCCTATGCAACTCAACTTTTAAAAGGAGCAGCTATGAATTGGTGGGATTCGATTACTTCTGTGTTATCTCCTTTTCAGAAAGCATCTATCCGATGGTCTGATTTTCATAATGAAGTTTGTAAGCAGTATTGTTCAAACTTTGATATAGCTTGGATTCGAAAGGAGTTTATGGATTTGCAATTAACTTATAAAATGTCAATGGATAATTTGATTAATCAGTTTTCAGAGAAACTTAGGTTTGTTCAGCAGTGGGTTCCTGATGAGAGGACCAGAATTGAACAGTTTATGGGTACTTTACCTAATCATTATCGAACTTCAGTGAGGTTAGCTGGATCTCTTTCCCAAGCTTTTATGTTAGCTCGGTCAGTTTACAGTGATTTGAGACCTCAAGAGGCGCCAAGTAAAGAAATGGTTTCTCAAAAATCTAGGAGTGAATCTTCTGGTAAAGGTAAGCAGTGGTGGCAAGGAAATCAGCAGGGTAAGAAACAAGAAAGTCGTGGTGGTACTTCTGATCGTCCCAATTGGTGTATTAAGTGTAGAGCTAGACATTTTGGGCCGTGTACTGTGCAAACCACTAGATGTGTGAAATGTGGTGTGATTGGGCATGAAGCCAAAGATTGTGTTTTTCCTACTTATGTGTGTTGGAATTGCCATAAGGAAGGTCATCGTGCAAATCAGTGTTCTGAGGCTAAGAGACAGGGTTCTGGGTCGGTTGTTAGTTCGTCATCTTCCGGTCAGAAGCGGAAGACTCCGCCATCTGCAGTTAGTAGGGCATTTCAAATGACAGTGGATGAAGCTGTCCATACAGATGACGTGATCATGGGTACTTTTCTTGTAAATTCTGTACCAGCTCGTGTTTTGTTTGATTCTGGTGCAAATTGTTCGTTTGTATCTATGTACTTCTGTGATAAGTTGAAAATGATGCCTATTGTGATAACAAACCCAGTTGAAGTAGAAATAGCTAGTGGCAAGTCAGTTCCTGTTACCACTTCGGTAATTGGAGCTAGTATTATGATAGACGGCCAGACTTTCCCAATTTCCTTTCTGTTGATGCCAATTGCTAGTTTTGATGTGATTATTGGTATGAATTGGTTAAGTCAGTATAAAGCAAGTATAGACTGCCACAATAAGCTGATTAGAATTCCAATCTCTGAAGAGTCATATGTCGTGGCTCGAGGAGAACGGGATAATGTTTGTATACCTTTGATTAGTATGATGAAAGCTAGGAAATCTTTGTCCAAAGGCTGTGAATCGTATCTAGCTTATGTGATTGATGCTAAGTTAGAAAAGAAGTCTCTTTCTGATGTACCGGTTGTTTCTGAATATCTGGAAGTGTTCCCTGATGATTTACCTGGTTTACCACCGGTTAGGGAAGTTGAATATCAGATTGATCTTGTTCCTGGCTCTTCACCTATTGCCAAAGCCCCTTATAGATTAGCTCCGTCTGAGAAACGTGAAATGATGAATCAGATACAGGAGTTGTTGGATAAAGGGTTTATTAGACCTGGTTCTTCTCCCTGGGGTGCACCAGTTCTGTTTGTGAAAAAGAAAGATGGGTCTTTTAGAATGTGCATTAATTATAGGGAATTGAATAAACGGACAGTCAAGAATAAGTATCCTCTGCCTCGCATAGATGATTTATTTGATCAGCTGCAGGGATCTTCGTTTTATTCAAAGATTGATTTGAAGTCAGGTTATCATCAAGTTCGTGTTCGTGATTGTGATATTCCTAAAACTGCATTTCGAACCAGGTATGGTCATTTTGAATTCCTGGTTATGCCTTTTGGTTTGACGAATGCTCCAGCAGTTTTTATGGATTTGATGAACCATGTTTGTCGACCTTTTCTTGATAAATTTGTGATTGTATTTATCGATGATATTTTGGTATATTCTAAATCCGAATCAGAACATGGAATGCATTTGAGGTTAGTATTGGAAACCTTAAAGAGAGAACATTTGTATGCAAAGTTTTCTAAATGTGAATTTTGGATTCGGGAAGTACAGTTTTTGGGTCATATTATTTGTAACAATGGTGTTAAAGTTGATCCTTCAAAGATTGAAGCTGTAATGAATTGGAAGGCTCCAAAGTCTGCTTCTGAAATAAAGAGTTTTCTTGGTTTGGCGGGTTATTACCGGAAGTTTATTAAAGATTTTTCTAAAATTGCCGGTTCGTTGACTAAATTGACCCGTAAGGATGAAAAGTTTGTGTGGACTGAACAACAGGAAACAGCTTTTCAGACTCTGAAATAGTTGTTATGTCAGGCTCATGTGTTAGCATTGCCAGATAGGTCCGATGATTTTGTTGTTTACTGTGATGCATCGATTGCTGGTTTGGGTTGTGTTTTAATGCAACGAGATCGTGTGATTGCTTATGCTTCTCGTCAGCTCAAACCTCTTGAAAGAAATTATCCTACCCATGATTTAGAACTTGCAGCTGTTGTGTTTGCTTTGAAGATTTGGATGCATTACTTGTATGGTACCAAATGTGTTATTTGTACAGATCACAAGAGTCTTCAGTATATATTTTCACAGCAAGAGTTGAATATGCGGCAGAGACGATGGTTAGAATTAATCAAAGATTATGATTGTGAGATTAAATACCATCCAGGAAAAGCCAATGTGGTTGCTGATGCTTTAAGCCGCAAGGTAACTTCTGATCGAGTTTATTGTATGCGTTTAGAAGTTTCCTCTGATTTAGTGGCTCAGATAAAAGCTGCACAGTTAGAAGCTTTGTTAGAGCATAATTTAAAATCTGAAATTATGTTGAATCGGAAGGAATTGTTATTAGATGATTCGAGAGGATTAAAAACCTTTCAGTCTCGTGTTTAGATTCCTTTGTTTGGTGGTCTTCGGGATGTTACTTTGAATGAAGCCCATAAGTCCAGATTGTCTGTACATCCTAGAAGTACAAAAATGTATAATGACTTGAAACCTTTGTATTGGTGGCCTACAATGAAGATGGATGTAGCAAGGTTTGTTAGTTCTTGTCATATTTATTCTCAAGTGAAAGCTGAACATCAGAAGCCGTATGGATAGTTGAAACAGCTTGAGATTCCTGAATGGAAGTGGGAACATTTGACTATGGATTTTGTTACCAAGTTGCCTCGAACTGCCCAAGGAAATGATATGGTTTGGGTTATCGTTGATCGATTGACCAAGAGTGCTCATTTTCTCGCTACTAGTGAAACTGCATCTTTGAGTAAACTTGCACAGTTATATGTAAGTGAGATTGTTTCTCGGCATGGTATTCCTTTATCGATTGTATCTGATAGAGATCCGAGGTTTGTATCTCATTTTTGGCAAAGTTTGCAGCATGAATTGGGTACACGTGTGAATCTTAGTACAGCTTATCATCCTCAAACAGATGGTCAGTCAGAACGTACGATTCAGACATTGGAGGATATGTTGAGAGCTTGTATTCTGGAGTATGGTGGTTCTTGGGATTCTCATTTGCCATTGGTTGAGTTTGCTTATAATAACTCTTATCATTCTAGTATTGGCATGCCTCCATATGAAATGCTTTATGGACGCCGTTGTAGAACTCCAACTTGTTGGCTAGAGGCAGGTGAGAAACAGTTTGCAGGTCCAGATATTGTTCAAATGACAGCTGATAAAGTAGCAGTGGCTCGTGAAAAGTTGAAAGCTGCACGTGATAGACAGAAACAATATGCTGATCCTAAACGTCGACCAGTTACTTTTGTTGAAGGTGAACTTGTTTACTTGAAAGTTTCGCCTTGGAAAGGGGTAATTCGGTTTGGGAAACGTGGCAAATTGGCTCCTCGATATATTGGACCGTTTAGAATTCATCAGATTGTTAATGATCAGTCTGTTACGTTGGATCTTCCTCCAGAGCTTACTGGTATTCATGACACGTTTAACATTTGTTATTTGAGGAAATGTAACGTTGAAGACCAGTCTCAGATTCTTCCTTTGAAAGATTTGAAAGTTGATCAAAGTCAGAAGTTAGTAGAAGAACCAGTTGAACTTCTCGACAGAAAAGTTACCAAACTTAGGAAGAAACAGATTCCCATGGTGTTAGTAAAATGGAAACATAGTTTAGGTTCAAACCTAACTTGGGAAATTGAGGATAGTATGAGATCCAGATATCCTGGATTATTTGATCGTGATGAGATTTCGGGGACGAAATCTTCTTAAGGGGGAGAGAGTTGTAACATCCTCTCTTCTGGTCCGGTAATTTATAATTTTAAATTGATGTATTTAATTGTGTTAGAAATTATTTGATAATATGTGTTTGTTGTGGAACTTATTTAAATAAGCCTTAGGACTTATTGTGCTTAGTAAATTATTAATTGTTTTGATTTACTATAGTTGACGGTGCAATAAAATAAGTTTTTCGCAAATGGTTTTTAGGTTTCAGGCAATAGATTGAAAGGGGACTAGTTTTAAGTGGATGCGGGTCGGTGTAAAAGTTTAACCGACTTAAATAGTTTCCTTTTTAGGAAAGTTACTCACTTTCCTCTTTTAGAAACTAAAACCTAAAACCTCTAAACCCTTAAACCCTTTGCAAAACAAGATTTAAATCAAGTGATTCTTGAGCTGTGATCATTTGCTAGCATAATCATCATCATCATCTAGTTGAAATTCTTCAATTGGTAAGTTTTGATCATAATTAAATTCATGATTTTAATCAATTGAATGATTGATATGAATTGGTGATAACTAGATGTTTTAAACATGTTATGGTATGTTATTATGATGGTATATAACCTGAAAACAGTTGCTGGAAACGAGTTTGTGGTTATTTGTGTGTTATTTCACTTGCTGAGTTTATGCCATGATCGGCCTGAGTATCCCCTGATCGCCAGCTGAAGCCGGCGGCTTCCCTTTGAGGCCGGCGGCTTCACCCAAACTGATTCAAATGGTGACCTCGGGTTAAAAACTGGAAATGCTGAAAGGAGGCTGGAAGCCGGCGGCTTCCCAATGAAGCCGGCGGCTTGGAGGATGTCCAGCATGTTTTTGTTTTAAGCTTTCAACTCATATTTTCATTGCTAGTATAAATGGTAAATTGGTTGATTTAGCTCATGTATTAGTTCTAACTTGTAAATTGTAATGTGATTTACACCTAGGACATGATAGTACATGATAATTGTTACTTAGGGACTTAAAATTTGTAACGTTAATTGTGCTAAGTTCCTAATGATTTAAATTGATGCAATTCAAGTGTTATAATCTTGATTACTAACTTTTACCTGATTGTTAATTCTCAGATAATCAAAGAGCTCAGCGAGATAAGACAACTAAGTAAGTGAAACGAGATAATCAGGTGAGTGGATTTGAAACTCACAGTTTGATTTGGTTGTGTCAGTTTGATTTCAATCAGTAATTATAGGATTACTATTGATAGTATGTTAACCTTGAAATGATATGCCATATGATTAGTAGTTTGATTAGCCTATGAGCTTGATTGATAAATCCAGAGGTCAACTAGATTGTCAGTTGGACTTGATTGCTAATGTTGGTCAACACAGGGTTGCGTACATGTGTTGATGGAGATTAGCATTTAGTTAGCGGTTAATCACTGTTTTGGCCTACAGTTGATGTAAGTGTTCTGATGGGGCCACCAGGAACAGGGTCCTTAGGAACCACCGTTCCTCTTGACGATAATTGTTGCATTATTGATTGTGAACAGATTGCTAGCTAAATTGAATTGTAGTTGATAATTCATTCACTTAGCTTCGTGCTAATCCCTCAATTTACTTCCTGCAGGTGATGTATATTATGTGGGTAGTCAGGAAGGATGTTTTGATGCTGGGAATGTTTGAAACTTGCAACTCTGATCTAGTGTGTAATAAATAATGTTTTATAGCATATAATGCCCCGGGTTTGTAAACATGTTAACTATGTTTGTTCAGTAGTTAAACATATTGTATAAAGGTTTGCGAAAATTTCTAGCAGAATTCTAATAAATCTATGTATTGTAAGTATACGCTTCCGTGGTAATCAAAAATAAAATGTGGTATTAAATGAGGGGCGTTTTAAAATACCTACGAAAAACACAACAGAAGTTGAATCAACTTTGATTGAGCATACCTTACAATAAAACCAATGAGTAAGAATTCTAAGTCAGACCTTCGATCAACTATGACAGAAGTTGTAGTACTACTGGCTAAATAATTATGAAGCTCTTGTTATATTTAAACATTTTGTTGAAATTGAACCAAAAAACAATCTCCTAAGTCTTCATTAGTGGTGACCAAATAGAACAACATATTCGTGATTATTTAAAAAAGAAAATCAGATCATTCCTATAGAGTATAATCAAAAAATTTGATCATACTAAAAGCATGCCATAAGATATGTATAACTTAAAGCTCCTAACAAAACCACAAATCTAACAAAACCCTAACTTTAATAAATGATCAAAAACTTACCAGATTACCGTTTTAATGTTGTTAAACTTCCAAAACAATGACGAATTTGAAGTTGGAATCGATATCCTTCACTGAGAGCGTCGGCCGCAGGCTGTTAGGAAACGAAGGTGGAGGTGGTTAATGGAGGTCTGGTTTTGATGATGTTGATGCAAATAACTGTGTTCTTGATTATGGTTGTGGAGTTGTGGTGGAGCTGTGGATCGTATCTACAGAAGGGGGCGTAGGGTTTTAGATGGTGGAGGAGATTTGGGGATGATGAATAAAAAAAAAAGGCTGGGGGTATAATAATCCGTATATGTGAATTTTAAATGCCGATTTTTTTATATAAAATTAATTAATATTTAGGGATTTAGAGTGTTAAGTGTAACAATCATTAAACTAATTTTAATCGTTGGATCAAGATGGAAAAAGGCAATTAAGAGTTGGGATTGCCCCAAGTTATTTTGCTTTAAGCATATTTTATAGATTTGACTGGGCCCGATCTCCAATATGGGCCTGACTAAAAGTACCCAAAGGCCCGGTCCGTCAAATTCCGGGTCGGGTCACAAATTCCTCTCTTCTTCCCCAAGTCACTTCCCCATCGCCATAAACACCTCAAATTTCTGCCATAATTTCCCAATTCACAAAAACAAAAACAAAAAACAGATCAATCAATACACACACGAACACAAATATGGAATGTGTATTTGGGATGGTAGGTAAAGGTTTTGCGTTAGTGGTAGCAGATACATCAGCGGTTAACAGTATTTTAGTTCACAAATCAAATGAGGACAAAATCATGCTTCTCGATTCTCATAAACTTATGGGCGCTAGTGGTGAAGCTGGTGATCGGTAACCTTTTTATTTTCTACGATTTGATTTTAATTATTTTGTTGTATGCGTATATTGATTGATATTGTAATCTATGATATGATTTGATGCAATTTTACTTACGGATTGATGTAATTAGGTCAAACTGTGAAATTTTTAGTGTGAGGATTGTGGATTATGGATTGAGCTAGGGTTTTGAATCGAGTGAAATTAGGGTTTCAAGAGGTATATAGAATGAGAACTGGTTTATGTGCTACCTCATCACATCCAGCTACATAGTATCACCTCTTTTAAACTGGTCTGCTGCTTATAATCGAGTTGATCCCCGAAAGGAGAAAGCCGAGCATATATACAGAATACATGGAATCAGTAGTTAGTAGATGATGAGAAATGGATTATATTAAATAATATAATTGGGTTAAAAAAGGATTGGTTGGTTTCTATATTTTCTATGTTAGCTTGGAAAAGAAATAGAAGACAACTTACAGATGTATCTAATCTTTTTATACATGATGAAGCTCTTTTAAACTACTGTAACAATATGGTCGAAGTGTTATGTATTGCCTACTATGAATAACTAATCGTCTTTTATTGATTTATCCCTTTTAATTTTTAGAGCTCAATTCACGGAGTATGTACAGAAAAATGTATCTCTGTATCAATTCCGAAATGGGATCCCACTGACTACCAAGGCTGCTGCAAATTTCATGCGTGGTGAGCTTGCCACAGCTTTGAGAAAGGTATAATTTCTTCAACTGTATGAATGAAACCAATCATAGTACTTTTTCTTTCTTTTTTTACTTTTGTATTCATGTAAACCTTTATCTTCACATCAATCTTGTGGGTTTGTTATATTATTTCTGAAGCTCAAAGCAATCTAAAATGTCAGTTATTTATTATGGATCTTGATTTCTATACCTGTTTATCTTCTACTCTGTTCTATTAATTCATATGTGTGGAGATACAAACTGTTCACATAATCATTTTGGATATATGTATATGACAGCAAGTTCATCCTTTTCTAGTTCACTTTTATAGATATGTGATTCTAATTACTTTATGATTGAACTAGAATGTTAAGACTAGTAGACTTACATCACATCATGCTCCTTCTGACTACCCAACATAATTTCTCCGAAACTTCGAGGATGACAGTTGATTTTCCATTTAGGGTACATCCTGATTGGGGACTGTATAATGTAAAATGTTCATTTGAACTTGATATTGCATGACTTGGTTTGCGTCTACCCACCGTTCGGTAACAATATTTTACCCCTATCATGCATACATGAATGAACTGTCTTCTCATAGCATTAGAATCTAAAAGCGCTTAAAATTTTGCTTCTAATGATTTGACTATTTTTCTCATACTATTTAAAAGCTGTCCCTTAACTTTTTGGCATGGGCCTAATTTATACAACAGTGTTTTTCTAGTTCATGCTGTACAGAATACCTCTAATATCTCCGAGGAAGTTATTAGGACTGATATCATATGGAATTTAGAATACTGCTCCAATTTTGCCAAAAATGCAACAGTTGCAAACTGGTGGGGTTTACTGGTTTTGTATTTTCATGGGTGTCTGCATCTGCACTGACTTTTGTTCCTAATAATTCTTTTAACTTCTAGAAGCATGACATTCACTTAGGAGACTGGAATGAGAAGCAGTATGAACCAATTGGCTATTTTTTGGGGGGTTGAGGGTGTGGTTAGTGAATTAGGATCATTGACCCTTTAGATTAGCTATAAGTTAACATGCTGTTTTTCTGAAGTGCAAATATGCTTTTGGCATAGCAAATGGTAGGTATTATAATTTGTAACCTGATTGGAATGCAAAATAAGGCCAACTAAGGTCACCATTGGTTATACTAGGGGGTGTTTGGATGTACGTTTTGATAGTGATTATGTGCTGTTAAATAGTCAGAATCACATAGTTACATGAACTTGAGTAGCTGATAATGTCTGATGTGATTATGCTGTTTTGAAGTCGTAATAATCAGACATTTAAATTTTTGTCATCTGGTGAATTATGATTAGTTAATATTCAATAGATCGAATTGATGGATAAAAGGTCAAAAAGACACTGTTTTCGTGAAAACAGAGTCGTGTTGTGAAATGAGAATATTCTTTTCAGAGTAAGTTAAACAGTTTACCCTTACATAATCATGTACGTTGCATCTAGTATGATATCGATAAGTGATTATCTGAAAGCTGAAGAGGCAGAAGCTGTTTAGTAAGACATTAAAAACCAATTATGCCTACTCAAAACCACAAAATAATGTCAGGTACTGACCCGTCTGAAATATATTCAATTTGCAGAACCCATATCAGGTGAACATTGTGCTAGCTGGCTATGACAAAGAAACTGGCCCATCACTATACTTCATCGACTACATTGCCACCCTGCACAAGGTCGACAAGGCAGCCTTTGGTTACGGTTCATACTTTGCTCTGTCCATGATGGACCGTCACTACCACCCAGACATGACGGTTGATGAAGCCATTAAACTTGCTGATCAGTGCATCGATGAAATCCGGTCTAGGCTGGTTGTGGCTCCTCAGAATTTTGTCATTAAGATTGTGGATCAAGATGGGGGACGTGAACACTCATGGCGCAGGACCACAAAGGACTAGAAGATGTTTGTACTACTTTTGAATTATGCTTGCGTTTTTCTCTTTGTTATGTTGATGGTGAAGATTAGGGGCTAAATGTTGAACCTTGAAGGTTTGATTCGTTATGTGATTGTCGAATTGCTATACCATTCTGTAATGGGAGAACTCTGTTGTTGAACTGCCTCTACTCTTGTTCTTTGTTTTTTAGGGTTAATTTGTTTGTTTTATAATTGAGAGCTGATTTTGGCAAGGAAGTTTTTACTTGTTACAAGGAAACAATTGCATAAATAGTTGTACGGTAAGGATAAACAGTTGTAATGTTTCCTTGTAGGAAGTAAACCCTTCATTGCCAAAATCAGCTCCCTAATAAGCTAATGTAGTTTTTATAATAGAACTCCGATTGAAAACTCATAACTTCAACGTTGTTTATAAAGCTATATTAAGTTGTTTATAAAACATACTAAAAGTGTTTGGCATGGCTAAAATTGTAATGAATATAGATATGAATTAACTGGTATTAGATACAAATATGTGATCATATAAGTATGATGATGATGATGATGTAACTTGCTCCAAGTTGTTACAACATACTATTATTATAAGACCACTCCCAACATTAACGTATCAGTTTGTACCAAATCAGCGCTACGTCAGCAATTTTCAAAACAGACAGAACACTACAACAATTTCACATCACTCAGTTTTTTCGGGCTTCACATTTACCAATATTCATTTAATTTTATACACTAAATAAAAAACAAAAACAAAAAAAAATTTATATTCGCACGGGCTCACTTTCCCTTCTCTTTCACCGTCGCCTAACCGACAGCTCCAAAATTGACGTTGAACTGATGCCGCAATGGCATCAGTCAACCGACGCCCAAACCGTACATCCCGTTGGAAGGGGTCTAATAAATAAAATGTATAATGAGACTTTATTGTATGTACAATTACATAGGGGTGTTCAAAATATCTATACCTGAATCCGACAACCGAATTCGAATATTCAATTTCAATATTCAAAGTAAAATATATCCGATATTCAGATGTCCAAAATTTTAAGTTTGAATAATTGTATCCGAACTTCCAAATCGTCATCATTTCCTATTTATATTTTGCGGACAATTTTAGTATTAAAATATTAATTTACATGAGCTTTTGGTACAAAACTAGAAACCCCATAATTTCATGTCACGTTCCCACATCTGTCTACTAGTTACGTTTGCCGGCCGTTTTGCAACTTCCAATCCAATTCTACACCAATCCCTTTACGTACAATTTCCCAAATTTTAACTTCCCATTCATATTCATATTTCTACTGAAAAAAAAAACAATTTATTTCAGTCCAATTTAACAACTTTTTATTTTTTCCGACAAGATCTCGCCGGCCGACCGGCGCAGGCAACCGTGATTCCGGTAATGAGTAATTGGGCCCCATCTGAAGCTTCTGTAACGGCGATATATACACTAAAAGATTCGTATAATTTGTGGGATGTATTAAACGATTCTCCTATTTGGCAAGATCGAATTTTTCACATTCTTGCTGCTCTATACGCCGTCGTTTCACTTGCTGCACTTGTGAGTTTATGTAATTGTTTAAATAATTTTAATGTTAGTTGATATGATTTTGTATGTATAGTGGGTATCTGATTTTAATTGCTCAATTTCTATTTCTAGGGTTCATACTGATGAAAGATTGATCAGGGGGGATTTAATCATTGGTTTTTATCAGAGGGGTGTTTTACTGTTTAGGATGAATATTTTTAGTTTGAAGTTAGTGTAGAAAAGTTAATTATAGTGTTTATATAGGGTTAAAAGGAGTTAACAAGTAATCATATTGATAATGAGTTCCTAAACACAAATCGAATCGCTCTCTGATCGTCTAGTTCTGATTTGTTCGATAACGATAAATCATCTTGAAAAATGCGTATCCGAACATCCTTTGAAGTAAACGATTATCGTATTTATCGATTGTTACAGGTACAATTGATTAGGATACAATGTAGAGTGCCAGAGTATGGTTGGACGACCCAGAAGGCCTTTCATTTCCTCAATTTCTTGGTTAATGGGGGTCTGTATATTTCACTTATTTTTTTTATTGTTTTTTAAACGGGCATTATGGAACCGTCTTGTTTGATTTGTACTGATTTAAAACTCGTGACTGATGCAGCCAGATGTCTGATATTTGTCTTCCGTCGTGATATCCAACAATTGACACCTGAGGTTAAGAATCTATTTATGTTACTTACTTATGTACGGGTGGTAATTGTGACCCATCTACTTTTGACCAAATGGCCAACTAAAGAAAAATAGTTGGAAAGGAAATATAATGTCAAATGGGCCGTGGGATTTTGAAAGTTTATTAGCATTAATCTTTAAGTGTATACAAGTTCCTAAATCGCTATATGTAAAACAGTAGAATATAATTTTGTCACATTACCCAACCCGTATCTCGTTGGACCCAACTGTTTTGCCACATCTACACATATACACTTATGTATAGATAATATATGCTGTTCGTGTTGACCCTTTTGCTCGAATATGTTTCTTTTGTCAGATTGGCCAACATATGTTGCTTGATTTGCCAAGTCTTGCATTCTTCACTACCTATGCCCTCTTGGTTTTGTTTTGGGCAGAAATTTACTACCAGGTTTCATTAAAAATATCCTTGTTTGCTTGTTTTTCTTTTATTGTCAGTGTTAATCGGTCACAGAGTGTTTGTTTACTTTATAATATGCTTGAATATTTGATAGGCAAGGAATGTCTCAACTGATGGTCTCCGGCCAGCTTTCTTTGTAATCAATGGAATTGTTTATGCAGTTCAGGTAAACTTATGAACGTTAGAAGCTTTAATACAATCACTTTTCTAGGTGACTATTATATACTGCAATGAAAGTATTAGTTTGGAATATTTGAGTAGTTATATTCAATATCCTGCGAGGGGTTAGTAGTTCTGAAAGTTTCTAATCTATTATCTGAAATTTGGAGGAAGTGGATGACCTTTTTATTATTATTATTTTAACAGATTGCTCTATGGTTAATAATTTGGTTGAAGCCTATCCATATCTTGGTGATCCTCTCCAAGGTTTTCTTTGCAGGTCTAGTTGCCAAAACTCTGGTTGATTCTTGTTTTTTACCTGTGGGAAAACTTATATATATATCTTGAAAATCTCCTCACACAAAATAATTTTTTCAGGGGTCAGTTTGTTTGCAGCCTTGGGCTTTCTTCTTTATGGAGGAAGGTAGTTTATATTTTCTGTTCATCTTTCCTCGTCCTTTGAGATTCAATATTTGACTTTACTTGACCTTTGGTTCAGGAACTTGGGTTTGTATTTGTTAATAAAAAATCATCGGACCCTTCTCAGTTCTCATTCACCATCTACCCTAGAATCATCTATTGTGTACACCTTCGATGATGATTAAAATCATCGAGATGCGTGGATCGGGTTGGTCAATGGGTTCGGGTTGAAACCGGTTTTCATATAAAACAAGTAGAAATGACTGGTTCGCATTGGACTGACCAACAAAGGCTCTTTTTTGTTTTCTTTTCATCTTTTAATTATAATTGGTACCCGAATCATGATTACAAAAAGAATCTTATAACAACAATTATTTAAATATGTGAATAAAGCGATTTAAGAGGTTTTTTGTATCAAAAGTTGACTTTAGGAGACTTATAGCTCGTTTGATCCGTTTGATGGTTTGACCCCTAATCCCCTATAATTAGTTTTTTTTAGTTTTATAAAATTGACCTGTTGTAGAGAAACTACCACCTGAGTTGCCCATTATTATCAAGCATAAAAGTTGAAATTGTCAAATCCGATAATGGTACACTATAAGCATAAAATTAGGGTACATGTTATTGTCTCCAGTTGCCTACAGTGTCTTTTTGGACCATATCTCTTACTTTGAGTATTTTCCAGGCTGTTTCTAATGCTGCAACGGTTTCCTCTGGAGTCCAAAGGTCGTCGAAAGAAGTTACAGGAGGTACGTGTGTGTGTGCCCATCACTAGTGTGTTATTACAGTTCCTAATGTTATTTTTTACCCCTTTTAATCTAATTATGTAAAATTTAATTTATTTGTTCTTGTAGGTTGGCTATGTGACAGCAATCTGCTTTGTATGTTTCCTTGTGAGATGTATCATGGTGAGTATTCGTCATTGCAATTTCACAAACTGAGTAATGAACAAACTCCTTACTTCAAAGCTTTGATCTTGTCTTTGATGATGATTTTTAGATGTGCTTTAATGCGTTCAACAAAGCTGCTAACCTAGATGTATTGGAACATCCTGTTCTAAACTTTGTATACTACCTCGTAAGTTCTATCTTTGACATGTATATTTTTTATGTTTACTTTTACCGGTGAAAGACTGCAAATTGCTGTATTTGTTTTCTAATGCTTTTGATTTGTTTTGATAGTTGGTGGAGATATTACCGTCGTCTCTAGTTCTTTTTATTTTACGGAAGTTGCCACCTAAACGAGGGATCATACAATATCAACCTATTCGATGAGTAGATTACCTTTGAAAGATAGCTAATGCAGGATCCCTGTAAAAGATAGCATACGGTGGACCTGTTTGCCTCGTTCCACGGGTTAGTTAAAGATTTTGAAAGCCTTCTCAACAAGGGGTGGGTTCTCTCTGTTTGTGGAATATGTTCATTTTATTGATTTGTATTTGTTCAATTTTCTGTATTTAGCTTAAAGCTCTTATAGAAGGAAGCTGAACCCTTTGTTCTGCTTCTTTAGGAGTGGGTCGGTTCCGAAGTAGGTTGTTATTTATACAAACCAAAAGGCATACTAGTTATGATTATGTGGGTAACTTGTTAAGCATGGATCATAATCAATGTCATTTGTATTTATATATATATATATATATATATATATATATATATATATATATATATATATATATATATATATATATATATATATATATATATATTTTTTTTTTTAATTTTAATTTATTTATTTTGTTACATAACAAACTTCCCTTATTGAGCCTTGATTCGGGTCTAGGCTCAAATAGTCCAAGGTTAACTGGTCTTGTTGGGTCTATTAATAGGATTAGCTTAAAGCTCAATTTATATTGGGCTTTCTGGGCCATCTTGAAAATTATCAGGCTATCCTTAAAAAGTTAAAATCTTTTTAAAAGTGATAATAGTAATAAGAAAATGAATTAAACTAGCCAAAATGGGAAAGAACCCAAATTGCTAACATACAAAGCTGGAAATAGCAAAAATCTAAAATCGCCTAAGTTGAAAACATTGTTTATCTAATACGAGTACATGATTAATAATTGAATGTTTTTAAGAGACCTATGAGGATGTATTCAAGATTGATTAAGTTCTAGTTGGTCACAATTAGGTCATATTTCAGATCTTAAAGTTAGGCTTTGATTCTCACAAGACATAACAAGTGCTTGACCTAATCGAATACAGACTACGACTTGCTCCAAAGGGAAAAGGCCAAGTCTTTCTGTGCATCTCAACTTGCGGTGTTGCAAACATTGCAAGTGCAATCGACACATACTGACCAAAACATGTATCGAGGTGTTTCTCTTTGTTTCAATGAATACTATATCTTAACGACAAGTTAGCATTCGACAAGAATAAAAGTACTTTGCATTTTGTATTGATAGTAAAATCTAGACCATTCGCACATTCATTCAAGTTCGTGCCATCGTTATCTATCCTACTCGTCCCATAGTCTGTAGTTTCAAACCCTATGGGCTACGGATGAGTATGAGCTAACATATAACTAGGATGGGCTACAAACCCGAAAACTTTGACCTCAAACTAAGGGATTCAATGCTTAACAAAAAAACCAAACTTTGTTTGTCAGACTCTATGTGTATTTTTGTTTAATTGTTATCCAAATAGAACACATGCCTACTAATCAAAGTTATGTCTTCTAGGCTTATTGCCCTAGCCAAAATTCCGGACTTAAATAGCAATCTTTTTTGGACATTTTGTCACCAAAGATATTTAATGCATGCCCTTTTAGGTCGCCATTCGAATATGACCTTTATCTAACGCACCAAAAACAGATCGCCATTATCACATCGAAGACATGTCGAGCAGATAGATCGTCCTTTATTCAGGGTCCATAGTCGAAAGTGAATCGCAAGCCTTCGACAACATGATTTATTGAAAAAAAAAAAAAGAATCAGTTGATATCCATATATTGGTTAGGCATGTCTGAATGCAACTAATTCCCATATGCTGTGATCACCAAATGAAAAAGATCTTTCTCAAACACATAAAGTAAGTACATCAATATGACATTATGTTACAATTTATCTTACTTAATACAAGAGTTGGTATGAAGTGCTTAAATTCACTCAACACATCTGCATATGATTTGCAATCACATTGAGAAACTTAAAGTTGTAGTATAAAATTGTTATTATATCAAATGGATAACCAAGTTCAATCTCCTTTAGCTACAACTTTGAGGCTAACCTACAAGCACGTAACCCAGTTGGTTCTCCTTAGGTGGCCGTTGAGTCTGGAGCATATGTTCATCATTGTCTTCTACATATTATCTTCAGGGCAAGCCCTATGAGCCGTTCAGCGTTACCGATTATCTAAATTTTGCAAGAGAATTATCAATGACCGCATCAAGAATAAGGATGACTTTATAAATCTTGTCAAACCGTTTTACATGAGGTCTAAAGAAGACATATAACAGATACGTTAAACCAACCCCGATTTTAATTATCTTATATCAACATATCTTCATTAGTCTATAATTCTAAATTCTAAATCAAAGCAAGGCATGCGACATTATTGACTAATAAGCAACAACAGCACACCAAATTTATTGTATTTCCCTAATTGTTGGCAGCCAAGTAACCAAAAGTCAGCAGCCATTACAATCAATATTTTCTTTGGTCCATGTAAAATTTAGGGAGCTTATTTTTACAAGTTATTGTTTACTTGTTACAAGGAAAAATTGTACTTTTTATGTCACAGGAACCTTTTATTTCCTTATAAGAAAGCAAAATATTACTTGTAAAAATCATCTCCCATGAAATTTAAGGGCATTATAATTACTTTTTTTTTTTAATTGGACAATAATATGATCAGTACTCTACGTACGCCATTTTATTTTTATTAAATTATTAGTAATCACATAAAATAAGACAAACCAAAAACTCTATAATTTGCCTCGCATTTTCCTCTACACCTACTCAATGTCTCGAATCTTATAAAACTCACAAGATGACATAATACGTAGAAACATTGCATAATTTATACGAGTAATAGTTTTTTTTTAATGGTTGTATGTTAGTTTCAATCCACCTCATATATGTCTATTTTAAGTAGCATTGTTATGTTATTATTAATCCTATCTTATATTTTATTATTTCTTTAATAATCCCACATCAAGGTTCTGTCTTTATATTGATTTATTAAATAAATAAATTAGATTAAATTAAAAAATTATTTACAGCAACAACTATTTTGTTTTACATTTTGGGTGTTTCTTTCTCTTCCTCTTTGTCGGCTGTTCTTGTTGACCCATATTTTTCCTTACCAATATTTTGTAGAATTTTAGGTACATCGTTATTCACAATTTTCCTTTTAACAATACAATTTTTCACACAAGGGTTTGTTTTTTTTTTTAAGATCGGAGGTCCATTTTATTAATCAATCATTCATATCCAGTCTTTTGGTTTGTCTGTAAGTTGTTTTCAATCAAGATCAACTGTGCTATCGTTGCTATTTCTCTTTCAGGCATTTCGTCAAACATCTGGTATGCACTTTTGTTTTCTAGTAATCAAACTTCATTTCCTAACTTGAATCACTTCTTGTTTTGCTCCTGTTTTATCAACTTTTCGTATATTATCATAAAGTTGTAAGCTTTTAGTCTTTCTGATTAGGTATCATAGTTTGTTCAATACATATAAGTGATGAAAGGCAAATTTGGGGGATCAGGGACTTATTTTTTGTTAAATAATGGGGCCAAAATCCCATCCATAGGGCTTGGAACCTGGCAAAGTGGTGGTGATTTTTGTGTCGAAGCGGTTAAAACCGCGTTATCGGTTGGATATCGTCATATTGATTGTGCACACTTATATGGAAATGAAGCTGAAGTTGGTGAAGCTTTAACTGAGTTTTTTAGGGGTTCTACAAAAAGAGAGGATCTTTTTTTAACCTCAAAGTTATATTGTACGATGAATTCGATTAATAAGATTGAGAATTCTGTTAGAGTTTCTCTTAAGAATCTTGGAGTTTCATATTTAGATCTTTATTTAATGCATTGGCCCGAGAGTTCAGCGTTTGGTGATGCTACTGATCCACCTGCAAATTCGGGCTCTGAATATCGTCAGTTTTTGTGCAAGTTGAAAACTGCTTGGAAAACGATGGAACGTTTGGTTGAATTAGGTCTTGTTCGGGCTATTGGTGTTAGTAATTTTAATATACAACAGATGAAAGAACTGCTTAAGATTGCAAAAATTGTGCCTGCAGTCAATCAGGTTGGTTTCATTTTTTATTTGCATTATTATTTTTCTTGTATTGTTGATGAATCTAGCAGAAAAGGGATATCTTGGTTACAGAGCTTGCAGTTTCCTGATGATATCTCATAAGTAATAAGTTTCATGAAAACCTACAAAATTCTGGATAACTACGTATTAGGAAGCTGTGTGATTTGAAATGGTATCGATAGAATGTTTAATAGTAACGTTTCTGCTTAATTCATTGGTGTATATGTGTTTCGCCTCAAACTATGCAACAGAAGTGAAACTTGGTAGTTTTGAGTATATGTGTTGGTTGTCGATGAATCCCATATTTCTCATCACTAAGAAAGGATGTTATACATATATGAATAAGTATAATATATTGGTATATTGGACTAATAACTAATGTAGAAAAATCAATATGATATATAGCTGAATTCCTTGTGATGTGAAATCCGGAATTTGATATTGATTTTTCATGGTATTTGTTTTGCTTTTTGTTTTCCTTGTGATGTGAAGTCCAAATTTAACTACGTATGTTTTCACTACTTTTCAGGATTATCTAAAATATTTTAACTAGATAATAAGAGAGTAAAGAATAATCTAGACAATTTGAAATCTACTATTTGTTTTTGTTTCGTCAGTAGAGTATGTTTCCTTGGTTCTTTTCTTTTTGTGGATTCATGGAACATAATCTGATTGCCATTTTTTAACTATTTACTTATGATTGGGTCGACTTGGGTTGTGTTTTATCCCAAACGGGTCAAAAGAGTATGATAATCTTTGGTACCAGTTAAAAGGGGAATGGGTATGGGCCAAAAATGTTGAAGGCCATCTATAGTCTAAATTTTTTATTTATATGTTTGATTGTCACTGTAATAATTTTCTGTATATAATCATTGTCGGTGTTTTTTACTTTGTATAAAAGATGTAACTTCTGAAAAAAGAATTAGGCGGGTCAGGCTAACTTTGCCCCATAGTGAATCTGTTTCATAGAATCATGGTGTCTCTAACCTTTTCCAAGCTATGGCATTCGAGACCCATGCAACATTACATAATGATCTAAGGTTTGTTTGTGTATTTGCAGGTGGAGTTGCATCCATTTTGGAGGCAAGACGAGCTTGTAAAATTCTGTCAGTCAAAATTCATACATGTATCTGCTCACACACCATTAGGAGTGCCAACTTCAGCTCCTAAACTATCTGAAAGTGGATCAAGTGAGGAAGATGAACCTGGAACACCTCGTATATCTTTTAGACGCTCAAGATCAGTTCATGGCCCAATGTTGAAGCTTTCCGTAGTTGCAGATATAGCAGACAGGCATAAAAAGACTCCCGAACAGGTATTCTTTACCAAATTGTGATTTTGCCTTGATAACTGTTATATCAAATTAGGAACCTTCAAAGTTTCAAGTAAATATATGGAATTTTTGTGTTGAGAATTTGTTTATAGACTTCATTTTGAACCAAGAATGGGAAATTATACCAGTAGGTAAAAGGGTAAACCAGTAAACCTTGCAGAATAGCTAAAAATGAAAACATGTCCAACGGGTCCAAAGTCACCGAAAGTGCATTCACAACGCATAAAACTTTCGAAATCATTTTATTTTTAATTATTATATTATCTTCTCTTTTACTATATTGTTTTGGTATATAAAACACAGGAGACTCGATATTGGCCTATAGAATTTAGCCTTCAACTTCATAAGATGTTTCGGTCCCTTGAACACTTGATCCTTTTTTCGTCAATTTCTTCATTCTTGTCTAACCTGTGGTCACTGTTTTTAGAAATTTAAAATTGTTTAGGTGCTTAAAAATTTTCGACTATTGGTGTAACATACAACGTGCTCTTTAATAAGGAAACAACCAGCTTAAGCTACTGCGTAAAGATATGATTACAGGTTACTAATGTGCAAAAAGGTAAATTAACATTGGAAACTTGCTCATCCCATTCTTAGGGACAACTGAAAAACAGAACTATTTGATCACCTCTTAGAAAGCTTGATCTTTTGTTGTGTAACTACATATTTGCCCTTGATGTAGGTTATTTTGCGATGGGGTCTCCAAAGAGGGACAAGTGTGCTTCCGTGCAGTGTGAAGCCTGAGAGGATAAGGAAAAACATAGACATTTTTAGCTGGAGTTTATCGGATGATGAGTACCGTCGGTTGAACCAGATAGAGCCACAAGTATGTCTGTTTGGAAACGGTCCACTGGATACTATTTCAGAGGACAATGGTTCTATCTTTGGATGTGGTCCACTTCAAGCGGTTCATGAATCTGAAGATGATGTCGAATTTAACTCATGATGCTTGTGTGTGCTTGTTATTTAAACGCATAAACATACTGATTTTGTCATGTCATTGTAATACTATGTCCATGGGTGATAAACAAGTAGTAGGGTCTTAAAATCTTGATGTTGATTTTGGTTTGGTGAATTGTTTTTTCTTTGGATCAAATTGTGTTCTGAAGATGTGTTATGTACAAAAGTTTGCTTGGAATAATATTCTTATTGGGTTGTACTTTATTTTTAGTTTATATATTGCTGGTTAAAATCCTTTTGTTGTGTACTTTTGTTTTTCTGTTTAGGGTCATTTAGCTATCATGGTGTTGATTGAGCTTTGGTTTGGATCCCAACACGCATTTGGAGAACGCTATTCATCGTCAGTTAGTTACTCCGTCCTAAAGTTATACTCCGCGTTTACTGTTTTGTTTATCTCATTTTTATTGTCTAATTTCATAATTGTATGGGTATGGGTATGATTAATTGAATTTACCTGAGTACCCTTAATATATGTGTATGACATAAAAAAATGTGGGATAAGTTAGAGTAAAAGTATGATAATACCAACAATTAGATAACTGTATAATAATGATGTATTCTTAAATTGCGTGTGTTTTTTTTTCCTGTCTACAACGAATTTGAAACGAATGGAGTATTTAATAGGGGTATCTTTCGAAATTTCCAAGTTGTACTAAAGTTTACAAAGTACCCTTATGACAATTTTTTTCCCTCAATGCAAGCCAACGTCAAACTTTGGAAGGCAAATACCGAAAAGCAGCCTCCAAGAGGACCACAAAAATCCAAACACAAGCAAAAACACCACAACAAGTACCCTTGTGAGTTATGACATATAACATCTATGATTTTAACAATACGGATGCTTTTCCCTTCTTATAATTTTCCTTCTTTATAATTATACTGATAACGATTCTATGTAGGTTTTGTCTAGCACTTTTTGGGTTATATTTTGGTTATGCATCCAACTTTATACCTTTTTTTTTTTGTATTTAACTTAAAAACCTTCTATTATATGTATTCAAGTTTTAAAATCGTCTTTTGTATTCATTTAGCAGACTATTGTATGTATGGAACTTACGATAAACATGTCACTTTTTTAACCTAATACAGGCAAAAAAACATACAATAGAAGCTTTTAAAAATTTGAGTACATGTAATATGAGGTTTCAAAGGTGTAAAATTTGATGCATAACCAAACTATAAACCCATTCTTTTTCTCATTCTCAACATAACCTATGGAAATGTGATGTTAAAGACTCCCACATGAACATGTATGGTAGCAAATATAATTAATAATAATAGATGATACATGTCACTATATCATTGATAAAATTTTGTTAGTAGAAAAGGTAACAAAAAAAAAACATATAAATACATTATAATGCACATCTATTTCGCGTTCAAAAAATAAAAATAAAAATGCATTGCGACAAGTCTAGTTGTTTGAAATTGTTAATTTGAAACCTGAAATTGTTAATCTGACTTATTGTTTCAAACCTGATATTATTAGTTTAAAAATACTACTCTAAGACGATTCAAATACAAATAAGGGAAAGTTTCACCTATATCCTTGTAAACTTATCAAATTACTTCAATATCCTTGTAAAGTTCAAAATTACTTCACAAACTCTTATGCAAGTGTATGTATGTATATATACAATTTGGACTTTTACTTTCTTTTGAAATTACCGACTTTTATTCGGATTTGCTACAAGAAACTTTTTACTTTAGAGCATAAAATACTTTTGCAGTATCATTGGATAAAAAACACACAAAAATAAATTTAAGGGTCTCTGGTTTGAGAGTATGTGAGACGTCCAACAACCAAGAGATTGTGGGTTCGGGATTCATTGCAAGTGTGTACATGTATATAGTATGTGAACGTAATATTTGTGACGTATATACTATGTGCATGTGGGTTAGGTTATATTGTACGGTTGACTTTTGAAAAAAAAATAAAAATTAAAATGCAAAAATAAAAATATTTGTAGCTACTTGTGAATGGTCTAATTTGACTTTTGATGTCGACGACGTTGACCCGTTATAACCCTTTGGCAACAAAGTCAGTCAATGAAAATAAATTTCAATCAAAAATTCTATATCTAGAAAAAGAGTAACGTTACTTTTACTAGTAAACAAGAAAAACTTTAAACCATAATATAGAAAATATATTATTATTATTATTATTATTATTATTATTATTATTATTATTATTATTATTATTATTATTATTATTATTATTTTAACCCATCATCTTTGGACAACAAGTACAAGACACAAATTTGACATGTTTTGCCGTTTTGGTGCATCTAGCTTCACCACCCTCAATGCCCAACACAGCTTTCATTTCTAGGGATTCAAACAACGGCGGATTGAGTAGTTAAAGTGATTCGTAGCAGGATCTTAAATTATATATAGGAAACATCCTATGATGTCATCAAAATATTAATTAGCCAATGAGATTGTTTGATTTTATCAAATTAGCTAAAATTTAGGCAATGATGACATCATAAATAATTTTATACTTTAATAATCCTAATATTAATAAAATTAGATATTCGGATGCTAACAAATCTATCTATCTATATAATAATAATAATTAAATAAATTATCATGTTACCCTATAAAATTTAATGGAATCTTCTTCCAATACAAATACAGCACAAAGTAAAGTAACAACCCAAATCTTAGACCTTATATTTGGTGGATTAACATAATTTGGTAATTTTGAATCGTGGATCCAATAACAAACTATTCATATATATATATATATATATATATATATATATATATATATATATATATTTTTTAAGTTTTCATAATGGGACATTCTGCAAAAAATATCTATTCCATTACCCATATTTCCCACATATTAATATTTATTCAATACTTTATGTAGATATCTATCTATCATTCAAGACCTTTATTAATCTGATAGTTAAACCAAAATTATGTCTAAGTTATATACTCCATCCGTCTCTATATAATTGTCTCATGTCAGTTGTCACGAAGTTTAAAAAATTAAATTGTACGGTAGTGAATATGACAGTTTTACGTTTGCTTTTTACAAAGACTTTCATGTATCAATTTTTATAAAAGGTATATTGAGGGTATAATGGTAAAAGTTAAATACTACTTTTGGAAGTGGATACTTATTATGGGACAAACTAAAATTGAAAGATGGACACTTATTTTTAGGACGGATGGAGTATATCTTTCAGACAATTTATATAATACTGGGTGATCGAGCATAAAGAAACCGAAAAATCGAATCGTAATCGAAAAGTCAAAGTAGTTAAACCAAAAAGATCAAACTGGATACAAAACCGACAATTTGGCTTTTAATAATAGAACAATCAAAAATTTCTGTTATACCTAAAAATCGAACCCTTAATAACCAATCCGATATAGTTACTAATTAATTGGATATTTGTATTTTATATTTACTATAAAAATTCATTGAAGTTATTATATTATCAAGTTATGAACTTTAAAAATAATGCATAAGGTTCTATTTCCACCATTAAGTTATGTATCTAATTTAATTTATTAACCAATTTGGTATTGCCCAAGTGGTACTGATACCGCAAATGTCTGAACTCTACATGTGTCACTTATAGGTTAGGGAGTTCGAATTCGTGCCACATCATATATAGGTGATTTGTGGACATATGATTTGTCCGACGTTGATGCTCCTTGCAGATGGAGCAAACGTGTACCATTGAAATATGGTACAGGGTATGGGGTACCCTCCAAGTTACCCTTTCTAATTTGATTTATTGAGATAAATTTATTAGATGTTGTTACATTATAGTATTATACTTACTAACTTTGTTTGTAAATCCAAACCATAAACACCCATAATATAATAAACACGTAATAAATCAACAAATAAATATAATTGGTGTCTGAAGTTCTATCATATTATTTAACAACATTAAATTCTTTGAATAAATATAAGAGATCTCATTTTCTCGTAAATATAGGTACACTTAATAAACAATAAATGTCTACATTAGTACGTACTTTATAAATCAAAATCAAGAAATATATATTAATTACCACTATAATAATATTCATTATATACAAGTCAATTTGCCATTTGCAATAATAAATTTATTTTGCCATAAGATTTTGACTCACTTAATTTTATTTTCCATTTATATTGCTTTATTTTTGTACTTTATCAGAACTTTGATTTCTCATTAATTAAGTAAATAATTAGTACGTTTACGAAACTTAAGAATGCAAAAGTAAGAAGGTATGTTGGTGCTACAAATTAAATCATGAAATTAGGTACCTCCATTTTAACGCGATTACAATCATCATGTCAACAAATTCATATAATAAATTAATGGTGCTAAGATGAGTGCATATTCTCCTATTCAATAATAGTTAGATTTAAGAATTGGGATACTTTCAGATTCAAAGCAATCTAATGTTGTAATTTGCGACTCATATCATTAAAAAAAATAAGGCTTTATAGTTTGGGAATGCATATAGCTTGACAAATTTTACTATATCCATCGACCACATAAACATCCTATTTTATGTAGTAAACTTTTGAAAACATCTATTGCTTAACCTGAAACCAACTTCCGACTTATACACATATAGTTAATCCACAGGCATCCACATCGTGTCCATGTCATATCCACATTAACATTTTATCAAAAAAAATAAAAACCCCCGTTTATGTATACGAATTAATGTATATCAAAAGTAATGTTGAACTAATATTTCTGCTGTTCAAAAAAATAATAATTATTATTCTTTTATACTTATGAAAAACAAATACAAATTTGATGGCCCGTGTGTATACACGGGTCTAAGGTCTAGTTTTTTTATGATACGATAAATAATTTTTTTATGAACACTTATGATTTCATGAAAAACATGTAATTAGTAGTTTTCAAATAAGTAAAATACAAGACATGATAATTATTTATTGAATCAGCAGCACACTTTGTTTGGACCCGTAGCACCGCCAATAAAATCAACTATTTTTGGAAAAAAATTCACTTTGCATGCCAAGCATACTGTAACGAGTGCTACCACTAACTTCTATGTGGCTCCATAACTGATTCAAATCATGACCAGGTGTGATATAATGGTTGATGAACCCTAACGCAAGGACCAAAAAGATGTCATATAGGCAATGTTTACATAATTCTCATGGATCACTTTGTATGGCAAGATTCGTTCAATGGCAATGCTATTGTTAGGTCCTTAGCAAGAAGTTACATCCAAATCGTACAGACATATCAAATCTAAATACATATATTAGCTCACTTATATGAAACAAATAGAGACAAATTGTAAATGTATCATCATTTGCATTGTAACATATATACACCAAAAACACAAGTAACAAACAATGAGATAAACAACAAAACAATGCTATGGATGGAGACTACTATGATGAAGCCAAGAAAGTAATTCTTGAGTTGAAGGTCTTAACTTTGGTAACTCATTTAAGCAAACACAAGCAATCTCAAGTACCCATAGCATCTCCTTAGCGTTTTCTTTATCGAAAATTAATGGATCAAAGACCTCGATTTCTCTTTTCTCTCGCTTCATTTGCATCACCCACGAGATCAAATCTCGACTACTCTTCGGTTTACACATATCCATTGGTCTCTTACCTGTTAAAAGCTCCAACAAAACAACCCCAAAGCTATAAACGTCTCCTTTATATGATGCAACCGATGCTTGACCATATTCGGGAGGAATGTAACCTAAAGTCCCAACTAAATCAGTTGTTACATGAGTGTCATAAGGTAGCATTAGTCTCGCAAGACCAAAATCGGCTAAATGAGCTTCAAAATTCTCATCTAGAAGAATATTACTCGACTTTATATCTCGATGAAGGATGTGTGGGTCACAAGATTGGTGCAAGTATGCTAGACCTTTAATGGCACCCTGTCCGATTTTTAGTCGTATGGTCCAATTAAGCTTTGAAGGTCCGTCAGGCTTCTCGTGTAACCAGTAGTCAAGACTACCGTTTTCCATATACGAGTATATTAAGAACCTGTCGTTTTTGTGTTGACAATATCCTTGAAGGAGGACGAGATTCGGGTGTCGAGCTTTTGAGAGGGTTTCCACTTCCGCTTGAAACTCACGGTCCACTTGACCCGTGTCACCTGTGAGCCGTTTGATGGCTACTTTTTGCCCATTGGGAAGTGTGGCTTTGAACACGAGCCCGAATCCACCACAACCGATTATGTTTGCTTGATCAAAACTGTTGGTTGATTTCAAAACATCATCAAGTGAAAGCTCTTCTTTCGTTTGGAAAAGATATACTAAACTCGGCTCGAATTCTTCCTTATCATGATCGTCGTCGTCATCTTCTTTTTCAGGATCGATTTCTTGTTTAAACGTTGCACGAAGTATGATCACAATCATAAGTGCAAGAATAAAAACCGTTCCAAATCCAATCCCGATAGCCATACCAGCAATTGCCGCTTTACTTTTCTTTGATACTCTGGTTGACGATGGACGTAAGACTCTATTCTCACAAGTATATCCACATAACTCTTTGTTTCCTTCAAAGCTCGAGTTTGCAAAAGTTGCAAACTGACCTCCAATGGGGATTAACCCGCTCAGATCATTATAAGCAACACAAAACTTCGATAAAAAAGTTAAACTCACCAACGAAGACGGAATCGTTCCAGACAAATTGTTATACGACAGATCAAGAGTCTCTATACTCGTCATTCCTGACAACTCATTCGGTATTCCACCCGATAAATTGTTGTGTTTCACATCCAAAACATGTAATCTTTTCATATTCCCAAATTCAGGCCAGATTGATCCATTGAGAAAGTTGTGACTGAGATCGAGCAGTGGCGGGAAGCTCATAATTTGATTGTACTGTAATGCTACCCCTCGGTTACTCATATTTGGTCTCTTAAAAAATGGGAAATCTGGTGAACCTTCTTCAAATGACACATTTCGGAAACATAAACTTTGTAATTGCGTGACACTTTTTGGGATTTCACCTGATAAGGAATTATTTGACAGATCCAAGTAAAATAGAGACTGGAAATCACCGATATAAGATGGAATTGCTCCTGTTAAGTGATTCCATGATAAATCCAACAACTGTAACCGTGTTAAGCCTTTTAGCCATGAAGGAATGCTGCCCGTGAGTCCACAATTCGCGATTACAAGAGCTTTGAGTGCTTTGAAATGAAGAGTGTCATCAACCGGTAGTTGTTCACCACGAAAATTCATGGTTAGAACCAACACAGTTAAATTTGGGCAGTGTTGTAGGATTTTGAGAGTGGTTTTGAGGTTACTGAAACTGCAATTCGAGAGCGAAAGATAAGATAATGATTGAAAATTCTTGAAAGTTTCTGGGATTTCGCCTACGAATTTGTTCCTAGCAAGATTTATAGCTTTTAACTTTTTGCAGGTAGAGAGATTATCAGGAATGGAACCCGAAAAGTTATTAGTACCTAGATCAAGTGAGGTAAGTTTCGTCATGATCAAGCAATTGAACTGAATGAAGCCATTTAAAGAATTGTTTCTCAGATTAATCAAAGAAATGGCAGGTGAATTCGACAACGATGAAGGAATCCCACCAGAGAAACGATTTGATTGAGCTGAAAAATGAGTCAAGTATGGAAATTTATGAAAGAAATCATATAAATTTCCTGATAACCGATTTGATGAAACATCCAAACGGGTGATCCGACTAGAAAAATTACCAATTCCGGCGATGGAAGTGAAATCGTTATCCTGAAGATCCAATTCCAATAATCTTGGTAAGTGAAACAAGAACTCAGGAATCACACCAGAAAGAAAATTGGAAGCTACACATATATGTTCTAAGAATGTACAATTTTGGAACTCGAATGGAATACTTCCAGTTAGCGAATTCACAGCGAATTTAAATACACGAACTCGATTCAAATTAGCACAAATACCAGCAGGTATAGAACCATTAAAACCATTATCAGAAACGTCTAAAACTTGAAGTGCAGGCAAGTGTACACTAACTGGGATAACACCATTGAAATCATTACTACTCAAATCAACAATTTCCAAATAAGTTAACCGAAATAACGAAATTGGAACCGCGCCAGTGAAGAAATTATGTGAAAGATTGAGTGTTTTAAGGTGATCTAGAGTAGAAACTAAACCAGACAAACCACCAGTTAATCTTTTGTTTGGGAGTTCTAACCTAACAACCCTACCAGATTTAAAATTACATTTGATTCCTACCCAATTACAACAATTATAAGATGATGAATTTGAATTCAAAGAAAACCATCCTTCAATTGGGGATTCTAATCCATTCATAAACCCTCTTAAACCTCTTAAATCATTAGAATTACAAGTCAAATTCTGTGAATTCACAAGAATCAGGAAACAACCAAAACAAAACACCAAAACCCATATCTTTAATCCACCAACCATCCCACTAACAAGCTCAGAAAGCACAAAAATGATGATAAAGTTTGTAACTTTTAGGATTAAATGAGAAAACCCATTTGAGCAATCAAGTTTTCTTGATGTGGGTTACCTTAAATCAACTACTTTTTGACTGAAAATTGAAGAACATACCAGTAAAATTGAAATGATGTGCAGATAGATGGAGCAAAAAGGAAATGGTTTTTAGGGTTTTGATTTTGTAGAGAGAGAAAAAATCATGGAATTTAGAGAGAGAAACAGGGGATTATAGGAAGCCGTTGTTGGTGGTGGTGGTAGTGAAAACACAGCATAATTAAAGGGGGCTATGAAGACCAGGAGGAGATCCTGTGATTCTTTGAAAGAAAAAGAAGGTAAATTAATACTAGTATATGACTAGTATATGATTGGGAAGGTTTGTTATCGTAGGAATCGTATAAACATGGTTTTTTCACTTTTAAATTAAACGTATGTATACGTTTTGTAAAAAAAGTTATGACAAAATTATTAAAATTTTATTCTCTTTAATATTAGAATAACTAAAAAAGTAAAAAAATATATATGATACACAAATTAAAATTGTGTATCATGTATCACAACCTTTATATGTGATACTATGATACACAAAAAAAAAAATTATGATGTATTTCACATTTTAAAAAAAAAAAAATTTGCATAGTAAAGAGGAAACAATTCCAAGAATTTTGATATAAAATTTTCATCGAAAATATTATTTAATCTTAAAGTTAAAAGTAAAAATGTGTGTTCTTACCGTTCCCACCATAATAAGTGTTCTTACTTGAACCTTGCCCGTATATGATTATATATAAGTAGTATTTAATTGAATTTAATTTGTTGACCAAGTATTACTAGATTTCGTTTACTTATATAATAACTAGAATTTAAACTCGTGTATACATACAGACCGTTGATTTTTAATATGAAATTTCGTATTTACTATCTTGTTTCTAATAATAAAGTGTGTAAGTTAATATATATATTAAGCATTTAATTGGATTCATGATAATATTACTTTATGTAAATAAATTTATATAAGTAGAGATTAAAAATTAAAAGTTTTTAAAACCAAATTAGTGAAAAAAATTAATTATTCCAAGTCTATATTAATCCTTTTCAAGTAATTTTATTCTTAGTCAGTAAATTGAAAATAGAAAATTACATATTGATTAGGATAATATTTCAATCAATGAATTAAATTCTTTTAATATATAAGTAAGCAGTTGAAGAAAAAAAATCTTTTGAAATAAGTTAGGGATCTTGCTTTACAATTTAGTAAAAAAAAAAAAAGACTTAATTGATAAATTAAAATTTAATTAGAATGATGACATCATAAAAATATTTCTTATATATAATTTAAGATAGTAACAAAGTGTTGATCATGTTACATTAGTGCAAAAGCCTTTTATCCTCGGATTTCTTTGGATATGATTTCAATTTCTCGACGGCAATTTGAGTTATTTCTATGCAGTTTGTATGTGTATCTTTTATTATCACTTTGGAGTTGTAATTTCTATCGTAATTTGTGGATTGATATTTCATTTAAAATTACCTCAATTTTGAGGAGTTATTACTGTAATAAATAAAATATCAAGCTTGAGCCTTTTGTTAGAAGATTAACAAAGTGTTGATTGTTGATTAACAATAGCTTATTTATTTTATTAAAATAAAAAACTTTTTTTTGTTTAAAAATGGTCTTCACCATTCCTTTGTCTTTTTTAATGTTATTAAGTTTTTTATTTAAAAATATTATTATTAAGAAATTATTATAATTTAATTAAAAGATAAAATGAGAAAACCAATTGTATAAATTCGTTTGAAAAGCATTCAATCCACAATCAATTTTGTATTGATTGACAAAAAAAAATAAAAAAAAATAATAACAATTATATTTGATGAATTTTATTCTTCTCAAAAGGTATTAATGTACGTAACAAGTTAATTGGCTTTCAAGGGTGTTAGCTCAAGCAATTATCAAAAGCTTGGTCAAAACCAGTTAACTAGAATCGAGTTTACAATGTGTAATTGTTCATCTATAAGTTAATCTAAAATTTAAATTCTATTGTTAGTTCACATAATAGTTTAGACATTATATATCCTTTAGTATATTTAACCTTTATTTATACTATAGTATATGATATATAACTATATAATATTTTTTATATTTGATCAAAAATCTTAAAATGAAAAAGTAGTAAAGGACTAATTTACTCTTCTGTTATTTTATTCAACATTCAAACTGAAACGCCTTGAAAATCTGAACATTTTTTTTTACACTGAAATGTATTTCTATTGGTCCCACTATCTGTATTATCGTGTTTGTATTCTATTCTATTAATTTGTATTACTATTTAAAACTTAAAAATGAAAATCTGCTGGAAACAACATCTACCCGCCGGGTAGATGGGTTACCCGCCGGGTACCCAAGTCTAGCCGCCGGGTCTCCCCCATTAACCGCCGGGTGAATTAATTTTTGTGGTAACAGAACTAAACCCCCGTTTAAAGGCTTGAGAAGCCGCCGGTTAGGCCTAAGAAGCCGCCGGCTTGTTCCTGATTTTGGTTTACCCGCCGGGTAATCCGGCTACCCGCCGGGTACTCTGGCGTCTACAGCACCTGCAGTTTACTTTCAAACTATTTACCATTTTCCAAATTTTGAACGCGCATATCTTTCAAACGACAAAGAGTTAAAACATGAAACTTTGCAGGCACTTTACTATAGTCAAAATAAAACTTTCTATTTTCGCACTTTCTCAAATTTCTCATTTTATCGGAATTTGGGCTTATGGGTCATTTTCGGCTAAATTCCAACATTTTTCTAACATACCAAGTCTCAAACCGTAGAGACTTAGGAACTGAGACTTTAAGCACACATTTCTACTATCAAAACAAACTTGCAAGATTAATCATCATGCTTCCAATCTTCATCTAACTCAAATTTGTTCATAAGCGTTATTAGTACCCGTTTGGACCCATTTTGACCCGTTGATCCAAAAGAGCTAATTTGACTCATTCAATGGCTAAACACACTACCAAATTGACTAATAACATCATTTGACTTTCGTTAAAACTTTCAATATGTACATAATCAAAATATCACTTCTATTACAACTTATAACTTAACACTTTTCAAACATTATCTACTAGTCTTACACAACTTTACACTATTACACATAATCAATCTAGTCGTTACTTTCATAACCAAAACATGTCAAAACATTGTTTGGGCGATCTTTCAAGGTTCCAAAACGATAATTTAAAGAGAAAGCTTGTGTAACTTACAACAAGCTAGCACTCCACTTCTACCCTTTCGCAACTTCTTTACCCCTTCCGCTTTCACTTGTACCTACAACATAACTAAACTAATTAAGCAATTTGCTTAGTGAGAATATGAAAACTACTCCATACAATGCATTATTAACATAAAGCAATAATGAACAAAATAAAGAACTACTTCCCTTTTCTTGCAACTTCACTTTCACAATTCTAGTCATATGTGCACATAGCTAATCAATATTTGGCTAACATAAGTTAACCACTAATCGTACAAGGCTAACCTTGGTTAGCTATACTAATCAAAATATGGCTAATAAGCATTAACCATTCTAATCACAAGCTTTCATCATAATCATGATATAATCATAAGCTAATCACAACAAGTTACATGATCATGATCTAATCAATTCATAAACTCACCTTGGTTTGTAGCACAAATTGAAACAAGATGATCAAATGATGACAATTCTTCTTTAGCACCTATCACATATACACATGGCACATAATCAACAACTAATCCACACTTTCAATTACTAATCATCTATTTCTTTCTCCCCCACTTGAGATTTACTAATTTCACTTTAACCAACTAACTAATTTACTTATCATGATCAAATCATTGCTTTATTATGAATTTAACTACTTTCTAATCACTAATTGATTCTACTAACATATCAAAATCATACTATAAACTAAAACATAGGATTCATGAAAAATCTCATAAACCTCATGAACACTAATCATAACCTATCACTTCTAATATGAAATTAGGATTCTAATCATTGTTCATATGTTATACTAACACTAACTAATCAATTATAAACCCTAATTTCGGATTAATTCATATCAATTAACTAAAACCCCATAAAACCCAAGTTCTAGGGTTTTGGAGAAAGAAGAACAACTTACAAAGGTTGAAGAAGATGGAGAAGATGATGATTCTGAGTTCTAAAGCTTGAATTTAAGTTTAATTTAAAGTTTGAAAGTTGATTCTTACTCCCTTTTGTTCTCTGCGATTTTTTTTCTGTATTTTGATAAGTTCTGGAATGTTTTTGAGATCACAGGGATACTACACGTATCTATACTTATATCTTTTATTTATTTACTACACTACACAGTCTGGAACTGAACATCTAATTTACGTTTTCTATCATATCTCATAATTTAGAGATCTAAAATTAAAAAAATGTATATATTATCGTACACTAAAATAATACTGTAAAACTGAGCTATAAAAACTTATTTTTATTTACTAGAGTAATACCTTGAAAACTGGGGTGTTACAACTCTCCCCCACTTATTCTGTTCGTGTCCTCACGAACCATTCTTGGTGTACCGCAGGATAGTATATCATCATCCACTCCTCCGGTTCCCAAGTAAATTCTGAACCCTTCCTATGTCGCCACTGAACTTTAACTATCGAAACTGATTTATTTCTGAGCTGCTTTACTTTCTGATCAAGAATTTTAACTGGCTCTTCTATATAACTCAACTTATCATTTATTTCTATTTCTGTCAGTGGCACATACGAAGCCTCATCAACTAAACACTTTCTGAGCTGAGATACATGAAATGTATCATGTATACTACCAAGTTCTTCTGGTAATTGCAATCGATATGCAACCTTTCCAATTCTATCAATAATTTCAAAAGGTCCAATATACCTTGGACTCAACTTTCCTCGCTTTCTAAAACGTATAATCCCTTTCCAAGGTGAAACTTTAAGCATCACCTTATCACCTACTTGAAATTCAATAGGCCTTCTTCGCTTGTCTGCATATGACTTTTGTCGATCTTGTGCCATCTTTAATCTTTCTCTAATCTGATCGATCTTCTCAGTAGTTAACTGTACTATATCTGTACTCCCAAGCTCTCTCTGACCAATCTCACCCCAACAAATTGGAGTTCGACATTTTCTACCATATAACATTTCGTAAGGTGGCATTTTAATCGAAGAATGATAACTGTTATTATAAGAAAACTCGACCAATGGAAGGTGAGTATCCCAACTACCACCAAAATCAATGGCGCAAGCTCTAAGCATATCCTCGAGAGTCTGAATGGTACGTTCACTCTGACCATCAGTCTGAGGATGAAAAGCGGTACTAATATGCAATCGAGTTCCTAAGTCTTCTTGAAACTTATTCCAGAATCGAGAAGTAAAACGAGTGTCTCGATCTGAAACAATAGAAAGTGGAACTCCATGCCTCGCAACAACTTCTTTAACATAAAGATCGGCTAACTTTTCTAAAGAAGAAGCTTCTTGAATAGGGAGAAAGATAGCACTTTTTGTCAATCGGTCCACGATCACCCAAATAGTGTCATGTTGCCTAGGGGTCTTTGGCAACTTGGTAACAAAATCCATGGTGATGTGTTCCCATTTCCATACTGGTATATCTAAAGGCTGAAGTTTACCGTATGGTTGCTGGTGCTCTGTTTTAACTTGTAAACAAGTGAGGCAATTCTGAACATGTTTAACTATGTCGCGCTTCATACCGGGCCACCAATAGTCACGTTTAAGGTCACGATACATCTTGGTAGCACCAGGATGAATTGAATACTTGGATTTATGCGCCTGATCTAATAACTCTTTCTTTACTTCACTCGTTCTTGGTATCCAGATTCTACCATAACGAGTTTTTAAACCTCTAGAATCGTCTACTAATTCAGAAAGTTGACCTGCTAAACGTTGATTTTTCGGATCATTAGAGGCTAAAACTTCAATCTGAGCGGCTTTAATAGAATCAAATAACTGAGGAAACACAGTCATTTGAAGAGATTTCACCGAAAGAACATAATGATTAACTTTTCTACTAAGGGCATCGGCTACAACATTCGCTTTACCAGGATGGTAAAGTATGTCGCAGTCATAGTCTTTGACTAAATCTAGCCATCTTCTCTGACGATTGTTCAAATCACGCTGATCAAAGAAATATTTGAGGCTTTTGTGGTCTGTATAGATAATGAATTTAACACCATAAAGATAATGGCGCCAAATTTTAAGAGCGAAGACCATGGCTGCTAACTCAAGATCATGAGTGGGATAGTTCTGCTCATGTGATTTTAACTGGCGTGAAGCATAAGCAATGACTTACCCACGCTGCATAAGAACACAGCCTAATCCAAGTTTTGAAGCATCACAATACACCACCATATCCTCATTGCCCTCGGGTAAAACAAGAATAGGGGCTCGACTAAGCTTTTCTTTTAACATCTGAAACGCTTTAGCTTGCTTATCTTCCCACTTCCACTGAACGCTCTTTCTAGTCAACTGAGTCAAAGGAGTAGCAATCTTTGAAAAATCTTGAATAAAACGACGATAATAGCCAGCTAGGCCAAGAAAACTCCTAACTTCAGTAGGACTCGTAGGAGGGTCCCACTTCATCATTGCTGCTATCTTGGAAGGATCAACTTGAATACCGTGAATATTGATCACGTGTCCAAGAAATTGGACTTCTCGTAACCAAAATTCACATTTAGAGAATTTAGCGAATAACTTTTCACGCCGAAGTGTTTCTAGAACTTGTCTGAGATGTGCTGCATGCTCAGTCTCACTTTTGGAATAGATAAGAATATCATCGATGAAAACTATAACAAAGATATCAAGCATGGGCCGACAAACTCTGTTCATCAAATCCATGAATGCAGCTGGAGCATTAGTTAAGCCGAATGGCATAACTGTAAACTCGAAGTGACCATAACGAGTACGAAAAGCAGTCTTTGAAATATCGTCTTCCCTTACCTTTAACTGATGGTAGCCAGAACGAAGATCAATCTTTGAAAAGAAACTAGCACCCTGTAGCTGATCAAATAAGTCATCTATTCTAGGCAAGGGATATCTATTCTTAATGGTCACTTTATTTAGTTCCCGGTAATCTATACACATTCTTAAGGAACCATCTTTCTTCTTTACAAATAAGACTGGAGCTCCCCAAGGCGAACTACTAGGACGGATGAAACCTTTATCTAAAAGTTCTTGCAACTGTTTCATCATTTCTTGCATTTCAGTTGGAGCTAACCGATAAGGAGTTTTAGCAATTGGAATAGCTCCAGGAATAAGATCAATTCGGAATTCCACTTGTCTATCAGGTGGAATACCTGGAAGCTCGTCAGGGAATACCTTGGGAAATTCTTTCACAACTGGAATACTGGAAAGTTCTGGTACAGCTTTAGAATTATCAACCACGTGAGCCAAAAAGGCTTGACACCCGTGTGACAGAAATCTTTTAGCTCGAGCAAAAGTACAGACAGGAATGGATCTACTAAAACGCTCACCATAAACAACAATCTCCCTTCCGCTAGGTGCTTTCAGGAGAACTATCTTTTCATGACAATTTATCATACCCTTATTCTTTCCCATCCAATCCATTCCTATAACTACATGAAATTCCCCCATTTGCATAGGAATCAAATCTATTTTGAACACTTCACCTCCTATTTCAATAGTACACCCTCTATAAACATCATTAACGATAACTAATTTGCTATCGGCAATTTCAACTTCCAAAGGGCGTTCTAATTTAACAATAGGAGTATTCAACTTTTCACAAAATGATAATGACACAAAAGACTTGGTGGCTCCAGAGTCAAATAAAACATGGGCAGGTATAGTGTTAATTATGAAGGTACCTGTCACCACGTCATGTGACTCTTTTGCCTCATCTGCTGTAATCTGAAAAGAACGACCTTTAGCTTTCTGTCCACCAGCTTCTCTTTTCTTTTCTGCTTCTTTCTTCTGTTCATTTCTTTTCATATCTTCTAATTTGGCAGGACAGTTAGCTTGTAAGTGGTCATCCTTATAGCAATAAAAGCACATTCTATATGGATTAGGGCAATTAGCAGCGATATGCCCTTGCTGACGACACTTGTAACAAGCTGTACTCCCTAACTGACATTCTCCTGGATGCTTTCTGCCACAATTATTACACTTGGGAAATTCCCGAGCTGGAGCTTGAGATTGACGGTTTGGTTGTTGAGATTGTGACTTCTGTTGTTGGGGTTGCGATGACTGCTGCTTTCCGAAATTTCTGAATTTCTTAGATTGCTGTGATTGAGAAGAAGATTGTTCTGCTTTTCTCTTATTGGCTCTATCCTCAGCTTTCACTTGCAACTCTTTCTCCCTAGTCAACCCTTTATTCATCATCTTAGGAATAGAATCATAAATAGTCGGGTCAACTGCTTCTTTGATATCAATGTTCAAATGTCGATAATAATGGTCCTTCATTAACCCTGGATTCGAGGTATATTCGGGACAAAACTGAGATTTGTCATAAAACACGTTAGTGTACTCAGTTACCGACATTTTCCCTTGATTGATGGCTAAGAACTCTCCTTTCAATCTTTCTACTTCCGCCATTGGAGCAAATTCTGCTATAAACTTCTCTTTAAACATACTCCAAGAAAACTTTGCAGCTTCTGCAGCACCATGTGTTTTAATTTGAGTACCCCACCAATCCTAAGCACTATCTTTTAACTGATGAGCAGCAAACAGTACACGTAGCCTTTCTGGACAGTCACAGAGTAGAAAAGTCTCTTCTATCTTATTAATCCACCTATGACTACTAATCGGGTCTCTTTCACCGTGAAATTCTGGGGGACTACAATTGGCAAAGTTTTTATATTCAAAACGTTCTTTTTCTTTGTTCATTTGCTGCTGAGCATTTAACATTTCACTATTCAACTGAGGGTTAACTAAGACAGGATGCTTCTGTTCAAATTCTACTAATCGTGTATTAATAATTTGCTCCATTCGGGTATACACCTTAGGAGCAAATTCTTGTAGGGCTTGCCCAATCACATCTTTTAATAGCATCCGATCCTCAGGATCTAAACTTATTTCTGAAACATTCTCCATTTGAGTGGGAGAACGTACATTTGAACCCTCAGCTTCTTTATTTGGAGTGGATTCCATTTACTAAACAATATAGAAACACAATTAAAACATAAGAAATCTCTATTCCAACTATTAAATAATGATTGCCTTTATCTTCACATATTTAACAACTTTGAATCTCCCACATGCTTTAGAAAAATATAACCTCGTTGGCCAGACGTAGTTATATTAAACTAAATACATGTTTCTATTCAAAATTCTTAAATATGTTCCAAGTCCAAGCAATCATTCTTACTCTGATCATAATCTACTAATCATATACAAAACATTGCAAAAACATAACTGTAATTAACTACTGCACATTTATAAGTGGTTTAAGTTTAGGCAATCCTACTGTGGATTGCTTAAATCTCTTAAACCATCGCTCTGATACCAACTTGAAACGCCCTGAAAATCTGAACATTTTTTTTTTTTTTTTACACTGAAATGTATTTCTATTGGTCCCACTATCTGTATTATCGTGTTTGTATTCTATTCTATTAATTTGTATTACTTTTTAAAACTTAAAAATGAAAATCTGCTGGAAACAACATCTACCTGCCGGGTAGATGGGTTACCCGCCGGGTACCCAAGTCTAGCCGCCGGGTCTCCCCCATTAACCGCCGGGTGAATTAATTTTTGTGGTAACAGAACTAAATCCCCGTTTAAAGGCTTGAGAAGCCGCCGGTTAGGCCTAAGAAGCCGCCGGCTTGTTCCTGATTTTGGTTTACCCGCCGGGTAATCCGGCTACCCGCCGGGTACTCTGGCGTCTACAGCACCTGCAGTTTACTTTCAAACTATTTACCATTTTCCAAATTTTGAACGTGCATATCTTTCAAACGACAAAGAGTTAAAACATGAAACTTTGCAGGCACTTTACTATAGTCAAAATAAAACTTTCTATTTTCGCACTTTCTCAAATTTCTCATTTTATCGGAATTTGGGCTTATGGGTCATTTTCGGCTAAATTCCAACATTTTTCTAACATACCAAGTCTCAAACCGTAGAGACTTAGGAACTGAGACTTTAAGCACACATTTCTACTATCAAAACAAACTTGCAAGACTAATCATCATGCTTCCAATCTTCATCTAACTCAAATTTGTTCATAAGCGTTATTAGTACCCGTTTGGATCCATTTGGACCCGTTGATCCAAAAGAGCTAATTTGACCCATTCAATGGCTAAACACACTACCAAATTGACTAATAACATCATTTGACTTTCGTTAAAACTTTCAATATGTACATAATCAAAATATCACTTCTATTACAACTTATAACTTAACACTTTTCAAACATTATCTACTAGTCTTACACAACTTTACACTATTACACATAATCAATCTAGTCGTTACTTTCATAACCAAAACATGTCAAAACATTGTTTGGGCGATCTTTCAAGGTTCCAAAACGATAATTTAAAGAGAAAGCTTGTGTAACTTACAACAAGCTAGCACTCCACTTCTACCCTTTCGCAACTTCTTTACCCCTTCCGCTTTCACTTGTACCTACAACATAACTAAACTAATTAAGCAATTTGCTTAGTGAGAATATGAAAACTACTCCATACAATGCATTATTAACATAAAGCAATAATGAACAAAATAAAGAACTACTTCCCTTTTCTTGCAACTTCACTTTCACAATTCTAGTCATATGTGCACATAGCTAATCAATATTTGGCTAACATAAGTTAACCACTAATCGTACAAGGCTAACCTTGGTTAGCTATACTAATCAAAATATGGCTAATAAGCATTAACCATTCTAATCACAAGCTTTCATCATAATCATGATATAATCATAAGCTAATCACAACAAGTTACATGATCATGATCTAATCAATTCATAAACTCACCTTGGTTTGTAGCACAAATTGAAACAAGATGATCAAATGATGACAATTCTTCTTTAGCACCTATCACATATACACATGGCACATAATCAACAACTAATCCACACTTTCAATTACTAATCATCTATTTCTTTCTCCCCCACTTGAGATTTACTAATTTCACTTTAACCAACTAACTAATTTACTTATCATGATCAAATCATTGCTTTATTATGAATTTAACTACTTTCTAATCACTAATTGATTCTACTAACATATCAAAATCATACTATAAACTAAAACATAGGATTCATGAAAAATCTCATAAACCTCATGAACACTAATCATAACCTATCACTTCTAATATGAAATTAGGATTCTAATCATTGTTCATATGTTATACTAACACTAACTAATCAATTATAAACCCTAATTTCGGATTAATTCATATCAATTAACTAAAACCCCATAAAACCCAAGTTCTAGGGTTTTGGAGAAAGAAGAACAACTTACAAAGGTTGAAGAAGATGGAGAAGATGATGATTCTGAGTTCTAAAGCTTGAATTTAAGTTTAATTTAAAGTTTGAAAGTTGATTCTTACTCCCTTTTGTTCTCTGCGATTTTTTTTCTGTATTTTGATAAGTTCTGGAATGTTTTTGAGATCACAGGGATACTACACGTATCTATACTTATATCTTTTATTTATTTACTACACTACACAGTCTGGAACTGAACATCTAATTTACGTTTTCTATCATATCTCATAATTTAGAGATCTAAAATTAAAAAAATGTATATATTATCGTACACTAAAATAATACTGTAAAACTGAGCTATAAAAACTTATTTTTATTTACTAGAGTAATACCTTGAAAACTGGGGTGTTACACAAACACATAATATATCATTAATATTATCATTATTAAACTCTAAAAGTAATTATATATAACATTGACTTCTAATTCCTTTAGGCTTTCCTTTATCTATTTATAGTTCTATACTAATATATAATACATTTTATAATACATTTGTGATGTTTTTTTAAGCGGCAATTTATTAATTAACCTTTAATATTATTAGGGCGTATTGTCTATAAATGTAATGAACTTGTCATAAAATCCTTTTGTATGCATCTATCTTCAAAAACTTCTATTGTATGCATCCAAATTAATAATCACTCCTATTGTATGTAGTCATTAATCTGAAACCGAAAATTTGCTTATGTGGCACCGGTTACTCCACTTTTGTCCACGTCGTACGCCACCTAGGTGCCACGTGAGACTACATAAATGTAAGGAACTTTCTAAAATGTATCAAACTTTAGTTTTGTCCCATTTCACCTGTTCAACAAAACTCATGCCCAGTGACGGATCTAGGAATGTGAGGTTGGGTATGCATAAACGCAATAGATAAAATGGACTTTTTTATGTGGAAAGTCAAAGGTGTTTATCGAGTCGGGTTTCGGGTTCTTCGATTCAAATTCCCGGTTAGAATTTTTTTTTTAACTTGTCAATCAAACTTGAACTAGAAAATCGTTTTTAAAGCATAGCCAAGAACATACAAACGTACGGTTACAAACACATATAAACATACGCCTAAAAACTTAGATACATACAATAATAAAAGGTTTCAACTTTCGTACACTTTGAAAATTAAAACCTTAAAACCTGTAGAAATTTTTATAGTTAGATTTTCTGAAACAAAAGAGAAAATAAAGAGAAAAAAAATGATTGTTTTGAATAGATGAATGTTAGAGTGAAAAGTTTTATCGAATGGTTAAGTTAAATATTGATCAGAAAGGCAAAAGAACATAGAAAGGAGCAAAAAGGGAAGGGAAAGTGAAAAGAATTTACAAAATAAACGAGTCGAAATAAAAAGATAGCAAGATGTTTCTTTCAAAAATAAAGCCCATTAATTAAAAGCCACAATTTAGTTGAGTTATCACTGAATAATTTTTGTATTTTTTTACGGATGATTTGTGATTCTTTATATTTATTTTTGTGATTTACTTTTTGATTGGGTTATCAAAATAATGAAGAACATGGGACGGAAATAAATTAGAGGGTGTACACCACTATTTTAAAGGGTATACATTTTACATGAACAACTACATATATTTTAAAAAAAAATATTTGCACTACACATGAAAACCCAAGGGTATGCAAGTGCATACCCTTGGCAACATGTACATCCGCCTCTGCTCATGCCTTCTTTTAGCATGTTGGGGAGTTTCAAAAAATTGACCATGTGTTTGTGATTGTGACCATCGGTTGTACGTGTCTTGGTAATGTTTATGGTGGTGCTAACGAAAAATTTGGTGTCGCCGGAAAAAAAACGATGTTACCGATAAATGTGGTTGGAGCTGTGGATTGTGGTGATGCCAGAGATGATTGTAAAATAGAGATAATAGAGATGTTGGTTAATGTAGTTATTGTGGTGGTGTCGCCGGAAAACATGGTGTCACTGGAAAATGTGGATGAAGTTGGAGAAGGTAGTAACACCAGAGATGGTTGTGAAGTGGAGATATTAAAAATATTTGTAATGGTAGTGGTTGTTGTGGTGTTATCGGAAAATATGATGTCGCCGGAAAAGATGGTGTTGCCGGAAAATGTGGTTGAAGTTAGAGATGGTGGTCATACCGGAGATGGTTGTAAAGTAGAGATAACGGAGATATTGGTTAATGTAGTGGTTTTGGTGTCACCGGAAAATATTGTTGAAGATGATGAAGTTGATGAAGGTGATGACATTAATGTGGTGAAATAAAATGTATCCAACTTTGTTGACGTGGACTAGGTGGCAATGACGAGGCAATGACAACTCATCGATCCTTGACCACGTAAGCAATGGATAACTGGTTACCCTTGCTTCCGGTTAATGACTACATACAATAGGAGTGATTAGTAAGTTCGATGCATACAATAGAACTTTTAGAAGATGTATGCATATAAAAGGATTTCGTGACAAGTTCAATACATTTACAGACAATTAGCCCATATTATTATTCATATTCGGAGATTCTACTTGAAATTACTAACATAGACTTACATATATAAAGAGAAAATTTTTTACTTAAAAAAATGTCGTAGCGTAATATTTTACTATAAATGTTAAATCTGAATAAAGCCATTATCGTTCACAGATATGAAAGCCCAATACGAGTAACTGGGTCGCCCCCGGGACTAAACACACATAACCTTTCAAACAAGACCTGGTCCATTCAATAACTCATCCCGTTTGGGTACATGAAATTCCTTTGATTTTCCAATCCCAAGGAAAACGAAATTATGAGTTACATACTAAATATTGAATGAATATGAAGCTTAATTTTTTACCCGATGTATTGCGCAAACATTTTTACTAGTAATATATATATATATATATATATAGGTGGAGGTTCATATGAGAACCAACTAAAATTTAAGAACCTTGAGAACCACTACATTACATGCTTGTTCACATGTGATTTAACTTCATTTACATGTGAACATTGATTTACGTTAGATTGGTAAAGAAAAAAATTAAAAAAATCCTAAATTATAGCGAAAAACACAAAAAACAAATATATGTTCACATTTGATGATAATGTGAACAAATCATGTAAAAAGTGTTTTAAGACGTGATTTTCGAATTTTTTTCTTTACCAATCTAACCTAAATCAATGTTCACATGTGAATGAAGTTAATCACATGTGAACAAGCATGTAATCTAGTGGTTCTCAAGGTTCTCAACTTTTAGTTGGTTCTCATTTGAACCTAACCTATATATATATAGTGGGAGGTTCAAATGAGTACCACTCTAAAGTTATATATATATATTATGAAAATGAAAATGATAGATAAAGAGAGAAAAAAAAAATGATCGGACGAATGTGAATTTTAAAATCGAAATGGTCCATAATCTTAATGGTGCCTATCAACAATCAACACACATTTGTGGAACTTTATATCATCATGCATTATATTTGAAGTGGGAATTGAGTTGACTTGGCTTTTGTTATAAAGCGGAGAGATTTAATAATTACCACCCTAACACTATCTTATTCTTATCTCTCTTTATTATTAAAAGAAAGTTAAAATTAGGTAGTCATTAACCTTTAATCTAATCTTAACCATCCATTAATTAACCTTTTTGAATTTGGACCCTTGATAATCTCTCATTACTATGACTACCTAAATAGTGAATTAGTGTTCTACTAAAGACCTTATTGCCCCTACTTAATTATTCCAATCTTATTTAAAGAAAACTTTCTATAAATTAGAAATTTTAAAATCAAAATATAAAATGTAGGCTTAATTGTAGTAAATTATGTATTCATACTTTTAGAACTTATTATCAATCATTTTATTATCACATTATTTACATTTAAACAATTAAAATGTTCAAAATAAAATACACACCAATGAAATGTGTGAAGAATATAATCGTTTAACATACTACATAAATTATTAAAATTATTGAATAGCTATACTTTTTTCTTATCTAATTCAAATGTAAAAGTGTTGCAAGTTAGCTTGAAAAGGCGATGTTATTTGTGGTAATCACAATTTACTTTATATTTTTACAACAAGTTTCGGGTTGAACAATTGCAAGAAAAATATTACGTCATAATATCATATGCATTTGATACTAACGACTCAACCCAACAGATGAGTCCCAATTGCAGTAAATGACTACTTTTATTGGCTCCGAGCTCTCAATGTTCTATGGGTTGCTCGCCCGATGGATTTAGTCATGCCCAATTCTTTTCTTCTATTTTTTTTTTGGTGTGGACGGTAAGTGAAAATTCTGTAAGAGATGATGAAAAATGATTCATCGAACAAACATATAATTTATATTCATATTTTTTTCCTCAGTTTTTTCATCAATTTATTCTACCAAATATGTTTCATACTGCGAATCCGCGGGTTATATATTAGTTGGTGATGGTTTCGTTTACGTATTTAGGTCGTTTACCCGTTAATCGTGCATAACGTTTTAATACATTTATTCGTTAAATTCGTTAACGGTTTAAAAAAGTTAATATTTTTTGAAGTATTATTTTAAATACTTTATTTCGAGTTTACAAATTATAAAATTTGCTTCGTTTGGTTGTCGGTTTGTCACGTGCGTTACGTTTTATATAAAACGTATAATTGTTTTTGTTTTATCGTTATGCTTTATTCGTTAGCGTAAATACTTAATTGTAAAATGTAGGCTTAATTGTAGTAAATTATGTATAAATACTTTTAGGACTTAATATCAATCATTAATAGTTTGTTCGATTATATACATTTTAACAATTAAAATGTTCAAAATTAAATACGCACCAATGTATGTTTGAAGAATATAATCGTTTAACATACTACATAAATTATTAATATTATTGAATAGCTATATAATTTTTTCTTGTCTAATTCAAATGTAAAAGAGTTGCATGTTAGCCTGAAAAGACATTTTGGCATGTACATGTTATTTTTGGTAATTACAATTTACTTTATATTTTTTCAACAAGTTTTCAGGTTGAACAATTGCAAGAAAATTTATGCCTGCAGATGCATTTGTTACAAAAGTGGTATCAGTGCAACTCATGTGCCATTCGGGTTGTGGGGCAAACCTCATCGAGGACGATGAGTCTCAAGGAGGGGTGTTTGTAACATCCTAGGCATATCCCACATCGACCGTGGACATGAGAAATGTTGGGTTCATAAGTAATATCTTGGCCTTACCAGACACAATGCGTTTTGAGGTCACAATCACCGCAGTTAATTGTGCTTGGGCGGGAGTCGTACCAGGATGGGTGACCTTCTAGGAAGTCTTTGCCACGCCATAAAAACAAAGCCGTTAACCTGCAGTTAAAGCGGACAATATTGTGATCGTGGAAGGCGAGGTGTTACATAACGACTCAACCCAACAAATGTGTCCCAATTGCAACAAATGACTACTTTTATTGGCTCCGGGCTCTCATTGTTCTATGGGTTGCTCGCCCTATAGATTTGCTCATGCCCAATTATTTTCTTTCTTTTTTTTAGTGTGGACGGTAAGTACAAATTCTATAAGAGATGATGAAAAATATTTTATCGAACATACATATAATTTGTATTCATATTTTTTTTCTCACTCTTTTTCCATCAATTTATTCTACCAAATATGTTTCATCCCGCGAATCCGCGGGTTATAAACTAGTTTATATTATTAGATAGCTATTAAATTTTCATTTCTTTTTAAAACCACCCAAATATCAAAATTATTTTAGAGGCCACCCATTCATTGATTTACTTTGATTATATCCATATCGAATTTGACACAAACGCCACCGACATAACCCATTTTACGAATCGAATTTTTTAGCATATTGAACACATTTTTTTATACTTTACGTGGTTAATCTTAACTATTACTATGTAAGTTACAACACAATTGACTGTTATCTTTTAATCTTAACTATTAGTACGTAAGTTACAACACAATTTGATGAAGGATCGATATGATTAAATGACCATCACACACAAGCGCATAACAAAAAACCAATAAACGAATTTCCGGTGGGTAATTCTTCTTTAACTCTCAACTTTAATCAAAACATAAACTTACAATGAAACCTAAAATCCAAATATTTATAATGATGTTTTCTTGGAGAGAAAGACATCAATTATTTACTAATTTATAGAATTCTAATTTAACTAGGAAACAAATTAATAATTAAATATAATTATCAAAAATAAAAAATACTAATTAAATTGGAATGAATATTTATCCAATTCCAATACGAAAATTAAGTTCATCATGATCATGAGACTTCCCTGCATCACAATTGACCGTTATCTTTTACGTCCTCTGACCCAATTTAAATATCTACCTTTTTATTTGTCGAAAAGAACTCATTTTCAAAAAATAACTATAAATAACATAAATTTACAAATTTACTCTCGTATATTACCCTCACTCATTTTGTAAATATTCTCGGTCAAAATTATCTTGTATATAAAGGTAAAATTGATATCTTATAAAACTATTATAATTTTAACATTTTATCTTAGGGAACAATCTTTTTGACATGTACGGGGTTTTTATTTATATTTATATAAAAGCGAGGAATAAAACTGAAATCTACTTTACAAAAACTAAAGGGGTGCTTAGTTGAGTGTATTAGGGGGTAAGGAATGAGAAAGATAATGAATGGTGGTGTTTTGTATCCTGTAATGCAATGCTTCACTATCCATTAGTGGGTAATCACCCATTCCCCACCAAATTGGAAGTAATGGATATCATTACCTATCATTATTCCGACATATAACATTTATATATTAATCTAAACTAGCAACCTGCTAAACCGAAATCCATCAACCAAATAATTATTCCGGTTGGGCTCGGGTTAAAGTTTGGGTTAACGGGTCAACCCCCCAATCCAAAGGTAACCCATGAATTTTGATTCATTAAACACGAAACGAACCCACCAACCGATATTAACTCAAAACCCGTCAACCCGTTTGATTTTTTAGGTTGGGCTCGGATCAAGGTTTGGGTTAACGAGTTGACTCGCCAACCCTAAGATGACCCATTAAATTTGACCCGTTTGATGTGAAACCAACCCACCAACTGATATTAACCCGAAAACAACATGGCAACCCATTAACCCGTTTACCTAAACGAGTTATGAATATTGTGTTTGGGTTGAGTACTTTTGACCCACCAACACGTTTTATCAAATCATGTTTTATTTGTCTTTGTTACTTTAGACCCATCTATTTGACTCGACCCAAATTTGTTATCCTTACTCGTGATTATTAATTTTATCAAATCAAACAATATTAGTGACAAAGGTATTACTAGGAAATATTCATTACATTGCTTAGTGTTCTCTTAGTATTTTTTTTTTCCTTTCCCATCCTCCACTTTAAACCAAGCACACCCTAAATTGACATTTAATTCTAGAGGATATAATGCTATATATTATTTTTTACTTTAAACAATAAAATAAAGAACCATTGCTTAGTGTTAAATTAGGATAGTGAAACATGCCTAATGGCATGTTTACTAGCCTCTAATTGTGGGCCACTAACACATATCAATATCAATATGTCATATTTTATCATAATAGGCATTGATTAAAAAAAGCACCACAATCGTTTTCCATCATAATGTTATTGTCATGCATGTACACTTAAACATTTCTTTAAACATATTTATGCAAAGTCAGAATTATATATATTGTCATTTAAAGTTTAAAAACCCCAATGTGATCTTTGTGGTTGAGGTGAGATGAACCTTCTTTTTACTAAATAACCCACACATATTAAGAAGAACAAAATCCGCAAAATTGTGATCATGGCATGATGATACAAAGTACAAAATTAATTATATATTACAGTTTTATAACAAATGTAGTTATAAGTTCATATATATTTTAAGAGTTATTATTATTATTACTAGATCATAACCCGCGAAATTCGCGGACTATATTAAAAATTAAAAACAATTTAATAGTATGTCTATAACTAAATTTTATTATATCATCTTTCGTATGTATTTAAAGTTGCACATACCATCTCATAATTAGTTAAATGATAGTTACAAATAAATTTTGAACACATGTTTTCTAAAACCAATTTGATAATAAATATAAAATTAATTTATTAGTTTTTATTTTAACATTTTCTTCGGCGTACCTTGCAATCATGTTTCGAATATCAAAAACTACAAACACGTTATTCAATCACTCTAATATTATCGTTACATTCGTATAATACTACCATCTTAAAAACTTTTTTATCTGAACCACAAACACAAAATCGGGAACAAAATACAAATCAACTTTCGACCAATAAACTACGTCATTTGAGCACAAACTATTGCACCAACCATAACACCTACATTCAAGAACAATACAAATTGAATTCAGATATAGTTTATCTAATATGATGAAGTAAGAGTAATCAAATATGTATTAATCATGCCCTATATTTTGTGGGTGCCTAGAACTCCACCAGAGTAAAATATTCAATAAGTATCACTTTTTTTTATCTGTCTATTCAAAAAAAGTTTAATCAATAAGTATCACATTTTTTTATCTGTCTAATCAAAAAAAGTTTGAAAACTAAACATATGTGGAATCAAATCGAGACAGAAGTGTGGTTGAATCAACAATTGGGTCAAGTCGCACAAAAACCATTAAGCAAGACAAAGTATGTTAAATCGTATTCAGTTATTCACAAAGCAAGACCCATTCAGTTTCTTAATTGAGTTGTTCATGGTTGCCATGTCTAGCATTATAGTCTCTGCCAGCCTACCTAAAAGCCTTGGCCCTTTGCTATCGTACCATGTTTACAAACCATAAGCAAGATATTAGTAAAACTCTAGAAACACATGAGTGACTGTCAACGTATTAGGTCAATGGCAAGCTTTAGAAGTTCAACACTTCACGTGATAGATTGCACATCACACACATAATCTATTAAAGGATCTTTAACTATCATTAGGAGATGGTGAGGTTGTATAATATAGCACATATAAAAGATTATGAGATACATCATTTACTTGCAAAGATCCTTAAATATGTCCAATACAATGCACTGATGTTCATAAGTGCAGAATTTTAGTTTTCGTTTCAACATAATGAAGATATAATAAAAAGCGACTTCACTTTGTAGCTTGACTGATGGGAGTGATAGCATCTATGACTATGCCCAAAGCTGTTGGAATGCAGTCCCAAAAGCATATCCTTCACAAGCACCAAGAAGCTTGATTGCCTTTGCCAAATCTTCAAAATATTGCCTCAAATATGTAACAATTATTATTTAAAATTGTGCTATAGCAACTCATTTGTATCGCTTTTTCTCCGGGTTGATCAGAGGTGTATAAGTCATTTACCAATTTGTTTGGTCAATTTGAGTTATGATTTATCTCGAATGAGAAATAATAGAATTCTAAAAGGGAAATGGGTGAAAAGAGACAAAAGTAACCCAAAGCGTATAGTTAACACGTAAAGCCTCCCACAATAATTAGGTGAAGTCGTTACTGAATATTAATAAACAGGAGTACAAAATAATTAAGAATACATACAAAAGAAAGTTTACGATCAGCCCAAACCACCCTGGTTAGACCCACACAAAAAATTACACCTATTTTGACCTGACCCGTACCCCTTTTGACTAACCGATTTATGCTACCTCTACACATGATTATAATCAGTTGTATGAAATACTCATTCGGTTCTGCATAAAGCAAAAATATCTGGTCAACCATATCCGGCTAGATTACAATTGAATATCAAGAATTATTTTAGTTTTGACATCCATGAATAATCATTGATATTGTAATTGAACTTCAAAAATATCTCATATCATTATCCTATATAATTAAAACTTTAACTAATATAAGCATGTCATGGGAAACAATCAATTTGTACTTTAAGATATAATTTAAACCTCTTCTTTATCATAGCCAAGACCTTATAGTTCAATTGACATTTCTGTTGATTTGACAAACGAACCTTTTCAGACATACATCAAGTTCTTAATACAAGTAGTTTCTTTAGTTCTTCAGGTTTTGTTGTTTCAAAAATTCTAAGGAGATCCATAAAACAGGTAGCAGTTTCTACCCATTTACATATGAATGGGTCGATAGATAGATAGATGAAAAGGGTTAACAGGTGAGGCAAAAAATCGCTGAAAGTGTACTTATTTCATAAAGCCTAGCAATTTTTTTCATTTAATAGCAACTTATTATAAGAAATAAACTTTTGGTCAATCAAATTGATCAAACACGTTTGGATGGTTAATTATATACCTATCCATCTCACCCACCATCTCTGTTGCTTTACCAGCAATAGCCATCTTTGTAGTCATGCTTAACTAAAGATTAATTCCTAATAAACATATAAACAAATAAAAGGCTAATTTACATACGAAGTGAAATACCAGCAAAGATACACTTACACCTCTGCGTAGTTATTATAGGCAAGAAGCTTAGCCCTTGACAACATCAAGAATCCTTATAATTGCGCTCAACTTCCTCATATTTAACGCCATTGGCTATAGGATAGTAGATCATCTAAAACTTTTGCCTTTTTATATTCAGCCTTGCACACAAGATGAGAAAAACCACAAACAAATTACTCAAACAATAGAGAGTAAAATATAAAACTGATAAGAGTTTGCAAAGATACCTCCTTGCTATCTGGATCAACTTAGTTTCAGGTCATGGCATCCTGAATTCCCGATAAACTGAATCCCAACGATCGTCTTTTGAAAACAGCCTTCACACACTTTGAGAACTCCTTTAAAATATCAAAATAATCAAGCCATTTACAGCTAACTTACATAGAAATGAGCATAGATAAGAAACATAGAACAACAACCAACACTACCCAACACCACCTTATTAAACCCAACTCAAACTACCCAATACTAATTGATAACCAGCAGCCTAGCTTAACCAGTGACATCATTAACTCCTGCAACATCACCAAAACGAAAAAGGTTCTACATTTGCACCTTTTAATAGGCAGGTTTAGCCACGAGTTAGCTATCTCATTATCAATGAAAAACACATGCTCAAATATACACGAAATAAAAGGATCATTCACCATGAAATAAAGACCAAAAATAGACCAGTGCAAAACAATTATGACATTGGGGGTGACAATTTTGACCCATTTATTTATGAATGGGTTAATTTGGTTTCGTAGAGTTTCAAAAAGCGTAAATGGGTCAAAAATATTCTAGTAAAGAGCCATTGATGTATCAATAAGCAATTTCTACTTGTCATTACACAAATAATCAGTTTAAACAACTCCAAGACACACGATATATCAAAAACTAACAAAAACAGACTGACCACCCCTTCTTTTATCATTTGTTGAAAGACCATTTATGCTCGTTCCACCATCATCTCTTAACACAAGCTGAAAGGGATGTATTCTGTTGAGACATCTGTGACCTGATGTTTTCCTGCCATAACCAATTTTAACCCGAACCCCCTGAAGAGAGATTAATAAAACAAACTATTAGAGACTATTATGGTATCCCAAAAATCATAAGCAAATAAATAATAAACCACATATATAACAGAATATTGGATGCTAATATAATTACACGTCTTCAACGAAGGAATTAATGGCTTGTAGAGTTACTGAAAATCCAACTAATTTGTGCTCATCCCCATAACTGAAATCCAAATATAAGCTTCGATAGCAACAATTATACATGCAAATATACTTATGGTCATATATGATAGTAAACGTGACTGAAATTGGCTGGATTCAAATATTAGTTACATCATGACTCACTAAAAGCAAGAATTACTTTTAGGGTCCTACCTTTAACAGAAGTTATGCATTTCACAATTCACTATAGGGTCCTACCTTTAACGGTAGATTATCGTAATTCATCCGAATAAGATTTTCTTACCTCAAAAAATACATATTTTTGATGAAATTAGCTGGATTCAACTTATGAGCATTGGCTAATTTGTGCGCATCCCTATAACTGAAATCCAAATATAAGCTTCGATAGCAACAATTTTTTATGCATTGTCAGACAAGAATGAGTTAACGGTTTTACATGTTGGAATATTCATCCATAAGCAATTGCAATAAGCTTTAAATAGGAATTTGTATTGAATTTTCATATGAGCATTTCATCAAACACATGGCATGCATAAAAAATTAAACAATTTGGAACAAAGGAGATATATCATAACCATCTACATCATCAAATGAAAAAACATATGAAGATTCGTAAATCAAAAGAGTATTCAAATTGGATTTTTTAGAAGATTAACAATACCTACTATCTTAATATTGATTGTTGAGGTTACACCACCAAAAATCCATGCCTAGCCTGTTATTAGCCCATTGACATCGTTGTTTATGATTGTAACCATGTTAATACACAGAATCATAGATGATAATCCAACGATTTGAATACATGTGATCTTGAAAGACAACCGTTGAGTATAAATCAATCAATCAAATCAAGGATGTTAGGAACATCATATGATATAAGACTGAATTATGTGTATTTTATTTGGATTTTGAAAGGAAGGGGAAGGAATAGGTACGTGACATATGAGGGTAATTCTGGAAAAAAGGAGTCCTAATTTTTTGAGATTAATAAATCATCTGACTAATGAAGATCAAGGGCTATAATTTAGTGGGCTAATCTAATGAGAGGTGAGGATTATCTTTTGAGGGATAATTAAAGGGAAGATTAACTAATATTGGCTCTCTTTTAATAGATAAAGAAGATTAGATTATATAAACCGCGTTTTCCTAACATCTATTATATGCTTATCTGTACTTACCAGTAAATTATTTCATACTTTTTTCTTAAAACTTATAATTATAAATACGGAAAGTTAGTTAATTCATTTTCTATAATTCTTACTTTTGTTATGTGTTTATTCATATAGTAAATTGGGGAAAAAAAAATGAAGTTATATATATTTAGAAGTATTATTAATATTAATAGGAAACTATGAAAAATATAAATTAGGTAATGACAATGTAGACTTTTAATTTCTCACATTAAATTTTAACTTTTAATATTATTGTTAACATGTGTTCTAGGTACTTTGCTACTCCGTAAAATGATAATCAATATAGCAAATCGACATTTCTAGCAAAGTGTACTTTGGGCTAGTGGTATTTTGTGTAACAAGTTCAAGCTTTGTAATAGGTATGTATATATTCGTGTAATGTATATGCTATGTTGGGTAAAGTAGCTTATTAAACTTTATTAAACTCCTCAATTTACTATAATTTATTATTATTACTCTCAATCATCATCTATTTAATAACAACTGTTAGTCAAGTTTGCCATGAATATAAGAGCAAAATGACATTCATGCAACCTATCTTAAATCCAATAAATTTTTCAAGGGACACAATAAAAATGAGACGGAGGGGTATATAATATCATTTCTACTTTTCTTACATGCTTATTAGTAAGAACAACAATATTCGACTATTCGTTTTGAGTTTACTATCAGCATCATGTTCTTCGAACCAATATTCGACTATTCGTTTTGAGTTTACTATCAGCATCATGTTCTTCGAACCAAGACATGTGACCGACAATCATCGTGTTTTGCGTTAATAGTGCGGGTACTCTATTAGTGTATTTTCACAGAGTATATAACAAGTTAATTAATTATTACATCTTTGACGTCAAATATGAATAGTAATTTATCAAAGTTAACGTGTTTAGCCCGTTACGTTATATAGACCAATAACATTGTAACTTTTCTCCCTAGACTTATCTAAATTTGGTTGGAGTAATTAATGCGACTCGTGTGAATGTTGTTATTCTTCAAATACTTTTTGTTTTGATTGTAAACTAGATAAAAGACCCGCGATAACGCGGGTGATTCTAAATTTTTTTGGTTATTTATATTTTCAAGTATCACTAATTACTAATCGTTATAATTATCATTAATCATTATCATTAATCATTAACTATTATAAATTGTTTAGGTATTTTCTTCATTGTCTTAACCATTTAAAGATCGAAAAAGATGTAATTACCCTTAGATAAAACACAAAAAGTTATAGCTAAATTTGAAAAACATTTGTAGTTTTAGAAATAAACCAATAAATCAAATATATCTTACCTACTAATTAAATATTGCAACTTTTTTATCATAAATCCTTGATTAAATGATGTCTGCATTATTCACTATTAATTACTTTTATTTAGTTTTAAATAACACTCAATCTTTCAAGGTTTGATCTTAATAAATATTTTAATTTTCCTCGTTGCATTACGCAGGCCCACAAAACATTGTTTTTAAACCCAAGTCAAATAAGTGAACTTTGTAATGCCAACCTAAACTTATAAAACACCCGCATAAAGGTGAACAAAATCGGGTTTAGCCCAACCCTACCCGAACCCGAAACCCAACCCATTTTCTAGTCAACGAAGGAAAACCAGTTAGTTGACCAACCCGACACGAACCCGACCCGGATTTTTTAATAATTCAACCGGGTTAAAACCGGTTTTTTCGGATTTTCAACCGGGTTTTTGACCGGTTTTTCAACCCGACTTGATTTCAACCCGGGTTCAACCCGATTTCGAATTCTAAAAACCCAACCCGGTTATGTATCTGACGGGTACTCACAAAACTCGAACCGGGTAGGGTCAAACCGGGTTTGACCGGGTCAGATTTTTGGGGTTTGATTCGGGTAGGGTTTAAAAACCGGGTTTTTTTTTGCACCTCTACACCCGCATAGTTTTTAATATATACTTAGAATCTATGGTTGAATGAAGAGGAGGCCAGTGAAATTTAGCAACAAAGATGCCATAAATGAACCTCAAGAACCTACATTGTATAACTTCAAATAGTATTTAATTGTTTAAAAATAAAAAATAAAATACCACGCAACACATTACTCAGGGAGTCTACTATATCTTCATTACCATATCTGAAAGTCTGAACTCATGTATTAAAAAAATATAACCTTGGAGTTGTATTCTTAACTTAAATCGAGTTGTAGTTTGGAAGTAAACTTTCTTGGTACACACAAAAAATATAACCTTAGAGCTGAACTCCTACATTAACAAATTTTAACCATAGATATGATGTCGTGCATTGAGTTAAATATATAACCTTATACTAAAACGTGCACAAATGGACTACACAAATAATACACATAAAAGTGCATTAAAACATCAGTAAAAGCTGCAATAGACTATACTAAAATACACCAAACTGTACAAATTTGTGGGCTAATAATGAAATCAAAAATTTCAGTAGCATTGTTCCCTAACACCTCCGCCTTCTAAAACATCAAAACCTTTGTCCATTTTTGTTGAAAGTGTCAAACTTTACCTTTTTGGCTTAGAACCTTCGCCTAAGATGACAAAACCAACCACAACACAGTTAGGTAAATGAAATAAAATAAAATAAAATGAAACACTCACATAACACAAAACATTTATAATACCCACAACCCAATTCTTTGTATATCATTCTTACCAAAAACCGCCCTTTAAACAAAATAGAACACAAGCATTCACCATAGGTACTTTATGAATTGTTGTAATGCTATATGCATGAACCAAACCACATGAATTTAAAACAAAATTTGTCATCAATGAATACTTAAAAATGAAAGTAAGATTAAGCTATAAAGGGAAAAAGTTTAAGTTGCCTTCTTGAAACGAATCGACCCAATCACAAGTAAATGGGTCAAAATGTCCACCTATAATTAAAAATATACCAATGCAATACTAAACTTTGGTGCAACTACTAAATACATATTTATAAAACAATTTTTGCTTTCATCATTCAATTCAATTAAAGGTTCATTACACGCAAGTAGCAATTACGTATAAAAAGAAACTCACAAACTGTTAAGTACCTACCTAGCAGTGGCATCTCAAAAATAATTTTTATGGTTCATCTTCACCATATAACTATCCAGATGTCAATACCATTCTAAATTTCTAATTTTTTGAAAATGAACCAAGTAAAATTAACTACAAAACATCACAAGTAATTTCCAACTAATAAATTGCATATATGATAGATATGAGCTTAAATAAAAAAAGTGACTCTTCTGAAAACGTTAATTGCTTATTTTGACAATCTGATGTAAACACACAACCTATTATCTTTGTGTTTTGTAACAATTGACACATTGAATCTAATAGTAAATCACCTAAAATCTATAATTGATAAGCCATGCAATATATAAGCAAGACAAAGAAGCGATTATAGTAAATCGTGACTCAAAATAGAAAATAAGATGATTAATCTGAAAAGCTTAAAATGGTCACATGAGTCACCTTGCAATTCAACCATTATGGTTCATTGAATAGGTAATATATTTATTGCTTCCTCATACAGTTGAGATGGTTTCAGCAGATTGGGTTAACTATTACCGTTAATCCTATTTCCCACACGATTATCTTACAATTATACAACAAACTGATGATGGTTAAAAACATATGACGGAAAAAGGATAAGAAAGCATAGCTAGACTTGATTCACATGTAAAATCGTGGGTTAAAAAATGAATAAACAATGATATATATGCAAGCAATGATACCTAAATTACCTTGTGTGGATCAGAATATGACAAGCGTGATCATTAAAGGATCGTTACCCTTGATATTTCATATTTCAAGCATGAATCATCAGCATCCAAAATCAATAAATTGGACCTAATATCAACAAAAATAAGATTAGTGATATCAGATGAAAACCACTAAAATAAATGATTTGATTTCATATGTGACCTTACAAAGAGGGAGCAAAAAGTTTGAGATAGGTAACATTGATCTCGAAGTGTTGAACAAACCTCTTACACAATTTACCAGTTGTTTTACTTCAAAGAATGACTATGTGCAACTGCAAAGGGATGACAGATTAAATTAATAGGATACCTTGCTTTCCATAATCGAAATCGAAGGAGGTCCTAAAAGCATCTATAGGCAAAAATAAAATCAAAATTATTTAGGATATGATTAAATAACTAACCAAAGTTCTTGAACTTCAGCGGGGCATTTTATCGTGCGGGTGGTGTATAGACATCAAATCTGAACAAAGACACATACAAAAGCTTTTATTAATAAAATCAACAAAAAGGAAAAAACATGCAAAGCATTACAAAGAACAATTTCAAGCATTATGAAACCCTACTAAACTAATAAGAATAAGGCCAGAAATGAAAATAATTAAACCGAAACCATAACAATTAAACACCAAAAGTGTAACACCTGCCTAATTAGGATAATTAATTATGCCTAATTATTTGTAACTAGCTGTAATTAGTATGTAATAGGACTAATTACAGACTCTATTTGTATATATATAAGGTGATTTATATATATATGTGTACTTACGCGATTTTGATGAATCGTACGAATTAACCGGACTGAGTCCGATACAGTTTACTTGGACGTTGGTGACAGAAATTTACTTAAATAACGAGAACGTATTTTAGTTATATAAAATACACAATTGAACGAACAGTATTTATATTACCGCGATGACATTTTAAATAATTCAACATAAACGCATTAAACGCGAATTAATAATTTAAATATTTCGACAAATGTTTTATTATTAATTTCAAAGTATTTTTATTTAAATACTCCAGTTACATTTTAAAATATAATGGTTCGGTTAAATGCTAAAAACAAACGATTAATCGATTAGGACACGGAGTAAATACGGTATTTTGAGAAGCGTTTTCCCTTCCCCCTCTTTTGGATCAGCCACCAACCCATCCCCCACCCCAATTTCCTCTTTCATTTTTCATTCTAACTATACACACACAAACCACAAACACTCTCAACCAAATCCACACCAAATTTTTGGAATACAAACCGACCCACGAAATTTACATATTCGGAATCACCATCACGAGTGGAGCAAGAATATCAAGACCGTTTTCATCATTTCATCCTCGATCTAGCTCGATTTGCAAAAGTAAGAAATTTCTAAAATCTTAGATCTATTCAATTTGGTGTAATGTTTTGATGTTTTGACATGTACACAACATAGTTATAACCTAATACATGAAGAAAACACGATTTTATAGCTCAAAAATGGGTTAGATTTGCGTTTTTGGTCGAAAAATCTCGAAACCCGAAAGTTTCTGGGCTGATGTTCATACGTGCGACACAAGCCTTGTGTCGCATACTGTGTCGCATAAACCCATTTGTGTCGCACCTTGTGTCGTACCAACCTTTAGTGTCGTAATCTTTGCGACACAATTTTGTGTCGCACTCTATGTCGCATATTATGTCGTATTTTTATACGACACAACCACTATGTCGCTATTAAATTAGCATTTCGTATCCGATGCGACACAATCCTTGTGTCGTATCCTTGTGTCGCATGACGTCTGCGACACAACCCTTGTGTCGCATGACAAACTTTAGTGTCGCAATTTGTGTCGCAAAACACAACAGATTTACAATTTTATTCCAACTTAAGTGTTAACATTTGGGACTTCAAACGATTATACAATATAACATTTAAGGGACATTGAAACATGTTTTGCAAGCCTAACACTTCAACTAAATCACCAACGGGCCACACATGTTTTCCAACAAACAAACAATTACAGACATACGGACAAACACTGGATATACTAGTTGTGTACAAGTAAACGAAACGTCTCGCGAGACACGTACTTACATAACTTCATATGATTAGGCATTTGAAGGTTACGGGTTCGGAGAACCTACTTGCTATATTTACTACTTGCTAATTGTTACGGCTTATTACAAGACTCAGGTGAGTCTTACGGCCCCACTTTTACTGTTTTATCTTATTGGGGGAGATACATGCTACTACTTTTCCTTGAACACAAGTACTAAAACTGTTTACTATACCAAACGAAATTGCATGAGTTGTTTACTATTTACAGAAGTCTCTCCATCATATATCGTTAGTTATGGACTTAAGCGCGAACACTAGTTAATGGATCCATTAGGGAAATGACCCTCCCCGCCCGGGGCAGTAGCTCTGCCACGTACTGATTTACACGTAGAAACGGGTGACTAATTATTCGTTACTGATGCTTGCTCAATTACGAGCATGTCACGGGAGCAAATTTATTACTTACGGGTTAAGCTTCGATTATGAGACTCATGGCAACGGTATAACTTACTTACTTACATTTGCTGGATTGCAAATACTGGTTTTACATTTGCTGGATTGCAAATACTGATTTTACGCCTATGGGCACTACTGATGAAATCTTGTGTTTCAAAACTGATATTACTTACAAACCTGTGAGATTCACCAACATTCGTGTTGACCTTTTTAGCATGTTTTCTCAGGTACCCGGATGGAGTAGGATTACTCCAGGACTTTAGCTAGAGTCGCATGATTTCAACACAACTGCATTAACGGAGATTCTTAGCATTATCTTTTGTATATTTTGATTATGTAATAGAATCTCCCGCTATACGCGTGGGCTCTAGGAAACTACATTTTTGTATACGAAAACATTAAGTTTTCAAACATTATATCTATGGGAATGTAACTAATTTTACAAACGTTGCATATAGATGTCGTTTGCTTTATCTTTGTGCTGTGATATTGGATTAGTAGCACCCCAAAACCTGCTTCCGCTAAACAGTGAATTTCGGGGGTGTTACAGATTGGTATCAGAGCCTAAGGTTATAGTGAACTAGGTTGCATTTAGTGGGCCTAGTCTATGACCGTTAGGCAGTATTTCCTTACTAGTCATGATTGGTTCAGGAATTACATCATACGACTTTAATTTAACATAGCCTGATCAACTATGTACAATTAAGGAAAGATGATGTAAGGTCTGAAATGGTTATGTTGAACAGGAATGCGTTAGTTGACTCTGACCACGAGAGAACCGGACCATTACTTGATACGTGCTAGACACTAGGCTGGATATTATATACTTATATATATTAGCCTCGTCTTACTTACACTCTGCCACCTGAATGGCAAACACACCACCTAATCCGTCACACTCTCACTCACATGGGTCACGAAACCCACGAGTAGCCAGGAGGAACACAAGATCACCTCGAACCAGCCCCTATTCTGTTCATAACTCTTAGAACTCGGCACATCTCACGATGCCAGTGTTGGCTACCCAACTTCGCCGTCAGGAGCAAAGGCTCGAACATCTCGAACGGGAACAACACCGAATGACTTATCTGCTTCGCCAAGCTCTTGATCACATATCTCAACTCCAGCGAGAGCAAGAGGATATCAACCTCTCTGTAAGCATAATTCAGGATTCAATGACCGCTGAATTAGGTGCGGATGAACTCGTAAGAAACCGACTAGAGGAATGTGAACAGCGTTCACAGGAGACAGAGGATCACTCTCTAGCACTAGTACAACGACTGGCCTTGGTTGAAGACAACGCCAAGCAAACCAACAGACTAGCAAAAACCGTGGACCGCCTTATCGCGCTGATGGAACAGATTAATCTGCATCAAGATTAGATCAGTCTGTAACTTTTAATCAGCTAACTACTTAATTAGGACCTATGTAATTCAACCGGATGTAACAATTCCCGGTACTTTTGTACTACTATTACTCTGTAATCTTTTGGGAAACCCGTATATTGTATTCCACTTGTTTATCTAAATGAAATGTGATTGTCACTTCGAACTGTTATCGGGTATCTCATCATTTACACTTGTGACATATCATAATTTCATGCAACTATCTTATTCCTCTTTCCTTGTTCTTTTCTTGTCCAGCATCATGCCTCCTCGTCGACAGATCACCCTCACTGAGGCCGAAGTTGCGGGTCTGATTGCCCGTAGTGTGGCCCAAGCCCTAGCTACCCGAACACCAACTCCTGGTAGCGAAGATACAGCTACTAATGGACCACAACCCAAACCCTGTTCTTACAAAGACTTCCAGAACTGCAAACCTCTGAACTTTGCAGGTACTGAGGGAGCTATCGGTCTAGTACGCTGGATCGAGAAAGTCGTATCTGTATTCCTTATCTGCAACTGTGCGGAGGGGGATAAAGTTAAGTTCTCCGTTAGTACGTTTACTGACACCGCCCTCACCTGGTGGAACACATATGCCCAAACTGTGGGTGTTGCCAATGCTTACAAACTCTCGTGGGAGGAGTTGAAGGAGATGTTGAGGGGCGAGTACTGCCCCAGGGATGAATTGAAACAGCTGGAACTGGAATTCTGGAACCACAAAATGCAGGGTGATGACATCACCGGTTATACCAACCGTTTCCACCAACTGGCACTTCTGTGCCCAACCATGGTCGATCCTGAGTACAAGAGGATCGAGAAATATGTTGATGGACTTCCTGAGAGACTCCAAGACCTGGTGACTTCATCCAAACCGGGTACTATTCAGAGCGCCATTCGTATGTGTAACATCCTCAAAGGTGGTCTAGTCGAAATACGGTATTTTTCCCTTAATTTAACTGCTATTTAAATTGTATTTTAAATACTTGGTGTATTTCGATAGCTAAATTAATAGGTCAATTGGTCAATTGGCTTATTGTGATAAATGAATTATTATTTGTTTTAAATTTATTTAGTTGACGGTATAATAAAAAACTTATTTCTCGTAAATGGTTTTTAGGTTCCAGACAATAGATTTAGGACGGGTATAATTTACACCCAAAATAAGCTGAGTCATATGATGAAGTCGACACTTGTTCTTCATCTTGACAGAACATCACTTTTGTTCCCTGACTTGTGTTTTGCTCTCAAGAACACTCATTTCTCAAATCAAATAACCACAATCTGATTTCACCAAGTTAAGAGTGTAATTCTGATTTCATTGTGTTCTTCCTCTTCATTGTATCATCATCATCATCATCCAAATATTGTAAGTGAGAACACCCATTTTCATGTTCTAGTTGAAATGTTAAGTTTGGTAAATTGATGATAGAATAGAGTTAAATTCGTGCTTGAAATGTGTTATATGATCATGGTAAACTGATTACATATTTGCATTACAGATTATTGCAATTACTTAGGTGAAATTGAATGAATTGGGTTTAGTTGAATTTAGATTGAACACATGATGCATGTATGAATCTTGGTGTTAAATGTTGCTATTAGTTGTTGTTATATGTTTACACATGTTTGTAGAGGTCAATTATAAGTAAAAATCGTGTTTGATGATTGAATTGTATGAAATTTGAGTTTTTGGTTCGAGCTGAAACTAGTTGCAGGTCTGAACCATTGCTGAAAAACATACGAACGCGATCCCGAAACCCTTGCCCGGATCGCGTTGCTATGTGTATTTGATCCCAGGATGATTTTGTACGTATGAACGCGATCCAGCCTCTATCATCCGGATCGCGTTAGCTAGTGTTAAATTGGGTCAACGGATTTTGTTCCTTGGAACGCGATCCAGCTCCTTGTCCCGGATCGCGTTTGCAAGTGTATTTTGGCAACAGAATATTTTGGTGTTAAGGAACGCGATCCAGCCACACCTTATCCGGATCGCGTTTGTCAGTTTTACTTTGACGAATTCGACAACTTGTAACTTGTGTGTTTATGTTATTTAACGAGTATTGAAATTATATTATGAGCATTATACTGCATTGTTTATGTGAATGTTACACTATAAATTCTAAACATGAGAGTCTAACTCGGGTTTTGATCGTGTTCTCAGATAACCAGAAGACTCAATAAGATAAGATCTTTGAGTGGAGACTACAGTCGACAAGGGTGAGTGGATCTTAGACTTTCAGTCTAATTTGGTTGTAACAATATGGTTACAACGGGTAAATGTGAATTTACTGTTTTCATTGTTAAGTTAATATTTTGCCATGATGGTTATATTTAGCTTAATTACTGGTGTCCTTGATTGCCTTGATGGTTGTGGACTATATGAATGTCGGGGGTCAACGTGTGTTGGGTTTGTGTACTATTACTTTGGACATCATAAGTGCTTTGTACATGTGTTGTTCACTGAAATTATGTTGTAAGTAGTAATAGTACCAAGCTATCGGTTTAGCCACTGATTTGGCCTTCAGTTGGTTTTAAGTGTTACTTGGAGAACCACCGCGGCATGAGGGTACTCCAAGGACCACCGATCCTTCATGATTAACTGTTGCTATGCTTTGCTGTATTCATTTGTTAAGCTAAGTTAGGTGATAGTTTGAGATTTATTCACTTAGCTTCGTGCTAACCCCTCATTACTTCTTGCAGGTTTACTTTGGTATGTGGGTGGGCAAGAAGTACTATAGTAATGGAATGTTTGACAGGCTCACTCTGTTTTGTTAACTATGTTAATGTTATGACATATGTTTTGGATTTCTATAACACCAAACTTATCGTGTGTAATGTCTAGGATAATATAGCTTAAAGACTGTATGTATTTGAATTGCCATTTTGAAATGTAAATATGCAATTCAATGGTTTGTATCTAAACTTGCGCTTCCTTTAAAAAAAAAAAAAAAAAAAAAAAAATCCTTGTTAAATCGAGTAGGGTGTTATAAATTGGTATCAGAGCCACGGTTTGGGTGAATTGAACATGGGTTAACTGTTCAATCCCAAATCTAATTGTGTTAGTCAAACATTCCTGGGAAGGGGATTGAGCTAGTGAATATGACTTGGTTAGTATTGCTGAGTACTAACAATTAACGGGTTATGAGATGTGTTGTGATACAGGGATATGGCAGAAAATAACGCTCCGACCAGTACTCCGATCAATGCTTCTGGAGCGAGAGACTCTCCTCCTGAATTTCAGTCTCAAAGCCAAGGTCCGACTAGTACTACACTCCCTGCAAATGAATTGAGCCGTGATGATTACACTTTGTACTTGGAGGATGAGTTAAACAAATATAAGGAGTTATACGAACAACAAGCTAGAACATCCCGGCAGATTCCGGCTGTTAATACGATTACACCTCCGTTGGTGACATCACAGTTTTCTATGCCACCGCCTAATTGCTACCAGACATCAGCTCCTTTTTCTTCTTCAGGACCTTCGGGATTTCAGTTTCCGGTATTTCCTCCTCCATCTCAGCAAAAACTATGTTCATTTAAGACCTTTAAATCTAGTGGACCTTCAGATTTCTTTGGGAGTACAAATCCTTCTGTGACCATGGATTGGTTAAGGGATGTCGAAAGAAAATTTGAGGTTTGCCGATGTGAGGACGAGATCAAGGTAACTTATGCAGTGCAACTTTTAAAGGGTCCGGCAATGGGATGGTGGGATTCTATCACATCTCATTTAACACCTCAGCAAAAAGCTTCCATTACATGGTCTGATTTCCATAACGAGGTTTGTAAGAAATATTGCTCCGGGTATGACATGACTCGCATTAGGCGTCAATTCTTGGATATGCAATTGACTGATAGTATGACTATGGAGGACCTTATCTCCCAGTTTACCGATAAATTGAGATTTGTACATCAATGGGTACCGGATGAAAGGACAAAGATTGACCATTTTGTTGGAATGTTACCCCATAATTATCGGACTACTGTGAGACTTGCAGGTGATCTTAACCAAGCTTTTGATTTGGCTCGTTCTGTAGACGGTGATATTCGAGCTCATGGTTTAGAGATTAAAGACAAGTCCCCAATGAAACCCAAAGGTGAATCTACGTCAGGTCAGGGGAAGAAGAAATGGCAAGGTAATTATAATAACCGTAAACCGAATGTTGTTGGTGGTTCAGTGGATAGGTCAAATTGGTGCCAAAATTGCAAGTCTAGGCACACGGGACATTGTACACCTCAGACTGCTAGGTGTATTAAGTGTGGTCAGTTCGGTCATGACATTAAGGATTGTCCTTTTCCTAAGCCAGTGTGTTGGAATTGTCGCAAGGAAGGACATCGTTCGAGTGCGTGTCCAGAGGAAAGGAGGCAAAAATCGGGAACGGTCGGAGGGTCATCATCATCTGCTGGCCAGAAAAGAAAGAATCCTCCAGTTCCAACGGGTCGGGCTTTTCGAATGACCGTGGATGAAGCTATGGTAGCCGAGGACGTCATAACTGGTACTTTTCTTATTAATTCAGTACCGGCATGCGCCTTATTTGATTCGGGGGCAAATTGTTCCTTTATGTCCTTGCTGTTCTGTAATAGACTTAAATTGACACCTACATGTATTCCAAAACCTATTGAGGTCGAGGTAGCGGATGGGAAGTTAGTTTCGGTTACCACATCGGTTACTGGAGCTAGTATTTCGATTGAGGGTCATAGTTTCCCTGCTTCTTTTCTGTTGATGCCTATTCATGGGTTTGATGTTGTGTTAGGCATGGATTGGTTGAGTCGTAATAAAGCTCATATAGATTGTCATAAGAAGCTGATAAAAATCCCAATCTCAGATGAGTCATATGTCGTGGCTCGAGGGGAAAGGGAGAGGGGTAGTATACCTTTGATCTCTATGATGAAAGCTAGAAAATCTCTAGCTAAAGGGTGTGATTCTTATTTAGCCTATGTTGTCGATGCTAAGCTAGAAAAGAAAGCCATTAGTAATGTCCGAGTTGTTTCTGAGTATTCGGATATTTTCCCTGATGAATTGCCTGGTCTACCTCCGGTTAGAGAAGTAGAATATAAAATTGAGTTAATTCCTGGTTCCACTCCGGTAGCTAAGGCACCTTATAGATTAGCTCCCTCCGAAATCCGTGAAATGATGAATCAAATTCAGGAATTATTAGATAAGGGTTTTGTTAGACCCAGTTCTTCTCCTTGGGGTGCTCCTGTGTTATTTGTTAAAAAGAAAGATGGCACTTTCCGTATGTGTATTGATTATAGGGAATTGAATAAGAGGACCGTAAAGAATAAGTATCCTTTGCCCCGAATAGATGAATTGTTTGATCAATTGCAAGGGTCTTCGTTTTTCTCTAAGATAGACTTGAGATCGGGTTATCACCAAGTCCGGGTTTGTGGGGAGGATATCCCTAAAACAGCTTTTCGCACTCGCTATGGTCATTATGAATTCCTTGTTATGCCTTTTGGGTTGACTAACGCTCCAGCAATTTTTATGGATTTGATGAACAGGGTTTGTAGACCTTTTCTCGATAAATTTGTCATTGTTTTCATTGATGATATTTTAGTCTATTCTAAATCTGAATCTGATCATGAAGTACATTTGCGTTTAGTTCTTGACACCTTGAGAAAGGAGAAATTGTATGCTAAGTTTTCGAAATGTGAATTTTGGCTTCGCGAAGTTCAGTTTTTGGGGCACATCATTTGTGAAAATGGGGTTAAAGTGGATCCATCTAAAATTGAGGCTGTCATGAATTGGCAATCGCCTAAATCTCCGTCAGAGATCAAGAGTTTTCTGGGTTTGGCAGGCTATTACAGAAAATTTATTAAAGATTTCTCCAAGATTGCAGGTTCTTTAACTAAATTAACTCGTAAGGATGTGAAATTTCTGTGGGGTGATCAACAGGAATCGGCTTTTCAGACTTTGAAACAATTGTTGTGTCAGGCTCCGGTTTTAGCTTTACCTGACGGATCCGAGGATTTTATTGTATATTGTGATGCTTCACATGCGGGTTTAGGTTGTGTTTTGATGCAACGAGACCGTGTTATTGCCTATGCTTCACGCCAGTTGAAACCTCATGAGATTAACTATCCTACCCATGACTTGGAACTTGCAGCTGTGGTTTTTGCCTTAAAGATTTGGAGACATTACCTGTATGGAACCAAATGCGTTATTTGTACGGACCACAAGAGCCTTCAGTATATGTTTACTCAAAAAGAACTTAACATGAGGCAAAGACGATGGTTAGAGTTGATTAAGGATTATGATTGCGAGATTCGATACCATCCGGGTAAGGCAAATGTGGTGGCGGATGCGCTTAGCCGAAAGGGTAAATCTGAAAGGGTTTGTTTAATGCGTATGGAAATTTCCTCAGACTTGATTGATCAATTGAAATTGGCACAAATGGAGGCATTATTGGATCATAACTTGAAATCCGAAGTTATGCTTAAAAGAAAAGACTTATTGGTCGAGGATTCTCGTGGATTGAAATTGTTTCAGTCTCGTATTTGGGTTCCTTTCATTGGTGGTCTTCGAGATGTAATCTTGTTGGAAGCTCACAAGTCTAGATTGTCGGTTCATCCAGGAAGCACCAAAATGTATCATGATTTAAAACCATTGTATTGGTGGCCTACTTTGAAGTTGGATGTCGCTCGAATTGTTGAATCTTGCCATATTTGCTCTCAAGTAAAGACCGAGCATCAGAAACCTTATGGAGCTTTGAAGCAACTCGAGATTCCCGAGTGGAAATGGGAACATATTACCATGGATTTTGTAACCAAATTACCCCGAACTGTAAAGGGTAATGATATGATTTGGGTAATTGTCGATAGATTGACCAAGAGTGCTCATTTTCTTGCTACTTGTGAGACGGCATCATTAAGTAAATTGGCGCAATTGTACATTAATGAAGTGGTTGTTAGGCATGGGATTCCGTTGTCGATTGTTTCAGACAGAGATTCTCGATTTGTGTCAGGTTTTTGGCAGAATTTACAGCGTGAATTGGGTTCTAGGGTCAACTTGAGTACGGCTTATCATCCTCAGACGGATGGTCAGTCGGAGCGCACCATTCAAACCTTGGAGGACATGTTACGGGCATGTGTATTAGAATTTGGTGGGTCGTGGGATTCCCATTTACCATTAGTTGAGTTTGCCTATAATAATTCTTTCCATTCTAGTATAGGCATGCCACCCTATGAAATGTTATATGGTCGTAGGTGTAGAACACCCACTTGTTGGTTAGAGGCGGGTGAAAAGCAGTTTGCGGGTCCTGACATAGTTCAAATTACAGCCGATAAGGTAGCTATTGCCCGAGATAGATTGAAAGCTGCCCGTGATAGGCAGAAACGGTACGCTGACCCACGTTATCGACCAGTTTCGTTTGTAGAAGGTGAGTTAGTTTATTTGAAAGTTTCACCTTGGAAGGGTGTTATCAGGTTTGGGAAACGTGGTAAACTAGCTCCCAGATACATCGGGCCGTTTAAAATTCGACATGTTGTCAATGATCAAACGGTGTCATTAGATCTTCCTCCTGAATTGTTGGGTATTCACGATACTTTTAATGTGTGTTATCTAAGAAAATGCAATGTGGAGGACCAATCCCAAGTTCTTCCATTGCAAGACTTGAGTGTGGACTTAAATCAAAGACTTGTAGAAGAGCCCGTAGAACTTGTTGACCGTAAGGTGACTAAACTTCGAAAGAAGGAAATCCCTATGGTATTGGTTAAGTGGAATCATAGTTTGGGTCCAAACTTATCTTGGGAGACCGAATCTAGCATGAGAGCGCGTTATCCGAGTCTCTTTGAGCGTGGCGAGATTTCGGGGACGAAATCTTCTTAAGGAGGGAAGATTTGTAACATCCTCAAAGGTGGTCTAGTCGAAATACGGTATTTTTCCCTTAATTTAACTGCTATTTAAATTGTATTTTAAATACTTGGTGTATTTCGATAGCTAAATTAATAGGTCAATTGGTCAATTGGCTTATTGTGATAAATGAATTATTATTTGTTTTAAATTTATTTAGTTGACGGTATAATAAAAAACTTATTTCTCGTAAATGGTTTTTAGGTTCCAGACAATAGATTTAGGACGGGTATAATTTACACCCAAAATAAGCTGAGTCATATGATGAAGTCGACACTTGTTCTTCATCTTGACAGAACATCACTTTTGTTCCCTGACTTGTGTTTTGCTCTCAAGAACACTCATTTCTCAAATCAAATAACCACAATCTGATTTCACCAAGTTAAGAGTGTAATTCTGATTTCATTGTGTTCTTCCTCTTCATTGTATCATCATCATCATCATCCAAATATTGTAAGTGAGAACACCCATTTTCATGTTCTAGTTGAAATGTTAAGTTTGGTAAATTGATGATAGAATAGAGTTAAATTCGTGCTTGAAATGTGTTATATGATCATGGTAAACTGATTACATATTTGCATTACAGATTATTGCAATTACTTAGGTGAAATTGAATGAATTGGGTTTAGTTGAATTTAGATTGAACACATGATGCATGTATGAATCTTGGTGTTAAATGTTGCTATTAGTTGTTGTTATATGTTTACACATGTTTGTAGAGGTCAATTATAAGTAAAAATCGTGTTTGATGATTGAATTGTATGAAATTTGAGTTTTTGGTTCGAGCTGAAACTAGTTGCAGGTCTGAACCATTGCTGAAAAACATACGAACGCGATCCCGAAACCCTTGCCCGGATCGCGTTGCTATGTGTATTTGATCCCAGGATGATTTTGTACGTATGAACGCGATCCAGCCTCTATCATCCGGATCGCGTTAGCTAGTGTTAAATTGGGTCAACGGATTTTGTTCCTTGGAACGCGATCCAGCTCCTTGTCCCGGATCGCGTTTGCAAGTGTATTTTGGCAACAGAATATTTTGGTGTTAAGGAACGCGATCCAGCCACACCTTATCCGGATCGCGTTTGTCAGTTTTACTTTGACGAATTCGACAACTTGTAACTTGTGTGTTTATGTTATTTAACGAGTATTGAAATTATATTATGAGCATTATACTGCATTGTTTATGTGAATGTTACACTATAAATTCTAAACATGAGAGTCTAACTCGGGTTTTGATCGTGTTCTCAGATAACCAGAAGACTCAATAAGATAAGATCTTTGAGTGGAGACTACAGTCGACAAGGGTGAGTGGATCTTAGACTTTCAGTCTAATTTGGTTGTAACAATATGGTTACAACGGGTAAATGTGAATTTACTGTTTTCATTGTTAAGTTAATATTTTGCCATGATGGTTATATTTAGCTTAATTACTGGTGTCCTTGATTGCCTTGATGGTTGTGGACTATATGAATGTCGGGGGTCAACGTGTGTTGGGTTTGTGTACTATTACTTTGGACATCATAAGTGCTTTGTACATGTGTTGTTCACTGAAATTATGTTGTAAGTAGTAATAGTACCAAGCTATCGGTTTAGCCACTGATTTGGCCTTCAGTTGGTTTTAAGTGTTACTTGGAGAACCACCGCGGCATGAGGGTACTCCAAGGACCACCGATCCTTCATGATTAACTGTTGCTATGCTTTGCTGTATTCATTTGTTAAGCTAAGTTAGGTGATAGTTTGAGATTTATTCACTTAGCTTCGTGCTAACCCCTCATTACTTCTTGCAGGTTTACTTTGGTATGTGGGTGGGCAAGAAGTACTATAGTAATGGAATGTTTGACAGGCTCACTCTGTTTTGTTAACTATGTTAATGTTATGACATATGTTTTGGATTTCTATAACACCAAACTTATCGTGTGTAATGTCTAGGATAATATAGCTTAAAGACTGTATGTATTTGAATTGCCATTTTGAAATGTAAATATGCAATTCAATGGTTTGTATCTAAACTTGCGCTTCCTTTAAAAAAAAAAAAAAAAAAAAAAAAAAAAAAAAAAAAAAAAAAAATCTTTGTTAAATCGAGTAGGGTGTTATAGTATGGCTCATGAGCTAACGGCAAATTCTGTCCGCCGTGGCACAACTTCAACCCCATCTGCAAACAACAAACGCAAATGGGAAGGAAACCCCAACTCATCCAACCAACTCACCAACAAAAAGCCTGAGTTTGTTAAGGCTTATTCATCGGGGACTTCGGAGAAGAAAGGGTACAGCGGGAACAGACCCTACTGTCCCAAATGCAATCGTCATCATGACGGTTCTTGCCCTTGCTCCAACTGCAAACGGTTCGGGCATCTAGCCAAGGATTGCCGGACCAATGTTCCTACCCCCACCACTAATGCACCAAAGGCCTGCTTTGGGTGCGGAAATTTAGGGCATTTCAAGAAAGATTGCCCAAAGTTGAAAAACAACAACAACCCTGCTCGCGGCAGAGCATTCGTTATCAAGGCTGGGGAAGCCAGACAAGACCCGAATGTCGTGACGGGTACGTTCCTTCTCAACGACCTTACTGCTTCCGTATTACTTGATACTGGTGCCGATAGAAGTTTCATTTCTGAGAAATTTAGCCCTTTACTTGATATAACTCCCACTGCCTTAGATGCTAAATACATTGTAGAACTAGCCAACGACAAACTGATTGAGACTGATAGCATCATACGAAATTGTACACTTAACCTTACGAACGAAACGTTTCCCATTGATTTAATCCCTGTCGAGATCGGCAGCTTCGATATTATTGTCGGTATGGATTGGTTATCAGAGCACCGAGCTGAAATCATCTGTCATGACAAACTCGTTCGCATACCTCTTGTCTCCGGTGGAACCTTAGTCCTACAAGGGGAGACCGGCAGACGAAATCTGAATATTGTATCCTGCCTCAAAACTAGAAAATATTTACGAAAAGGATATCAAGCCATCCTCGCACATGTAACGGAGAAGAAGTCGGAGGAGAAGCGACTTGAGGATGTTCCAATCGTGCGGGATTTCCCGGAAGTCTTTCCTGAAGACTTGCCCGGACTTCCGCCACCTAGACAAGTTGAATTTCAAATCGAACTTGTGCCAGGAGCTGCACCCGTGGCACGAGCCCCTTACCGTTTAGCACCATCCGAAATGCAGGAGTTGTCTAACCAACTACAGGAACTCCTGGACAGAGGATTCATTCGACCAAGTTCCTCGCCTTGGGGAGCTCCGGTCTTATTCGTGAAAAAGAAAGATGGATCTTTCCTAATGTGTATCGATTACCGAGAGCTGAATAAGCTAACCATAAAGAATCGGTACCCGCTTCCTAGAATCGATGACCTATTTGACCAGCTCCAGGGATCGAGTGTTTACTCAAAGATTGATCTACGGTCAGGTTACCATCAACTCCGAGTCCGCGACAATGATATTCCAAAGACAGCCTTCCGAACTCGTTACGGGCATTACGAATTCCAAGTAATGCCATTCGGTTTAACCAACGCACCGGCCGTATTCATGGACCTTATGAATCGGGTGTGCAAACCATATCTTGACAAATTCGTCATTGTGTTCATCGATGATATCCTGATTTACTCTCGCGATGAACAGGAACATGCTCAACATCTGAAAACCATTCTAGGACTTCTTAGACACGAAGAGTTATATGCCAAATTCTCTAAGTGTGAGTTCTGGATTCGAACCGTTCAATTCCTCGGACACGTGATTGACAGCCAAGGAATTCATGTTGATCCTGCCAAGATTGAAGCAATCAAGGGCTGGGAGTCACCGACCACTCCAACCGAAGTGAGACAATTCTTAGGTCTTGCTGGTTATTACCGTCGATTCATTGAAAACTTTTCAAGAATAGATGTTCCCTTAACAACACTGACTCAGAAAGATAAGAAGTTCGATTGGACTGATAAACAAGAGTCAGCTTTCCAGCTATTGAAAAACAAACTTTGCAGTGCACCAATCTTGTCCTTACCCGAGGGCACCGATGACTTCGTAGTGTATTGCGACGCCTCACACCAAGGACTTGGTTGTGTGTTAATGCAACGGGAAAAAGTCATTGCCTATGCATCAAGACAACTGAAAATTCACGAGAAAAATTATACGACCCACGACCTCGAGTTAGGTGCCGTGGTCTTCGCATTGAAAATCTGGAGACATTACCTCTACGGTACGAAAAGCACTATCTTTACCGATCACAAAAGTCTCCAACACATATTCGATCAGAAAGATCTAAACATGAGGCAACGTCGTTGGGTTGAGTTACTTAGTGACTACGACTGCGAGATCAAATACCATCCGGGCAAGGCTAACGTAGTTGCCGATGCCTTAAGCCGAAAAGAACGAGTGAAACCCCTTCGAGTCCGAGCACTTTCCATGACAATCCATAACGAGCTCCCTGCTCAAATCCTTACCGCTCAACTTGAAGCACTCAGCGATGAAAACCTGAAAAATGAAGCCTTACGAGGCTTGGATAAACGATTCGAAATCAAACCCGATGGGACTCGATACTTCTCTAACCGTGTGTGGTTACCCAAATTCGGAAACTTGCGAGATTTGGTGATGGCTGAAGCTCACAAATCTCGATACTCTATACATCCTGGTGCTGACAAGATGTATCACGACGCCAAAGGGTTGTATTGGTGGCCTAACATGAAAGCTGACATCGCCAAGTACGTCAGTAAATGCCTAACCTGTTCCAAAGTCAAGGCCGAACACCAAAGGCCCTCGGGATTACTCCAACAACCTGAAATTCCTCAATGGAAATGGGAACAGATTACCATGGACTTCATAACCAAACTACCAAAAACTTCGAGTGGTTGCGATACCATTTGGGTGATCGTGGACCGTCTCACGAAATCTGCTCATTTTCTGGCCATCAAGGAAACCGACAAGATGGAGCGTCTGACTCGCATCTACGTCAAAGAAATCATCTCGCGACACGGTGTACCTATCTCGATCATCTCGGATAGGGACAACCGTTTTACTTCTAACTTTTGACAATCACTACAGAAATCTCTTGGTACTCGTCTGGATATGAGTACTGCTTATCACCCGCAAACCGATGGCCAAAGCGAGCGAACTATTCAAACACTGGAGGATATGCTACGAGCCTGCGTAGTTGACTTCGGTAATTCTTGGGAAAATCATTTACCGTTGTACGAGTTCTCGTACAACAACAGTTACCATACCAGCATTAAGGCTGCACCCTTCGAGGCACTCTACGGACGTAAGTGCCGATCACCTATCTGTTGGACTGAGTTAGGAGATTCCCAACTCACGGGTCCAGAAATCATTCACGAAACTACTGAGAAAATCATCGGTATTCAAAACCGGCTGAAAGCCGCACGTGATCGTCATAAAAGTTATGCTGACGTGAGACGCAAACACCTTGAGTTCCAGGTAGGGGACAAGGTACTTCTCAAAGTGGCACCGTGGAAAGGTGTCATTCGATTCGGAAAACGAGGCAAACTAAACCCCAGATACATCGGACCATTCGAAATCCTTGAAAGGATTGGTCCAGTGGCATACCGCCTACAACTTCCTGCTGAGCTTAGCAGCGTTCACAATACATTCCACATTTCTAACTTGAAGAAATGTCTGTCTGACGAGACACTAATTATACCGCTCGACGAAATCCAAATCGATGATAAACTTCATTTTGTCGAGGAACCTATGGAAATCATGGACCGCGAGGTCAAGCGATTGAAACAGAGTCGTATTCCCATTGTAAAAGTCAGGTGGAATTCTAGGCGTGGCCCTGAGTTCACCTGGGAACGGGAAGACCAAATGCGACAGAAATACCCACATTTCTTCCCAGACAAAACACCGTCCGTGCACTTAAGCTAATTTCGGGACGAAATTTCTTTAACAAGGGGAGAATGTAACACATGCCTAATTATGATAATTAATTATGCCTAATTATTTGTAACTAGCTGTAATTAGTATGTAATAGGACTAATTACAGACTCTATTTGTATATATATAAGGTGATTTATATATATATGTGTACTTACGCGATTTGGATGAATCGTACGAATTAACCGGACGGAGTCCGATACAGTTTACTTGGACGTTGGTGACAGAAATTTACTTAAATAACGAGAACGTATTTTAGTTATATAAAATACACAATTGAACGAACAGTATTTATATTGCCGCGACGACATTTTAAATAATTCAACATAAACGCATTAAACGCGAATTAATAATTTAAATATTTCGACAAATGTTTTATTATTAATTTCAAAGTATTTTTATTTAAATACTCCAGTTACATTTTAAAATATAACGGTTCGGTTAAATGCTAAAAACAAACGATTAATCGATTAGGACACGGAGTAAATACGGTATTTTGAGAAGCGTTTTCCCTTCCCCCTCTTTTGGATCAGCCACCAACCCATCCCCCACCCCAATTTCCTCTTTCATTTTTCATTCTAACTATACACACACAAACCACAAACACTCTCTACCAAATCCACACCAAATTTTTGGAATACAAACCGACCCACGAAATTTACATATTCGGAATCACCATCACGAGTGGAGCAAGAATATCAAGACCGTTTTCATCATTTCATCCTCGATCTAGCTCGATTTGCAAAAGTAAGAAATTTCTAAAATCTTAGATCTATTCAATTTGGTGTAATGTTTTGATGTTTTGACATGTACACAACATAGTTATAACCTAATACATGAAGAAAACACGATTTTATAGCTCAAAAATGGGTTAGATTTGCGTTTTTGGTCGGAAAATCTCGAAACCCGAAAGTTTCTGGGCTGATGTTCATACGTGCGACACAAGCCTTGTGTCGCATAAACCCATTTGTGTCGCACCTTGTGTCGTACCAACCTTTAGTGTCGTAATCTTTGCGACACAATTTTGTGTCGCACTCTATGTCGCATATTATGTCGTATTTTTATACGACACAACCACTATGTCGCTATTAAATTAGCATTTCGTATCCGATGCGACACAATCCTTGTGTCGTATCCTTGTGTCGCATGACGTCTGCGACACAACCCTTGTGTCGCATGACAAACTTTAGTGTCGCAATTTGTGTCGCAAAACACAGCAGATTTACAATTTTATTCCAACTTAAGTGTTAACATTTGGGACTTCAAACGATTATACAATATAACATTTAAGGGACATTGAAACATGTTTTGCAAGCCTAACACTTCAACTAAATCACCAACGGGCCACACATGTTTTCCAACAAACAAACAATTACAGACATACGGACAAACACTGGATATACTAGTTGTGTACAAGTAAACGAAACGTCTCGCGAGACACGTACTTACATAACTTCATATGATTAGGCATTTGAAGGTTACGGGTTCGGAGAACCTACTTGCTATATTTACTACTTGCTAGTTGTTACGGCTTATTACAAGACTCATGTGAGTCTTACGGCCCCACTTTTACTGTTTTATCTTATTGGGGGAGATACATGCTACTACTTTTCCTTGAACACAAGTACTAAAACTGTTTACTATACCAAACGAAATTGCATGAGTTGTTTACTATTTACAGAAGTCTCTCCATCATATATCGTTAGTTATGGACTTAAGCGCGAACACTAGTTAATGGATCCATTAGGGAAATGACCCTCCCCGCCCGGGGCAGTAGCGCTGCCACGTACTGATTTACACGTAGAAACGGGTGACTAATTATTCTTTACTGATGCTTGCTCAATTACGAGCATGTCACGGGAGCAAATTTATTACTTACGGGTTAAGCTTCGATTATGAGCCTCATGGCAACGGTATAACTTACTTACTTACATTTGCTGGATTGCAAATACTGGTTTTACATTTGCTGGATTGCAAATACTGATTTTACGCCTATGGGCACTACTGATGAAATCTTGTATTTCAAAACTGATATTACTTACAAACCTGTGAGATTCACCAACATTCGTGTTGACCTTTTTAGCATGTTTTCTCAGGTACCCGGATGGAGTAGGATTACTCCAGGACTTTAGCTAGAGTCGCATGATTTCAACACAACTGCATTAACGGAGATTCTTAGCATTATCTTTTGTATATTTTGATTATGTAATAGAATCTCCCGCTATACGCGTGGGCTCTAGGAAACTACATTTTTGTATACGAAAACATTAAGTTTTCAAACATTATATCTATGGGAATGTAACTAATTTTACAAACGTTGCATATAGATGTCGTTTGCTTTATCTTTGTGTTGTGATATTGGATTAGTAGCACCCCAAAACCTGCTTCCGCTAAACAGTGAATTTCGGGGGTGTTACATAAAGCCCTAAGAATACTAAATTAAGCTACTAAACTACAACCACGATTGATACCGAATGTCTCCTTGAATGTATAGCTCACGGCTATTTTGTGATTATTATTTTCTGAATTTTAAAGAGTACAATAGACCATTGCTTACATAATATGCACTTTTTATATCTCCCTCGTAGCAAAACATATAACTTGAGATATTAGGTTGAGAACCAAACCTGGCATCACATATGCATATGTATCCTTCACAGAGTCCCACCTTCACCAAAAATCTCCATCATGAGCATTTGTAACATATGAATGTAGAACCATATCAACAAAAAAGAATGTAGAAGTTGCATATTTATTACAAACCACAAAAAACAATATATGATGCCTAAAAATGTCGGTTCCTATCAGACTCAATAACACATGCCTAGTAACTTCTTATCTATAATTTCATTCCTCAAACTCACAGAAACTTAAACGATTCAAGTTGAAGAACGAAAACATAAGAGACCACTAATCAATTAAAATCACAATGCCATTGATACAAACCATATTGTCCACAATAAATATACAGAAATTTATACAGTGATCCATAATAGAGAAATAAGATAAGAATATCAATTAATTATGAAAAAGGATTTCATGACATGTAAAACTGAAAGCATATACCCGATGTATTAAGATACGATCTTAACAACATATAAACGTGAGGTAAGCATCCGATCGATTGGTAAGGATGACGGACCATTGGGTAGATTCATGAAATCAAAAGATGGCGCACAGATTAACATGAGTAACTGAAAACCAAGTGAGGCAAATTCAGAGGGAATAGAAGAATTATTACCTGGTAGGAGATTGATGACGATGAATTGAAGATCGAGCAATTGATAGGGAACGAATGGGGTAGTTGATTTGTTTGAATGAGAGAAACTACAGGACGACTGGTTTAGAAAACCTAAATGTTATTTTTATATAATATTTTACAATATCTTTTGGCCATTTTTTTAAAGAAAAAGATTAGGTTGATGTTTATTTATTATATTTAAATATTATATTACCCGATTTTTTTTACTAATTAGCTAATAATTAGATAAAATCTACTATTTAATTTAATATTATATATGTCGTATTTTATTTTTAAATTATAAATTAATATAAATATTAAATAATTAGATAAATATTTAGGGTGTTAAGTGTAACAATCATTAAATTAATCTTAATCGTTGGATCAAGATGGAAAAAAGCAATTAAGGGTTGAGATTGCCCCAAGCTATTTTGGTTTAAGTATATTTTATAGATTGTTTTAATGATAGCATGATTGTTTATTTTTTTTAATATGCAAAATTCCAAGAAAATTATGGAGATACATCAGAAAAAGAAGTTAATGGTACGTTTATTCACGAAAAACTCCACCAACTATCTAAAAAGCTTTTTAAGAAAATTGAAAACTTGAAAAAGGTATTGACGTTGTGATTTTATAGATAAATTTTCTAATACAATGAATCTATGATTTATTGTTTCCTACATTTCGTATTCTAGAAAATGAAAATTCTATTTCTTACAATTAAATGCATTTTTTAAATTTCTTTTAGTATTCAAGAGATACAAAACTCTAGAAAAATGAGAAAAATGGAGATATCGTAATTATTTGTAAACACACGCTAAGAGACACTAAACACACCCTAATTATCTGTAACTTTATAGGGTCCATAAGCAATATTTTCAGATCATGTTAATAAAAGAAAGTCTTTTGATTTGGCTTTGTTCTACTATCATCCATCTATGTAGATCGAAAAATCTCCAAAGGTAAAATATTGGTTTGACTGATGACAACTAATAACGCAAGGAAAATAGAAGGTTAGGGCTCGTTTAGTTATGACAAAGTATTTTCAATTATCTTTTTTAATTATCTTAAAATTTTGTGTCAATATAAAATTAGTGAGAATTGTAAAAACGCAGTTAAATATAACGACAAAGTTTTCATTTTCAAGAATAGAAAATGTGGAAACCTACAAATCATGTATTAAATATTTATAAAGAAACTTCTTCATACACTTTTCTGACTTATATGCAACATGCATACATGCATCGATCAATATATGTACATTTGAGATTAAAAAAAATATTGTCTAACTTGGTAAATATAAAGGGAAGAATCGAGAGGGAAGCTTCAAATTTAAGGGAAGAAGGGAACCAAATCTCATTCATTCATTTACTCATATCTTCTATAAATCATATACAATACCAATTTCATCAAAAAAAAAAAAATCCAAATTCAAATTTAAAGCATGTAATTTAATGATTTATCAATCAAAAATCATTATAAATCTTCGAATCCATCAAACACATTCATATATCTTCGATTCGTCATAATTTGGATTCATCCAAAATTTTGAATTATAGTGTAACTTTAATGAAGACAATAATATTAAACGAATTTCATCGTGCAAAATTTATAAACAAGTAATTAATCGAATTATGGTCATCATTCCCATCGAATTTATATTACAACTTAATACTTTTAATATGCATTTATTGTACATATTGAATGTGATAACATAACATTCATCAGTGTATAATGATGTATATGAGTAAATATTCATCGTAAATGAATGTTATAACGTTCATCAGAGTATAATATCATATGTTAGTTAATATGAATAAGTTAATATTAATCATAAATGAATGTATAGGAATATTAAATTGTAATTATGATTACAATGCTTTTTAAATGGGTGGTGATATATCCGTCATCAAAATTGATAGATCCACCAAATATATGCATTAACAAGTTGTACAATACAATCTGTTAATGCATATGTTTGGTGGATCTATCAATTATAAGGGTGGATATATCATTAGCCTTTTTAAATGAATGTTAACATTCTTGGAATTGATTTCAAATTACAAATTTGTCACCACGTTGACTTTTGTATTGACCAAAATATGTGACTGATAATAACTTCCCTCTTTAAGTCCTTCCCCATCTTATTACTTTCCTCTTGATCCCTCCCGAAATATATAATGTACACATTCTTATCGTTGCTATGGTAAATAGTATTCTCAAATCAACTTTACACCATAATAACAAATGAATCATTGTGGTACATCATGTTCATTAAAACTTTAAACATTAACAAAAATTAACCTAGTGAAAGAAAGAAAACAAAACATTGTTAGCCCACATAATCATTACAAACAATAGGCCATGATTACTAGGTATACCAAAAAACCCACTACCTTCAACATAATAGTAGTACAAGCAAAATATGATATGATGCGAATATGATAGAAATGCAGTTGTTAATTTCAACACGTTTACTTATGAATAGGTTATTTTAATTATATATTATATTTTAATCACGTCAAATTATCTTTTTTAGCTAAATGGGAAATAATTAGTAAATGGCTTGAACGGGTATAAGCTCAGACCAAAACTTGAAAACCTCGAAAACAGTCTACGGGTGTGTTTGGTAACAAGTGGTTGGAGATTGTGGGTGGGGATTCTTTTCACAATCTACTTAAAGTAGCTTCTACGAAAGGGATTATAGGAGATTCTTGAGAATTCTTTTTCTATTAATCATTGTTATTCTTTTGTTTGCCAAACAATGATTGTTAAATTTTAGGAGATTGAGATTGTAAAAACTAGAAGCTCAATCCCCTGGAATCCCTTATTTTGATTGTGCCAAACACACCCTACATGCGCCACTTGGTAGCATGAATTTCTTTACGATACATACCCGGCATCAAAGAGAGCAAAAGTAATTTCAGCGCGAATAAATTCATAATTTATATTTAAATCTACTATAACTGCAAAAAAGTACAACTAAAATTAGAACATTTGATCATCTTAGTAGTTGCTACCTGCTTAACTAAAATCTCTTACAACTGAGATCTTATTATTCGCAAAAATCTAACATAACAGATCTTACATTGGGGCGCTAGTCGGTATACTCGAGGGTAAGCAATGACCTAAACATTTTCAGCTTTCCAAAAATGGGATCTCTACAAATTTCCTTTATAATGCGACATGGACCCGAATAGGCAATCAATACAGATTTGCACAAGTGTTTCCTATTAAATTTACAGCAGGTTTAGTTCTGTACTTGCAATCAAACTCGGAAAAAAGTCCCCTCAAAACCCTGGCTCTTGCTTCATATACATCCCGTTTGATGCTTCAAACATCATTCTCTGAAAGTATTAAGAATACGGTGCAGGATATCATATATGCATGCACAGATGCACTTGTGCCGTTTAAAGTGGACAAGTTGTAACAATCAGATGATAAGATGTTTGAGCGTTCAGAAGTTCTTGATATACTCGGAAAGTTAATAAGTAAAATGGCCCAAAAGGACATTTTTGTGAGAAAAAAAAAAGAGTCTATGGAATGGAAATAAAACCCTCGAAAATTAGGTTAAAATAAAGGGCATATAATGAACTTTATATTACACTTAACTAACTGGAGGTGATTTGTACACTCCCATTTTTGATGTGTACACTACTAATGTGCATCAAATCTGTTATACCTTATGCATTAATAGTGTTGTGTTGTGTTCACATCGAAAAAGAAAAGTGTACAAATCACCTCCCTTAACTAATTGTTGTAGTTGGTAAGAAATTCAAAAATGATTTTGGGATCCCTAAATAAACTGATTATCAGAAGCTTAATCAAATAATAAGTTCGAAACAGACATCCAAAGACCCCCTTATATACAGCATCTTTCTCTTAAGTAGTACAAAGATATTGTTTCCATAAAGCAAGCATCATACCTGACTAGTACTAGACAAAATACTATGAGCAAGATCCTCGTTAAGTGATATAGGCAATGGTGGCCCAGGCATATACCTCATGCTGCAATTTCAACAAAAATCCTTTTTTAGAAGTTATAAAATGAAAATGTACAAGTACCAGAACGAGAAATAAGTTCATGAGCATATCTCGTACTTGTTTAAAATGGCACTTATATTATTCTTCGTGTGGTTGAAGAGGTTGATGTTGTCCTGCAGCTGCTCATGAATTAAGTGTCGAATAAATATAAAGAAATAGCTTAAATACTAGATAAGAAAGCGGGTTGAGTTAAATAAATAGTACTTACTTTCATTGATGAAATATTAGCTGAGATCTGACCAAGAACTTGGTTGTTTTGTTCAATCAAGTGCCTTATTGAGCCACTTAATGCTGCAAACAAGTAGAATAAATTCATCCGGTTACTGAAATCTTCAAGAGCTATTATTAGTATCAATTTTATATGTCAAAGATTAGGAAGGAATTTTTTTATCTCTGAACTATTTATTCGTACAATATCGAAAACCATGATGATTACAAAAACCTTATTGAAAAGAGTACTTATAAGAATTCATTGGATGTCTAGTAGAGGTTGCAATTTCAATCTATTTGCTTATAAACGGGTCAATATGGGCTGTGTTTTTATCTCAAAGGTCAACTAAGTTATAACTTATTAGCCAACAAAAATGTACTCCATTGAATATAGCATTCTAAATCATCTAATTCAAACATTTAAATTACTATTCTATTAGTAATAAAACAATTTACATCTTTATTTTACCTATAAAATGGTTAAATGATTGACAAAGTCACAACACACTGCTAGTGCTTTAACCTAACCCGATTCAGTTCCCGATACACAGAAAGGTGACCCGTTACCCCAATCCGCCTATCTTGCCACCTCTGATCTCCGGTGGGGTCTACAGTATTTCATATCCATATATAACCCATTTTCTCGCCATGCAGGTTTACTCTAGACGTAAACCTAGAGTTTAGCGAATAAAGGACATCATCAGAGTCGGTAAGTGATGTCTTTATTACTTCTTAATACGGAAAGTGTATCATAAGAGTTACCAAGAAAGATCTGCATTTATGGTTCACTTGGGTTGCACTTATGGTTCCCTAATGTTCGATCATTCGATTAGAACATTAAGCTAGTGGCATTAAAATCAGGTAAAGACCAAGGCAAACAATAAGTGGAAGGCGGAATGGAAACGCAAAAAGTGCAGTTCAATATGCACAAGCTACTGCTACTGACCTTCAAAAGTAATACCATCGGTCTGGACCCGATTATTCATGGTAACTGAAAATGGAGCCACACCCAAAGTTGGAACTGATGATGCACTCGGCTTTGAGGATGATTCCATAAGATTAACCTGAATACATATAACAAATTGACAACAGAATGCAAATTTATTTTCGGAAAGACGACAATAAAAACTTAAAAAGAAGAAAGGGAATCATATTTTGGGTGCGAAATAAAGTACATTCAAGTTTTGGACATTAATTTATACTAAGTTCTTAAACATTCTACGGAGATGGCGCAAAAATCGTTCCATATAATTATGATGATAATAAATTGTTCGTAGTTAGGTATTATCAAAACTATAACTTGCAAGCACTAGTATTACAATAAATCGTGAAGGTCATCCAACTAAGATACATCATAAGCAACAACCACCCAAAAGATGATTTCTTAGATGGGATTAATTTCAATCTGCAAACTTAAATCTTAGTTAATCACATACTTCAGTATACTTTAGTTGTCTAAGGCAGCATCATAAGGACTAAAGATGTAAAGGTGGCATAAGCATACCTTCTTATCTTTCAACTTTTTCCCCATATGCGGTTCATCCTGTTTCCTTCGTTTTCTCTGCCAAATATCTCATTTTATTAACCATCTAAAATATCAGGTAGTCACATACCTTTTAACTATGATTTACAATAATAAGATACCTTTTTATTTATAAACCAATTTAAGAGGTTGTATGCATAAAATATACTTCGACAGACTTTCAACGTGTTCAACCAACTTCCTTTTTAGCCAAACTTTTTATAGGTAAATGGGTTGAAATTTGATAACTCTATGACCACCCATCAAGTATGGTCCATCTAACCTTATCTATAGCAGAGTAAGATTGTGACCGTGTACTAAGTATGAACATTCTACATTCTTATTCATAAGTAAGAACTTATAATTAAATAGAAGGAAATCACAATACAATGAACATAAGTAAGAACTCACTGCCATCCACCTACACCTCAAGGCAACATCACGAACAGTTTTATCGTGCAATGTGGCAGCAATCTTGATATACCTCATGATACTGGGTTCATCAGCAAATCTACATACAAAATCATATGTACATATGTACATTATTATTATATACAAAAAGCAGCAAACAAATGCTGATCTTAATATAAATAATACTACTAAGGCAATATACAGATTCAACCTCCACAAAATATTCTTTTCAATGTATACATCTCATTTTCACTCAAACACAATATGATCCGTTACCCAACCCACCCATTTTGCCACCTCCGCTATACACACAGACCCTTATTGTGTATACATAAAAAAAAAAAATTGGCACAAAATACTTACTTGGACAGTCCTTCTTCCAACTTATGTTGTTCTTCAACAGACCACTCAACAGCAAGACCTGCATCATGCTTTAACCCTGGAACAGAATCACAAGAATTCCCAGATTGTGTAAAACCTGAACTGCTGTTTGCTAAACTAGAATTCCCCAAAAATCTTGTACTTGTAGTTGCTGTACTATTATTCATTGGATAATAATCACCCATCATAATCATCTCAGAAGTACTCTCTAAACCACTCGATTGGAACAAAATTGCGTGTCGATTCATAACAGAGCTAATGTTTCTATCACAATGAAACCCAGTATCCATGCTTCAAGATTTAATATTGGAAATTCACAACCTACCAAATTAAAACCCTAAATCCCTTAATCTATAACAAAACCCCATAATAATCAAATCAACACTTCAATTGATATCATAAACACCAACCTTAACAATAACCCTAACTCAATTCGAAGACTTTTAGAAGATAAATGATCTTATAATCACCAAATAGACGCATACAATACCTTACCAAACCCTAATTGTACAAAGGAGAGCATTCCCACGATAAAGCTTCAATCATTCTAACATACCCACAATAAAGTTTCAATCTTTTCCTTATTATCTACAAATTCAAGCAATCAAACCTTCAAATTACATCATAAATTGGTAGAAAAAGAAAGGGTGTTCTTAATGTGTAAACTTTTTGACAAAAAGTTGGGTTTAATTGGGTGCTACTGTTACCTTTTTGGCTCATCACTCACTACACACACTAAATACACACACTATTGTTGATTACTTTTGCTTTTTGTTGCTTAGCACACACTCATACCAAAAACCATCTTCCATTTCTCTTTGTAATTGTAAATGAAAAATAATAATAAAAGCGTTTGAAAGTTTGAGAATTGGGCTGTCTAGCCAATGGGAAAGAAGAAAGTTTTAGTTGCATTTGTGTAAAAAAAAAATGAATTATTTGTGTTTTGTGTTGAGGTATTTGATATTTTTTTTGGGTTGGTTGTGCGATCTTGGAATTAAGTAATAGTGCGAATCCCAATAAGCATTTGATGCCAATAATTGTCACCATTCCACCCAATGATGATGATGATGGTGTTCTCACCAACTCAATACAACTTTTTTTTTTAAATGCTAGAGTAATGCTAAATATGTCTATCTACGTAGATCTAAAACTAGATATAATTTTTTGATTGACTGAATATTTTCATAATCTCACTCAATCAATTTTCCAAATCTACCAATCAAAATTTTAGACCTACTAGTTTAGTCATACCAATCATTTTCCTTTATAATTATTTCAAGGCAACATGTTCTTTTTCATTTTTAATAATGTTTTACATATATATTGTTGGATAGGCGGAAGAAAAAAAAAAGTTTTCCATAAAGTTTTGAGGGAAAGTTTTAATTTATTTTTTCATCTTTTTGAGTTTTTAAACTCCAAAGAACGATTGTGTAATTAACTAACTTGAAATTTGAATTCTAAATGGTATATGCATGTTAACAACTTCATAAGCAAGTAAAATTGAGAAAGTGTGAAGCAATGATTAGTCGACCATAGCTTTAGCAGTTGTGAGTCCACGTATATATATATATATTGATTGATATTAATTGTCGCTTCAACTTTTTTATGCAAAAAAGTTTATAAAAATAAGTTTAAATACTTGGATGAGGTTCAGAGGAGAAGGTATTATTTGATGAGAAGGAGGAGAAGAATTTTCAAATTTTCATTTTTACCCCCTCCACCTTTTTAATAGTGTACACTGCTCCCTCCTACTTTCTTCCTACTCACCCCTCCCCTCCACCACCCACCACTACTCCCTCCTACTTTTTTATTTTTAATAATGTTTTACATATATATTGTTGGATAGGCGGAAGAAAAAAAAAAGTTTTCCATAAAGTTTTGAGGGAAAGTTTTAAGATTTAGGATCAGGGGGGAATGCCATTTAAAGAGAGCAAGGAGGGCAAGGGACTAATTTACAATTTTACAATTTATTAATTATATACTCAGAATACTCGCTGCTAACACAACATAGAAACACAAGATACCAACACTCCCTTTCTCTTCACAAGATAACAACACAACAACTCCACCACCTTCGTCCACCACCTGTCGGAGTCACCATCGCAACCAGCGGCGGCCGGAGTCACCACCGCAACCAGCGCCATTTTCCGATGAGTTACACTCCCGTTTCAAGCACGACGAAGAACACGTCGGAGGTTTACCACCGGCAGATCTGAGATGTGTTCACTTCGTTTGACGGTGATCATAACGGTACTGTTGATCGCCTACAATCTCTTCCTTCAACCTGACCTCACCGACTGCAAGTTTACCGGCACCATTGACGTCACGCTCGACATCATAGCCGATACTAATTTCATCGTCCTCAATGCCGCCGACCTATCTGTTGATCCTAATCCCGTCGTTTCAGATCGCAAAAGGTATTGATGTAATTGTTATTTAATGATTGATTTTAATTTAGATAGTGAGGTTAATAAAACAATCGTTATTTAATTAATATTAAAAAAGGATCTTTGGAGGCTAAGGAAGTGGAGTTATCGGAAGAAGATGAGATCTTGGTGTTGGAATTTGGCCAAAGTTTACCAGTTGGTGCTGATGGTGTTTTGTCTGTGAGATTCAATGGTACTTTGAATGATCTGTTTTAATTTAGATAGTGAGGTCACATGGATTGGACACCTAACTAGAATATTGAGACATAGATTGTGACAACAGATCTAGCTTGATATAGGACTAGTGTAATTATTATTACGTTTGTATATTGGTTTAGATTTGTAAATAAATATTTGTTTTGTTAGTAATATTCGTTAAACATATTATTGTGTTAAGTTAGACGAATTATTAAATACGAAATAAATACATTCTGTGCGAGTCGAGTTCTCAGGTCGCGAGATTAACGAGCCGAGATGAGAACTGAATTCGTGGAAGTCTGGCGAGCCGAGTTCCGAGTTGGGCTTGGGCTGCGAGTTGGACCGAACTCGCAGGCCCTTGCGAGTCGAGACGAGCTGGACATATATAATGTTTTTCAATCAGTGAAAAACATAACTTTTGCATTCTGATTTGAATTGCTGCGAATTCAACAAACCAGAGAAAAACATAACCTAAGGCTAGGCTTTGACGATTCGTTGTTTAAAGCTAAGTCTAGTTAAAACGCAATACGAACATATTCGTTGTTAGTAAAATAACACCGTATTGAGGGATTCCGCACCTTAATACTACAGATAACGAAGTTATCGATCCTAAAACTAGGGGACTTACATCTGGTATCAGAGCTTTCGGGCTAGATACGAGTGTGTTCGTGAGTTTTAGTTTATTGCGTTTTTGATTCGGGTCGTTTTTACGTGCATTATTGCAATACTAACGATCAAAATCATTCTCTGGAAGTTTTAGGGTTAGTTTACAGTCGAATTTCTCAGTTTCGTTCGTAAAAATACCTTAAAATTCGTTTTTCGGGTTTAACAGCCGTTTCGCGAGTCGAGATTAGGGTTCCAGCGTCGCCTGCGAACCGAGTTGAACTAGCGAGTCGAACTGAGGCTTGCAAGTCGAACCGAGATCTCTCGCGAATCGACATCACTTGCGAATCGACATCTTTTAGCAATCCGAACTGAGGCTTGCGAATCGACAAATTCTGCGAGTCGAGCTGAGATTGCGAGTTGAGCTGAGTCTTGCGAGTTGAGATTTCTGAATTCGCTGAAACAGTTTAATTTTACGTTTTTAAGATGTCTGACTTAAGTAGAATGATCGAAATGGACCACGAGGTGGGAAAGTCAAACGTTCCACCTAAGTTGTTAAGAATCGAGGATTACTACAATTGGAAGGACAGATTTGAATCTTACTGTAGATTCCATGATCTGTCTATCTGGATGTGTATCAAGAGTGGATACACCCCACCTACTCAAACTGTTCAAAATGCTACTGTAGTTCTTACCTATGCAAACATGAGTGATCAAGAGAAGGAAGCGTACAGAAATGAGAATAAATCACATTCTTGCATAAAGATGTGTCTTCCTAAATCCCTTGCTCATCAACTCAAGTCTTTTCATACTGCTAAAGCGCTCTGGGAAGCTTTAGAGAAAAGAGGTGAGGGAAGTCCACAGGTGAGAGCTGGCAAGAAGAGTCTTCTTAAAAAGCAGTTTACTATGTTTAAAGCTTTAAAAGGAGAAGATCTTGATGCCTATGTTACACGATTCTACCATCTGCTAAGTGAATTAGAATACCATGAAATTTTTGAAGAAGAAGTATCTAAAACCGACAAGTTCCTTGAGGGTTTGCCTTCTAAATGGGAAATGTATGGTGTTATGATTAAGGATAACGAAACTAGGTATTCTACTATGACCTTAGAGCAAGTCATTGACAAGCTGAAAGGTTATGATTTCTCCAAGAAGTCAAGAGATAGTGATTCTGATCAGGTTCAGAACCCTGGGCTGTATCATGGAAAGTCAAGTCTTTCGACTGCGTCATCGAGTTCGACCACTGCACTGTTAGTTGGTGATACTAATGAAAATGGAGAAATGATCACTGAAGATCTGTGCTTTATTTCCTCCTCTGGTGATGAGACAAAGGGAAAGAATTCTGAGAAGTCACCTCAAGAGCATCAGAAGATGCCGATGAGTGTGAAATCTGCTGAACAGCAACTGTCTGTTCTTGCTTCCTTTGTGGCA